>JAPWDM010000008.1:37525506-38737354 GCA_035578155.1 Brachynemurus nebulosus | reverse complement strand
AGCTGAGAGCTATGGAACGACTTACGTACCCGGAGGCACGCCGTAAACTTTTAGGTAATGTGCCTCGTCGTTCCGCTCTGGATGGCTATGCACGCGCTGCTGCAGCCCCCGTCCCTACAGCGGCTAAGGAAAGTAATGAGATAAAAGAAATAAAAGAAACTATGCGCAAGATGCAAGAATGCATGCAATTAATGCAGCAGAACTTGATGCGCTCAGTGGGTGTAGCTGTTGTACCTACACCCACAGTAGCCGCTGTCGCGCCAGCCAAGGTCTCTGAGGCCAAAAGGGTGATTACAACCACCCCTCAGGGACCAGTAATTAAAACTGTGACGTCTTCCGCAGCGAAGAAATCATCACCGAAAAAGTCACCGCCAAGAAGACGTCGCAGTGAGGGGGAGAAGGAGGTGACCCAACAACGGTCCCCGAAAAAGGGACCAACCACCTCCACCTCGGAGGCAGAATCAATGCTGCCTCCACAAACGACGGCGCCGCTGCCCCAGCGGCAAAAGACGCCGTCCCGACCGGGCACACCTACCCGCCCGGTCACTCCCCTCCCGAGTCGCTCCACAACAACACAAGTGAGCGACTCGGACATGTCGACGGCGTCGGTTCGGACGGGTGTCAAACGCCCAACGACCGACGCCTATACAAATACCTCGGCCACGGAGTCTGATAACTCCGATGCCGAGGTTCAAGTTGTCAAACGAAAAAAAGGCTGGCCAAAGGGAAAACCTAGGAAGTAGCCACATTTCCTAGGGAGCAACCCAAGTAGTAACAGAAATGGCTATCATACAGTGGAACTGTAATGGTGTTAAGCACCATTACTGTGAATTGCAGATGCTTCTGGCTGAGCACACGCCTATGTGCGTGTGCCTCCAAGAGACACACTTAAAGCCGGCGGAACAATTTTCAATAAAAAATTATCAAGTCCGCCGGCACGACGTACAGCCAGACATCAGGGCGAGGGGGGGTGTTGCCATCATTATCAAAGATGGCGTCCCTTTCCGGGACCATCCGCTAAACACCCCCCTACAAGCTATCGCAGTAAAATTTTTAAAAC
Organism: Brachynemurus nebulosus; assembly: GCA_035578155.1. Lineage (NCBI taxonomy): Eukaryota > Metazoa > Arthropoda > Insecta > Neuroptera > Myrmeleontidae > Brachynemurus > Brachynemurus nebulosus. The sequence continues at coordinate 38,736,294 of JAPWDM010000008.1, read as the reverse complement.
CGCCCCAATTCACAGTATGCTCGGTCTATTTACCAAACTTCGACTGGAACGTCGAAGACCTGACCGAGCTTACAATACAGTTACCACGACCATTTTTGTTACTAGGAGATTTTAATGCTCACAGCCCCATGTGGGGCTGTAGCACAAGAGACGCCCGTGGAAGACTCATAGAACGGTTTCTAGACGAGTCTGAAGCGGTCTTGTTGAATTCCGCTCAAGGTACTTTCATTAACGCAAGAACCGGTGAGCTGTCGGCTATCGACTTATCACTTGGCTCACCGGTCATGGCGCACCGTTATGAGTGGACGCTGGCGTCAGACTCATACGGTAGCGACCATATACCCATTATTTTGAATAGTACCACGCCGATGACTCCACAATCATCTTCGCCGAGATGGCGTCTCCGTCAAGCTGACTGGGACATGTACGTCGATTCATTCCGTACACCCGAGCTGACTGGAGACGTAGAAGATGATGTGGAGCAAATGTCCTCCAGTGTCATTGAAGCAGCACATAAGAGTATACCTATGTCGTCCAACATTCCACCTAAACGTCGCTTACCATGGTGGAATGAAGTCGTGAGAGTAGCAGTTGCCGAGAAAAAGCGGGCGTACCACGAACTCAGACGTCGCCCCACGCAGGAAAATGTGATAGCCTACAAACGTGCGCAAGCACGCTGTAAACGCATAATTAAAGAACAGAAGAGGCTATCATGGGAGCAATATGTTTCGGCCATTAATACCTCCACTTCAACTTCGGAGGTATGGAGAAGAGTGAGAGCCATTACAGGGAAATCCTCCCGTTCACCTATGCCCTCCCTTCTCATCGTCGACGGTCGGAACATCACTGAACGCGCAGAAATAGCTAATTGCTTAGCTAAGCACTTTGAGCGCGTCAGTGGCTCCCAGAATTATGACCCGGACTTCCTGCGGATCAAGATCGAGCACGAACAAAACGATCTTGATTTTTTCTCAGATGAATCCCTCCAGTACAACCAACCGTTTTCTATGCAAGAATTACTGGAGGCGCTTCGGGGATCTGGGGATACTTCCCCTGGACCTGATGAGATCCCCTACGCCATGATCCGGAACCTGCCTTATCCTGGTAAGTGTAGGTTACTGGATCTGTATAACGAAATTTTTAGGCAAGGCGTTTACCCTCCGCAGTGGCGAGAAGCTACCATTATTCCGCTGCTAAAAGAGGGTAAAGATTCATCGCAACTATCTAGCTACCGTCCAATATCCTTGACTTGCTGTTTCAGCAAGGTATTGGAAAAAATGGTGAACAACCGTCTCGTCTGGTGGCTGGAATCCCACAACCTTATACCTAAACATCAATGTGGGTTCCGCCGATACCATTCGACTACGGATCATCTTGTTCGCCTCGAGAATGCCATTCAAGACGCCTTTCTCCAACGAAAACACCTTGTGGCTGTGTTTTTCGATTTGGAGAAAGCTTATGATATGACCTGGAGGTATGGCATTCTCAAGAAGCTGCACGACTGGGGTTTAAGAGGTAACCTCCCTCAGTTCGTAAAAAGTTTTCTGACTGACCGTTCTTTTCGTGTCCGGGTTGGTGACACTGAGTCTGAGGCCCACTCCCAGGAGAATGGTGTTCCTCAAGGCTCCACCATTAGTGTCACCTTGTTTTCAATCGCAGTCAGTCATATTGCAGCTTCAGCCCCAATTCGTCGTTGCTTGTACGTTGATGACCTCACCATATTTTACGCAGCCGATTCCATCGAGGATATTCAACAACGGCTGCAACAAGGCATCAACGAAGTGGTGACTTCTGCAGAAGCTCTTGGTTTTCGCTTCTCACCTCAAAAAACATCGGTGGTTCACTTCTGCAGAAAGCGCAACGCACATCCGGATCCTGTCCTCACTTTAAAAGGATCCAACCTTCAGTGCGTTGATAGCGTCAGGTTTCTAGGACTTATTTTTGACAAACAACTTACGTGGCGTCCACACCTCCAAGCCTTAGCTGCAAGTTGTCGCAGGACAATAAACATGCTTAAGTGCTTGGCTGGTGCATCGTGGGGTGCGGGCCGGGAGTCGTTGCTTCGCCTGTATCAATCGCTAGTTCTGACTAGGATTGATTACGGCAGCATTGCTTACTCCTCCGCCCGGGCGTCTGCGCTCTTACTCCTAGATCCTGTTCACCATGCAGGCATACGACTGGCTACGGGAGCATTTCGAACGAGCCCTTCTATGAGCCTCTGCGTAGAGTCGGGTCTTCCTCCGCTGCGACTGAGACGTGAGCGTCTCTTGCTCAATTATGCAGCGGGGGTATATGCAACACCTACACATATCAATCACCCGACTCTGTTCAGATACCGTTTACAGGGGCTCTACGGTCGACGTCCCACCATAAGTCGACCAGTGGCCGTTCGAACGCAGGAGTTATTAGAGAGTCTCAACTTACAGTTCGCCAAGGTACTTCCCAAACGTCCTATGGAAGTACCCCCTTGGCTGATCCCTAACGTAAGGTGTCGTTTCGACCTGACTGGTCTCAACAAGGAGGAGACCAGTTCATTCGAATATCGATCCCGCTTTTATGAGATCATTAGCGAACTTGACTCTCTCTGCATATACACAGATGGTTCCAAAACAGCTACGGGTGTTGGAAGTGCCATCGTCATTCGTGACGATCCTCACGCTTGGTCACTTCCTCCCCAGGCCACTGTGTATACTGCAGAATTATTTGCTATTTTGCAAGCCCTGCGATTCTGTCAAACATCCGAAGACAGCGCATTCCTCATTTGTTCCGACTCGTTGAGCGCGTTGCAAGCGATCTGCCACTCTCATACCATCGATCCACTGGTGCAGAACATCCGAACGTGTCTCTACATGCTCCGCCAAAAGTCTATCACCTTCTTTTGGATTCCCGGACATGTAGGGATACCTGGCAATGAACTCGCCGACCAGGCAGCACGTCATGCAGCCGAAGTCGGTGAGCCACAGGACATTGCCATACGCCCAGAGGATCTGAGAGTGAGCATACGATCCGCGATTGATCAGAAATGGCAACGTGAGTGGAACAACCTCACGGCTAAGCTCAGACAGGTGAAACCTGAGGTCCGAAGAACTCCGGCACCTGTAAATCTGAGCCGGCGAGAGAGTGTGGCCTTGACGCGTTTACGCTTGGGCCACACCGCGTTAACACATCGTCATCTTCTCGCCGGTGAGGATCAGCCAAGGTGCGCCGCCTGCGGGACGGCGCTGACCGTGAGGCATATAGTTGAGGAATGTGTAACCTTTGCGCCATTGCGCCAGAGGTTGCAGCTCCCAGATAGTGTAGCCGAAGCTTTAGCTTATGATGCTGCCTCTGAAAGAAAGATGCTTGAATTTCTCCGAAATTCGCATCTTCTTCAGAGGCTTTAGGGGCATACCATCTCAGATTTTACAAGTCGTCTCGTTTAATCTCCCCCGATAGAATTTTAACTACAGTCTCGTTTTTTATTTTATGTGTTAAAAAAGTATTGTGTTCGTCTTATTTATTACCGATACCCTGTTCCAGCTGGTCTGGCAGGGTACTTTTAGTATTGTCGTTATGCCACTAAGGGCCTTTTACACCCTTAGTGGTACTGTTGTTATTTATACGTGTTGTTTTGTTCTTGTTATTTCTTTTTAACGATGTACCACCGAGGGCTCTTTACACCCGAGGTGGTACATCATTTGTTGTTTTTATCTGTGATATTTTGTTATGCCGCTGTGAGCCTGTTGTTATGGCTCCTCAGCGGTATTGTTTTAACTCCTTATTGCTTCACTGGTCGGCCTGTGGCCTCCCAGTGACGCAATAAGTCCTGTCTGTGATTATTACTGTGATAGCTTTGTGATATATTTGTTTTCTAGTCAGGTTCCTCCACCCCGAGGCCCTTTACGCCTCGGGGGGAGTCGCAGCGATGGTCTTCAGGCCTTGGTGACTGGAAGCTCTGTCTAGTACTTATCGTACCGTCACCAAGGACTGTCCGCTCCTTTTAAGCCCTGGGATGGCAGGGCCCATCGTTGGATTTTTATCTGTGTATGTTTGTCCGTTGTCTAATGCATTTATGTGTTCCTGTCTGTTTTGTGTATGTTTTTATTTTTACTGTGTATGGCGGCGCATGCCCTTAGTTGGCGATGCCGCCGGACACCGCTGACCGCGCCATCCACCGGCAGTAGTGTCCCAAATTTAATAAAAAAAAAAAAAAAAAAAAAAAAAAAAAAAAAAATTTATGCACAAATAATCAAAAATTAGATAATATTCAAAATTTAATAAATAACATAAACTTCCAACCAAATAGTTATATGTCAATCAAGATCGCTCAGCAAAATGACCCATTTACGAAAACCGAACTCCAGCGAATACGAGCTGGAAATGTCGTTAATAATTTTTGTATTCGGGAAGGTTTGCTGATACATCTTTCTGGCAAACATAAAAAGAAACGTATAGTTTTACCAAAATCAATGTTACAATATGTATTAGATTATTTTCATAGATCAATATTTTCTTCACACGCAGGAATTATTTGTACGTACCGAAAAATAGCTAATAGATTTTATTATCCTAATTTATATAATATTGTAAAAGAATATGTAAATAATTGTACTATTTGTAAAGAACATAAACCTGTAAATTACAACAATATTTTTTTGGGATATATAAATTTCACGAAGAATTTTTTCAACCTTCTCCCAAATTGTGTGGACTAGCTTTATAGAAGGATGGACATAATGAAACCAATATCTTCTATTTCATAGCTTTTCTTTATTAAAATTGCCAAAATATTTTCGATATGTTTAATATCATCTTCAGTGGCTAAACATCAAAAAAAAAAAAAAAAAATTTTTACAACGTAATAATAAACAATAACATCATTTTTATATATTTACAATTCTTCGTTAACTTATACTATTATTTTTTAGGTTATAAGCTACATATTGGATAGGAGGATTATTTATTTATTTTTGTAAAAACAACAAGAATTTGTGATTTAGTTGATATATAGGAAATTTTATGTTTGGAAGAATATCTATTTGTGTTAACGAAACAAACAAAACCTATTTTTTAATATTAGCGGATTTGAGACAGGACAAACTGAAACAGTATGTATATTAAAATATTAAAAAAATTTTTTTTACAATCTTACTCACCAGAAATTATCTAAATTTCAGATTGTCATTCTTGGATAACAACTAACCATACCAACAATCCATTAGAACAATTTAACTAGTTTTTTTGCATTTCACATGGAAATTTGTCAATCGAAAAAATTTTTTATAAAATAATTACTTTAATTTAAAACAATTAAAAAAGTCAAAACATATTTAAAATGTAAAATCAAAAAAATTTCAAGAGAATTTTTTTAAATTATCACAGTTTGTACAATGTACTCCTCAAGTACATTGTTATTGGTATGGTAGCACAGTGATCAACTGAACTAAATTTGTAAACCTGTAAACAAAAATTATGATATCGCTTTCCAAAGTCACCCCCCAAAAAATATCTGGGAAAAAATTTTCGTCGATTTCGTAGGCCCTATTATAAAAACTCGTGGACCCCCAGAAGACAAAGACTTCAGATACATTTTTCTAGTTGCAGATTCATACAGTCGTTGGATTTTTGCGCGACCTACAAAGAAAACAACGTCAAAAGTGGTCATAAACATACTGGAAGATATATTTACCACTTTCGGATATGTATCATCAATAGTATCGGATAACCAATCTGTATTCCATAGTGAGAGATACAACAACTTCTGCTTCGAGAGAGCAATTCGCCAAATTTACACCTCTCCATATAATCCAAGGGCAAACGCAGCTGAACGTTCTATAAGAAATATAAAATCCAATTTAGCTACTATGATCTCACAATACTCAATCAATCATGCAAACTGGAATACCTTCTTGAAATACGCTGTCTTCAGCATCAACAATTCGTATAATTCAGCCATAAATGCTACTCCAGCACAAGTATTCTTAAACCGTCAAATGCTAACTCCACTAGACGTAAATGCTGAATTATCGGAAATCTTACAAGCTGACAAACCAAATCCACAAAAAATCCAACAAGCAATCACAAATGCACATGAGCGTATAAAAAATCTAACCGCAAATCGTCCACAAACATCAAATTTTACTATTGGTCAGATGGTCTACAAGAAGATTTTACAACATCAACACGATATTGATAAAGAAGCAAAATTCTTACAACGTTTTCAAGGCCCGTTCATTCTACTCGCCTATTTGACACCATGTACCGCCATTTTGCAAGACCCGCGCACTTCCGCAGTCAGTAAATGTCATGTAAGGTATTTGAAACCAGCTTAATTTCCCGTAGCGTTCCGCTTTTTGCGAACGGGGTGAAAATGTGACGAATTAAATTCGACACAGTATTGAATTCTTTGGAAAACGATTATAAACGAACATTAAATTAATTAATAATTAATCGATTTGCAAAATGTCAGAATACTGACATCTAACATTTGTGTTCGAAGTTAATATCAGTCCAATATCCTCTGTGGTCCAATATGTCAGATCATAGAATTCAATAAAAATCAATTATATATATATAAATGCCACCTAGTGGTATATTTTCAAATTGACATTTACATTTCGTATTACCATCACATATTTTTTTTTACAGAAATCTGAAAGGTTTAGTTAACGCTTTGTCCATTGTTTGATCGAACCTTTATTTCAAAATTAATTGGCAAACAAATTATATAATAGATAATTAAAAAATAAGTAACTTATATTAATTAAAAACAATACACTCTCTCTTCTCCAAGCGACCGCGATGATGTTAACATCGAACAAAGAAATGTAAAAAAAAAAGGGACTTGGTCAAGATGTAATTTAGAACTTATAACGTTATTATTGAAAGGAAAAAAATGCATCATTGTTAAGATAAGTAATATTTTATTGTAATAAAAATTTGGAAATTTATTTAAATAATATGGAAAAATAATTTAAATTTAATGTGTATCAGCGAAAGCATAACTTAATATAAAATATAATTAAAGGGAATAATAGCATGTAAGTAAAATTTAACTTAAATATTTAACGTCGTCTTGTACTATCGCATTCATTCGAAATTCAAAAAAATTTCGGGGATTCAGCAAAAAGTCAACGACTCAAATTTAGTTAATTTATAATTTAGAAAGTATAGGTATATTTAGCCAATTGTGTAAATTTATATTCGTAGATTTATATTTAGATTCACTTTAAGTAAATTTCCAAATATATACTGATTGTGTGTATAGTTTAATTATTATCAAATCACGTAACTATTTCCGGTTAGGTAAACAAATTTGAACATGTGCAACTCTTAGCATTATTTCGATATCTGGTCGAATCTTTTGAATCTTATAGAGCTTTAGTAAAATTTAACTTGTAACGTTATCTCCTAAAAATTTTCAATTTAAATCTGATTTTATTTTTTGCCATCCGTAATTCTGAAATTTCCAAAAGGCGTTCGATTGTGTCTGGACAGGGGTAAACGCTGGCAGGCTAAATTTAATTTAGTTTGTTCCCTCGTATGAAATCCGACACGTATATCACAATAAAATTGCAATAGTTTCTCGTCGTAAAAGGTTTTTCTTTCCGATTTCTCCTCAAGAAATCGAAGGAGCACGTTTGGGCAAAGGAAGCCGTATTTAGGCCCCACTCGTCTCGTGTTTAAGTAACTTAGACACTTTAATTATACCAAAAAACAATTGAAATAAAAAAAAAAAACCAAAAAAAAAAAAATCGAAAAAATAAAAAAAAAAAAAAAAAATAAAAAAAAAAAGGGGAGAAAAAAAAAAAAAACCAAAATTATTATTTTTAATAATTAATGAGCTCAAACAAAATTTAATATCGACTAATTTATAATTTCATAAAATTTGATATTTACAGAAATACACATACAAATTATTCTAGTCATAAATTTAAAAGGAAAAATCGGTACAGTTATAAAATTTGTTTTGGCAACTTTAATTTAATTCGATTAACAACATATTTCCAAAAAATCTTTGTAGCGATATTTTAAAAAATTTATTCTATAAATTTCGAAACTTTAATTTACATTTAAGTAAAAGCTGTACAATTTACTAACTCATGTGGTAATACATTTCCCTAACTAGCACACGCGGTATACTTGAATATCGTGCGTCTCAGTTTGAAACGTATCGCCACATCGAGGATCTAAGATGCAAATTCTACTTTAAAACTATTCGAAAAGATAGCCAAGAAACATTTGTGTGAATTCTCAAATTGGTAATTATTTATTGTCGTAACTTTTTTAAGATTTCAAATTTGTAACTCAAAATTATCTCTAGTCATCCTTTATTGTAATAAATTGTAGTTGATGAAATTTCGTGTTTCTAATTTAAAACCAGCCTTTACAGTCAAAAGGAGTTTCAGGTTATTTGGGGATCTTGTGGTTTGGGAAAACGATCTGCGACCATAGCCTTCCACTGCCACACACCATCTTCTCTCCACAAGACCTAGGAGAAAACTCTGCTGATCGTAACCCCAATCAACCCGAAAAGTAGCACCCAAAGTCCGAATACTTATAACCCCAAGACAACCAATTACAACACATAATAAATAATAACTATAATCCCACATCCAATAAATAAACACATAAAATAATTTTAATTGTTTAATTTTTAATTTTTTGCTACAATTGTTTTATAAAATCTTCAAGACATTCATTGTCTACATCAATAAGTTTAAATTGTTTTATAAAATCTTCAAGACATTCATTGTCTACATTGTCTACATCAATAAGTTTAAATTGTTTTATAAAATCTTCAAGACATTCATTGTCTACATCAATAAGTTTAAATTGTTTTATAAAATCTTCAAGACATTCATTGTCTACATTGTCTACATCAATAAGTTTAAATTGTTTTATAAAATCTTCAAGACATTCATTGTCTACATTGTCTACATCAATAAGTTTAAATTGTTTTATAAAATCTTCAAGACATTCATTGTCTACATTGTCTACATCAATAAGTTTAAATTGTTTTATAAAATCTTCAAGACATTCATTGTCTACATCAATAAGTTTAAATTGTTTTATAAAATCTTCAAGACATTCATTGTCTACATCAATAAGTTTAAATTGTTTTATAAAATCTTCAAGACATTCATTCTCTACATTGTCTACATAAATAAGTTTAAATTGTTTTATAAAATCTTCAAAACTTTCATTGTCTACATTGTCTAAATCAATAAGTTTAAATTGTTTTATAAAATCGTCAAAACTTTCATTGTCTACATTGTCTACATCAATAAGTTTAAATTGTTTTATAAAATCTTCAAAACATTCATTGTCTACATTGTGTACATCAATAAGTTTAAATTGTTTTATAAAATCTTCAAGACATTCATTCTCTACATTGTCTACATCAATAAGTTTAAATTGTTTTATAAAATCTTCAAGACATTCATTGTCTACATTGTCTACATCAATAAGTTTAAATTGTTTTATAAAATCTTCAAGACATTCATTGTCTACATAAATAAGTTTAAATTGTTTTATAAAATCTTCAAAACTTTCATTGTCGACATTGTCTGCATCAATAAGTTTAAATTGTTTTATAAAATCTTCAAAACTTTCATTGTCGACATTGTCTACATCAATAAGTTTAAATTGTTTTATAAAATCTTCAAAACTTTCATTGTCTACATTGTCTAAATCAATAAGTTTGAATTGTTTTATAAAATCGTCAAAACTTTCATTGTCTACATGGTCTACATCAATAAGTTTAAATTGTTTTATAAAATCTTCAAGACATTCATTGTCTACATTGTCTACATCAATAAGTTTAAATTGTTTTATAAAATCTTCAAGACATTCATTGTCTACATCAATAAGTTTAAATTGTTTTATAAAATCTTCAAGACATTCCTTGTCTACATCAATAAGTTTAAATTGTTTTATAAAATCTTCAAGACATTCATTGTCTACATCAATAAGTTTAAATTGTTTTATAAAATCTTCAAGACATTCATTGTCTATATCAATAAGTTTAAATTGTTTTATAAAATCTTCAAGACATTCATTGTCTACATCAATAAGTTTAAATTGTTTTATAAAATCTTCAAGACATTCATTGTCTACATTGTCTACATCAATAAGTTTAAATTGTTTTATAAAATCTTCAAGACATTCATTGTCTACATTGTCTACATCAATAAGTTTAAATTGTTTTATAAAATCTTCAAGACATTCATTGTCTACATTGTCTACATCAATAAGTTTAAATTGTTTTATAAAATCTTCAAGACATTCATTGTCTACATTGTCTACATCAATAAGTTTAAATTGTTTTATAAAATCTTCAAGACATTCATTGTCTACATCAATAAGTTTAAATTGTTTTATAAAATCTTCAAGACATTCATTGTCTAAATTGTCTACATCGATAAGTTTAAATTGTTTTATAAAATCTTCAAGACATTCATTGTCTACATCAATAAGTTTAAATTGTTTTATAAAATCTTCAAGACATTCATTGTCTACATCAATAAGTTTAAATTGTTTTATAAAATCTTCAAGACATTCATTGTCTACATCAATAAGTTTAAATTGTTTTATAAAATCTTCAAGACATTCATTGTCTACATAAATAAGTTTAAATTGTTTTATAAAATCTTCAAAACTTTCATTGTCTACATTGTCTAAATCAATAAGTTTAAATTGTTTTATAAAATCGTCAAAACTTTCATTGTCTACATTGTCTACATCAATAAGTTTAAATTGTTTTATAAAATCTTCAAAACATTCATTGTCTACATTGTGTACATCAATAAGTTTAAATTGTTTTATAAAATCTTCAAGACATTCATTCTCTACATTGTCTACATCAATAAGTTTAAATTGTTTTATAAAATCTTCAAGACATTCATTGTCTACATTGTCTACATCAATAAGTTTAAATTGTTTTATAAAATCTTCAAGACATTCATTGTCTACATTGTCTACATCAATAAGTTTAAATTGTTTTATAAAATCTTCAAGACATTCATTGTCTACATCAATAAGTTTAAATTGTTTTATAAAATCTTCAAAACTTTCATTGTCGACATTGTCTACATCAATAAGTTTAAATTGTTTTATAAAATCTTCAAAACTTTCATTGTCTACATTGTCTACATCAATAAGTTTAAATTGTTTTATAAAATCTTCAAGACATTCATTGTCTACATCAATAAGTTTAAATTGTTTTATAAAATCTTCAAAACTTTCATTGTCGACATTGTCTACATCAATAAGTTTAAATTGTTTTATAAAATCTTCAAAACTTTCATTGTCTACATTGTCTAAATCAATAAGTTTGAATTGTTTTATAAAATCGTCAAAACTTTCATTGTCCTCATTGTCTACATCAATAAGTTTAAATTGTTTTATAAAATCGTCAAAACTTTCATTGTCTACATTGTCTACATCAATAAGTTTAAATTGTTTTATAAAATCTTCAAGACATTCATTGTCTACATTGTCTACATCAATAAGTTTAAATTGTTTTATAAAATCTTCAAGACATTCCTTGTCTACATCAATAAGTTTAAATTGTTTTATAAAATCTTCAAGACATTCATTGTCTACATCAATAAGTTTAAATTGTTTTATAAAATCTTCAAGACATTCATTGTCTATATCAATAAGTTTAAATTGTTTTATAAAATCTTCAAGACATTCATTGTCTACATCAATAAGTTTAAATTGTTTTATAAAATCTTCAAGACATTCATTGTCTACATTGTCTACATCAATAAGTTTAAATTGTTTTATAAAATCTTCAAGACATTCATTGTCTACATTGTCTACATCAATAAGTTTAAATTGTTTTATAAAATCTTCAAGACATTCATTGTCTACATCAATAAGTTTAAATTGTTTTATAAAATCTTCAAGACATTCATTGTCTACATTGTCTACATCAATAAGTTTAAATTGTTTTATAAAATCTTCAAGACATTCATTGTCTACATCAATAAGTTTAAATTGTTTTATAAAATCTTCAAGACATTCATTGTCTACATTGTCTACATCAATAAGTTTAAATTGTTTTATAAAATCTTCAAGACATTCATTGTCTACATCAATAAGTTTAAATTGTTTTATAAAATCTTCAAGACATTCATTGTCTACATCAATAAGTTTAAATCGTTTTATAAAATCTTCAAGACATTCATTGTCTACATCAATAAGTTTAAATTGTTTTATAAAATCTTCAAGACATTCATTGTCTACATTGATTGTCTACATCAATAAGTTTAAATTGTTTTATAAAATCTTCAAGACATTCATTGTCTACATCAATAAGTTTAAATTGTTTTATAAAATCTTCAAGACATTCATTGTCTACATTGTCTACATCAATAAGTTTAAATTGTTTTATAAAATCTTCAAGACATTCATTGTCTACATCAATAAGTTTAAATTGTTTTATAAAATCTTCAAGACATTGTCTACATCAATAAGTTTAAATTGTTTTATGAAATCTTCAAGACATTCATTGTCTACATTGTCTACATCAATAAGTTTAAATTGTTTTATAAAATCTTCAAGACATTCATTGTCTACATTGTCTACATCAATAAGTTTAAATTGTTTTATAAAATCTTCAAGACATTCATTGTCTACATCAATAAGTTTAAATTGTTTTATAAAATCTTCAATAAGCTTAAATTGTTTTATAAAATCTTCAAGACATTCATTGTCTACATTGTCTACATCAGTAAGTTTAAATTGTTTTATAAAATCTTCAAGACATTCATTGTCTACATTGTCTACATCAATAAGTTTAAATTGTTTTATAAAATCTTCAAGACATTCATTGTCTACATCAATAAGTTTAAATTGTTTTATAAAATCTTCAATAAGTTTAAATTGTTTTATAAAATCTTCAAGACATTCATTGTCTACATTGTCTACATCAATAAGTTTAAATTGTTTTATAAAATCTTCAAGACATTCATTGTCTACATTGTCTACATCAATAAGTTTAAATTGTTTTATAAAATCTTCCAGACATTCATTGTCTACATCAATAAGTTTAAATTGTTTTATAAAATCTTCAAGACATTCATTGTCTACATCAATAAGTTTAAATTGTTTTATAAAATCTTCAAGACATTCATTGTCTACATCAATAAGTTTAAATTGTTTTATAAAATCTTCAAGACATTCATTGTCTACATTGTCTACATCAATAAGTTTAAATTGTTTTATAAAATCTTCAAGACATTGTCTACATCAATAAGTTTAAATTGTTTTATAAAATCTTCAAGACATTCATTGTCTACATTGTCTACATCAATAAGTTTTAATTGTTTTATAAAATCTTCAAGACATTCATTGTCTACATCAATAAGTTTTAATTGTTTTATAAAATCTTCAAGACATTCATTGTCTACATCAATAAGTTTAAATTGTTTTATAAAATCTTCAAGACATTCATTGTCTACATCAATAAGTTTAAATTGTTTTATAAAATCTTCAAGACATTCATTGTCTACATCAATAAGTTTAAATTGTTTTATAAAATCTTCAAGACATTCATTGTCTACATTGTCTACATCAATAAGTTTAAATTGTTTTATAAAATCTTCAAGACATTCATTGTCTACATTGTCTACATCAATAAGTTTAAATTGTTTTATAAAATCTTCAAGACATTCATTGTCTACATCAATAAGTTTAAATTGTTTTATAAAATCTTCAAGACATTCATTGTCTACATCAATAAGTTTAAATTGTTTTATAAAATCTTCAAGACATTCATTGTCTACATTGTCTACATCAATAAGTTTAAATTGTTTTATAAAATCTTCAAGACATTCATTGTCTACATTGTCTACATCAATAAGTTTAAATTGTTTTATAAAATCTTCAAGACATTCATTGTCTACATCAATAAGTTTAAATTGTTTTATAAAATCTTCAAGACATTCATTGTCTACATTGTCTACATCAATAAGTTTAAATTGTTTTATAAAATCTTCAAGACATTCATTGTCTACATCAATAAGTTTAAATTGTTTTATAAAATCTTCAAGACATTCATTGTCTACATCAATAAGTTTAAATTGTTTTATAAAATCTTCAAGACATTCATTGTCTACATCAATAAGTTTAAATTGTTTTATAAAATCTTCAAGACATTCATTGTCTACATTGTCTACATCAATAAGTTTAAATTGTTTTATAAAATCTTCAAGACATTCATTGTCTACATCAATAAGTTTAAATTGTTTTATAAAATCTTCAAGACATTCATTGTCTACATCAATAAGTTTAAATTGTTTTATAAAATCTTCAAGACATTCATTGTCTACATCAATAAGTTTAAATTGTTTTATAAAATCTTCAAGACATTCATTGTCTACATCAATAAGTTTAAATTGTTTTATAAAATCTTCAAGACATTCATTGTCTACATCAATAAGTTTAAATTGTTTTATAAAATCTTCAAGACATTCATTGTCTACATTGTCTACATCAATAAGTTTAAATTGTTTTATAAAATCTTCAAGACATTCATTGTCTACATTGTCTACATCAATAAGTTTAAATTGTTTTATAAAATCTTCAAGACATTCATTGTCTACATCAATAAGTTTAAATTGTTTTATAAAATCTTCAAGACATTCATTGTCTACATCAATAAGTTTAAATTGTTTTATAAAATCTTCAAGACATTCATTGTCTACATCAATAAGTTTAAATTGTTTTATAAAATCTTCAAGACATTCATTGTCTACATCAATAAGCTTAAATTGTTTTATAAAATCTTCAAGACATTCATTGTCTACATTGTCTACATCAATAAGTTCAAATTGCTTTATTAAATTCCCAAGACATTCATTGTCTACATCAATAAGTTTAAATTGTTTTATAAAATCTTCAATAAGCTTAAATTGTTTTATAAAATCTTCAAGACATTCATTGTCTACATTGTCTACATCAATAAGTTTAAATTGTTTTATAAAATCTTCAAGACATTCATTGTCTACATTGTCTACATCAATAAGTTTAAATTGTTTTATAAAATCTTCAAGACATTCATTGTCTACATCAATAAGTTTAAATTGTTTTATAAAATCTTCAAGACATTCATTGTCTACATTGTCTACATCAATAAGTTTAAATTGTTTTATAAAATCTTCAAGACATTCATTGTCTACATTGTCTACATCAATAAGTTTAAATTGTTTTATAAAATCTTCAAGACATTCATTGTCTACATCAATAAGTTTAAATTGTTTTATAAAATCTTCAAGACATTCATTGTCTACATCAATAAGTTTAAATTGTTTTATAAAATCTTCAAGACATTCATTGTCTACATCAATAAGTTTAAATTGTTTTATAAAATCTTCAAGACATTCATTGTCTACATCAATAAGTTTAAATTGTTTTATAAAATCTTCAAGACATTCATTGTCTACATCAATAAGTTTAAATTGTTTTATAAAATCTTCAAGACATTCATTGTCTACATTGTCTACATCAATAAGTTTAAATTGTTTTATAAAATCTTCAAGACATTCATTGTCTACATCAATAAGTTTAAATTGTTTTATAAAATCTTCAATAAGTTTAAATTGTTTTATAAAATCTTCAAGACATTCATTGTCTACATTGTCTACATCAATAAGTTTAAATTGTTTTATAAAATCTTCAAGACATTCATTGTCTACATCAATAAGTTTAAATTGTTTTATAAAATCTTCAAGACATTCATTGTCTACATTGTCTACATCAATAAGTTTAAATTGTTTTATAAAATCTTCAAGACATTCATTGTCTACATCAATAAGTTTAAATTGTTTTATAAAATCTTCAAGATATTCATTGTCTACATCAATAAGTTTAAATTGTTTTATAAAATCTTCAAGACATTCATTGTCTACATCAATAAGTTTAAATTGTTTTATAAAATCTTCAAGACATTCATTGTCTACATCAATAAGTTTAAATTGTTTTATAAAATCTTCAAGACATTCATTGTCTACATCAATAAGTTTAAATTGTTTTATAAAATCTTCAAGACATTCATTGTCTACATTGTCTACATCAATAAGTTTAAATTGTTTTATTAAATTCCCAAGACATTCATTGTCTACATCAATAAGTTTAAATTGTTTTATAAAATCTTCAATAAGCTTAAATTGTTTTATAAATTCTTCAAGACATTCATTGTCTACATTGTCTATATCAATAAGTTTAAATTGTTTTATAAAATCTTCAAGACATTCATTGTCTACATCAATAAGTTTAAATTGTTTTATAAAATCTTCAAGACATTGTCTACATCAATAAGTTTAAATTGTTTTATAAATTCTTCAAGACATTCATTGTCTACATTGTCTATATCAATAAGTTTAAATTGTTTTATAAAATCTTCAAGACATTCATTGTCTACATCAATAAGTTTAAATTGTTTTATAAAATCTTCAAGACATTGTCTACATCAATAAGTTTAAATTGTTTTATAAATTCTTCAAGACATTCATTGTCTACATTGTCTATATCAATAAGTTTAAATTGTTTTATAAAATCTTCAAGACATTCATTGTCTACATCAATAAGTTTAAATTGTTTTATAAAATCTTCAAGACATTCATTGTCTACATCAATGAGTTTAAATTGTTTTATAAAATCTTCAAGACATTCATTGTCTACATTGTCTACATCAATAAGTTTAAATTGTTTTATAAAATCTTCAAGACATTCATTGTCTACATCAATAAGTTTAAATTGTTTTATAAAATCTTCAAGACATTGTCTACATCAATAAGTTTAAATTGTTTTATAAATTCTTCAAGACATTCATTGTCTACATTGTCTATATCAATAAGTTTAAATTGTTTTATAAAATCTTCAAGACATTCATTGTCTACATCAATAAGTTTAAATTGTTTTATAAAATCTTCAAGACATTGTCTACATCAATAAGTTTAAATTGTTTTATAAATTCTTCAAGACATTCATTGTCTACATTGTCTATATCAATAAGTTTAAATTGTTTTATAAAATCTTCAAGACATTCATTGTCTACATCAATAAGTTTAAATTGTTTTATAAAATCTTCAAGACATTCATTGTCTACATTGTCTACATCAATAAGTTTAAATTGTTTTATAAAATCTTCAAGACATTCATTGTCTACATTGTCTACATCAATAAGTTTAAATTGTTTTATAAAATCTTCAAGACATTCATTGTCTACATCAATAAGTTTAAATTGTTTTATAAAATCTTCAAGACATTGTCTACATCAATAAGTTTAAATTGTTTTATAAAATCTTCAAGACATTCATTGTCTACATTGTCTACATCAATAAGTTTAAATTGTTTTATAAAATCTTCAAGACATTCATTGTCTACATTGTCTACATCAATAAGTTTAAATTGTTTTATAAAATCTTCAAGACATTCATTGTCTACATTGTCTACATCAATAAGTTTAAATTGTTTTATAAAATCTTCAAGACATTCATTGTCTACATCAATAAGTTTAAATTGTTTTATAAAATCTTCAAGACATTCATTGTCTACATTGTCTACATCAATAAGTTTAAATTGTTTTATAAAATCTTCAAGACATTCATTGTCTACATCAATAAGTTTAAATTGTTTTATAAAATCTTCAAGACATTCATTGTCTACATCAATAAGTTTAAATTGTTTTATAAAATCTTCAAGACATTCATTGTCTACATCAATAAGTTTAAATTGTTTTATAAAATCTTCAAGACATTCATTGTCTACATCAATAAGTTTAAATTGTTTTATAAAATCTTCAAGACATTCATTGTCTACATCAATAAGTTTAAATTGTTTTATAAAATCTTCAAGACATTCATTGTCTACATCAATAAGTTTAAATTGTTTTATAAAATCTTCAAGACATTCATTGTCTACATCAATAAGTTTAAATTGTTTTATAAAATCTTCAAGACATTCATTGTCTACATCAATAAGTTTAAATTGTTTTATAAAATCTTCAAGACATTCATTGTCTACATCAATAAGTTTAAATTGTTTTATAAAATCTTCAAGACATTGTCTACATCAATAAGTTTAAATTGTTTTATAAAATCTTCAAGACATTCATTGTCTACATCAATAAGTTTAAATTGTTTTATAAAATCTTCAAGACATTCATTGTCTACATCAATAAGTTTAAATTGTTTTATAAAATCTTCAAGACATTCATTGTCTACATTGTCTACATCAATAAGTTTAAATTGTTTTATAAAATCTTCAAGACATTCATTGTCTACATTGTCTACATCAATAAGTTTAAATTGTTTTATAAAATCTTCAAGACATTCATTGTCTACATTGTCTACATCAATAAGTTTAAATTGTTTTATAAAATCTTCAAGACATTCATTGTCTACATCAATAAGTTTAAATTGTTTTATAAAATCTTCAAGACATTGTCTACATCAATAAGTTTAAATTGTTTTATAAAATCTTCAAGACATTCATTGTCTACATTGTCTACATCAATAAGTTTAAATTGTTTTATAAAATCTTCAAGACATTCATTGTCTACATTGTCTACATCAATAAGTTTAAATTGTTTTATAAAATCTTCAAGACATTCATTGTCTACATTGTCTACATCAATAAGTTTAAATTGTTTTATAAAATCTTCAAGACATTCATTGTCTACATCAATAAGTTTAAATTGTTTTATAAAATCTTCAAGACATTCATTGTCTACATCAATAAGTTTAAATTGTTTTATAAAATCTTCAAGACATTCATTGTCTACATCAATGAGTTTAAATTGTTTTATAAAATCTTCAAGACATTCATTGTCTACATTGTCTACATCAATAAGTTTAAATTGTTTTATAAAAAAATCTTCAAGACATTCATTGTCTACATTGTCTACATCAATAAGTTTAAATTGTTTTATAAAATCTTCAAGACATTCATTGTCTACATCAATAAGTTTAAATTGTTTTATAAAATCTTCAAGACATTGTCTACATCAATAAGTTTAAATTGTTTTATAAAATCTTCAAGACATTCATTGTCTACATCAATAAGTTTAAATTGTTTTATAAAATCTTCAAGACATTCATTGTCTACATCAATAAGTTTAAATTGTTTTATAAAATCTTCAAGACATTCATTGTCTACATCAATAAGTTTAAATTGTTTTATAAAATCTTCAAGACATTCATTGTCTACATCAATAAGTTTAAATTGTTTTATAAAATCTTCAAGACATTCATTGTCTACATTGTCTACATCAATAAGTTTAAATTGTTTTATAAAATCTTCAAGACATTCATTGTCTACATCAATAAGTTTAAATTGTTTTATAAAATCTTCAATAAGTTTAAATTGTTTTATAAAATCTTCAAGACATTCATTGTCTACATTGTCTACATCAATAAGTTTAAATTGTTTTATAAAATCTTCAAGACTTTCATTGTCTACATTGTCTACATCAATAAGTTTAAATTGTTTTATAAAATCTTCAAGACATTCATTGTCTACATCAATAAGTTTAAATTGTTTTATAAAATCTTCAAGACATTCATTGTCTACATCAATAAGTTTAAATTGTTTTATAAAATCTTCAAGACATTCATTGTCTACATCAATAAGTTTAAATTGTTTTATAAAATCTTCAATAAGTTTAAATTGTTTTATAAAATCTTCAAGACATTCATTGTCTACATTGTCTACATCAATAAGTTTAAATTGTTTTATAAAATCTTCAAGACTTTCATTGTCTACATTGTCTACATCAATAAGTTTAAATTGTTTTATAAAATCTTCAAGACATTCATTGTCTACATCAATAAGTTTAAATTGTTTTATAAAATCTTCAAGACATTCATTGTCTACATTAATAAGTTTAAATTGTTTTATAAAATCTTCAAGACATTCATTGTCTACATCAATAAGTTTAAATTGTTTTATAAACTCTTCAAGACGTTCATTGTCTACATCAATAAGTTTAAATTGTTTTATAAAATCTTCAAGACATTCATTGTCTACATCAATAAGTTTAAATTGTTTTATAAAATCTTCAAGACATTCATTGTCTACATTGTCTACATCAATAAGTTTAAATTGTTTTATAAAATCTTCAAGACATTCATTGTCTACATCAATAAGTTTAAATTGTTTTATAAAATCTTCAAGACATTCATTGTCTACATTGTCTACATCAATAAGTTTAAATTGTTTTATAAAATCTTCAAGACATTCATTGTCTACATTGTCTACATCAATAAGTTTAAATTGTTTTATAAAATCTTCAAGACATTCATTGTCTACATCAATAAGTTTAAATTGTTTTATAAAATCTTCAAGACATTGTCTACATCAATAAGTTTAAATTGTTTTATAAAATCTTCAAGACATTCATTGTCTACATTGTCTACATCAATAAGTTTAAATTGTTTTATAAAATCTTCAAGACATTCATTGTCTACATTGTCTACATCAATCAGTTTAAATTGTTTTATAAAATCTTCAAGACATTCATTGTCTACATCAATAAGTTTAAATTGTTTTATAAAATCTTCAAGACATTCATTGTCTACATCAATAAGTTTAAATTGTTTTATAAAATCTTCAAGACATTCATTGTCTACATCAATAAGTTTAAATTGTTTTATAAAATCTTCAAGACATTCATTGTCTACATTGTCTACATCAATAAGTTTAAATTGTTTTATAAAATCTTCAAGACATTCATTGTCTACATTGTCTACATCAATAAGTTTAAATTGTTTTATAAAATCTTCAAGACATTCATTGTCTACATCAATAAGTTTAAATTGTTTTATAAAATCTTCAATAAGTTTAAATTGTTTTATAAAATCTTCAAGACATTCATTGTCTACATTGTCTACATCAATAAGTTTAAATTGTTTTATAAAATCTTCAAGACATTCATTGTCTACATTGTCTACATCAATAAGTTTAAATTGTTTTATAAAATCTTCAAGACATTCATTGTCTACATCAATAAGTTTAAATTGTTTTATAAAATCTTCAAGACATTCATTGTCTACATTGTCTACATCAATAAGTTTAAATTGTTTTATAAAATCTTCAAGACATTCATTGTCTACATCAATAAGTTTAAATTGTTTTATAAAATCTTCAAGACATTCATTGTCTACATCAATAAGTTTAAATTGTTTTATAAAATCTTCAAGACATTCATTGTCTACATCAATAAGTTTAAATTGTTTTATAAAATCTTCAAGACATTCATTGTCTACATTGTCTACATCAATAAGTTTAAATTGTTTTATAAAATCTTCAAGACATTCATTGTCTACATTGTCTACATCAATAAGTTTAAATTGTTTTATAAAATCTTCAAGACATTCATTGTCTACATCAATAAGTTTAAATTGTTTTATAAAATCTTCAAGACATTCATTGTCTACATCAATAAGTTTAAATTGTTTTATAAAATCTTCAAGACATTCATTGTCTACATCAATAAGTTTAAATTGTTTTATAAAATCTTCAATAAGCTTAAATTGTTTTATAAAATCTTCAAGACATTCATTGTCTACATTGTCTACATCAGTAAGTTTAAATTGTTTTATAAAATCTTCAAGACATTCATTGTCTACATTGTCTACATCAATAAGTTTAAATTGTTTTATAAAATCTTCAAGACATTCATTGTCTACATCAATAAGTTTAAATTGTTTTATAAAATCTTCAATAAGTTTAAATTGTTTTATAAAATCTTCAAGACATTCATTGTCTACATTGTCTACATCAATAAGTTTAAATTGTTTTATAAAATCTTCAAGACATTCATTGTCTACATTGTCTACATCAATAAGTTTAAATTGTTTTATAAAATCTTCCAGACATTCATTGTCTACATCAATAAGTTTAAATTGTTTTATAAAATCTTCAAGACATTCATTGTCTACATCAATAAGTTTAAATTGTTTTATAAAATCTTCAAGACATTCATTGTCTACATCAATAAGTTTAAATTGTTTTATAAAATCTTCAAGACATTCATTGTCTACATTGTCTACATCAATAAGTTTAAATTGTTTTATAAAATCTTCAAGACATTCATTGTCTACATCAATAAGTTTAAATTGTTTTATAAAATCTTCAAGACATTCATTGTCTACATTGTCTACATCAATAAGTTTAAATTGTTTTATAAAATCTTCAAGACATTCATTGTCTACATCAATAAGTTTAAATTGTTTTATAAAATCTTCAAGACATTCATTGTCTACATCAATAAGTTTAAATTGTTTTATAAAATCTTCAAGACATTCATTGTCTACATCAATAAGTTTAAATTGTTTTATAAAATCTTCAAGACATTCATTGTCTACATCAATAAGTTTAAATTGTTTTATAAAATCTTCAAGACATTCATTGTCTACATTGTCTACATCAATAAGTTTAAATTGTTTTATTAAATTCCCAAGACATTCATTGTCTACATCAATAAGTTTAAATTGTTTTATAAAATCTTCAATAAGCTTAAATTGTTTTATAAAATCTTCAAGACATTCATTGTCTACATTGTCTACATCAATAAGTTTAAATTGTTTTATAAAATCTTCAAGACATTCATTGTCTACATCAATAAGTTTAAATTGTTTTATAAAATCTTCAAGACATTGTCTACATCAATAAGTTTAAATTGTTTTATAAAATCTTCAAGACATTCATTGTCTACATTGTCTACATCAATAAGTTTAAATTGTTTTATAAAATCTTCAAGACATTCATTGTCTACATCAATAAGTTTTAATTGTTTTATAAAATCTTCAAGACATTCATTGTCTACATCAATAAGTTTAAATTGTTTTATAAAATCTTCAAGACATTCATTGTCTACATCAATAAGTTTAAATTGTTTTATAAAATCTTCAAGACATTCATTGTCTACATCAATAAGTTTAAATTGTTTTATAAAATCTTCAAGACATTCATTGTCTACATCAATAAGTTTAAATTGTTTTATAAAATCTTCAAGACATTCATTGTCTACATTGTCTACATCAATAAGTTTAAATTGTTTTATAAAATCTTCAAGACATTCATTGTCTACATCAATAAGTTTAAATTGTTTTATAAAATCTTCAAGACATTCATTGTCTACATCAATAAGTTTAAATTGTTTTATAAAATCTTCAAGACATTCATTGTCTACATCAATAAGTTTAAATTGTTTTATAAAATCTTCAAGACATTCATTGTCTACATCAATAAGTTTAAATTGTTTTATAAAATCTTCAAGACATTCATTGTCTACATTGTCTACATCAATAAGTTTAAATTGTTTTATAAAATCTTCAAGACATTCATTGTCTACATCAATAAGTTTAAATTGTTTTATAAAATCTTCAAGACATTCATTGTCTACATTGTCTACATCAATAAGTTTAAATTGTTTTATGAAATCTTCAAGACATTCATTGTCTACATCAATAAGTTTAAATTGTTTTATAAAATCTTCAAGACATTCATTGTCTACATCAATAAGTTTAAATTGTTTTATAAAATCTTCAAGACATTCATTGTCTACATCAATAAGTTTAAATTGTTTTATAAAATCTTCAAGACATTCATTGTCTACATTGTCTACATCAATAAGTTTAAATTGTTTTATAAAATCTTCAAGACATTCATTGTCTACATTGTCTACATCAATAAGTTTAAATTGTTTTATAAAATCTTCAAGACATTCATTGTCTACATCAATAAGTTTAAATTGTTTTATAAAATCTTCAAGACATTCATTGTCTACATCAATAAGTTTAAATTGTTTTATAAAATCTTCAAGACATTCATTGTCTACATCAATAAGTTTAAATTGTTTTATAAAATCTTCAAGACATTCATTGTCTACATCAATAAGCTTAAATTGTTTTATAAAATCTTCAAGACATTCATTGTCTACATTGTCTACATCAATAAGTTCAAATTGCTTTATTAAATTCCCAAGACATTCATTGTCTACATCAATAAGTTTAAATTGTTTTATAAAATCTTCAATAAGCTTAAATTGTTTTATAAAATCTTCAAGACATTCATTGTCTACATTGTCTACATCAATAAGTTTAAATTGTTTTATAAAATCTTCAAGACATTCATTGTCTACATTGTCTACATCAATAAGTTTAAATTGTTTTATAAAATCTTCAAGACATTCATTGTCTACATCAATAAGTTTAAATTGTTTTATAAAATCTTCAAGACATTCATTGTCTACATTGTCTACATCAATAAGTTTAAATTGTTTTATAAAATCTTCAAGACATTCATTGTCTACATTGTCTACATCAATAAGTTTAAATTGTTTTATAAAATCTTCAAGACATTCATTGTCTACATCAATAAGTTTAAATTGTTTTATAAAATCTTCAAGACATTCATTGTCTACATCAATAAGTTTAAATTGTTTTATAAAATCTTCAAGACATTCATTGTCTACATCAATAAGTTTAAATTGTTTTATAAAATCTTCAAGACATTCATTGTCTACATCAATAAGTTTAAATTGTTTTATAAAATCTTCAAGACATTCATTGTCTACATCAATAAGTTTAAATTGTTTTATAAAATCTTCAAGACATTCATTGTCTACATTGTCTACATCAATAAGTTTAAATTGTTTTATAAAATCTTCAAGACATTCATTGTCTACATCAATAAGTTTAAATTGTTTTATAAAATCTTCAAGACATTCATTGTCTACATTGTCTACATCAATAAGTTTAAATTGTTTTATAAAATCTTCAAGACATTCATTGTCTACATTGTCTACATCAATAAGTTTAAATTGTTTTATAAAATCTTCAAGACATTCATTGTCTACATCAATAAGTTTAAATTGTTTTATAAAATCTTCAAGACATTCATTGTCTACATCAATAAGTTTAAATTGTTTTATAAAATCTTCAAGACATTCATTGTCTACATCAATAAGTTTAAATTGTTTTATAAAATCTTCAAGACATTCATTGTCTACATCAATAAGTTTAAATTGTTTTATAAAATCTTCAAGACATTCATTGTCTACATCAATAAGTTTAAATTGTTTTATAAAATCTTCAAGACATTCATTGTCTACATTGTCTACATCAATAAGTTTAAATTGTTTTATAAAATCTTCAAGACATTCATTGTCTACATCAATAAGTTTAAATTGTTTTATAAAATCTTCAAGACATTCATTGTCTACATTGTCTACATCAATAAGTTTAAATTGTTTTATAAAATCTTCAAGACATTCATTGTCTACATTGTCTACATCAATAAGTTTAAATTGTTTTATAAAATCTTCAAGACATTCATTGTCTACATCAATAAGTTTAAATTGTTTTATAAAATCTTCAAGACATTGTCTACATCAATAAGTTTAAATTGTTTTATAAAATCTTCAAGACATTCATTGTCTACATTGTCTACATCAATAAGTTTAAATTGTTTTATAAAATCTTCAAGACATTCATTGTCTACATTGTCTACATCAATCAGTTTAAATTGTTTTATAAAATCTTCAAGACATTCATTGTCTACATCAATAAGTTTAAATTGTTTTATAAAATCTTCAAGACATTCATTGTCTACATCAATAAGTTTAAATTGTTTTATAAAATCTTCAAGACATTCATTGTCTACATCAATAAGTTTAAATTGTTTTATAAAATCTTCAAGACATTCATTGTCTACATTGTCTACATCAATAAGTTTAAATTGTTTTATAAAATCTTCAAGACATTCATTGTCTACATCAATAAGTTTAAATTGTTTTATAAAATCTTCAAGACATTCATTGTCTACATCAATAAGTTTAAATTGTTTTATAAAATCTTCAAGACATTCATTGTCTACATCAATAAGTTTAAATTGTTTTATAAAATCTTCAAGACATTCCTTGTCTACATCAATAAGTTTAAATTGTTTTATAAAATCTTCAAGACATTCCTTGTCTACATCAATAAGTTTAAATTGTTTTATAAAATCTTCAAGACATTCATTGTCTACATTGTCTACATCAATAAGTTTAAATTGTTTTATAAAATCTTCAAGACATTCATTGTCTACATCAATAAGTTTAAATTGTTTTATAAAATCTTCAAGACATTCATTGTCTACATCAATAAGTTTAAATTGTTTTATAAAATCTTCAATAAGTTTAAATTGTTTTATAAAATCTTCAAGACATTCATTGTCTACATTGTCTACATCAATAAGTTTAAATTGTTTTATAAAATCTTCAAGACATTCATTGTCTACATTGTCTACATCAATAAGTTTAAATTGTTTTATAAAATCTTCAAGACATTCATTGTCTACATCAATAAGTTTAAATTGTTTTATAAAATCTTCAAGACATTCATTGTCTACATTGTCTACATCAATAAGTTTAAATTGTTTTATAAAATCTTCAAGACATTCATTGTCTACATTGTCTACATCAATAAGTTTAAATTGTTTTATAAAATCTTCAAGACATTCATTGTCTACATTGTCTACATCAATAAGTTTAAATTGTTTTATAAAATCTTCAAGACATTCATTGTCTACATCAATAAGTTTAAATTGTTTTATAAAATCTTCAAGACATTCATTGTCTACATCAATAAGTTTAAACTGTTTTATAAAATCTTCAAGACATTCATTGTCTACATCAATAAGTTTAAATTGTTTTATAAAATCTTCAAGACATTCATTGTCTACATTGTCTACATCAATAAGTTTAAATTGTTTTATAAAATCTTAAAGACATTCATTGTCTACATCAATAAGTTTAAATTGTTTTATAAAATCTTCAATAAGTTTAAATTGTTTTATAAAATCTTCAAGACATTCATTGTCTACATTGTCTACATCAATAAGTTTAAATTGTTTTATAAAATCTTCAAGACATTCATTGTCTACATTGTCTACATCAATAAGTTTAAATTGTTTTATAAAATCTTCAAGACATTCATTGTCTACATCAATAAGTTTAAATTGTTTTATAAAATCTTCAAGACATTCATTGTCTACATTGTCTACATCAATAAGTTTAAATTGTTTTATAAAATCTTCAAGACATTCATTGTCTACATCAATAAGTTTAAATTGTTTTATAAAATCTTCAAGACATTCATTGTCTACATCAATAAGTTTAAATTGTTTTATAAAATCTTCAAGACATTCATTGTCTACATTGTCTACATCAATAAGTTTAAATTGTTTTATAAAATCTTCAAGACATTCATTGTCTACATTGTCTACATCAATAAGTTTAAATTGTTTTATAAAATCTTCAAGACATTCATTGTCTACATCAATAAGTTTAAATTGTTTTATAAAATCTTCAAGACATTCATTGTCTACATCAATAAGTTTAAATTGTTTTATAAAATCTTCAAGACATTCATTGTCTACATCAATAAGTTTAAATTGTTTTATAAAATCTTCAAGACATTCATTGTCTACATTAATAAGTTTAAATTGTTTTATAAAATCTTCAAGACATTCATTGTCTACATCAATAAGTTTAAATTGTTTTATAAACTCTTCAAGACGTTCATTGTCTACATCAATAAGTTTAAATTGTTTTATAAAATCTTCAAGACATTCATTGTCTACATTGTCTACATCAATAAGTTTAAATTGTTTTATAAAATCTTCAAGACATTCATTGTCTACATCAATAAGTTTAAATTGTTTTATAAAATCTTCAAGACATTCATTGTCTACATTGTCTACATCAATAAGTTTAAATTGTTTTATAAAATCTTCAAGACATTCATTGTCTACATTGTCTACATCAATAAGTTTAAATTGTTTTATAAAATCTTCAAGACATTCATTGTCTACATCAATAAGTTTAAATTGTTTTATAAAATCTTCAAGACATTGTCTACATCAATAAGTTTAAATTGTTTTATAAAATCTTCAAGACATTCATTGTCTACATTGTCTACATCAATAAGTTTAAATTGTTTTATAAAATCTTCAAGACATTCATTGTCTACATCAATAAGTTTAAACTGTTTTATAAAATCTTCAAGACATTCATTGTCTACATCAATAAGTTTAAATTGTTTTATAAAATCTTCAAGACATTCATTGTCTACATCAATAAGTTTAAATTGTTTTATAAAATCTTCAAGACATTCATTGTCTACATTGTCTACATCAATAAGTTTAAATTGTTTTATAAAATCTTAAAGACATTCATTGTCTACATCAATAAGTTTAAATTGTTTTATAAAATCTTCAAGACATTCATTGTCTACATTGTCTACATCAATAAGTTTAAATTGTTTTATAAAATCTTCAAGACATTCATTGTCTACATCAATAAGTTTAAATTGTTTTATAAAATCTTCAAGACATTCATTGTCTACATCAATAAGTTTAAATTGTTTTATAAAATCTTCAATAAGTTTAAATTGTTTTATAAAATCTTCAAGACATTCATTGTCTACATTGTCTACATCAATAAGTTTAAATTGTTTTATAAAATCTTCAAGACATTCATTGTCTACATTGTCTACATCAATAAGTTTAAATTGTTTTATAAAATCTTCAAGACATTCATTGTCTACATCAATAAGTTTAAATTGTTTTATAAAATCTTCAAGACATTCATTGTCTACATTGTCTACATCAATAAGTTTAAATTGTTTTATAAAATCTTCAAGACATTCATTGTCTACATTGTCTACATCAATAAGTTTAAATTGTTTTATAAAATCTTCAAGACATTCATTGTCTACATTGTCTACATCAATAAGTTTAAATTGTTTTATAAAATCTTCAAGACATTCATTGTCTACATCAATAAGTTTAAATTGTTTTATAAAATCTTCAAGACATTCATTGTCTACATCAATAAGTTTAAACTGTTTTATAAAATCTTCAAGACATTCATTGTCTACATCAATAAGTTTAAATTGTTTTATAAAATCTTCAAGACATTCATTGTCTACATCAATAAGTTTAAATTGTTTTATAAAATCTTCAAGACATTCATTGTCTACATTGTCTACATCAATAAGTTTAAATTGTTTTATAAAATCTTAAAGACATTCATTGTCTACATCAATAAGTTTAAATTGTTTTATAAAATCTTCAATAAGTTTAAATTGTTTTATAAAATCTTCAAGACATTCATTGTCTACATTGTCTACATCAATAAGATTAAATTGTTTTATAAAATCTTCAAGACATTCATTGTCTACATTGTCTACATCAATAAGTTTAAATTGTTTTATAAAATCTTCAAGACATTCATTGTCTACATCAATAAGTTTAAATTGTTTTATAAAATCTTCAAGACATTCATTGTCTACATTGTCTACATCAATAAGTTTAAATTGTTTTATAAAATCTTCAAGACATTCATTGTCTACATCAATAAGTTTAAATTGTTTTATAAAATCTTCAAGACATTCATTGTCTACATCAATAAGTTTAAATTGTTTTATAAAATCTTCAAGACATTCATTGTCTACATCAATAAGTTTAAATTGTTTTATAAAATCTTCAAGACATTCATTGTCTACATTGTCTACATCAATAAGTTTAAATTGTTTTATAAAATCTTCAAGACATTCATTGTCTACATTGTCTACATCAATAAGTTTAAATTGTTTTATAAAATCTTCAAGACATTCATTGTCTACATCAATAAGTTTAAATTGTTTTATAAAATCTTCAAGACATTCATTGTCTACATCAATAAGTTTAAATTGTTTTATAAAATCTTCAAGACATTCATTGTCTACATTGTCTACATCAATAAGTTTAAATTGTTTTATAAAATCTTCAAGACATTCATTGTCTACATCAATAAGTTTAAATTGTTTTATAAAATCTTCAAGACATTCATTGTCTACATCAATAAGTTTAAATTGTTTTATAAAATCTTCAAGACATTCATTGTCTACATCAATAAGTTTAAATTGTTTTATAAAATCTTCAAGACATTCATTGTCTACATTGTCTACATCAATAAGTTTAAATTGTTTTATAAAATCTTCAAGACATTCATTGTCTACATTGTCTACATCAATAAGTTTAAATTGTTTTATAAAATCTTCAAGACATTCATTGTCTACATCAATAAGTTTAAATTGTTTTATAAAATCTTCAAGACATTCATTGTCTACATCAATAAGTTTAAATTGTTTTATAAAATCTTCAAGACATTCATTGTCTACATCAATAAGTTTAAATTGTTTTATAAAATCTTCAAGACATTCATTGTCTACATCAATAAGCTTAAATTGTTTTATAAAATCTTCAAGACATTCATTGTCTACATTGTCTACATCAATAAGTTCAAATTGCTTTATTAAATTCCCAAGACATTCATTGTCTACATCAATAAGTTTAAATTGTTTTATAAAATCTTCAATAAGCTTAAATTGTTTTATAAAATCTTCAAGACATTCATTGTCTACATTGTCTACATCAATAAGTTTAAATTGTTTTATAAAATCTTCAAGACATTCATTGTCTACATTGTCTACATCAATAAGTTTAAATTGTTTTATAAAATCTTCAAGACATTCATTGTCTACATCAATAAGTTTAAATTGTTTTATAAAATCTTCAAGACATTCATTGTCTACATTGTCTACATCAATAAGTTTAAATTGTTTTATAAAATCTTCAAGACATTCATTGTCTACATTGTCTACATCAATAAGTTTAAATTGTTTTATAAAATCTTCAAGACATTCATTGTCTACATCAATAAGTTTAAATTGTTTTATAAAATCTTCAAGACATTCATTGTCTACATCAATAAGTTTAAATTGTTTTATAAAATCTTCAAGACATTCATTGTCTACATCAATAAGTTTAAATTGTTTTATAAAATCTTCAAGACATTCATTGTCTACATCAATAAGTTTAAATTGTTTTATAAAATCTTCAAGACATTCATTGTCTACATCAATAAGTTTAAATTGTTTTATAAAATCTTCAAGACATTCATTGTCTACATCAATAAGTTTAAATTGTTTTATAAAATCTTCAAGACATTCATTGTCTACATTGTCTACATCAATAAGTTTAAATTGTTTTATAAAATCTTCAAGACATTCATTGTCTACATTGTCTACATCAATAAGTTTAAATTGTTTTATAAAATCTTCAAGACATTCATTGTCTACATCAATAAGTTTAAATTGTTTTATA
Source organism: Brachynemurus nebulosus (assembly GCA_035578155.1). Lineage (NCBI taxonomy): Eukaryota > Metazoa > Arthropoda > Insecta > Neuroptera > Myrmeleontidae > Brachynemurus > Brachynemurus nebulosus. The sequence continues at coordinate 38,705,106 of JAPWDM010000008.1, read as the reverse complement.
AAATCTTCAAGACATTCATTGTCTACATTGTCTACATCAATAAGTTTAAATTGTTTTATAAAATCTTCAAGACATTCATTGTCTACATTGTCTACATCAATAAGTTTAAATTGTTTTAAAAAATCTTCAAGACATTCATTGTCTACATCAATAAGTTTAAATTGTTTTATAAAATCTTCAAGACATTCATTGTCTACATCAATAAGTTTAAACTGTTTTATAAAATCTTCAAGACATTCATTGTCTACATCAATAAGTTTAAATTGTTTTATAAAATCTTCAAGACATTCATTGTCTACATCAATAAGTTTAAATTGTTTTATAAAATCTTCAAGACATTCATTGTCTACATCAATAAGTTTAAATTGTTTTATAAAATCTTCAAGACATTCATTGTCTACATTGTCTACATCAATAAGTTTAAATTGTTTTATAAAATCTTCAAGACATTCATTGTCTACATCAATAAGTTTAAATTGTTTTATAAAATCTTCAATAAGTTTAAATTGTTTTATAAAATCTTCAAGACATTCATTGTCTACATTGTCTACATCAATAAGTTTAAATTGTTTTATAAAATCTTCAAGACATTCATTGTCTACATTGTCTACATCAATAAGTTTAAATTGTTTTATAAAATCTTCAAGACATTCATTGTCTACATCAATAAGTTTAAATTGTTTTATAAAATCTTCAAGACATTCATTGTCTACATTGTCTACATCAATAAGTTTAAATTGTTTTATAAAATCTTCAAGACATTCATTGTCTACATCAATAAGTTTAAATTGTTTTATAAAATCTTCAAGACATTCATTGTCTACATTGTCTACATCAATAAGTTTAAATTGTTTTATAAAATCTTCAAGACATTCATTGTCTACATCAATAAGTTTAAATTGTTTTATAAAATCTTCAAGACATTCATTGTCTACATCAATAAGTTTAAATTGTTTTATAAAATCTTCAAGACATTCATTGTCTACATCAATAAGTTTAAATTGTTTTATAAAATCTTCAAGACATTCATTGTCTACATCAATAAGTTTAAATTGTTTTATAAAATCTTCAAGACATTCATTGTCTACATCAATAAGTTTAAATTGTTTTATAAAATCTTCAAGACATTCATTGTCTACATTGTCTACATCAATAAGTTTAAATTGTTTTATTAAATTCCCAAGACATTCATTGTCTACATCAATAAGTTTAAATTGTTTTATAAAATCTTCAATAAGCTTAAATTGTTTTATAAAATCTTCAAGACATTCATTGTCTACATTGTCTACATCAATAAGTTTAAATTGTTTTATAAAATCTTCAAGACATTCATTGTCTACATTGTCTACATCAATAAGTTTAAATTGTTTTATAAAATCTTCAAGACATTCATTGTCTACATCAATAAGTTTAAATTGTTTTATAAAATCTTCAAGACATTGTCTACATCAATAAGTTTAAATTGTTTTATAAATTCTTCAAGACATTCATTGTCTACATTGTCTATATCAATAAGTTTAAATTGTTTTATAAAATCTTCAAGACATTGTCTACATCAATAAGTTTAAATTGTTTTATAAATTCTTCAAGACATTCATTGTCTACATTGTCTATATCAATAAGTTTAAATTGTTTTATAAAATCTTCAAGACATTCATTGTCTACATCAATAAGTTTAAATTGTTTTATAAAATCTTCAAGACATTCATTGTCTACATCAATAAGTTTAAATTGTTTTATAAAATCTTCAAGACATTCATTGTCTACATTGTCTACATCAATAAGTTTAAATTGTTTTATAAAATCTTCAAGACATTCATTGTCTACATCAATAAGTTTAAATTGTTTTATAAAATCTTCAAGACATTCATTGTCTACATCAATAAGTTTAAATTGTTTTATAAAATCTTCAAGACATTCATTGTCTACATCAATAAGTTTAAATTGTTTTATAAAATCTTCAAGACATTCATTGTCTACATCAATAAGTTTAAATTGTTTTATAAAATCTTCAAGACATTCATTGTCTACATCAATAAGTTTAAATTGTTTTATAAAATCTTCAAGACATTCATTGTCTACATCAATAAGTTTAAATTGTTTTATAAAATCTTCAAGACATTCATTGTCTACATCAATAAGTTTAAATTGTTTTATAAAATCTTCAAGACATTCATTGTCTACATCAATAAGTTTAAATTGTTTTATAAAATCTTCAAGACATTCATTGTCTACATTGTCTACATCAATAAGTTTAAATTGTTTTATAAAATCTTCAAGACATTCATTGTCTACATTGTCTACATCAATAAGTTTAAATTGTTTTAAAAAATCTTCAAGACATTCATTGTCTACATCAATAAGTTTAAATTGTTTTATAAAATCTTCAAGACATTCATTGTCTACATCAATAAGTTTAAACTGTTTTATAAAATCTTCAAGACATTCATTGTCTACATCAATAAGTTTAAATTGTTTTATAAAATCTTCAAGACATTCATTGTCTACATCAATAAGTTTAAATTGTTTTATAAAATCTTCAAGACATTCATTGTCTACATCAATAAGTTTAAATTGTTTTATAAAATCTTCAAGACATTCATTGTCTACATTGTCTACATCAATAAGTTTAAATTGTTTTATAAAATCTTCAAGACATTCATTGTCTACATCAATAAGTTTAAATTGTTTTATAAAATCTTCAATAAGTTTAAATTGTTTTATAAAATCTTCAAGACATTCATTGTCTACATTGTCTACATCAATAAGTTTAAATTGTTTTATAAAATCTTCAAGACATTCATTGTCTACATTGTCTACATCAATAAGTTTAAATTGTTTTATAAAATCTTCAAGACATTCATTGTCTACATCAATAAGTTTAAATTGTTTTATAAAATCTTCAAGACATTCATTGTCTACATTGTCTACATCAATAAGTTTAAATTGTTTTATAAAATCTTCAAGACATTCATTGTCTACATCAATAAGTTTAAATTGTTTTATAAAATCTTCAAGACATTCATTGTCTACATCAATAAGTTTAAATTGTTTTATAAAATCTTCAAGACATTCATTGTCTACATCAATAAGTTTAAATTGTTTTATAAAATCTTCAAGACATTCATTGTCTACATCAATAAGTTTAAATTGTTTTATAAAATCTTCAAGACATTCATTGTCTACATCAATAAGTTTAAATTGTTTTATAAAATCTTCAAGACATTCATTGTCTACATTGTCTACATCAATAAGTTTAAATTGTTTTATAAAATCTTCAAGACATTCATTGTCTACATCAATAAGTTTAAATTGTTTTATAAAATCTTCAAGACATTCATTGTCTACATCAATAAGTTTAAATTGTTTTATAAAATCTTCAAGACATTCATTGTCTACATTGTCTACATCAATAAGTTTAAATTGTTTTATAAAATCTTCAAGACATTCATTGTCTACATTGTCTACATCAATAAGTTTAAATTGTTTTATAAAATCTTCAAGACATTCATTGTCTACATCAATAAGTTTAAATTGTTTTATAAAATCTTCAAGACATTCATTGTCTACATCAATAAGTTTAAATTGTTTTATAAAATCTTCAAGACATTCATTGTCTACATCAATAAGTTTAAATTGTTTTATATATCTTCAAGACATTCATTGTCTACATCAATAAGTTTAAATTGTTTTATAAAATCTTCAAGACATTCATTGTCTACATTGTCTACATCAATAAGTTTAAATTGTTTTATAAAATCTTCAAGACATTCATTGTCTACATCAATAAGTTTAAATTGTTTTATAAAATCTTCAATAAGTTTAAATTGTTTTATAAAATCTTCAAGACATTCATTGTCTACATTGTCTACATCAATAAGTTTAAATTGTTTTATAAAATCTTCAAGACATTCATTGTCTACATTGTCTACATCAATAAGTTTAAATTGTTTTATAAAATCTTCAAGACATTCATTGTCTACATTGTCTACATCAATAAGTTTAAATTGTTTTATAAAATCTTCAAGACATTCATTGTCTACATTGTCTACATCAATAAGTTTAAATTGTTTTATAAAATCTTCAAGACATTCATTGTCTACATCAATAAGTTTAAATTGTTTTATAAAATCTTCAAGACATTCATTGTCTACATCAATAAGTTTAAATTGTTTTATAAAATCTTCAAGACATTCATTGTCTACATCAATAAGTTTAAATTGTTTTATAAAATCTTCAAGACATTCATTGTCTACATCAATAAGTTTAAATTGTTTTATAAAATCTTCAAGACATTCATTGTCTACATCAATAAGTTTAAATTGTTTTATAAAATCTTCAAGACATTCATTGTCTACATCAATAAGTTTAAATTGTTTTATAAAATCTTCAAGACATTCATTGTCTACATCAATAAGTTTAAATTGTTTTATAAAATCTTCAAGACATTCATTGTCTACATCAATAAGTTTAAATTGTTTTATAAAATCTTCAAGACATTCATTGTCTACATCAATAAGTTTAAATTGTTTTATAAAATCTTCAAGACATTCATTGTCTACATCAATAAGTTTAAATTGTTTTATAAAATCTTCAAGACATTCATTGTCTACATTGTCTACATCAATAAGTTTAAATTGTTTTATAAAATCTTCAAGACATTCATTGTCTACATCAATAAGATTAAATTGTTTTATAAAATCTTCAATAAGTTTAAATTGTTTTATAAAATCTTCAAGACATTCATTGTCTACATTGTCTACATCAATAAGTTTAAATTGTTTTATAAAATCTTCAAGACATTCATTGTCTACATTGTCTACATCAATAAGTTTAAATTGTTTTATAAAATCTTCAAGACATTCATTGTCTACATCAATAAGTTTAAATTGTTTTATAAAATCTTCAAGACATTCATTGTCTACATCAATAAGTTTAAATTGTTTTATAAAATCTTCAAGACATTCATTGTCTACATCAATAAGTTTAAATTGTTTTATAAAATCTTCAAGACATTCATTGTCTACATCAATAAGTTTAAATTGTTTTATAAAATCTTCAAGACATTCATTGTCTACATCAATAAGTTTAAATTGTTTTATAAAATCTTCAAGACATTCATTGTCTACATCAATAAGTTTAAATTGTTTTATAAAATCTTCAAGACATTCATTGTCTACATCAATAAGTTTAAATTGTTTTATAAAATCTTCAAGACATTCATTGTCTACATCAATAAGTTTAAATTGTTTTATAAAATCTTCAAGACATTCATTGTCTACATCAATAAGTTTAAATTGTTTTATAAAATCTTCAAGACATTCATTGTCTACATCAATAAGTTTAAATTGTTTTATAAAATCTTCAAGACATTCATTGTCTACATTGTCTACATCAATAAGTTTAAATTGTTTTATAAAATCTTCAAGACATTCATTGTCTACATCAATAAGTTTAAATTGTTTTATAAAATCTTCAAGACATTCATTGTCTACATCAATAAGTTTAAATTGTTTTATAAAATCTTCAAGACATTCATTGTCTACATCAATAAGTTTAAATTGTTTTATAAAATCTTCAAGACATTCATTGTCTACATCAATAAGTTTAAATTGTTTTATAAAATCTTCAAGACATTCATTGTCTACATCAATAAGTTTAAATTGTTTTATAAAATCTTCAAGACATTCATTGTCTACATCAATAAGTTTAAATTGTTTTATAAAATCTTCAAGACATTCATTGTCTACATCAATAAGTTTAAATTGTTTTATAAAATCTTCAAGACATTCATTGTCTACATCAATAAGTTTAAATTGTTTTATAAAATCTTCAAGACATTCATTGTCTACATTGTCTACATCAATAAGTTTAAATTGTTTTATAAAATCTTCAAGACATTCATTGTCTACATCAATAAGTTTAAATTGTTTTATAAAATCTTCAAGACATTCATTGTCTACATCAATAAGTTTAAATTGTTTTATAAAATCTTCAAGACATTCATTGTCTACATTGTCTACATCAATAAGTTTAAATTGTTTTATAAAATCTTCAAGACATTCATTGTCTACATTGTCTACATCAATAAGTTTAAATTGTTTTATAAAATCTTCAAGACATTCATTGTCTACATCAATAAGTTTAAATTGTTTTATAAAATCTTCAAGACATTCATTGTCTACATTGTCTACATCAATAAGTTTAAATTGTTTTATAAAATCTTCAAGACATTCATTGTCTACATTGTCTACATCAATAAGTTTAAATTGTTTTATAAAATCTTCAAGACATTCATTGTCTACATTGTCTACATCAATAAGTTTAAATTGTTTTATAAAATCTTCAAGACATTCATTGTCTACATCAATAAGTTTAAATTGTTTTATAAAATCTTCAAGACATTCATTGTCTACATCAATAAGTTTAAATTGTTTTATAAAATCTTCAAGACATTCATTGTCTACATCAATAAGTTTAAATTGTTTTATAAAATCTTCAAGACATTCATTGTCTACATCAATAAGTTTAAATTGTTTTATAAAATCTTCAAGACATTCATTGTCTACATCAATAAGTTTAAATTGTTTTATAAAATCTTCAAGACATTCATTGTCTACATCAATAAGTTTAAATTGTTTTATAAAATCTTCAAGACATTCATTGTCTACATCAATAAGTTTAAATTGTTTTATAAAATCTTCAAGACATTCATTGTCTACATCAATAAGTTTAAATTGTTTTATAAAATCTTCAATAAGTTTAAATTGTTTTATAAAATCTTCAAGACATTCATTGTCTACATTGTCTACATAAATAAGTTTAAATTGTTTTATAAAATCTTCAAGACATTCATTGTCTACATTGTCTACATCAATAAGTTTAAATTGTTTTATAAAATCTTCAAGACATTGTCTACATCAATAAGTTTAAATTGTTTTATAAAATCTTCAAGACATTCATTGTCTACATTGTCTACATCAATAAGTTTAAATTGTTTTATAAAATCTTCAAGACATTCATTGTCTACATTGTCTACATCAATAAGTTTAAATTGTTTTATAAAATCTTCAAGACATTCATTGTCTACATCAATAAGTTTAAATTGTTTTATAAAATCTTCAAGACATTCATTGTCTACATCAATAAGTTTAAATTGTTTTATAAAATCTTCAAGACATTCATTGTCTACATCAATAAGTTTAAATTGTTTTATAAAATCTTCAAGACATTCATTGTCTACATTGTCTACATCAATAAGTTTAAATTGTTTTATAAAATCTTCAAGACATTCATTGTCTACATTGTCTACATCAATAAGTTTAAATTGTTTTATAAAATCTTCAAGACATTCGTTGTCTACATCAATAAGTTTAAATTGTTTTATAAAATCTTCAAGACATTCATTGTCTACATCAATAAGTTTAAATTGTTTTATAAAATCTTCAAGACATTCATTGTCTACATCAATAAGTTTAAATTGTTTTATAAAATCTTCAAGACATTCATTGTCTACATTGTCTACATCAATACGTTTAAATTGTTTTATAAAATCTTCAAGACATTCATTGTCTACATTGTCTACATCAATAAGTTTAAATTGTTTTATAAAATCTTCAAGACATTCATTGTCTACATCAATAAGTTTAAATTGTTTTATAAAATCTTCAAGACATTCATTGTCTACATTGTCTACATCAATAAGTTTAAATTGTTTTATAAAATCTTCAAGACATTCATTGTCTACATTGTCTACATCAATAAGTTTAAATTGTTTTATAAAATCTTCAAGACATTCATTGTCTACATCAATAAGTTTAAATTGTTTTATAAAATCTTCAAGACATTCATTGTCTACATTGTCTACATCAATAAGTTTAAATTGTTTTATAAAATCTTCAAGACATTCATTGTCTACATTGTCTAAATCAATAAGTTTAAATTGTTTTATAAAATCTTCAAGACATTCATTGTCTACATAAATAAGTTTAAATTGTTTTATAAAATCTTCAAGACATTCATTGTCTACATCAATAAGTTTAAATTGTTTTATAAAATCTTCAAGACATTCATTGTCTACATCAATAAGTTTAAATTGTTTTATAAAATCTTCAAGACATTCATTGTCTACATCAATAAGTTTAAATTGTTTTATAAAATCTTCAAGACATTCATTGTCTACATCAATAAGTTTAAATTGTTTTATAAAATCTTCAAGACATTCATTGTCTACATTGTCTACATCAATAAGTTTAAATTGTTTTATAAAATCTTCAAGACATTCATTGTCTACATTGTCTACATCAATAAGTTTAAATTGTTTTATAAAATCTTCAAGACATTCATTGTCTACATCAATAAGTTTAAATTGTTTTATAAAATCTTCAAGACATTCATTGTCTACATTGTCTACATCAATAAGTTTAAATTGTTTTATAAAATCTTCAAGACATTCATTGTCTACATTGTCTACATCAATAAGTTTAAATTGTTTTATAAAATCTTCAAGACATTCATTGTCTACATCAATAAGTTTAAATTGTTTTATAAAATCTTCAAGACATTCATTGTCTACATCAATAAGTTTAAATTGTTTTATAAAATCTTCAAGACATTCATTGTCTACATCAATAAGTTTAAATTGTTTTATAAAATCTTCAAGACATTCATTGTCTACATCAATAAGTTTAAATTGTTTTATAAAATCTTCAAGACATTCATTGTCTACATCAATAAGTTTAAATTGTTTTATAAAATCTTCAAGACATTCATTGTCTACATCAATAAGTTTAAATTGTTTTATAAAATCTTCAAGACATTCATTGTCTACATTGTCTACATCAATAAGTTTAAATTGTTTTATAAAATCTTCAAGACATTCATTGTCTACATCAATAAGTTTAAATTGTTTTATAAAATCTTCAATAAGTTTAAATTGTTTTATAAAATCTTCAAGACATTCATTGTCTACATTGTCTACATCAATACGTTTAAATTGTTTTATGAAATCTTCAAGACATTCATTGTCTACATTGTCTACATCAATAAGTTTAAATTGTTTTATAAAATCTTCAAGACATTCATTGTCTACATCAATAAGTTTAAATTGTTTTATAAAATCTTCAAGACATTCATTGTCTACATTGTCTACATCAATAAGTTTAAATTGTTTTATAAAATCTTCAAGACATTCATTGTCTACATCAATAAGTTTAAATTGTTTTATAAAATCTTCAAGACATTCATTGTCTACATCAATAAGTTTAAATTGTTTTATAAAATCTTCAAGACATTCATTGTCTACATCAATAAGTTTAAATTGTTTTATAAAATCTTCAAGACATTCATTGTCTACATTGTCTACATCAATAAGTTTAAATTGTTTTATAAAATCTTCAAGACATTCATTGTCTACATTGTCTACATCAATAAGTTTAAATTGTTTTATAAAATCTTCAAGACATTCATTGTCTACATCAATAAGTTTAAATTGTTTTATAAAATCTTCAAGACATTCATTGTCTACATCAATAAGTTTAAATTGTTTTATAAAATCTTCAAGACATTCATTGTCTACATCAATAAGTTTAAATTGTTTTATAAAATCTTCAAGACATTCATTGTCTACATCAATAAGTTTAAATTGTTTTATAAAATCTTCAAGACATTCATTGTCTACATCAATGAGTTTAAATTGTTTTATAAAATCTTCAAGACATTCACTGTCTACATTGTCTACATCAATAAGTTTAAATTGTTTTATAAAATCTTCAAGACATTCATTGTCTACATCAATAAGTTTAAATTGTTTTATAAAATCTTCAAGACATTCATTGTCTACATTGTCTACATCAATAAGTTTAAATTGTTTTATAAAATCTTCAAGACATTCATTGTCTACATTGTCTACATCAATAAGTTTAAATTGTTTTATAAAATCTTCAAGACATTCATTGTCTACATCAATAAGTTTAAATTGTTTTATAAAATCTTCAAGACATTGTCTACATCAATAAGTTTAAATTGTTTTATAAAATCTTCAAGACATTCATTGTCTACATTGTCTACATCAATAAGTTTAAATTGTTTTATAAAATCTTCAAGACATTCATTGTCTACATTGTCTACATCAATAAGTTTAAATTGTTTTATAAAATCTTCAAGACATTCATTGTCTACATCAATAAGTTTAAATTGTTTTATAAAATCTTCAAGACATTCATTGTCTACATTGTCTACATCAATAAGTTTAAATTGTTTTATAAAATCTTCAAGACATTCATTGTCTACATTGTCTACATCAATAAGTTTAAATTGTTTTATAAAATCTTCAAGACATTCATTGTCTACATCAATAAGTTTAAATTGTTTTATAAAATCTTCAAGACATTCATTGTCTACATCAATAAGTTTAAATTGTTTTATAAAATCTCCAAGACATTCATTGTCTACATCAATAAGTTTAAATTGTTTTATAAAATCTTCAAGACATTCATTGTCTACATCAATAAGTTTAAATTGTTTTATAAAATCTTCAAGACATTCATTGTCTACATTGTCTACATCAATAAGTTTAAATTGTTTTATAAAATCTTCAAGACATTCATTGTCTACATCAATAAGTTTAAATTGTTTTATAAAATCTTCAATAAGTTTAAATTGTTTTATAAAATCTTCAAGACACTCATTGTCTACATTGTCTACATCAATAAGTTTAAATTGTTTTATAAAATCTTCAAGACATTCATTGTCTACATTGTCTACATCAATAAGTTTAAATTGTTTTATAAAATCTTCAAGACATTCATTGTCTACATCAATAAGTTTAAATTGTTTTATAAAATCTTCAAGACATTCATTGTCGACATTGTCTACATCAATAAGTTTAAATTGTTTTATAAAATCTTCAAGACATTCATTGTCTACATCAATAAGTTTAAATTGTTTTATAAAATCTTCAAGACATTCATTGTCTACATCAATAAGTTTAAATTGTTTTATAAAATCTTCAAGACATTCATTGTCTACATCAATAAGTTTAAATTGTTTTATAAAATCTTCAAGACATTCATTGTCTACATCAATAAGTTTAAATTGTTTTATAAAATCTTCAAGACATTCATTGTCTACATCAATAAGTTTAAATTGTTTTATAAAATCTTCAAGACATTCATTGTCTACATCAATAAGTTTAAATTGTTTTATAAAATCTTCAAGACATTCATTGTCTACATCAATAAGTTTAAATTGTTTTATAAAATCTTCAAGACATTCATTGTCTACATCAATAAGTTTAAATTGTTTTATAAAATCTTCAAGACATTCATTGTCTACATTGTCTACATCAATAAGTTTAAATTGTTTTATAAAATCTTCAAGACATTCATTGTCTACATTGTCTACATCAATAAGTTTAAATTGTTTTATAAAATCTTCAAGACATTCATTGTCTACATCAATAAGTTTAAATTGTTTTATAAAATCTTCAAGACATTCATTGTCTACATCAATAAGTTTAAATTGTTTTATAAAATCTTCAAGACATTCATTGTCTACATCAATAAGTTTAAATTGTTTTATAAAATCTTCAAGACATTCATTGTCTACATCAATAAGTTTAAATTGTTTTATAAAATCTTCAAGACATTCATTGTCTACATCAATAAGTTTAAATTGTTTTATAAAATCTTCAAGACATTCATTGTCTACATCAATAAGTTTAAATTGTTTTATAAAATCTTCAAGACATTCATTGTCTACATCAATAAGTTTAAATTGTTTTATAAAATCTTCAAGACATTCATTGTCTACATTGTCTACATCAATAAGTTTAAATTGTTTTATAAAATCTTCAAGACATTCATTGTCTACATTGTCTACATCAATAAGTTTAAATTGTTTTATAAAATCTTCAAGACATTCATTGTCTACATCAATAAGTTTAAATTGTTTTATAAAATCTTCAAGACATTCATTGTCTACATCAATAAGTTTAAATTGTTTTATAAAATCTTCAAGACATTCATTGTCTACATCAATAAGTTTAAATTGTTTTATAAAATCTTCAAGACATTCATTGTCTACATCAATAAGTTTAAATTGTTTTATAAAATCTTCAAGACATTCATTGTCTACATGAATAAGTTTAAATTGTTTTATAAAATCTTCAAGACATTCATTGTCTACATTGTCTACATCAATAAGTTTAAATTGTTTTATAAAATCTTCAAGACATTCATTGTCTACATCAATAAGTTTAAATTGTTTTATAAAATCTTCAAGACATTCATTGTCTACATCAATAAGTTTAAATTGTTTTATAAAATCTTCAAGACATTCATTGTCTACATCAATAAGTTTAAATTGTTTTATAAAATCTTCAAGACATTCATTGTCTACATCAATAAGTTTAAATTGTTTTATAAAATCTTCAAGACATTCATTGTCTACATCAATAAGTTTAAATTGTTTTATAAAATCTTCAAGACATTCATTGTCTACATCAATAAGTTTAAATTGTTTTATAAAATCTTCAAGACATTCATTGTCTACATCAATAAGTTTAAATTGTTTTATAAAATCTTCAAGACATTCATTGTCTACATCAATAAGTTTAAATTGTTTTATAAAATCTTCAAGACATTCATTGTCTACATCAATAAGTTTAAATTGTTTTATAAAATCTTCAAGACATTCCTTGTCTACATCAATAAGTTTAAATTGTTTTATAAAATCTTCAAGACATTCCTTGTCTACATCAATAAGTTTAAATTGTTTTATAAAATCTTCAAGACATTCATTGTCTACATCAATAAGTTTAAATTGTTTTATAAAATCTTCAAGACATTCATTGTCTACATCAATAAGTTTAAATTGTTTTATAAAATCTTCAAGACATTCATTGTCTACATCAATAAGTTTAAATTGTTTTATAAAATCTTCAAGACATTCATTGTCTACATCAATAAGTTTAAATTGTTTTATAAAATCTTCAAGACATTCATTGTCTACATCAATATGTTTAAATTGTTTTATAAAATCTTCAAGACATTCATTGTCTACATCAATAAGTTTAAATTGTTTTATAAAATCTTCAAGACATTCATTGTCTACATCAATAAGTTTAAATTGTTTTATAAAATCTTCAAGACATTCATTGTCTACATCAATAAGTTTAAATTGTTTTATAAAATCTTCAAGACATTCATTGTCTACATCAATAAGTTTAAATTGTTTTATAAAATCTTCAAGACATTCATTGTCTACATCAATAAGTTTAAATTGTTTTATAAAATCTTCAAGACATTCATTGTCTACATTGTCTACATCAATAAGTTTAAATTGTTTTATAAAATCTTCAAGACATTCATTGTCTACATTGTCTACATCAATAAGTTTAAATTGTTTTATAAAATCTTCAAGACATTCATTGTCTACATCAATAAGTTTAAATTGTTTTATAAAATCTTCAAGACATTCCTTGTCTACATCAATAAGTTTAAATTGTTTTATAAAATCTTCAAGACATTCCTTGTCTACATCAATAAGTTTAAATTGTTTTATAAAATCTTCAAGACATTCATTGTCTACATCAATAAGTTTAAATTGTTTTATAAAATCTTCAAGACATTCATTGTCTACATCATTAAGTTTAAATTGTTTTATAAAATCTTCAAGACATTCATTGTCTACATCAATAAGTTTAAATTGTTTTATAAAATCTTCAAGACATTCATTGTCTACATCAATAAGTTTAAATTGTTTTATAAAATCTTCAAGACATTCATTGTCTACATCAATATGTTTAAATTGTTTTATAAAATCTTCAAGACATTCATTGTCTACATCAATAAGTTTAAATTGTTTTATAAAATCTTCAAGACATTCCTTGTCTACATCAATAAGTTTAAATTGTTTTATAAAATCTTCAAGACATTCCTTGTCTACATCAATAAGTTTAAATTGTTTTATAAAATCTTCAAGACATTCATTGTCTACATCAATAAGTTTAAATTGTTTTATAAAATCTTCAAGACATTCATTGTCTACATCAATAAGTTTAAATTGTTTTATAAAATCTTCAAGACATTCATTGTCTACATCAATAAGTTTAAATTGTTTTATAAAATCTTCAAGACATTCATTGTCTACATCAATAAGTTTAAATTGTTTTATAAAATCTTCAAGACATTCATTGTCTACATCAATAAGTTTAAATTGTTTTATAAAATCTTCAAGACATTCATTGTCTACATCAATAAGTTTAAATTGTTTTATAAAATCTTCAAGACATTCATTGTCTACATCAATAAGTTTAAATTGTTTTATAAAATCTTCAAGACATTCATTGTCTACATCAATAAGTTTAAATTGTTTTATAAAATCTTCAAGACATTCATTGTCTACATCAATAAGTTTAAATTGTTTTATAAAATCTTCAAGACATTCATTGTCTACATTGTCTACATCAATAAGTTTAAATTGTTTTATAAAATCTTCAAAACATTCATTGTCTACATCAATAAGTTTAAATTGTTTTATAAAATCTTCAAGACATTCATTGTCTACATTGCCTACATCAATAAGTTTAAATTGTTTTATAAAATTTTCAAGACATTCATTGTCTACATCAATAAGTTTAAATTGTTTTATAAAATCTTCAAGACATTCATTGTCTACATTGTCTACATCAATAAGTTTAAATTGTTTTATAAAATCTTCAAGACATTCATTGTCTACATCAATAAGTTTAAATTGTTTTATAAAATCTTCAAGATATTCGTTGTCTACATTGTCTACATCAATAAGTTTAAATTGTTTTATAAAATCTTCAAGACATTCATTGTCTACATTGTCTACATCAATAAGTTTAAATTGTTTTATAAAATCTTCAAGACATTCATTGTCTACATCAATAAGTTTAAATTGTTTTATAAAATCTTCAAGACATTCATTGTCTACATCAATAAGTTTAAATTGTTTTATAAAATCTTCAAGACATTCATTGTCTACATTGTCTACATCAATAAGTTTAAGTTATATTGTACAATTTAGGATCGCAATTTTTTTTGATTTTTTAGTTTTTTTTTTTTTCTACAGGCCCTCTGGAAACAAACTTCACACTCGGGATTAAAACTCACACTTTAGCCCCTAACATTTTATTAGATGTTGATATAAAAAAAAAAATATTAATGTGTTACTTACTTGTTACACTTACAGGTTTTATGGGCGTTTATTTTGTTTTTTTTTTTTTTTTTTTTTTTTTTTTTTTTTTTTTAGTAGGATACCTTTTTATAGGTATATGTGGTGAGTAGGGTTGCCACCGTTTTTTAAGAAAATAAAGTCATTTTAAAATTTTGTGCAAAAAAACAAAGCACAATTAACTAAGAAAAAGTACGCGTTCCCATTTTTTTTGGATTTTGTATTAATAAAATATTAATAAAATTGCCATTTTTCGTGTAGATTAACTGAAAATTGAAAAGATAGAGAATAAAAAACCAAGTAATATAATTTTAAAATATTTATTTAAATATCCAATTTATATAAAAATTTATTTAATTAATGATTAAAAGGCACATCATAATTTTATACTGAATGATAAATGAAAAAATAAAAATAAATTTAAAATTAATTTTAGCTGTAATTAATATATTTAATTTATTTAGCATATTGTACAATTTTGGATCGCAATTTTTTTTGATTTTTTAGTTTTTTTTTTTTTTCTACAGGCCCTCTGGAAACAAACTTCACACTCGGGATTAAAACTCACACTTTAGCCCCTAACATTTTATTAGATGTTGATATATAAAAAAAATATTAATGTGTTACGTACTTGTTAGACTTACAGATTTTATGGGCGGTTTTTTTTGTTTTAGTAGGATACCCTTTTATAGGTATATGTGGTGAGTAGGATTGCCACCGCTTTTTCAGAAAATAAAGTAATTTTAAAATTTTGTGCAAAAAAACAAAGCACAATTAACTAAGAAAAAGTACGCGTTCCCATTTTTTTTCAATTTTGTATTAATAAAATATTAAGAAAATTGCCATTTTTCGTGTAGATTAACTGAAAATTCAAAAGAAAGCAAATAAAGAACCAAGTAATATAATTTAAAAAATTTTATTTAGTTATCCAATTTATATAAAAATTTATTTAATTAACGATCAAAAGGCACATCTTAAATTTTATACTGAATGATAGATAAAAAATAAAAACAAATTTAAAATTAATTTTAGCTATAATTAATATATTTAATTTTTTTTAGCATATTGTACAATTTTGGATCGCAATTTTATTTATTATTTAGTTTTTTTTTTTTTTTTTACAGGCCCTCTGGAAACAAACTTCACACTCGGGATTTAAACTCAAACTTTAGCCCCTAGCATTTTATTAGATGTTGATATATAAAAAAAATATTAATGTGTTACGTACTTGTTAGACTTACAGGTTTTATGGGCGTTTTTTTTTTTTTTTTAGTAGGATACCTTTTTATTGGTATATGTGCTGAGTAGGGTTGCCACCGTTTTTTAAGAAAATAAAGTAATTTTAAAATTTTATGCAAAAAAACAAAGCGCAATTAACTAAGAAAAGGTACGCGTTCCAATTTTTTTTGGATTTTGTATTAATAGAATATTAATAAAATTGCCATTTTTCGTGCAGATTAACTGAAAATTGAAAAGAAATGAAATAAAAAACCAAGTAATATAATTTTAAAAAATTTGTTTAAATATCCAATTTATATAAAAATTTATTTAATTAACGATTAAAAGGCACATCTTAAATTTTATACTGAATGATAAATGAAAAAATAAAAATAAATATAAAATTTATTTTAGCTATAATTAATATATTTAATTTTTTTAGCATATTGTACAATTTTGGATCGCAATTTTTTTTATTTTTTAGTTTTTTTACATAATAACATCGATACATAATATTTGTCTTATGTCTGTGTGAAAAATTTTTTGTTTTAAATAAATAATTCGTTGAAAATTACCTCGTTCAGTATGATAATTAATTAGTTTTAAACTTAATTAACTTTGGCAATAATAGTTTTTAAATACTTCTAATATTTAGCTCTAATTTTCGGAATTATTCATAAATATATTTTAAAAAACGAAATAACATTCAATTAAAAATTAAAGATCGTGATAATTTACTATGTGGGAAAAAAAACTATCTTTTTAAAATAAAAACCCCCATTAAAAAAAAAAAATTTTTATAATCTATTAAATATTTCTTCATTATTTATGAAAAAATTTGTATTTTATTACATACTTATTATTGGCTATTTTTATAATCGATTTTAATTACTATTTACAAACGCCTACGTATTTTGAACGACGCAAGTAACATCTTAAAGAATAAGGTTAAACTTTGTACATGTGTGAAATTTTCAGTAATTAAAATTTCAACAAATTTTCACGTTTTCCTTTACATATTTGAAGTAATTTTCTTATTTCGTAATTCTTCTTCTTCTTCTTCTTCTTCTTCTTCTTCTTCTTCTTCATCTTCTTCTTCTTCTTCTTCTTCTTCTTCTTCTTCTTCTTCTTCTTCTTCTTCTTCTTCTTCTTCTTCTTCTTCTTCTTCTTCTTCTTCTTCTTCTTCTTCTTCTTCTTCTTCTTCTTCTTCTTCTTCTTCTTCTTCTTCTTCTTCTTCTTCTTCTTCTTCTTCTTCTTCTTCTTCTTCTTCTTCTTCTTCTTCTTCTTCTTCTTCTTCTTCTTCTTCTTCTTCTTCTTACAGAGGATAAAGAAAAAATAGAAGTATTTGCCGACCACTTCGAAAAAGTGTTCAGTCCTCATAAGATAAATTCTCTCTCGGTACCAATGCATACTTCAATTAATAAAAACACAGTAGAAGTAACAAACCCGAGTGAAATCAAAGAATGCGCCACCAACTTAAAAACCAACAAAGCTCCAGGCAATGATGGCATCTCTAATAACCTACTGAAACATCTTCCACAAAAAGCAACAACATTTCTAGCGACTTTATTCAATGGATGTTTAGTAACTGGTTATTTTCCTATCGCCTTGAAACACGCCAATGTACTTCTCTTTCATAAAACAGGGAAAGATAAAAGTCAAGTAAACTCTTACAGACCTATTAGCCTGCTAAATACAATGTCGAAACTTCTGGAAAGAGTGATATTGTGGAGACTTAGAGCATTCCTCGATGAAAAAAACATTATACCCCCAATACAATTAGGTTTTAGACCAAATTGTTCCGCCAACCACCAACTCTTTAAGTTGGTTAATACAATCGAAAATGGCTTTGAAGACAAACAGTATACAGCAGTAGCATTCCTCGATGTAGCGCAAGCCTTTGACAAAATTTGGCACGAAGGGCTTCTTCTATACAAACTGTTGAATGCTGGGACACCCGGATACATATATAATATAATCTCCTCATTCATAAAAGACAGGACATTTTCCGTCGGCATCAACAACGAGAGGTCGTCAATCCGAAACATAACAGCCGGAGTACCCCAACGTTCTGTGCTCGGTCCCACGCTTTTTAACATATTTACTCATGATATTCCGTCCACGATTAACTCAAAAATCGGAATGTTTGCCGATGATACAATTATTATAAGTCAACAGTAGTAGGAATATGGGCATTTTGGATCCTCCATCCCTCCATCCGACTTTTTGAGCGACCTCGGATGGAGGCAAAACTACCGAGGCGGTTCTAGAAGCCTCCGGCGGTGGGTGGAGCAAAATTTTTTTCTAGTCTAGCGGAACTTGATCCAACCTAACAGAACCTAAGGAAATTTGGTGTAACCTAACAGATTGTTTCTAACCTAAGAATTCCTTAATAGATGGCGCAGCCACCTTCGAGCCCTGTAAATTCCCTAATAGATGACGCAGTCACCTTTGATAGCGTTGCTGGTCTGGATTCCTGTGTGTAAGTTTGAAAAATTGTCAACAGATGGCATCGAAAACCTTTTTTTTGATAGTTAAACTAGCCATTAAAAGATGGCCTTGCTTTCATAATTTTATAATATTTTTATCTGAAAACAGGCTTAAACTGTCAGCTGACGTCACTAAAGGTAAACTGATATCAAACAGCGAAGATTTCTCTCTAATATGCGAAAATGAATTTTATCATATGATTGTATATTTTTATCTGAAAACAGGTTTAAACTTGTATAAATTGTCAGCTGACGTCACTAAAGGTAAACTGTTATTAATAGCGGAGATTTCTATCTAATATGCAAAAAATGAAGCAACAGGTTTTAACCTGCATGGCTACATAAAGTGTGATAAATGACGTCATCAGGCTATCTTTCTGCTATAAAAGGGCGCGACAGAATTTCTTCAGTTACAATTTTGTTCGAAACTTTAGTGAAAAAACATTAAATCTTATTGTTGTGAATTTTCAATTGTTGTGTTAACAGTTAATTATTGCCAACAATGGAATCCATTACTACTGGTGCTTCATCTGGAAACAGAAACTTAATTCAAAAAATGGCTGGAAATTTTGTGGAGGAATTGAATCATCTTGGTGCTGTTAAACGATGGATTAAACTTTCTGATATGGAAATTGGAAAAGTATATAAAATAATGGGAGCCAGTCAACTACCATCGAAATTCGATTCATCGAAAATGAAGACAATATTGGAATTGGAAATTGGATACATTTCGTTACCAGCGAGATTTGACAATTTGAGCGAGCAGATGCTGGCATGGTTGCAAAGCAATCCAAAACTTGGTATTATGAATAATGGACCCATTGGACTAACTCATAAATTGCAATTTAAAACGTTGGATCTTCTTGAAATCGTGGAGGATGCTGAATGGTGAATTTTGTAATTTATTCTCTTCAAAATGTATTATTTAATTGTACTATGTATTTTAAAAATTTCAATATTGTATCAATTTTTATATATATTTAATAAAAAAATTATAAAAAAAAACAAAAAAACAAAAAAAAAAAAAAAACAAAACAAAAAAACAAAAAAAATTTCGATTTTTTTTCAATACCCATCGCTAGACATTGATTTATATTCTAGTTTTGATTATGCCAGATTAATAAATAAACATTATTTGGTGTTTAATAAAAAATTTAAAAAATCGATTTTTCAATTCAGGTCTCGTCTCTAAATCACAATTTTTGAACTAAGTATAAATCAATAATACATATGAGTAATATTTGATATGCATCGTATTATTAGGTTTTATGGTGAATAATTATAAAACAAAAAAAGATTTAATATCCCCTGAAAACGAAAAATTTAATTTTTCACATGCTTAATAAAAATTATTTTTCAAGTTTAATAAAAATTATTCTTTATAAAATTGTCTATCAAATATTAGCCTTGCACATACATATAAGAAATGCTGATTTGCTAAAATATAAATCTTGGAATGTGGATACATAATGTTATAAAAGTCCAATACGTTCATACATATGTATATATGAATATTACATTGTAATACAGGTATTCGCTATATCTATATGAATCGTGTTTAAAAGCCAAATTTATTTTCCTGAATTTTTTAAAATATATATAGTAATATAATATTTCGCATATATACAGTACTCTGTTAAAAGTACGGGTTTCTACACCGTTAAAAACATATATTTTACAATATCAATATATTGTAAAAAATCATATTTCTTAATATTTTTAAAACTGAATATGTAATATCAAGAATTTAAAACAGTTTTGAAACATTAATTTCTCCTCATAATATTTTTTTAGTCTTAAATTAATAGCACAATGTTCCATATATTTTAAGAAAATTTTTCTTTTAATATTTTATAACTTATCTAAAAAATTTATAGCTATTTTTTATCCAAAAATTTATTACTTGCTATTGTTAAAAAATTAGTTAAATATATCTATAGGTATTAAGTGACCCCTAGTTTTGTGAAAGACGGTAGTAAGAGCAATTCATCTTAAATACGAAATTATTTTATCAATGCTAAATAAGCGTTTTTTTCTCATATTATCATACTCCAATATATTGTATATTATTATAATTTATAAAAATGTGTTTTATTTATTAAAAAATTTAGCAAAATTTTAAATAATATCACGTCAAAATAATATTCAGAAGTCAATAAAAGACAATAGCAGTAAATTTATTAAGATAACTATAAATAAATATTAATCTAATGTTGAAATATTTATTAACAAATAGTACTGCTTAGTAGAAAATTAGATACCTATTGTTTTGTTTTCAAATTTACCTTTTTGCAATTAAAGAAAATTTTAGTAACTATCGATACCTATATAAAACGATACCCATAAAAGACAAGCATGCTCTGATCTCAACAATTTTTTCCCATGTTAAATTTGTATGTTCTTACTTCGCTGAAACTTATTATGTTTATATATTCCCCCAATATTTTCTACCATAAACAATAGTTATAGCAAGCTAGGTAGGTATTGAATAAGTATTTTTTGTTTGTTAATTTATTGATGATAGAGAAAAAAAATTTATGATTTTATAGACAGTGAAATACATTTAAACTATTTTTTGCAGTTTAATTTTGTAAAAACACCTAAAAATTATCAGTCACAGACAAATATTTCTAAGCAAACGAATTGAAAATGTAGTTTTATATCATAAGAATAAATGCGTATATATAGGGTGGACAGTAAATAACTCTCATAATTTTTAAAGAGCGGATGAAAACTTTAATTTTGGATTACGAAATTTTATTTTTTTTCCGGAGTTAAGCTGCATTCAATTAATTAACCCTTTCCTGCACAGCAGTTTTAGATCATTACTGTGCAAACGATACTTCAAATTAGCAAATCATTAATAACATGGGTAAATACTTATTAGCAAGAATTACATAGTTTACACATATGTTCTATCGCACCAGAATGTTAATAGGACAATGCGATTTAATTGCCTATATTCAGGAGCAAGCAAAAACATTACCTATTTTAATAACTTAGAAAATACACATTACATAGTTCGTTGTAAGAACAATCATTTCGGTGATCTTTTTTTTTTTTTAATGAATTACTAAATTTGCTTAAGGACTATGGTATGTAAGAAATAACAACACTCACATAATTTTAAAATAATTAACATATAGCTATTGGAAAAGTTACAAAGATTTTTTTAACAACTTATTAAATGCTGATAGCTTATTTTAATATCTCCTATAGGGCCTTAAGTATAACCCTTCACCCGAAATTTTTTCATCACCATCGTTGGCGACTGTATTCTCGTCATCATCAGCTTCTCCTTCGCTCGCAGTATCTTCGCTATCGCTAGTAGATGTTTTTTCATCATCACTGAATACATATTTTAACACTGGTTCAATAATATCATGCTTTTCCAATTCCCTGGTTATTGAGATAATCCGCTTTCCAATGTCACTTTCCTTTAAATTATTAAAATGGCTTCGTTTTTTCTCGTTTTCGATATAATCCGCGAAGCTGGGATTTATAATATGACTCCTTTCCATTAAATTGCACACAGTATTAACCATTTCTTCTCCAATTTGCGTCTGAGTCGCTAAACTTCTTAGTTCATCAACTAAATGGTTCGGGTCATCAAAATATTCTTCTCCATCAACAGGTTTCGAATGGCCATTATGAAGGTTAGTATTTTCATCATCATATTTGAAACGTTTAGCTTCTCCATTTATTGAATTAGATGTTGAAGGTTGGTCCTTTTCTTCCGAATTTTTATCTTCTTGTTCTTCATCCTTTGCGCATGCGTTCTGAAGCTCTTTGACCATTAATATGTCTAGAGCAGTTTGTAAGAGACCAGCTATCTTTGGAGTAAAACTTGTTTCTTTGTAGTTATCAGGCGATGGTAAATGCTTTTGTTCATCAGATCGATTATCTTCGACATTTACCGATTGTAGAATATTATGCGAGTTTTTTAAAGCGTGGAATTTACTTCTGATTGCTTCTGCTGCAGCCATCATACTTTCATCAAAAGTATTCAAGTTTCTTTTAGATAGATCTGTATCATTTTCGTGTTGATTTTGAAATACTGGTGCTTTATCTTCCTTTTCTTCATTTCTTGCTTCAAAACTATATTCGGTTTCATTATCATCATTTTCATCATTAGATTTTGACGATTCACTTTGTCTCCTGTTCTCCGCGCTGTTCACTTGTGTCCCATTATTTACCGTGGTATATTCAAACTGATTATTTGCGATCTGGTCATTATTGTTTGTTTCATGTTCCTGAGTATGCACTCTTCTTTTCATATGACGTAAAAGAGAACTTCTCCGCGAAAATGTCTTGTCACAACGTATACAGTTAAATATTTTGATAGATGTGAAGAGTTCGATTTATAACATAACACTGATTAGTTTTTATATCGACATGATCTTATATAGTACAACCAGAGCAGAATTGACGTAAAGTAATGACACCAAAATGCACCAAAGGTGCACCAAATGACACCAAACTGCACCAAAGGTGCACCAAATGACACCAAACTGCACCAAATGACACCAAACTGCACCAAAGGTGCACCAAATGACACCAAACTGCACCAAAGGTGCACCAAATGACACCAAACTGCACCAAAGGTGCACCAAATGACACCAAACCACACCAAATGACACCAAAATGCACCAAAGGTGCACCAAATGACACCAAACTGCACCAAAGGTGCACCAAATGACACCAAACTGCACCAAAGGTGCACCAAATGACACCAAACTGCACCAAAGTTGCACCAAATGACACCAAACTGCACCAAAGGTGCACCAAATGACACCAAACTGCACCAAATGACACCAAAATGCACCAAAGGTGCACCAATTGACACCAAACTGCACCAAAGGTGCACCAAATGACACCAAACTGCACCAAAGGTGCACCAAATGACACCAAACTGCACCAAAGTTGCAGTTTGGTGTCATTTGGTGCACCTTTGGTGCATTTTGGTGTCATTTGGTGCGGTTTGGTGTCATTTGGTGCACCTTTGGTGCAGTTTGGTGTCATTTGGTGCAACTTTGGTGCAGTTTGGTGTCATTTGGTGCACCTTTGGTGCAGTTTGGTGTCATTTGGTGCACCTTTGGTGCAGTTTGGTGTCATTTGGTGCAGTTTGGTGTCATTTGGTGCACCTTTGGTGCAGTTTGGTGTCATTTGGTGCACCTTTGGTGCAGTTTGGTGTCATTTGGTGCACCTTTGGTGCAGTTTGGTGTCATTTGGTGCAGTTTGGTGTCATTTGGTGCACCTTTGGTGCAGTTTGGTGTCATTTGGTGCACCTTTGGTGCATTTTGGTGTCATTACTTTACGTCAATTCTGCTCTGGTTGTACTATATAAGATCATGTCGATATAAAAACTAATCAGTGTTATGTTATAAATCGAACTCTTCACATCTATCAAAATATTTAACTGTATACGTTGTGACAAGACATTTTCGCGGAGAAGTTCTCTTTTACGTCATATGAAAAGAAGAGTGCATACTCAGGAACATGAAACAAACAATAATGACCAGATCGCAAATAATCAGTTTGAATATACCACGGTAAATAATGGGACACAAGTGAACAGCGCGGAGAACAGGAGACAAAGTGAATCGTCAAAATCTAATGATGAAAATGATGATAATGAAACCGAATATAGTTTTGAAGCAAGAAATGAAGAAAAGGAAGATAAAGCACCAGTATTTCAAAATCAACACGAAAATGATACAGATCTATCTAAAAGAAACTTGAATACTTTTGATGAAAGTATGATGGCTGCAGCAGAAGCAATCAGAAGTAAATTCCACGCTTTAAAAAACTCGCATAATATTCTACAATCGGTAAATGTCGAAGATAATCGATCTGATGAACAAAAGCATTTACCATCGCCTGATAACTACAAAGAAACAAGTTTTACTCCAAAGATAGCTGGTCTCTTACAAACTGCTCTAGACATATTAATGGTCAAAGAGCTTCAGAACGCATGCGCAAAGGATGAAGAACAAGAAGATAAAAATTCGGAAGAAAAGGACCAACCTTCAACATCTAATTCAATAAATGGAGAAGCTAAACGTTTCAAATATGATGATGAAAATACTAACCTTCATAATGGCCATTCGAAACCTGTTGATGGAGAAGAATATTTTGATGACCCGAACCATTTAGTTGATGAACTAAGAAGTTTAGCGACTCAGACGCAAATTGGAGAAGAAATGGTTAATACTGTGTGCAATTTAATGGAAAGGAGTCATATTATAAATCCCAGCTTCGCGGATTATATCGAAAACGAGAAAAAACGAAGCCATTTTAATAATTTAAAGGAAAGTGACATTGGAAAGCGGATTATCTCAATAACCAGGGAATTGGAAAAGCATGATATTATTGAACCAGTGTTAAAATATGTATTCAATGATGATGAAAAAACATCTACTAGCGATAGCGAAGATACTGCGAGCGAAGGAGAAGCTGATGATGACGAGAATACAGTCGCCAACGATGGTGATGAAAAAATTTCGGGTGAAGGGTTATACTTAAGGCCCTATAGGAGATATTAAAATAAGCTATCAGCATTTAATAAGTTGTTAAAAAAATCTTTGTAACTTTTCCAATAGCTATATGTTAATTATTTTAAAATTATGTGAGTGTTGTTATTTCTTACATACCATAGTCCTTAAGCAAATTTAGTAATTCATTAAAAAAAAAAAAGATCACCGAAATGATTGTTCTTACAACGAACTATGTAATGTGTATTTTCTAAGTTATTAAAATAGGTAATGTTTTTGCTTGCTCCTGAATATAGGCAATTAAATCGCATTGTCCTATTAACATTCTGGTGCGATAGAACATATGTGTAAACTATGTAATTCTTGCTAATAAGTATTTACCCATGTTATTAATGATTTGCTAATTTGAAGTATCGTTTGCACAGTAATGATCTAAAACTGCTGTGCAGGAAAGGGTTAATTAATTGAATGCAGCTTAACTCCGGAAAAAAAATAAAATTTCGTAATCCAAAATTAAAGTTTTCATCCGCTCTTTAAAAATTATGAGAGTTATTTACTGTCCACCCTATATATACGCATTTATTCTTATGATATAAAACTACATTTTCAATTCGTTTGCTTAGAAATATTTGTCTGTGACTGATAATTTTTAGGTGTTTTTACAAAATTAAACTGCAAAAAATAGTTTAAATGTATTTCACTGTCTATAAAATCATAAATTTTTTTTCTCTATCATCAATAAATTAACAAACAAAAAATACTTATTCAATACCTACCTAGCTTGCTATAACTATTGTTTATGGTAGAAAATATTGGGGGAATATATAAACATAATAAGTTTCAGCGAAGTAAGAACATACAAATTTAACATGGGAAAAAATTGTTGAGATCAGAGCATGCTTGTCTTTTATGGGTATCGTTTTATATAGGTATCGATAGTTACTAAAATTTTCTTTAATTGCAAAAAGGTAAATTTGAAAACAAAACAATAGGTATCTAATTTTCTACTAAGCAGTACTATTTGTTAATAAATATTTCAACATTAGATTAATATTTATTTATAGTTATCTTAATAAATTTACTGCTATTGTCTTTTATTGACTTCTGAATATTATTTTGACGTGATATTATTTAAAATTTTGCTAAATTTTTTAATAAATAAAACACATTTTTATAAATTATAATAATATACAATATATTGGAGTATGATAATATGAGAAAAAAAACGCTTATTTAGCATTGATAAAATAATTTCGTATTTAAGATGAATTGCTCTTACTACCGTCTTTCACAAAACTAGGGGTCACTTAATACCTATAGATATATTTAACTAATTTTTTAACAATAGCAAGTAATAAATTTTTGGATAAAAAATAGCTATAAATTTTTTAGATAAGTTATAAAATATTAAAAGAAAAATTTTCTTAAAATATATGGAACATTGTGCTATTAATTTAAGACTAAAAAAATATTATGAGGAGAAATTAATGTTTCAAAACTGTTTTAAATTCTTGATATTACATATTCAGTTTTAAAAATATTAAGAAATATGATTTTTTACAATATATTGATATTGTAAAATATATGTTTTTAACGGTGTAGAAACCCGTACTTTTAACAGAGTACTGTATATATGCGAAATATTATATTACTATATATATTTTAAAAAATTCAGGAAAATAAATTTGGCTTTTAAACACGATTCATATAGATATAGCGAATACCTGTATTACAATGTAATATTCATATATACATATGTATGAACGTATTGGACTTTTATAACATTATGTATCCACATTCCAAGATTTATATTTTAGCAAATCAGCATTTCTTATATGTATGTGCAAGGCTAATATTTGATAGACAATTTTATAAAGAATAATTTTTATTAAACTTGAAAAATAATTTTTATTAAGCATGTGAAAAATTAAATTTTTCGTTTTCAGGGGATATTAAATCTTTTTTTGTTTTATAATTATTCACCATAAAACCTAATAATACGATGCATATCAAATATTACTCATATGTATTATTGATTTATACTTAGTTCAAAAATTGTGATTTAGAGACGAGACCTGAATTGAAAAATCGATTTTTTAAATTTTTTATTAAACACCAAATAATGTTTATTTATTAATCTGGCATAATCAAAACTAGAATATAAATCAATGTCTAGCGATGGGTATTGAAAAAAAATCGAAATTTTTTTTGTTTTTTTGTTTTGTTTTTTTTTTTTTTGTTTTTTTGTTTTTTTTTATAATTTTTTTATTAAATATATATAAAAATTGATACAATATTGAAATTTTTAAAATACATAGTACAATTAAATAATACATTTTGAAGAGAATAAATTACAAAATTCACCATTCAGCATCCTCCACGATTTCAAGAAGATCCAACGTTTTAAATTGCAATTTATGAGTTAGTCCAATGGGTCCATTATTCATAATACCAAGTTTTGGATTGCTTTGCAACCATGCCAGCATCTGCTCGCTCAAATTGTCAAATCTCGCTGGTAACGAAATGTATCCAATTTCCAATTCCAATATTGTCTTCATTTTCGATGAATCGAATTTCGATGGTAGTTGACTGGCTCCCATTATTTTATATACTTTTCCAATTTCCATATCAGAAAGTTTAATCCATCGTTTAACAGCACCAAGATGATTCAATTCCTCCACAAAATTTCCAGCCATTTTTTGAATTAAGTTTCTGTTTCCAGATGAAGCACCAGTAGTAATGGATTCCATTGTTGGCAATAATTAACTGTTAACACAACAATTGAAAATTCACAACAATAAGATTTAATGTTTTTTCACTAAAGTTTCGAACAAAATTGTAACTGAAGAAATTCTGTCGCGCCCTTTTATAGCAGAAAGATAGCCTGATGACGTCATTTATCACACTTTATGTAGCCATGCAGGTTAAAACCTGTTGCTTCATTTTTTGCATATTAGATAGAAATCTCCGCTATTAATAACAGTTTACCTTTAGTGACGTCAGCTGACAATTTATACAAGTTTAAACCTGTTTTCAGATAAAAATATACAATCATATGATAAAATTCATTTTCGCATATTAGAGAGAAATCTTCGCTGTTTGATATCAGTTTACCTTTAGTGACGTCAGCTGACAGTTTAAGCCTGTTTTCAGATAAAAATATTATAAAATTATGAAAGCAAGGCCATCTTTTAATGGCTAGTTTAACTATCAAAAAAAAGGTTTTCGATGCCATCTGTTGACAATTTTTCAAACTTACACACAGGAATCCAGACCAGCAACGCTATCAAAGGTGACTGCGTCATCTATTAGGGAATTTACAGGGCTCGAAGGTGGCTGCGCCATCTATTAAGGAATTCTTAGGTTAGAAACAATCTGTTAGGTTACACCAAATTTCCTTAGGTTCTGTTAGGTTGGATCAAGTTCCGCTAGGCTAGAAAAAAATTTTGCTCCACCCACCGCCGGAGGCTTCTAGAACCGCCTCGGTAGTTTTGCCTCCATCCGAGGTCGCTCAAAAAGTCGGATGGAGGGATGGAGGATCCAAAATGCCCATATTCCTACTACTGTCAACACGAAAACCTTAGTACAACCGTTGCTAATCTACAAAATTACATCAACGTTCTCGCAGTTTATCTTGAAAATTGGCAAATCAAACTAAATCCGGAAAAATGCACAACCAAACTATTCACCTTGCGTCGAGAAGCCCCGACAACTAATATCACTATCCAGGGAGTCCCAGTTCAATGGAATCAAACAACAGTCAAATATTTGGGCGTTTATCTCGACAAAAGACTCCACTGGAATAGCCATATAGAAAATAAACTGAAGCAAGCAAATATCCAGTTAATTAAACTCTATCCTCTACTCAACAAAAAATCAACTCTGAACATTCAGTGCTCGCTATTGATATACAAATCACTTATTCGATCTGTATTGACTTACGCCTGTCCAATCTGGAGAAATGCTTCAAAACAAATTATTGGCAAAATCGAAACATTCCAGAATAAAGTCCTAAGAATAATATTGAAGGCACCGTGGTACATCCGTAACAAACAAGTTTACGAAGAAACTGGGCTGGAATCCATTGAACAATTCATTACCAAACTATCAAGAAATTTCTACAACAACCTGCCATCCTGTGAACTGATTAATAATAATTTAAAACTCGAAATTAGACCCAATCGCCGATTGAAGAGACGCCTGCCACAGCAATTCTAATGAAACACGCTGTACACAATAGCAATAGTATTTACAGTTTATAATATTTAAGTATCTATTGCGATAGCAACTATACTCGTTTGTACTTATAAGCTTACATAAGTCTTGCCATTGTCAACAACTTGAATAATTTGACTGATATCATTTTTGTATCATATCCACTATACCATGTATAACATGTAAATGTTGATCTGGTAATAAAATAGTTTCCAACAAAAAAAAAAAAAATTATTATATTATGTTTATTTTTATCCCTTGCGTAAACTGTGGTTCTCGGATTTTTACAGGCCCCTTGGTAAAAAACTTCACACTCGGGATCAAAAGTCAAACTTTAGATCTTGGGTGTATAATAGACTATTTATTTCTTTTGAAAATGTTTGTTATAAAAATATGTTTAGACGCTTACGTAAAAATGTCAAACAAATATTTCAAAATCATTTTTTCTAGTGAACCCCCATCAATGTCTACAGTTCTTACTGGAGCAATTTTTTTTATTAAGTAAACAATTTTTCTGTAACAAAAGTGGAAACTCTTTTTCTGTAAAAAAAGTGGAAAGTTACATCAAACAGGTTTATTTGTAAACAAATATTTCTTATGTACGAATTTCTTCGGGGAAACGTAATCCAAATTAGATAAATTACATGTCAAGCTATCAAACCTTGTAAACACTAACAAAAAATGCGAAATCATGTTTAGATATAGCAAATCGTTATAAAAGAAATTTTATTGTGTTTAATTGTGTAGATGATTAAATATTTCTTAAAACATATTACGTAAATACATACTCTAAAGTTAAAAACATCAATATATTATGTACTCGAACCCGTCTTGACACGGTTTTGTAAAATACATTTAATGAAATTCATATAGTAAATATAATTATCTTATAAAACTGATAAAAACAGGAGCTTTTATACCACCCATTGGTTGACATTTGACTATAGAGGCGAGCTCAGAAACTTATCATGCAAAAGGCGATGATAAACGTACCTACCGACTAAAAAAAAAAGAAAAATAAAAAATAAAATAAAATAAAAATAACATAAAATCACTTATTGGCAAAAAACATATTTGGCCAGGCCGTCACAGAAAACAAAGAGGTATAAAAATATAAACACCCTCAAATCTAAAGTTTAATGGTGCAAGATTAAGTTTTGGTCGAAAAACGTAAAAATTTATTCCGCTTAATAATTTGATGGGACTATTTTCATTTTAAAACTCAGCCATCTGACGACAAAAACAACTGGATTTATTGAACTCGGTAGTGGTGGATTTACCAGGAGGCTGAGTAGGCTGGAGCCTAGGGGGCAGCAAATTTGGGCAAAAAGGGTGGCAAGATGTAGTTATTTTTTGCTCGTCACTTACGTTTTTTAATAAGGGTGGCAAATTTTAGGGGCGGGAAAAATTTTTTTTAGCTTTTCAGGGGCGGCATTTTTCACTGAACCTAGAGCGGCACTTAGAGTAAATCCGTCACTGGAACTCGGTTTTTTGTTTTTTAAATTTTAATCAAACTTGGTATAGTTTTCGAAAATGCCCTATTGCCTCTGCTGGATCCGATCATCCATTTGACAAAGGCAGATATATTAAGTTTTCTATGGTTTCTTGGGATATGTTTACCGTGTGAAAAGAGAATGGATTGTAAATATTTTATAGAAAGATCATAAACTCTTTCAAGGCTAAATGGTCAAAAGGTGCTATGTGTAATTTGCTTACCGGTTTCCTATTGCAAAATAGAGAATCTTATATATTGATTGAAAATAATATTTATTTATCAATTCCAAAAATATTTCAGAAAATCAGTTATCTTCCACTGATGGAAAATACCATTATTTCTTAAATTTCTTAACGAAAATTTCTATGTTAGATTTAGGCTTCACATCAAACAAATTCTTGTTGCAGATTTCGAAATATTGTCAAATATCATTTAGAATTATATGAACCTCATTTGATACTGAATATTTAAATTCTTTAATGGTTTCGAATACATTTTGGTCGTCAGAGCCAAAGTCAGAATTGTACGATGGTAATTTTATGCCAAAATAGATAAAACAGATTTCACTAAAGAGATTTTGACCTTCCAGAATGATATTATACACCTTTACAACATGTAATCTGAGCCATAAAAAAACATCAAGCGCCCCAGGCACAAACTACCCTGAGCCCTCGATCAAATATTAAATCTACCATGATACCCAACATTAAATAAAAATTGACCTGGTGAGGCAGTCTGATTGTAAGTCCTCAGCTGCTGCTTCTTTCGTCGGGTCAGCAGATAATTAATGAATTTAATTCTAGAATGCCACTTTGAAAATTACTTTTTGTGTATTTTGCTCAACCCTTGTATCAGTGAATTTACAAACAAAAAATTACAATCTGTGATTTGTTAGCTATTTTATCTCAACTGTTTTTACAATTTCAATTAATAGTTTTTTTTCTTTTGACTTATGTCGAAAATTACTGAAAAATCAATGTTTAAAACACGTGACAATAATTAACCGCAACTATTTGTAAAATTTAATTGTTTTTTTCTTCTTAAGCAATTTTATTTGTTATTTCATATTACGTAATCATATTCAGCTCCGGATCTATGATACTTTAAAACCGGAGCAAAAACTTGAAAATGACGCCGCCCCCTCTCCAACGTTTGACCTAAATTGTCAAAAAACTCATAAGTATATAAGTCCTTTACAAAACTCCTATTTTTCCCGTTGCGGCAATAATAAAAACTGAGGGTTTTGTAAAGGATCAATATAGGTACAAGTTAATGTTTTATTTTAATAAATTTACTCCGAAAGCACTGCAAGTTGTGAAAATTTCAAAATTTTTATCACCAGCCCCATCAGAGATACAAGGGCGCAAAATTCCAAAATTTGGAAAAAAGTCCGTTTTCGAAAGTCTGTAAAAATTAAAGTATACAAGTTTCACAATTGAAATGGTGTGTATTTGTTTCATAATGGGTAGTTATACCCGTATACAGCTATTCTCATAAAAAGTACCAAGAGGTTTAAAACATTCCTTCTATAAGGAAAAAAATGTTCAAAAAGTGAATTTGCTAAATTTTGATATCCAACTTTAGGAAACGTTTTCTTATGGAAGGGACGAAAATAGATTAAATATGGACATCACTTAAAAAAGAGACATTTACTACCTTTCAAGTGGTTTTAATTTCAACCTTTTAGGATGAACGGTTTATGAAATATGTGCATTGGTATAAATAGCTGCAAACAAAAAAATCAGCGCAAATTGGAAAACAAAAATGACTGCCACTTTCTAAAATGGTCGAGCAACCAACTTTTTTTTACACCATTTGATATAGACTGACCTAGTATGATTTTGGCGCCCCCTGAAGCTGACGCCCGGGGCAAGGGCTCCGGTTCCGCCCCTCCCTTAGATCTGGCCCTGATGATACTTGATAGATTACCAAAACGAACTCTCATTAAAATATGGTTGTTTTGGAAGATTGAAAGTCAAGTACTGATTAAAAAGTTTTGACACATTTTTTGTAAAGAAAAATTAAATGTGTAATAAGTATAATTATGGTGAAAATGCTGGGAACAGGTTATAATTTATATATAATAAATCCGTAAAATTATTGAGTGTAGTGGCGTATTTAGGTTTAGTGCCGCCCCGAATTACATAGCTTTGATCAGTTTGATCACCTCCACCTTCGATATTTCTTCACTTGTTTACTATAACTAATTTTTTTTAAATAAATTAATTATAAGAAATAATAACATATTTTTGGAAGTTAAAGTTTTACTTGTTATTAGACCTACTTTTATTTACACCGATACTTATATCCTTAAGTGTACAACAATAAAACATCATTTTTATTTAAAAATTAAAATATAATTGTGTAGAGAAACATCCTATACATGATTTCTCTAAGCGAACGAGGTTTATTTATTGTCGTACGCTTAAGAATAATATACACCGGTGTATTTAAAAACTTTTCTTTGAGATTGCTGTGACTTCCAATTGTGTGACTGTCAATTACAAACAGTCTGTCTTTCTTCATCGTCAAGTAATAATTCAGTTACGTTTAGCTCATAGTACTACAAAAAATAGTTTTTATGTTCCGAAGCATTGAAAGTAGCGACCAGAAAACCTATAATAAAATTATTACGAGGCAATACTTTTGTTATTAAAACTATTTTTGTTATTAAAAATTACCTAATGTACAATTCATTCTAATTGAATTGTTTAGTGAGCTTGAACATTAAATAAACTTTATTTTGGGCTCAATATTTTTGAGAATTAATTAATAATCGACGAAAAACATTGTTGTTTACGATTCCCAGAGACTTCTCTGAGACGTTGACCCTAGTCGTGCTAAATAAATATTTGCCGCTCTCAAAATTCTTGCCACCCTGGGCTGTAGCTCAATCAGCCCATATGTAAATATGCCGCTGACTGGATGATATATTTTATAATAACTAATAAGCGTGCTAGTATGCTCATGTCTAAAGTGTTTATATCATAAAGAAACTGTCAATTTTTCATTGAATTATTAATCTTTTATTATATTGTATAAGTGCTTAATAAAACCAATACCTACTTGACTTTTGTTCCGAAATTACTACCATGTCCCTGTCACTCTCCATTTAGTCTATTATAAAAAAATGGACCGTTTTTTGACGTCGCTGTAACTAATATACCAGATGGCGTTGATTTACTAGGGGATAAAATTAGAGTCGAGACATGAGGTTTAATAGTTCGCTATTTTTCATCTAAAATAAATTGGAAATAAATTAAACGTTTAAAAAAATACTTTAATTCAACCTAGAAAGATTAATTAAATTAAAAAAAATTAATTCTTCGTTAACACATAACTTGGTGACGATACTTTTGTACTCAATCATATGATAATTAATTTTGACATCTATTTGATGAAAAATGCTCACATGTCCCAACTCTATTTAGTATACCCCCTATACCATTAGCGCCACGTAGCAAACGTAGCAAACTGTGACATGAAAAGGTCCGTCCTTGAAAACAAGTGGCAGGGACATGATTACTACCTACCCCAGTGTTTGGGTATGGGTCAATAATCTATTTAATAAAAATTGACAGTCTTTTTATTATTGAGCACTCTAGACTAGTGATGTCGGGCCGAGAAGCAGTTAATCGATTAATCGACTAAAATTGTTTTTCAGATAAAATTAGTCATTAGTCGAAAATGTCGAGCACAGAGTAGTCGACTAATCGACTAAATTTTTAGTCGAATTCATGGTAAGGTAACGTATGTAACTCTTTCAAAAGCGAGGTTTTCTTTTAAATTAACTATGGTTTTTAAATATTTTTCTTGTAAGAAAAAGAAAGATATTAATCACATAAAAGTGAAAAATCATACAGATTGTAGATAATTTTTTAGTTTCCATTTTTTGAAGTCCAATAAATAATACAGAAAAATTGCCAAATTAGTCGTTTATAGTCATTTAAAAAAATTAATCATTTTAATCATTTAATCGAAGGTAAAATAGTCGGCTAAAATATGACTAAATGTAAACAAAATTAGTCGACTAAACCGACTAATCGATTAATTTATGTTTGTATATCGGATAAAATAAAAGTTAATCATTTAAAATCTGCTTCGATAAAGTCGGTTGGTGTACAGACCTAGAATTTGAATACAAACGAAACATAAACGTATTTAAATATTTAAAATTTATTGATACACGCTTTGATAAAAGTAGTTGTATTGTTTGTTGTTGGATGTAATAAATATAGCAGTAGTCGGTTATTGAAAACTTGTTCGATGTATTTATACTAGTAGAGATGATCAGTGGCGGTTTATACAGAGAGTGATCACTGATCACGGTTTAAATCAGTGAAGATTGTCAAATTTGGATGTCGTTGGCTAAAAATAAAATAAACTTTGATAGATGTTAAAAAAAAAAAATTGATTTTTGCAAAATTTGAGCATTGGACAAGACAAGTTGTCAGGAGTAAATTTGATGGACGAATCTCCCAAGAATTTATTCCATACAAAATAAAATAATTAGTGAATGTTAAGATGCGTCGGTGTACATCGACAATCACCAGTTTCGATGGTGTAAGTCCGAAATTGTTTAATTAGTCTTTTTGAATCGGACATACACCAATGAATCTTAAGATACACTGCACTTCGAATATTGACAATAACATACACATGACTCGCGAAAACGTTTACTTCAAAAGTTATAGACTTGAGAAAAATTAAAATTTTATCATGAATTTCTATTAAAATCATATAATATGTACAAGCTTTGAAAATTTTTGGATAAAGTGTGATTATTTACAATTGAAACTCCTGATGTATGATCGTTCCAAAATTATTTAATTATTGAGTGAGCAACACAGAAACCTCATTTTCAGGCAAGGGTAATTAAATAATTTTGGGACGATTAGATACCAGAAACTTCAATCGTAAATAATTGCCTCCCCCCCCCCCGGTAATTAAATAAATTTTAGACAACTAGACGTCAGGAGCCTTAGCTGTAAATAATTACCCTTTACCTAAATGAGATTCAGTGACGCTCTCCTGTTCATTTTTCACTTATTTCTATCAATTAAAACCATAATATTCGATTAAAAAATTATAGAGCTGCTAGACTCCAGAGCATCAATTTATCATTTGTCCAACAATTTTTCAAAATTACAATAAAATTATAATTTTTCTCTAGTTTACAACTTTTGAAAGAAACGTTTGAAAGCGAAACTGGGGTAAAACAGTTATTCGTCATAATTACCATAACGAAAAGAAATTTTGATCGCAACAAAGATTTTGATCAAATTCCTAGGGTAATTTTTGGAATGAAATCGCAATTTGGTTAGTTTTCATCTCTCATATCTCAAATATTTGCCAGTAGCTAGTTATCTGAGTTCTTTTAGGCAAAACTCCCAAACATGTATAAATTTAGTTGAAATGTGCTATATTAATGAAGATTATGGGTTTGAATGATTACAGCGCTGCCACCAATCGCTAGAGTTGTAAATGATTAAACTAAATATAATTATCTTAAAATTGACGAAAATGTTTTGGAATTGGTTGCACCGTCTCTGTGTAAATAATTTACTTGCATAGGTGTATACTTTGTATCGGCTTACCATGAAATGATATGTATAGTCGGAATAAATCTAATTGAATTCGTCGTCATCATTGATATGTAATAAACAAACAATAAAAATTATGATTTATCGTAACATAGTAATTATGGAAGCTTAGAAATTGAAGAGTATATATTTTCCCAGCACTCCTACCCGTGTTAAGATGTTAGTTACAAAATATGAGTATGGTGAGAATTCAAGAACAAATATTACGAGCTTTTTTCCGAAGCTACCATCTGCCAATGTACACCAAAGTGAGATAGCTAGTACTAACAAGTTTTGTTGTACCACAGAGAACGTTGGTCTCTTATGTCAATAACATGTGATAGCTTATTTCAAATCAAATGTGTTAAAAAAATAGAAAAAAAATAAATTCAGTTACTCCAATACGTTCGATTTTTAGCATCAGTAACGTAGTAAATATTGTTAAATAATTATACTATTTATATTTTTTACACACGTTCCACATTATCTCCTTTATTTTTGTATTTCAAATGATAAAAATATGAAAAGTAGAATTTTATTTTGCTCAGCCTCGTTTAATAAATTGATTGCATTTATAAGCCTTAACTCGAAAATTCAATTAATTAAAGTATATTAGGATTGTCAGACCGATAATTTTTGATAAATTAATAGTTAAATACTTATGTAGGTATAAAAGCATAGCTACACAAACAATATCCAACGTTTGTTTCTCTCTTTAATTCGCCCTTTAAAGGTGCGGATCCACCAAAAAACCATTTGCTTCAAATGTTTGTAATTGTTTTTAACTGTTTGCGAACATGTTATCTCCACTGAATAAACAGTTACAAATGATAATCCGTTTGCGAACGTTTGTAGCTGTTCCACGTATTTTTATATTTTTATATAAATACATATGTATTATGTATTTATGTATATCACGTATAAAAAATTACTCCAAGTAAAGAACTTCTTGTTAGCACTATGTCGTTCGTAATAATCTCTAATCAAAAAAGGAAAGAGAAAACATATTTTGAATATCTAATTTTTTTTAAAATAAGAAGTTCTATACAGTTATTAACAGACTTAAAAACAGACCTTAGGAGTGGTTTATTTCAAAATTTTTACCGTTGTTATCGGAAGACTTAGAATTTTTAATTTCCCAAATTAGTCCAAAAATTTGTAAATGGGATATTAACTACAGACTGTATACCCGTCGAAGTTAGACTAGCGATAATATTTTTTAGCTACAAGAGATTCTTACAAAAGCCTTATGTATCTTTTTTCGAATTTGAGGCAGTTAATTAACAAAATAATTCCCGAAGTATGCACAGCCTTCTTCTTTGGCCTTTTCACTTCTGAACGGGGAGAGTAGAGAATTCCACGCATACTGCTTTTTAATTTTATTATAATAAAATTTATTGGTAGTTTGCCATATTCCTGGTTTTGATTTATAAAATTTGAATGTTTGCAGAAATTTTTCATTATCTCAATCCATGTTATTTTTACTCGTTTATTAATTTAAATTTACAATAATCGTTTTTAAAACACAAAACTATGCTGTTATACAACAAAATAACATAAAACAAGAAATAATTATACATAATATGGATATTATATTTGTTGTTCGTATGTATTTCATATTACATACTGTTTCCATTAGAAAAACACAAAAACGCACCAAACAACGAATTCTCTTTGATGTACCGACTTTAGTCGGAACATTGACAAACATTAACAAACAATTGAAAACATTCCGTGACGATTGTCTCCACCAAAAAAATTTTGTGTTCGCAAACATTTACAAACATTTGCAAACAGTTTGCACGCTTGGTGAATCCGCACCTTAAGAGCTGAAACGTCATATAATATTTATTTTCCACGGACTATATTCAATCAGTAAATCAATAAAGCTATAATAGCAGAAAAGCGGTGTTAAAAGAACATTATAGTACTCAAAATAAGGTGGATCTGCACCTTACGAGCTGAAACGTCATATAATATTTATTTTCCACGGACTATATTCAATCAGTAAATCAATAAAGCTATAATTGCAGAAAAGCGGTGTTAAGGGAACGTTATAGTACTCAAAATAATGTCCTTATGTAAATTAAAATAATTCCTATTATTGGACTTAATTAACCTGCTTGGACTAAATAGAGTAAAATTCTATGCAAAAAACTATAGATCAAGTAATCTCGATTGTTAAGTTAATTTTCGATTTCCGATATGCTTCTTCTGCAATTGTTGAATTATTGCATTCAGCCACCTTCTTTTCTATTGCTGCAGTGTATTTTATAATTTTAACATAACTTTATATTCAAAAACCCACCATATTCAATCCCGCTATAGCTAAACTCAATGTTGCCCGATTCACAATCAGTTTTACACGCATACATACATGTGAGTAAGACCTGCTGAGTGGTTTTACCTCAGCAGTACACCTTAACATAGCCATTAGTTTTAAACATTGAATGTATATTATTTTGTTACAATAAAAACATTAACTTACCTATTAACGTGTATGTTTTTTTAATTGTTGTATATTAATTTGTAGTTAACATTATGCTGTATTTATTTATAAATATACTTTGTGCTCTACATAAAATTTAGAATTTTTGGTGCGTTTTTTGGAGTTAAAGCTCAATTTATATTGTGATTTTTTAATATTTTTTTTTTTGAAAAAATGTTTCGTGTTTTAAATATTGGTTCTAATTATTTTAATAAAATTGGTGTTTGTTTTAAATAATTTAAATGTAATTGTGAAAATTAGTGTTTTCGTTTAGAATTTTTAAAAAATTATTTATATTTTTGTTGACGCTGTGGCTTGTGATATTTAATTTAAGAAAATATGACTATCTCGTATTCTGGAGAAGTGCCAAATGGGAGCAGTTTCGGATGTTTTTGGAAAATATTATGGAAGTGAGTAAAACAATTTTTTAAATATTAAATAATCAAATTTAAATTTTCAAACAGTATTGAATATTTTAACAATGAAATTCCCGCTAAAAAAATTCAAAACTATTTAATTTTTAAAAGATTTTGATTTCCATATGTTACAATTTGGTTGTACTTTTTGTTAGACCGTTTTAAAATTATAGATCTAATGCAAATTAAAGCGGTTTATGTTATAATGTGCATTGAATGTTAAGCGAAAGTTATTTAAAATTTCAGTATAAATTTGTTTTATAATATGATTGTTTAATAAATTAATTTGTTATCTTGAGTCTTATTAAAGGTTGTCTTGTTCCGTTTTTTCTATTAATTAGTAATTTAATTAATTTTGTACCGTACTAGAAGAAGTTCTGGTTGCCCTTTATTTTTTATGCTTGATCATGAATTTGATTTGGGTGTCTACCCATGTATTAACTTAATGAAATATGAACGAGAAACACAAATATCTATTTTTTTAGAAGTACGTTTTTATTTATTTTTTTATACTGTTTTTGTGGTTATAAAGATAATAAATTGGTGTTATAAAAGAGCGTTAACTTTAATTTATATGAATAATATAAAGTCATGAATTTTCTTTATTTAAAAAAATTAATATAGAAGTGTTTTAGTGTGAATTAACAGATTGTGTAATTTTGGAAAATATGAAAAAGTAGTAAGATGGACTATCTTTATTATTTCATATAAATTCAGACCCGAATTTTAGTGATTCGAACCCAGACAGCAAAATTATAGGTTAGTGATCGCGGAAAATTAGTTTTTTTCTTTTATACGGTTTTTTTGTGTTGACAAGGTAATATCGCGAAAAGGGCTTGGAAGATAAAGCTGAAGCTTGGTGGACTCTAATTATTTGTACCAAGATTTTATTTACGACTAGCAGACCCCGTCAGTGACAGCAGTTTTAATTTTTAAAACGGAACATAGGTTTTCACCGAATATTGGTTGTAGTTATATTGAATTTTGATTTGTTTTTTTAGATTTTGAGGAAACTTGGTCAAATTAAAATTTAAAAGCTGTATAAACTAAGGTCGAAATAATTAAAATATAAAATTAATATTTACTAAAACACGTACAATGTTTCATTAAAAATTTTAAAGTTGGTGCCACGTGACGAAAAACCGCTAACTGGAAAAAATAGACATGGGTTTGGATTATAAGGATCCAACAAATTTCAAATACACCCTCCTATCTGCTTTCGAAGTATTACATGTTCGAAATATCGTAGGAGACCTGAAATACTTTTTCTCTTATCCTTATCAAAAAACTCTAAATAAGTTTATATTGTGTTTACAAAAGTTTTAGGGGGAGCGAAGTTCTTAAGTTGAAACTATAAGTTCGTCCCTGGGCGACGCAATATAACAGGAAGAACTTGAAAGTTTTGAAATGTAAAATCCGAAAATTAGTGAAAATTATTTATTATTGGAAATTCTCAAAATAAAATATATGTTACTATTTCAAAGTTCTTATGGAAAATACACTTAAAATAAATCTAAAACACCCACATAT
Organism: Brachynemurus nebulosus; assembly: GCA_035578155.1. NCBI lineage: Eukaryota > Metazoa > Arthropoda > Insecta > Neuroptera > Myrmeleontidae > Brachynemurus > Brachynemurus nebulosus. The sequence goes on along the minus strand of JAPWDM010000008.1, from coordinate 38,663,978 downwards.
ATGCACTCTCGAAACGATTTCTTTGTTAAAAAATATTGATTTTTTTTAATCAAAAATTTGATGAAATCTTCAATTTTTGAATAAAAAAATCGTTTGAGAGTGTATGATTAGTATTAATACTATTCAATTATTAAAAATATTAATTAAATTATTTTATACCTAATTTCCCAATTTGTGATTTGGATCTGACATCATAATTCCTAATTATAACTCTGATAAAATAAGTATGTACCTATATACTAATTGAATAAGATTTTAATAAGTACAGAGGTAAAGAATTTTCAAATTATAAAACGCCCTAAAGAAATTATACCTGTAATAAATGTTCTGAAATAATATATTTAATAATTTATTTTTAAATAAATTGATATGTTGTTAATTATCTTTAAAGTAAAAGTAAAAATTTAAAAATATAATTTAATATATTTTATTAAATATTAACAGTTATAGAAAATAAATATAATTGTTATAAATTCATAAATTATAATTTTTAATTACATTGCGTATTGTATATTTTCAGTTTCATTATTTTCTTATAGATTTATCATTTTTTTTTTACGTTTTTACATATCCAGTTACAAAAATGCATACATAAATAATGAAAATAACTCATAAGTTAGTAATTAGACCAGTCTGTCAGTATAATTTTGCTGATGTTTCAAATTTTCTTTAAGTGTACTGCTACAACTAATACTAATAGAATATTAACCATATTAAAAGAATACAATTAAAATATAAAATTAAACACAACAAAAGTTTTCAGACGGTTATTTGCGATAAATTTTTGAAAGCCTTCTCTGGTTTTTATAGCGGTTTGAAGTTGCTGCAATATTTTGTAAGATTAAATTTCTTGTATCTCACGAGTATTCGATTACATTTAGTTGATTTTCCTATTTTTAGTTTATTATTTATAATTTTTTTGTACAAATACTGTCATAGCACCACTAAATTGATTTTAAGTATATAAATCGATGGAAATTGTAGAAAAAAATAGAAAAATTAATTATAATGACGAAACAAGATTTTTGTCTTTGATTTACTGGTTTAAATATATTACCTATCTTTGGTAATAACACCAAAATAAGACAAAAAAGGCAGTTTTGTGCTAGGAAAATTTAAATGTGGAATCGTGCGGTATAATGATTTTCAATCATTCCAAAACCAAAAATTTACTTAACAAAAAAATAAGTATTGAGTGCATTTTTAACATTATAAATAACTAATTTATACTGGCAAAAAACTTTATTGTTGCTCCAGTTTAGTATTTACATGTCATGTGATTACTTAACACTAAGCGAATGGACATTGATCATACATATTTTGATCCAATGATGTAAGCGGTTTTTTTTTTAAATATTTTTTATTACAGAAAAAATCAATTATATCACCCACCAACTAAGAAATAGATTTAAGATATTTTCAATTTAACATATTACTTTTTTATTTAAATGCTATGTTTATTTAACATTTGATAAATTAAGTAAATTTTTCATGATCACTATAAAAAAAGCATAGCATTAAATACAATAGTAATTAATTTTCTACGACCTTGTGGTAATAATAAAAAATTTATTTTTGATATGTATTTTTTTTAAATAATAGATTCGCTTAAAATTCTAGAAAGCTTTTATTTGTTTCTCTTTATTTCGATTGGTAATTTTATTCATCAAATCTGGAAGTTAATATAATATTTCTGTAGGTACAAAACAATCTGTAAGATTTTGAACTAGATCTGTGAAAATTATATACAAAGTATACACATAGATTGAGAGGGCACAATATAAAACCCTGTTTGGTAGGATATCCAAACAGAAGTTTAGGTTAAACATATGTACGTCCGCTGATACTCGGTGGCAGACTATACGGTAAATCCTGACCTAACTAATGGTAATTGTGTTAACTAGGAGGCATCACAGACAAGGACAGATTTAGCTCCCAAGTTAGAAGAGGGTTACATTTTTTTAAAAGCTTCATAATGCCTTTTGACACCGCAAATTTTAAAAAAGTTAGAGTGGTTTCCGAGAAGAAAAAAACATACAATATACGTATATACTCGTTTAATAGTATACGATGATGTAGAGAATTATAATGGAAATCAGCCTTTTGAGAGCCACAAAAAAAAGTATTTTTATGCAAAATATTATTTCACCTGGAGCGTTTTAAACTTCATGTGACGTATTTTTTTCCAGCACCATCACTATACATATTTTGCCCAGCTTTCAAGTAAAAATACGCGAGCGCTCTGAGAAGTGCTCAGAGTACTACCAGAGAGACGAGAATTATAAAAAAATATACGTGTTGATACTCAAATCGATTCAGTACAATCGTTGAGAAGCCAGGTCAGGAAAAAAGGCAATGTAGTAAATAATGATCAAAAGATTTAAAATTTTTTATCAGTAAGGCAACTAAATTATAAGAAAAAAATATTGTCACTATAATAACATTTATATCTGCGCATTTTTCATTAAAATTTATGTTAATAGTTATTTATGTTTGTCTTACTCTAATTCACGTAAAAGAGTGAGAGTTTTTTATTTTTTATTTTTATTTTTATTTTTTTATTAATGTAATTACTTTCTATTATTTCTTTTCTTTATAATAGCGTATAAACAATACAAAAATTATAAAATTTAACAAAGTAATACTTACCGAGTATAGATATTTGGGTGATTCTACTTTTTAGTTCCTTCAAAAAATTAAAGTTTTCTCCACAATAAGCAGGGCCGGATTTACCCCAAGTGCTGCCCTAGGCACCATGAAAAATGCCGCCCCTGGAAGAAAATCATATCAACTATTCACTAAAAAAAATAAGTGACGAGCAAAAGAAAATTCCTTTTTTTAATTTTTTCTACAAAAAATAAGTGATGAGATGAAAAAAAGCCAAATTGCCACATTGTGTTCCAAATTTTAACGCCTTGTGCCCCTAGTGTAAATCCAGAAGTGAGAATATCAAAATACTATAGAAAGTATAGAGATTATTATTTCTGAAGTGGAAATAGAATGACAGATAAATTGTTGCCAGTTATTTTTATAAATAATTGAAAAATAAGTTACAAAAGTTAACTTGAAGAAACTTCGTATGAATAAAAATGTTTTTATTCTGAATAACAATTGCATCAAATGATTTCAGTTTGAATAAATACGTCCTTCCAAAAAGTGCGCCTTAGGCAATTGCCTAATTTACCTTTAGGTAATTCCGGAACTGACAATAAGAAAGGTTAAAACTATATACAGAATGAAGATGCTGTCATTTATTTTATTTAAATAAAGTTAATAACTCCTATTTAGATGACCTACCTACATTTACTTTAATTTTGATTTAATTTTTTTTTTATAAAAATGGTGTCAAACTTTTATTGCAGTTCTGAAACGCATGTCCCTATTACGTATTGCTTGGAACTATAACGTTTTTTAAAAATAAGTTTACTGAAACCACACAATTTTATAAATAAAAAAGAGAGTTAAATTGTTTACGCATGGTAATTAGAAAGTTAAATTTTATTTATCTGCAGAATTATTATTTTTTTTTTTTTTTTTGGCGTGACGAAAAATTGTCGCGTAAATTTGAATATCCTTCGTCACAACTGCCAAATATTGTTATAAGTTTAAAAAAAATAGGTGAAAGGGTCATGTTTTTTGGTGAAACGAAACGCCAAAGACCATAGAACATAAAGCGAAAGTCAAATTAAGTGATTGACATTGAGAGCTTGTAATTTTTTTTACATCAAGCAAGAAGACCGGCTGCGTGTGTCTATTGAGTGTATCCTTCGTCACGGCTTTTTCTGGTATGTATTTAACGAATTTCAAATCATTTTTACGTAAATATTATTTATAATAATGTAAGCTTTACGATAAACTCAAGTTTTCGATCTAAATGATCGCTGTTCACGATTAATAACGATTTTGTTGGAAAATTGTATCCTTCGTCACGGTAGAATGTGACGATGGGAGACATGAAAGGGACGAAGGATACGATAATAAAATGAGTATATATTTATTATATTAGTGTTTGTTTGTATATCAACTAATTTTTTTAGTTAACTAAGTTGATTAATTTGGTTAACTTTCCCAACCAATTTTTTTATAGCATAAAACACAAACAACACATCTCTTCAATTTTTCGCAAATCAGACAAAAAAACCAACTTTTTTAATTTTTTTTAATTGATATTAGGAGAATATAATATAAATATTATTTAAATTTAATTTAAACATTTTTTTCTGTCTGGATTCAGTAATTCGCAAAAAAATATTGGTTTTAATTTGAAACCGCGCTGCTGGTCTGCAGATACCGAATATATGATAATTTTCCTACATTCCAGTCGCATGAAATCTACTAAATGGCTTTCTCAATTTTTTGTTATGGTTGAGACCTAATAAGTAGAACCACCCATTTATCAGAAACATACATATCTTCAAAAACTAAAAATATGAAATATAGTTAATGTAATGAAAAATTTAAGATAATAACACAATTTTACTTAGCAGATATCACTTTAGATACTGAGTCATAAATTATATAGATACTACGGTTCTTTTCGCTAGTGTAATAGTTGCTGAAAAAATCATTTTAATTATCTTATTTTAAACAGCAAGGGAAAACGCAGCGATAAAATTCAGTACAATGGGAGACAATTCATGAATTTGTCAGTTATCACAAGCAAATTTAGACAAGATTCTGTATGGAACCCTAATTGTGCGAGCTCAACTCGGTTTTCTCCGATTCTTTTAGCGAATTTCCAAAACTGGAAACTCAGCTATTTTTAAAATAAAATGGCGTGTTCCCAGGCTCCTATGTTTTGCAGGTACAATATTGCAAATAATTTACGTAAATGTAAAATAAAAAAGAACCTTGATCATTTTGAATTTGTGGCCTCTTATCACTTACATTCATGTTGCAATTACTAACAATAAACTGTGTAGCACGATACGATATAAATGTGTATTAAACTGTTAACTTTGTTCTACATTTGATAAAAATAATGACTTTTTGTATTTATTTATAGGTAGGTACCAATTTTTTTATTTTAAAAAAATCTAGAATTCTATACCAATCCGAAATACACAATATAAATATGTAAATAGTCAGTCGGTTTAGTCGACTAATTTTGTTTAAATTTATTCATTTTTTAGTGGACTATTTTATTCTTGACTCTGTGAACAAAATTGATTAATTTTTCTTTAAATGAGTAGAAACGACCAATTTATTTCTGTATTGTTTATAAGATTCTAAAAAAATGAAAGCTAAAAATTATCTGCTTGTATGATTTTCCGCTTTTATGTTATTAACACATGTAATTTGCATCTCAACTTCAATTTATTAATACTCGTGATTTATGATTAAAATGTTTTGGGGATATACAAATGCTTTCAAATAATGAAAACATTTTGTAAAATATTTTTACGCGGTTCTCAAAAATTCTGTCAAGATTATCCTTCGTAAAATTTAATTAAAATATTATTGCAGTAAGCATTTTTGATTGCGACAATTTCCTATAATTTAATTAGTACAAATTTCGTGTGTTCGGTAACATTTTGTAGACCATAAAAAACTGATCTGAAAATAAACTCTTATTAATTAATGATTTTGGTAAATGAAAATATTATTTATCTTTATGAATTCGAGACGATGCGCCACATTTTATTTGGGTTCATTGGTGGCACTTTGAGACCCAATTTTTAAAAATCGTACAAAATCGGGCAAAATATTTCTTTTTTTCTTTAACTAAAGTTTATTGATAATATTATTAATTAGTTAAAACAAGTACCGGTACGTTTAAGAATAGTTTGCTTTTTCTAACTGAAAAAATTTTTTGAAGTTTACAAAGGTGGAAATGTGTCTAAGTATTTGATATCATGTGAAAATAATGCTACTTCTCCTAAATGCGTGTTTCATAAGTGCCTTTATACATTATTAATTAACTACGAGTTCCTTCAATCGATAATTTTAAAACATATTTTAATGTTTCTTCATGTCAGAAATTTCTTGCTGTTGTTTCTTTTAGTGCAGGGCTTCTTAAACTTTTTTCATCGCAACCCCAAATAGAGATATATAAGTATTTTGTAAGGATTGCTTGATTAGGTAACAACATATATATATATATATATATATATATATATATATATATATATATATATATATATATATATATATATATATATGCCCTGTTTTAGTGCGTAATCGTTATGTAGGTATGTTAGGATCAAAATTTAAGGAATTATTTTAATTTAGTTATTAATATTGAATTACCCATTGCTTCCACCACTTTATTTTCTTATTTATATATCAAAAAATATATTTTGTTTGTAAGTATTATGTAAGATTTTTTATATTTAACAATTCGAGGAAAACTAAAGGAGGAATTTATTTTTTTAAAGATATCATGTTACCGTAAAACCGCCTTGACTCGGTCACTTTTCTACTATTTTTAGGCATAGCTCCTTTCTGCTGTTGAATGCATCAATAAATACGTTTCTATCTCATAGAGCATGTTTCCTTTATTATACCCCTGAACCTTTAACCTATATGTGTGTGTAAATAAAAATAATAAAAAATAAATGAAAGTCACCGAGTCAACATGGTAAAACGTTGTTGAGTCGGTCACCTACTTAAATTGCATTATAACGCCGAAACTAACCTTTTCAGTCCAAATTTGGGCAGATATTTAGATACCAGAGCTTGTTTACAATTGGTGATTGGTTGCAAAGCTTGCAAAGTCAGATGTAAGAAATATGGGAAAAGATCAATAGCATACCACATCCAAAAAGTAAGATATTTTATTTGTTAACATAGAGTAAGGAATAGTGTTTTACAATATAGTTAGATGTAATAAAATAACATAGGCTTATTTTAACATCTTAAATTATGTTATATCCATCAAACGAATACTTAAATTTAAGTGAAACAGGATTTCTCACCGAAAATATGACTTAAGAGTGACCAAGTTAACAATAGAAATTGTTTACACCGAATATTTTTTCTGTTGCTAAGGATACGATTATACATCTATCGAAATATCGATGCCGATTAAGTTTAGAATCGAATAAACCGTCTCCTTTCGATCTATTATTCAATGTCCAATTATATATGCCTTAACCAGACAAAAATATTTCGTCGCTGTTTTTAGGTTATTTGATCGACCTGGTATTATATTTTAAACAAACCAATCAGAGTTGAAAGACATTTGCAGCTGTTTAGGGTACTTATAAACGGTGAAAACGAGACCAATTGTTAAAGGTTCTGGGTTGTCTGGCGTCTTAATAACAAAGTTTTTACCAATCGCGACATGGGTGACCGAGTCAACAACCCCTGACCGAGTCAAGATGGTTTTACGTTACTCACTTTAAATATAAATTAAATGAAGTGTATACTTTCCTTTAGTCTAGAATCGCAAGTATTCAGTGTTTCTATATGTCAGTTAAAGAGTGATTTCCAAGAATCAGTAATATAAGTAATTGTTTATATATCAGAATTGAAATATTTTCTTACTGAATTAATTATAAAAATGATAAGAATTTTATTATCATTAATAGATAGTTTATTAGACAAATAAAGTACACACAGGTGAAATTTGAATTAATTTAATAAATTGGTTAAGGCATTATGAGAGAAGTGACACTTTTTCGATAACACATAATAACTATTTTATCTGACACTATAAGAATCAGGCAAAAAATCATAGTAAATAATGTGTGACTTAAATTTTATTCACTGAATTAGAGTTGAAACGAGTTAAGTGCAATTCGAGCATCAAGAATTCCCTATCCCACCTTCGATAAGAATGACCTTATTTAACTTCGAAATTGTCAAAAGACATAAAGTTACTACTGAATACGTAACGAGAATAGTTCCAGAATTTAAGGGAGGATTCTAGTCTAGAGGCTCGATTTTGATTTGTTATATCGACGGACGTAATAGAGAAAAAAACAGTAAACATTTTTATTATCCAATTTTTTAAGTTTTTTGTTGATATTTGAAAAGTATAAAAATGTATAAAATTTTAAAAAAAAATCAAAATTGAAATCAGTACAGGCCGGCAAAGTGAGGACTCAAAAAAAGGTGTTTCCGGGTAGACGTGATTCCAACCCTTCTGGTGATCTGAAACATAAAATTTTAGTTAATTCTTAATAAACAAGGATGTAAAATTAGTTGGACGTAGCCGATTTAAAAAAATAAATTTTTTTACAAAATGGCGTCCATTTAAAAAAGTCATTTCTTGGCGTCCTTTTTTCAACATTGGAAATTTTTTGAAAATAGTAAAAAAACAATTATTTCAAAAACCCCTACGTCGGACCAATTTTGATAGTATTAAGAAGGTCTGTCCCAAATTTCAAGTAAATCGATGTATTAGAACTTGAGATATCATGTCAACCGTATCGAAAAAAGTAGTTTCGAGTAATTTATATTAAAAATTTAAATTTAACACTGAAAAGGGCAATTCCATATGTGACTGACTCTACATTTGACACAATTTACGTTTTATTTTGCCTTATATTACGAATATCACTACGTTTACAGTTTCAATTTTAGCATGGTTTTATAGCTGATACCCCAATTATCCCTCTGTAATAAAAAGTGTGCACAAATAAAGTTGTGAAATATGATTTATTTAATAAAATGTAAATGTGACACTACATGCAAAAGGAAGTCACTTTCGAGAGTGTTTTTAAACTTCGATAATCTTCCTCTGTACAGACGTTATAATTTTAAATTGTATATTTAACCGAAGTATATGAAACAAATTATTGGAAAATGATAAAATGAAAGACTTGACTTTTTTAAAAAAGTAGTTATTCGAAAAATAATTCGTGACTGACACTACAGATCAAAACGTGACTGACACTACCATCACTTTGAATTGCAAAAAAGTAGTATTTTTAAATGAAATCCTAGAAACTGACACTATAGGACATAAAATAGGAACTTTAAAATAATTTTAAAGGTACAAAAATGTACTTACTTTAATTATTTATTACCTAAAATACAAAATTTCTTAAGATTTTTCAAAATCTGTAAATTTATAATAAATTCTATTCCCGTTAATGATTCAATTAGGATTACAATAATTCTAAATACTTGCCGTGAAAATTTAATTAAAACACCACTATAAAATACACTATTAGCTTATACTTACGACAAAACATTGAAAATTACACTATTTCTAAAAAACCAAAAACAAACTTTTATTAAAATTTTGGGAACTTAAAGTACTATAGTGTTGCCATCATATTATGTAACGTATTTTTACTACCAATAACAATTATTTATTTTTTTCAATTATGGAGCCTTTTCCATGGAATTGCCCAAAAGATACATAGCACACAGGGAAAATATCATAACTCCAAAAGTAACTCGAATTTCCGTAAATCCTTTTAGAGGCTTATTCTTAAAGGTCTAAACTTTGAAAATATGAAAAAAAATTTTTTTTCAAGTTTCTATACCAGAATACCCCCTTAATCCCTGGATAGGACTCGAACACGTAGGATAGGTTTTGCTAGAGTGAATCAGTATTTTTTGACAACATTTTGGACAACTTTTCGGGGATCGGGACCACTGTGTGTCTGTGGAAACAGCATTATAGGATACTTACGCAATGAACTTGATAAAGTAAATCAAATTGCATAACACAGGATTATGCACTTATATGTACATATCAAATGACCGTAATACATAGAGTTTATTTGTTGACCAAAGAGCATATTTACCTATTCAATATTCGTATTTAGATACAGGTATACGTACACCGCTTAAGTAGGTTCGTATATTTTATAATGTATTACACAATCAGTAGCCAATAGCGACACAATAGTCTTATTATAAAGTAAGATCGACTTGATTTTAGCTCACTTGATCAATCGATACAGTTATATTAAATAATATGTGTTTTGCTGTTTTACTTAAACATGTGCAGAGAGCAAAAAAACGTTAGCATATTGATTTTATTTGTACTTCTAGGTCAGTTTTTTTTTTTTTTTGTTACTAACAGAACGGTTACGAAGCTTGAATGCCAATTTTGATATATTATGTGTATAATGTATTGTTTGCGTAATATTTGCATACGTAATTTGCACGTGTCTTTCTGCTCTGATCGTGATGACTTAACAATAATTTGGTCACCTAAATTTGGAATGAGTAGCGTTTCTTTAAAAAAAAGTCATTAATCGATAGTGGTAAAAATATTGTCATCAGTGGCATCTAACTCCGAGATCTTCTAAAGATTAATGTACATTATTCTTGTAACAATTCAAAAAATATATTTCTTCAAACACTTGCAGAATAAAATCATAATTACATATTAACTGTTAAAAAGTGCAATGAAATTAAGTTCAGACAAAATAAAATTTCTATAATACAGATGTCAATTCTTAAGACTAGTTCAATATTTTTAAGAAAAAAGCAACAATTATTTCAACTGGTAGAAAAAAAACTGTGATACTTTATAAAGTGTTGAAGTGTATTCTGAAGAAAACTAAACATTTTTCTGGGTTGGGCGCCAAAGAATCTGAGTTATGTAAGAGGAAAATAGTAAATAAATATGTACGAAGTAATTTTTCATTATTGATTAAAGATGATCATATTTGTTTTTCCACTTTTCTTTGACAGGTTTTCGAATGCACGTGCTTAAAAACGTGACAAAATTCAACACATAAATCTTAGTTATAAAATGTTAAACTAATAAATACAGTTATTACGTTCTTATAGGTCTATTGTTAGTAAATTAGTCATAGACATTAAAATTGTTAAACGTTAAAAATAGAAGTAAACATTAATCAAAATGGCGATAATAGTGTCCATATTTTATGGAGTTAAGTGTTAGTTAATCATTAAAATAATGTTACTTGTTGTTAATTTTTTCTTCTGGTATGGTACAATTTATTTAAAGAATCAAAACATTGCGTATTAAATATGTAAATAATCAAGTGATCAAAACTCCATCCTATAAAATTTAAAATTTAAAATGTCCCCAAACAGATCCAAAATTGAATCAATCACTCCTAAAATTATCAATATGGGTAGGGTCTCGGGACAATAACTTCTGAAGAAATCATTTTTTCAGACTATCGAAAGATAAATAAAGGATATCAATCTTAGACTATCGAAAGATAAATAAAGGATAATAAAGGTTTTTTGTACTTTGGTGATTTATTTAAAAAAAAATGTAGTAGAATATTATAGATACTGTCTATTTATTATTGACGTAAATTGTTATTGAAAACCCCCGCTAAAATGAATTTACTGGAAATTCTATTTAACAATTCTCAGCGTTTAGTTGACGTAAATACTTTTTTTAGTATATGTCATATCGAAAATAGACTAAATGGAAAATTGTAATAGCAGCTTACTAACAAAAAACGGGGGAAAATTTCGGAAAAATATATTACAGATTAGAAATGAACTATCTTATTTTATTATGTTTTTTTTTCTTTTTTTTTATTTAGGAAGAAACTGATACTATAATAAGTTTCTTTTCATATTAGCACTTGTGCTACTAATACTTATAGCTCGTTCAGACTCAAGTGGTAAGTAGTAAATCATTTATAGAAAGTACAAATAAGTTATTTTTCATATGTACGATGCTATTGTATTTTTCTATCCTACTTATGCGTTCTTCTTACTACGAATTACTTATTGCTTCAATATAAACAGAATAGAATGACTAAGCAATTAAGCATTTAGACAGATGTACTATATACTTTGTGTATGCTTTACAAAGAGTTATATCAACACTGATCAAAACAATTCTACGAAATATAACTTTTAAAAAATTTGATTACATTTATACATGCATGTATATAAATATAAGTTATATGCTTTAAAAGTATTTGGGTATTCCCTAAATATTTCCAAGATCGACTGATATCATCTATAACAAAATTATGGTCAAAAAGCGTAATTAATTTCTTAAACTTAAATGAAGGTCATATTCAACATGTTATGGGTAATAAAAAAAAATGGATTAACGTAAAAGCCCCTATACCGGAACGCGATCATATGTCCGAACAGTTTTGACATTATTTATACAGGGTGTAAAACAAATAACTCTCGTCCTTTTGTGGGGTGACTCATAGTACCTTGTAGATACTAAAACCGCAGGAATTTTTTCGGAATTAACAGTCGCGTCACCCCTCAAAGGGATAAGAGTTATTTCCTTTACACCCTGTATATAATACATACACACATACATATATACATATTGTAACAGTTGCGGCGGTTTGCTTATATTTAAAAATACTTAAAATTCGCGCCCAAATGCTGTTACTTATTGTCCCACGCAGATTTAACGCTAATTGGATGCCTAAAAATGTCCAAAGTCGGGTTCTGTCGAAGAATTACTCTCCGTTGTGTGTTTTGCGAAATTACTTTATTAAAAAAATTCTTTTTAAATAAAATTTTATAATAATGGTTTACATTATTTCAAACGAAAGTTCAATAATTATTTTAAAATAAATAAATTATAAATATAATGTTATGTTTAAATAAACATTTCCGAATTGTTTTTACATTTTATTAACTTAACAATGCCTTAATAAAAACAATTATATTTTTTATTGGACTTCGCGTAACAATCAATAACGGCCTATTTCAAACAAGTCCAAATCTCTTCTCACTCTTTATCATTCCTTTTCCACATATATGAACAATTCGCCACTTCTCCCCACCGCTTAACTATTTTTCAATACATATTAAACATCAAAAAACGGGGAATCCCAAAATGATCTAATATTATAAATTCATACAGAAGATAATAGTTAAACTTTACAACGCTAGGTTGTTCATATTTTTTTGCAAACAGATGTCGCTAATTATCATAGCCGATATCAAACCCAATCTGATTTTTAGTTCATTAATTCAAAATTTGACCGCTAGATGTCAAAATAACTCTTATCCTTTTGAGGGGTGACGCGACTGTTAATGCCGAAAAAATTCCTACGGTTTTAATGTCTACAGGGTGCTATGAGTCACCCCACAAAAGGACGAGAGTTATTTGTTTTACACCCTGTATATTACGAAGTTATTTCTGAAAGAAACGTCTGATAACAAATATTATTATTAATAGAATGGTTATTTGTCAATTTAAATGCACCTCGCATTTAATATTTCGATACTTAATTAATATATATATTAAACAATTTTTGTTGAATATAGTATTTTGATCCTTTATTTACGTCTGATACTTAAACCATTCTATGTTTTTATATTTCACGTCTAGATGTCACTCTATGCGTCGTATTACTCATATTACACGTCTGTTTGTATATCGGTTCCCAACTCCTAGTGTCATTAATGTTTCTCTATTTTGATATAGATGTCGACATTTTGTAAAAAAAACATTAATAAATAAAAATTTTTGGGTTGTGTTTTTTTACAAACATATTCATTGGATTAAAAAAACTTTCTTTCATGCTTATTAAGAAAAAAAAATGGGTGTTTCATTTATTTGTCATTTTTTATAAGCGAGTTTAATTGTACACCTAAAAATAGTGTTCCGGTATAGGGGCTTTTATGTTACCTTTGTCAATTCTGTCATGATTCTAATTCTATTAAAATACAGTCCGTCACACAAGAGCGTCCGGTGGACTGTTGCAAGAGAAAAATATTAGAAAGCTCTACTACTGTACCATTCGTTGAAGGGTAGGATAGACTACTACGCTTTGTGCTTGAGACGGCAGTATTACTTTGTATTGCGATAAGAACACATTTCCAAAATGACTGCATCATATGCAAAATGTTTTGAGGCAATGTTCTTGTGTATACACAGTAAAGAACTTAAAATGACTTATAAAGCTGCTGCTTAATATATGCACAGATCAGAAGACTTTGCATGCAAGTGGGTGTTGCGATATAATGGTCAAAAAAGCGTCAACAATTTTCCCGAGAAGAAAAAAACGCGAGGGTCTTCAGAAATAGAAGATAAAACTATTTTCAAATTATTTCAACGAAAACCTTTTTTAACACTGCGACAAGGACAAAAGTTATTGTTTAAAAAGGAAGTTAATATTAGCATAGCGACTTTGAATAGGTGACTAAACAAAGCAAATATTTCTTGGCGTAGTACGATGCTGAAATCTTTCTTCAAATTGCAGCATGTCAAAAAGTAACGCCTGTGGGCTATGTAAAATTTGAATCGTGATTGGAGTAATGTAATTTTTACTGACGAAGCGTGTTTTTAAACATGGATTTCTACCAAAAATACTTGGTCTTTTATTAAAACAGGTGTGGCACCATACTCTATCTCTCTAGCGGTCGCTACCGCAACAAATGCGAAAAATCTTATAAAAAGTATGCCAAAACGGTGCCCACAAATTCTAGACAATAATGAAGTCTGGACAACTTACTAAGTAAATGAGTAATAGTGCTTTTAGTGTACTTTAAATTGATTTATTCATTTCTGAGAAATATGTAATAATTTTTCTTTTAAATATGGAGATGACGCTCTTGTGTGACAGACTGTACCTAAATCATGCGATTTTTTCAACCTGCTGCCTTAAAAAACCAGACAGAAATTTTCGAAATTGTCTTCAAAGTCACGAAATAAGCAATTCTGCTACGTGTAAATTATCAATTTAACCAACCAATCTAGTTTTTAAAGATTGACAGACAGGTATACTGATTTTTCCAATCACAAAATAGATAGATACTGCTGTGAAGTAGCCTTGCATTAATTGAATTCAGAGTAAAATCATTTCACATAAGAAAATTAAAACAATCATTGATAACAGGTTACTATAGAAGGGAATTTCTTCGTTGTTAATGGTGGAGTTACATACTCCAATAACTCTACAACATTATGAATAACAAAAAATACATACATATATATATATATATATATATATATATATATATATATATATATATATATATATATATATATGTATATTGTCATGTCTGTGTGTACTAAATTATTTAAAAAAAAAAAAATTTAAAAATCATTGGATAAATATGACATAAAAGCAAGGTTATACACATGTATGTAAGTATTACAATATAATGTATAAAAAAATTATCATAACATTGTCATATTATTAATTAAAAAGGAATTGAAAAAAATTGTAATGCGAACTGTGTTAGACATTGTGACTACATACTTACAAGCGACACATTGTTAGTAGTGTACTTTATTTGGCCTGTGTACAGAGAAATGAATGGATCGGTAATTTAATTGATTAATCTATAAGTTTAATTTCGTTTTGTTATATTTTAGTTGATCAAATGTGCCTCAGATTATATTATACAGTGTAAACTCATTTTTTACGGTGGATAGGGATCGCATAAAATAAAAAAATATATTAAAAAAATTTCGTAAATAGCTATCAAAGAGGTCGGGTTGGGCGGGGTAAAAAAAAGACACTGCTCGAGCGGGGTAAAAAAAGACATATTAAACTCAACAGTGTTAAATTCAAAAAATAAAAAATATTAGCATTAGCATTTTAAGCTGTCTGGGCCAAAAAATTATTTTTTGGAACGGGCTTTATAACATAAAAAAATTTTCTCCTAAACCTCTGTTATTCATGAGCGAAAAACTTTCATTCCGCGACAAAAATCTGATAAGACAGAGTGCTGTATTTTTTTCTTGTTATTTTATATGCTTTAGTAACGTAAAGTACAAAGTTTTATTTAAATGGTCCGACTGCTTGTAATTTTTTTTTATATGTTAAAAAAAAGAAAAAAGTGGTGTAAAAAAAAGACAAAACAAGGGGTTAACATTTAGAAAAATTAAAAAATATTGACAAAGATTTTCATTTTAAAGCTATATAATGGCATGTTTATGTATATTTTATGGATTAAAAAAATACTGATTCTTCAATAAAACAATTTTTTTGTTAGTGAGCAGACGGTTTTCACGGATATCAATTTCAGCTCATTCGAAAATTTGTATTTTTGACCCATGAAAATTTATTTATGTTTTTATAAAATACAACTATGCTTTACTGCACACATTTAGTATTTTTAACTCATTCATAGATTATTTTGATTTATTTTTTTACTTTATGTATGTTATGTGTAAAAAAAAGACAGCCTCAAATTAACATATTTGGTTTTTTAATGAGCTACAATAAATTTTGTATTAGCTGTACGTTTGTGAAATAAAAATTATTTTAATATTTAAAGTTCAAAGAAATTTCCTGTGAGTCAAGCTTTTGCATCAGTTAACTTTTTCTGACTTTTGTTACTGCTTAATCTTAGCTAAAGTTTTTGGTAAAATACGTAAAATTTAAATATATCTATAAAAAATTTTGTAGTACAGATAAAGTTGTGAAATAAAAAGTGTTGTACTGCTAATTACCCAAGCTGTCTATTTTTTACCCTTCCAATCATGTACTTGCAGTATCCTATTAGTTAGAGGTCTGTCTTTTATTTACCCTTCACTGTCTTTTTAGCCCATTTGGCGGGTAAAAAAAGACAAGGTTTTTATTTTTTTATAGGTTTATGCCATTAGCTTGAGTGAAAAAACAGGCAAAATCTTAAAATACAAACAATTTAATATCATACAGTATTTTTGTTATTTAAAAATTCAAATATTTTCTACATGAAAAATGAAAAGATTTGTTTTTGTCTTGTTTTTACCCCGCCCAACCCTACCTATAGTTTGCTCCAAATTAAAAAAAATACTTTTTTTATGCGATGGACCAGGACCCCAGATTCCCTTAAAAATCCGTTTTCTAAACGTGATAAAGGACTAACGTACACATAGAAATATTTTCAAATATTTAATTTTGTTTTTATAAAATTTTACTGCAATGTTTTCCGATTACACTACTTTAAAATGAATTAAGGTACTTTTACCGAATTTTTTTTTTCTTTAAGGTGCCATCACAGTGTGATCGGCCGCAAAATAGTCAGTTTTCGCGATTTTTTCTCGGATGGATAGGATGGGGGAATGGGGATGAATTTTTTGTACGATTAATACCACTATTTAACAGTACAAAAATATATTTTTATTTATTTTTATCTATTTTTTATAATTATTATAATTTTTTGAAAAAGTTTCTTTAAAAAGGGGCGAATATTGGTGCCCACGATTGCGGCCGCAGTTTTCATTTGGAAAAAAAATCGAATAGACTATTAATTTGTAGGTAAGCCGCTATGTTCCTCTGGGAGCTTTTCTTCTTGAAATCTTCCTATTTTTCCACTCGAAAAACTAAATATTTTGTAGTTTTTATTCAAACCGCCGCCATTTTTTTTTTTCAAATTTCAAAAAAAAGCTTCCATAGGAACGTAGCGGCTTATCTACAGATTAATAGTTTATTTGATTTTTTTTTCCCAAATGAAAATTGCGACCGCAATCATGGGCACCAATATCCGCCTGTTTTTAAAAACACTTTTTTCAAAAAATTATAATAATTATAAAAAAAGTAAAAATGAAGTGGTATTAATCGTAAGAAAAAAATTCATCCCCATCCTATCCATCCTAAAAAAAATCACGAAAATTGACTATTTTTCAGCCGATCACACTGTGATAGCACCTTAAGGAAAGAAAAATTCGGTAAAAGTTGATTAAATCAAACTTTTACTATTATAATAATTAATCCCTAAAATTTCAGGAATTAATATGAAGTTCGTTCGTATCTAATACTTGGTTCTCATCGAAGCAGTATAATCAGAACCCAGAAGTAGAACAAAAAATATAGGTACAATAGCACCGTACTTATGCGTTTTATGTTTACTATTTAGCGCACAGGTGAACGAGGTATAAGCTCTCGTATATAAAAAGGATGTGGTGAGAGTGCTGGGTATAAATGATATCTAAAATGTCAAATATTGAAAACTGTCAGTGTGTGTCATTTAGTTACTTATACACTTAGTGATGAGCGAAATTAGTCTTGGTCTTGTAGTCTTGTCTTGGTCTTGCATTTTTTGCAAGACCAAGACGAAGACTATGTATACCAAGAGCAAGACCAAGACCAACACGATAAGTATGGCTGCAAGACCAATACCAAAAGCAAGAAAGAAGCAAGACGTGCAAAACTATTTAAATAGTTTGAAAGTATAATTAATACCATAAAAAGAGAAAATTCTGATTTTAGAAGGAAAAAATTCGCTAATAAAAAAATGCAAGAAAGTGCAAGATTTTTTAGCAATACCAAGACCAAGACCAAGACTGCATTTTCCAAGACCAAGACTCAAACTGCTCTAGCAAGACCAAGACCAAGATTTTAAATGCAAGAGCAAGACCAAGACCAAGACTGCCAAGTCTTGGTCTTGGTCTTGCATTTGCTCATCACTATATACACTGTAAAAAGGAAGTCCAGTTTGCTATTTTTTTAGTGTTTTTAGATACTATTCTTTAGGTTATCTTACAACATGTTTTATTATCATAATTATGTATGTATTAATATATTCTTATTTTTATTTATAATTAATTAAGTAGCTATATCTATAAAAAATTATTTAGGGTAAGTGCGGGAGAGATGCCGCAGTAGCCATATTTTGTCCGTTGATTGACAGATAGGGCTATTAATGGATTATATGTTTAAAATAAGTTATTATTTAAGCTGTATATGGTAACATTTATGATTAGTTAATCAGTTTAGTAATTATCCAACTTTTTATTATTGAAAAGTAAGTTTTTTAACATAATATTTTATCAAGGATTTAATTCATTAGAATTTAAGAATGTATCTTTCATTGTTTTAATGAAAATGAGTTTTGTTATTAATTTAGGTAATTTTTAAAAGTACTGTATAAAATTTTAGGTTGGAATTCCGCACTATGCTTGCCATAGCAACTTGCGGCATCTCTCCCAACAAAAAGGAGAAATGCCGCATTTAAAGTTGGTATAGATGCCGTATCGTATTACATGTTAAAAACATAGACTTATATACCTTAATTATGAAATTTTTTTTGGACTGTAAATTATGCCACGTAAATATAAAAGATCCATTACTGGATCAGGAAGAGCCCTCATATTAGTGAAGATAACGAAAATAATGATGAAACGAAACAAAAAAAAAGTTGACTGGTTAAGATGTATAAAGTGCCAAAAATGGTTACATAATTATGGCATACATCATGTATGGAGATGTGTGTAAAATGCAAAATTTTTAATATGAACTATGCGGCGTCTCACCTTCTTTGTTGCGGCATATCTCCCATAGGTGTGGAAGAGACGCCGCTTTGCAGGCTCTACAAAAATGTTAATTATGAATCCTTTGTTACTCAAAATTTAAAATTATTTATAAATAATTTTAAAGAACAATGTTTACATTTACTGTGTACCAAATTTCAAATCAATTAAATTTATACTTCAAGAATTATCAAGTGTTTTCAAAATGTGCGGCATCTCTCCCGCATTCACCCTATTTTTCTTAAACAATTACTTTTTTTTTAAGTTTATGTAATTGTGAAAAAATACTGAAAGGGAAACAATAGAACAGTTTCAGTTCATTGAATGTTAAGACAATAAGATTTTTTTAGGTATTAGTTCAGGGCAAGTTTTTATAAAATCTATAAATAATTATATAAAAGGAACAAAAATATAAAATCAATTGTAAAAAAAATGCTTAGCTCTTGACCTAAAGTTCCAAACTCTCTTTGAAAGTCAAATTTAAAGTATAGATTCGGAATTAAGACCTTTGAAAATATATCATTAATGTAGTATACCGTCCATATCAACTAATTTACTTCGATTGATAAAACATAAAAAAATGCAATTTATATAAAAATTCCACACTAATACTATTAAAATACTGTTAAAAGTAAAAATTACAGTGTGAAAGTTATTTATAAATAACATTAATAATTTATTAAAAATCACAATAAATTCTTTTATAAAAAACAAATATTGATAATACTTAACTTGTACTTAATTTCTACAAAAGGTGTTCAAATAATTTTAGCAAAACTCAAAAAATTTGGAAGAATGTCAAATAAAAATTAGTGAGATGAATTCTGTATGATTTAGCCGTACCTATTATTTTTAGATATCGTGCGTCTGTCCACAACAAGTATGTAAAACATAAAAAAACTTTCTTTTCTAGTAGAAAGAGTTTGAAATTTAAGAGTAGGGTAACAATGCCAAGCTGAATACTATATTAAAAACCTTTGTCTATAATTTTCAAAACTATTTTCTTTTAAAGTCGCGTAAATTTACGAAAAACTACATTTTTCAAATTTGCTGCAGTTATTACTCGAAGACAAATCATTTGATCGATTTGATTTTTATTGCAGCTTCTTTTATATATATTTCTTCGTACCATGAACCTCCAGTTTTCCGATCGAATAAAAAATGTAATTTTCGCAAGCCAAAAACCATCAAATTTTCATGTAAAATTTGAAACTTTTTTTTAAAAACTCCACCATTTTGTTAAATTTCAGCTTTTTTTTCGATTGAGGTTCACGGCACGGACCATACCTTCTAGTTTAATAGGCTTTTTAGTTTTTTTGATTTCAGGCAGTATGAAGGTCGCTATCACTGCAGTAGTGAGGGAACTTTTTTTGGAACCTTGGAAGATCGCGAATAATTCACTGAATTTTCCAATTTTTTAGTCCAAAAATTTTATCATGAATTTATTATATGAGTTGCCTAGTATCAAAATCTACTAATTCCACCTTATAAAGATCGTGGGAAATCGAAAAAAACCATAACTCAGTTCAAAATTAATTTTTCGATTAAAAAGTTATAATTATATTAACTAACAACGTAAAAAAATGATTAGTACTATTATCAAAAAACAAAATTATCGTTTTACCCCTTTTTTAATCAAAATTATTTGAATTTAGTAGGTTTTGATAGTACCTAACATTTATATAAAGTGCGTTTTAAAACAGAAATTATAAGGGAAATTTATTAAAAAAAAACTTGATTCAGCAATATTGGATGTATCAGGATTAGACGATACAATTTTTTTTTTTTGTGTAATATTGTAAACTATTTTAATTTTGTCACTTAAAACCAAAGTGCTTATTTAGTAATTCATTTACATCTACGTTTTCATTATTTAAAATTTTAGATAAATACTAAAATACATTACAATACTTATTTTACGTGAAAACATAATTTTATACTTCATACGTCCCGCATGTCAGTGAAAAAAATTAAAATTTGAACGGTTAAAATCTAAAATATGTATAGGTATTTAGCAGGGTTTGTAAAGTTTTCAATGTAATTTTAGCAGGATTTGAAAATTATGTTATATTTCAGTTGCAGATTTCTTTAGTAAGCAGTTAAAATTACAACAAAAAATGTTAAGGGGCATATGCCTTGTTGCATTTACAAATTAATGGCCCTACAAAATCAAAAAATTCGAAAAGTGCATTTAGTAGATTTTGATACTAGGCGACACATATATCAGCGAATATATCCTGAAAAAGAAACATTTCATATAGCAGTTTTCTTTAAAAAAAATTCCCAAAAATCACCTTTGTTTCAGGCGGTCACACTAGTGATCCCCCTTAAGTATATGTATGTTGTTATTTTCTTGTTCTATGGTAAGTAATGCTTAAAACTTCTTTTCATTCAAGACCAACAAGAATGATTTCGAATAAAGTTTCGTTGGTCTGAAAAGTTGTCAAAAATGAAATCTGAATCATATTTATGTATATTTGTATAATATAATATGTATACGTATGAGTAATTGAATGTTATGAATACAAAATAAAAACAAATTTTGAATAGGTTCTATTTTGTATACAACAATTTTTGTATTCAAATTATTTTGTTTGTTACTTTCAATTGTTTTCGTGTGCATTGAATTATGATGCATTCGTTCGTTACTTGTCAGCCATAATCCAAGTATTCAGATTGTAGGTACGTATATGTACCTATATTTTTTTGAAAGGTAAGGTGGGCAATTCCATATGTGACTGACTCTACATTTGACACAATTTACTTTGCCTTATATTACGAATATCACTATGTTTACAGTTTCCATTTTAGCATGGTTTTATAGTTGATACCCCAATTATCCCTCTGTAATAAAAAGTATGCACAAATAGAGTTGTGAAATGTGATTTATTTAATAAAATGTAAATGTGACTGACACTACATGCAAAAGGAAGTCGCTTTCGAGAGTGTTTTTAAACTTCGAAAATCTTCCTCTGTACAGACGTTATAATTTTAAATTGTATATTTAACCGAAGTATATGAAACAAATTATTGGAAAATGATAAAATGAAAGACTTTACTTTTTTAGAAAAGTAGTTATTCGAAAAATAATTCGTGACTGACACTACAGATCAAAACGTGACTGACACTACCATCACTTTGAGTTGCAAAAAAGTAGTATTTTTAAATGAAATCCTAGAAACTGACACTATAGGACATAAAATAGGAACTTTAAAATAATTTTAAAGGTACAAAAATGTACTTATTTTTATTATTTATTATCTAAAATACAAAATTTCTTAAGATTTTTCAAAATCTGTAAATTTATAATAAATTCTATTCCCGTTAAGGATTCAATTAGGATTACAATAATTCTAAATACTTGCCGTGAAAATTTAATTAAAACACCACTATAAAATACACTATTAGCTTATACTTACGACAAAACATTGAAAATTACACTATTTCTAAAAAACTAAAAACAAACTTTTATTGAAATTTTGGGAACTTAAAGTACTATAGTGTTGCCATCATATTAACGTATTTTTACTACCAATAACAATTATTTATTTTTTTCAATTATGGAGCCTTTTCCATGGAATTGCCCATGTGTAATCATAGCCCATACAATTATTGTAGGTACGTGTATAATACAATTGAGTAAGGTACCCATATCAGAATGAAATTTTTGAAAGGATATTTTAATTCATTTCGTGCTGCAATTGACAAATATGTGATATATCTATACCTACCCATGCATGCATGTGAGTTATGAAATTATACGCTTTTCTAAAAAGAAATTGTTGAAAGGTCATTGAAAGTATATGGTAGAGATATAATAAATTAATTGTAAATTTAATTGATAATCATTTTGTCTGTGGGTTCTGCTTGTATGAAAGTTTTTTTACTTTTTCTTGCATCAGAAGATAGTTTCGAATATAGTTGCAACTAGACAAATTGAAGAGCTATTAGGGAGATATGGAAGGGTCAGTGTAAAAGTGAACCAAGTCCATAAAATTTTTTTTTTTTTTCTAAAAATGCCTTTAAAGTTTAAGAAATTACAACTCTTTAACGAAAAAAGCATTTTAAAAAAAAAATTTTATGGACTTGGTTCACTTTTACACTGACCCCTCCATATTATGTAGCCCAGATACGTCAATAATGAAATTAAATCCGTATATTTTGTCAACTGTTCTGTTAAATTGATTTTTTTTTAATTTTAATAAAGTACAACTTTGTGATCCTTTATTTTTATCAATCTTTACTATGACATATACAAAAATTCTATGAATCGAATTTCAATGATGTCTTCATATGTTTTTCTATATTTAAATTTCAAAAAATTTAAAAAGTAAATATGCTTAGATATTTGTTAATGAACTTTGTACGTTTTAAAACAATAGATTTTGCTAATAGATTTATCAAACAAATATAAAAAAATTAATTGTTTAATTGTTAAATAAATAAAATATTATGTATTAAACTGTCAGCGGTGTCGGACCATCTGACCAAAATGCTATTACCTTGAGTTTTTTGAAACAAGGCTTGCTTAAATAAACAATAAATTAGCAAATAGAAATGTTTAATTAATTAAGTTCATATATATGCAGTTAGATTTCATTCTTAAAATCAACATTATTGTTTAAATTTTAATTTAATTTAAAATAATAGACACAAAGACATATCACAAATTAACTCATTAAAGCTCACCCCTATTTCAACTTTTACAGAGAGACTCGGAATAAGCGTCTTATGTAAATTTTAATACCCCTGTCGCAGCATCTGCATAACATAGCGAATTTCCAAATTTTGGGGACTGGCGGATCTCATCTAAGAACTGTACCTATTTAAAATAGTTTAGCTTTCTAAGAGTAAAAGATCTTTTAAAATCGGCTGGGTAATTAGTTTTGATATTTTTGGAACCCAAGAACCCGAACGGACTTTGTGCAGCATAGTTGTATCCATCTAAAATAATTTAGTTCTCTAACAGTGAAAAAATTTTCAAAATCGGTCGGTTAGTTTATTTTTTACAATAATGGGAACAGTAAACCCTGGCGGAAATCATACAACATAACCTTTATTCATCTAAAATAATTTTAGTAAAAAGTTTATCCTAACAGTAAAAAACGGGTCCTAGGGATCTCATATAACTTATGGTAGTTCGTAAGGTTCTTGTGGACATCATTTAATTACTTAATGAATTCAAATACTTTAACTTACTAACGGTGAAAAAATTTTCAAAATTTTCGACATTCGCTAAAAAAATCATTGAAAAATATTTGATATGTTTCGATCAATTAATGGTCAACATCAGCAAATAAAAGTTACTAAAATCGAAGAAAAGAATGAGTTATTTGTCCGTAGAAATTAAAATACAAATTCTGAAAACGAGCAAAGAAATATTGAAAAAACTAGATCGGCAAAACATTCTGACAAATAACACTACCCAACTAATACTTGCCAATTTGAATGAAACTTAACATACTTATTAAACAGCGAAAAATATTAAATACGTGTTTTTTTATTTCGGCTAAATACGCTTTTTAGGGGTAGAAAACACCATTCAACCTCTGTAGATGAAAACAGTTATAGCTAAATATTTTTGAAACGACATATTTTCTGAAAAAAGGGCTGAGTACGAAATTTGTAGAATTTAAAGCGATGCACTTGATAGTGACCCTGAAATCGATTTTCAAGGTCAGTTGAAAATGATTAGCCATTGCCGAACTTTGACCATATCCTGTACCTATAAGCAGTAATTTCATGTATTGACTCA
Organism: Brachynemurus nebulosus; assembly: GCA_035578155.1. NCBI lineage: Eukaryota > Metazoa > Arthropoda > Insecta > Neuroptera > Myrmeleontidae > Brachynemurus > Brachynemurus nebulosus. Next base: position 38,639,157 of record JAPWDM010000008.1, on the reverse strand, counting down.
ATCTATCTTCAAAATTGATTTGTTGCGTTATTTTTCTAAAATAAAAAAAAATAAAAACCTGACGAAATGGAAAAATAGGCGCAAATTTATAGAAAAAATTAGAAGAAAACATTTTTGTAAGTAATTTTAGAAGTAAAGTTAAGAAAAGATTTAATATCACTCCAATTGTAAGTTAAACATTAACTTTATGTTATATTAGAAATTTTCAAAATTTTTTAAAATTTTTATTGCTACTCTATAGTTATCATATTAGGAATTCAATTCAACATATGATTAACTATTATTTTTCCGATTGCGATTGAGCAAGTATTTTTCAAAATTACTTCTTGATCACTTATTTTCTATCTTGCATGTGAAATTCGTTCGAATATACTTTGAACTTCTTTGAACCATTTAGGGATGAAAAGTAAACTACTCCTTTTGAAAAATATTAAATGATTTTCAAATGACTTTGGAAATTGACCTCAAGGTCAACTTCAAAGTCATCATCAAGTGCATCACTTTGAACTCTATAACTTTGGTCCTAAGCACTTTTTTCAGAAAATATATCGTACCATAATCCACTTCTATGTTGATTCCTGGTCTCTTTTCCTGCGTTTCTAATATTTATGTCAATAAAAAATGTGCTACCGTAGACAAGGATGAATAGGTACGCATTCAGACTTCACACCGTATTTTTTTGTATTTATTTTATGAGTACCTAATCTTTAATATATTAAAAATTTACGCGAAGATGGTCACTTTATCAGTAGTATCCAAAAAAATTTAAAAATATCGGTGGTTTTTGAAAAATTAACAAAAATCGTATAATTTCTTCTCTATGAAAAATTGGGGTCAAAAGAGACGAGAAAAGAGTAAATGGGGACAACCCGTAGGGTCGACCAAAATTGAAATTCTAATATAAAATAATTTCGAACTTTTTGTATTTATACATTCAAAAAAGAAATAATAGGTACTTGATGATTTTCTGTAAAAATAAACGTAGAATCTAAAATAAAGTTTATATACTCCTGTCGTTTACCCCTAAGTTTATATTCCTCCTATTCTTATTTTAGTTCAAAAAATAATTTTTCAAAAGACTAAGACATAATAATTAATAACAGTGAGATTCTACGTCCATTTTCAGACTTTTGTCTCATACAGACGTTACCTAGAATTTTTTTTATCTACAAAAACATCAGTCTACAGAATTTAATTTATTAGTTAGGAAAATAATTCAAATATGTCTCACTAACAATAAATGTCTTAAATGAGTTTAAAAAATCAAAACGATACTGTTTATTAAATTGCGTAAAAGCTAGTAAATGCAATAACAGATATGATGAATTTATAAGGATTTTCTTGTACTACAAAATCTTAAAAATATGGAAACGCGTACTTTTTTTTCGTTAATTGTGTTTTATTCTTTTGCACAAAATTTTAAAAATACTTTATTTTCTTAAGAAAGGGAGGCAACTTTAGTCACAGATATGCCTATGAACAGTTTTTGGTAATCCGGGAAAAACGAAAACACTTTTTAAAATTTTTTTATTGTTAAAATCGAAATGTTCTTTTAAAGAGGGTTAAAATTACCATATTTTATATTAAAATTTTGACACAATCACTCCCTAATTAACGAGCCTTACTTAATATTAGCAAATTGAGAAAAAACACGTCAATTAGATTTTTTTACCCAGATTTTATTTGTTATATAATTCAAAAGGATATTTTAAAAATGTGTATGAATGGCTTTCATTAAATAAATTTCAATATATTTTCCATTTATTTTAACAGTGGAATGTCCTTATTAGTGGCTATACTTTCGGCTTGGAGCGAATTAGACGAAGATTTTCTTCTAAAACCAAATTTAATAATTAATTAAAGAAATAAAAAAAAATTTGTGGATTTCCTACCGTTCAAATATAATCTTTATTGTATGTAAAAATGTTATTACATTTTTTCAAAAAACTGTAAGTAAACTGTAAAATTTTCTTTACAAATATGTTAAAATAGAGAAATGTTTCCTTTTTAATTTATTTTTAACTCTTTTTAAATGATTCACTTTAAAATTTTTTAATATTTCTTAATCGAAATTTCATAAAAGAATGTGTCAAAATTTAAAAAAATTTTTCTTTGTTAAAAAAAAAATTGAATGTGCAAAATTATTTAATATTAGAATGCTCTGATTATACAATTCTAATCATAACTGTATTGTCAATTGGATAGAAAATTACGTAAAAATATTATTGTTTGAATATGATTTAACATAATTTTTATACGATTGAAGCAAACTCTTATTAATTTTAGGAAGGTGTAAATATAATCTAAATTCTGATCATATCACATAACAGATATCGTCGGGATTTTTTTTGTAAAAAAAAATGGAACAGAGATACATTATAAAAACATTTAACTGACAGAGAAATAGAATATAGCCGAATCGTTAAATTGGATTAAAAAAATCATGACACGCTACTTATAAAGCGGTTTTTTTCGAATTTAGCTCGCAAAAAATGAGACAGAAAAAAAAAGAATGCGAGTGCGAGTGAAATGGAGAACGACATATTTCCTAGTTTTTCTCGAAAAGTAAGTAATTTAGAGCAACGGTATGAAAACATTTTTTATGCATTTTACCTTTTACAATGGCTTAGTGTAAAAAAAAATTTGAAAAATTGCTTAATTCTGGCAAAAAACTCATTTTGTTGACAAAAAACGCCCGGAAAACCTACTTCTGGGCATCCGACGTGTCTGGCTAACGAACTCATCCAACGATTTGGAAAATCGAATTCGCACACAAAATTTCATAAGCATTAAACGTTTCGTTCGAGAGTTATCGCGCGGATACATATATATATATATATATATATATATATATATATATATATATATATATATATATATATATATATATATATATAAATTTTAGTGAATATCATTTTCGTATTCTAGGGACCTCAAAACATATTTCTGATATGGTCTCGGGCTTAGGTCGCACCATGACACCTGGCGTAAAAGCTGAATTTCCAGTTTTGGAAATTCGCTAATAAAAGGATAACAATAAAGGTCCGTCTGACATATTTATGAGACGGCTCGATAGTACTGAAATAGAGTTGGTCAGGATGTCAGCAACTTGACAGAAAATTAATTTTGGAAATTAAATATAATTGGGATTTTAGGTTTTTCATTTTTTATATGCAACTAATTGTACGAAACTACTAAAACGGAATGTTCGGTGACAGACCTGCATCTTTTTAATTCTTATTAAAATTCAGATTGAAATGTTTCAATAATATTTGTACTACAAAGAGAAAGAGAACAACACAATGAAAGATATTCCATTGCCATTTTATATTTAAAAACTCTGTGAAAAAAGTGCACCACTTATAAACATGATTTTCCTATCGTATTATTTATGTAATACCGTGGACCGTAACAGGTAAATTAATTTAATTTCAGAAAAAATTATGTAACCGCTCATTTATAGTCTGTTCATAACAACATGCGATTAAAAATGTAAAGATTAAGTCTAGATTAAAAAAATATAAAAAAAATTTATTTAAACTTATTTTAAATAAAAAAAAAAATACCGTAAAACGTGTCTAAAGCAGTTATGTATTTATTTCCTATATCACCTTTGAACTTTATTCAAATTTTGAAGTAATCAACAAATAATATATTTACAGGTAAATTTGTTCAGTACTGAAAAAGACATAAAATACCTATACCTGTTATAATACATTCGTCATAAATTTTATTAAGTTTCTAATACTGATTGTCAATTATTAACTGAATAAAATAACACTAAATCATATTTTTCTTACTCACTAATCAAAGATTATATCAATAGTTATCACATTTAAAGTAAAAAGATTTTCCTTAGATTCACCTCATAAATACCCATTTTATCTGTGCTAGTAATCTTTTCATTGTGATTATGATGAATTGAATAATTTTTTTTGATCAATCTCATTAAAAAAATTGAAAAATATTCCTCCGTGAAACCGGTTTCTTTTCTCATATTTGATGTCAGTTATATATTTGACATAAGATCTTATAGTAGAGATGTCGATCCTCCAAAAAAAAAAAAACGAATCGGTTTTTGGATCGATTTAAATCGAAATTAAAAAAATCGATTAAAAAAAATCAGCTTAAAAAAATCGATTCTGTGAGATCGATCTAAAAAATCGAAATTTTGAAAATTTTAATAAAATTAGCTGATAATTTCTGTTAAGGGACTTAATTGATAGTACATGGGTAATATCGTGTAAAAACACCTTACATTATATTTGTAAAGGCGATGAGTTAACTTTTCAATTATAATTATAGCACATAACGCTCTTGAATATGTAGGACGAATACCACGGAATGAACCAAGTTTATTCAAAAATTTCAAACAAACTGATAAAAAAGTGTTTTCTAATTAAGTCGCTTTTGTGGGAAAGCGATCGTTTGCCAGATAGGTGGTCTTTCTTCTTTTTGTATTAATAATCTTCTACTGGACAAGATAGTGCGTATATATATATATATATATATATATATATATATATATATATATATATATATATATATATATATATATATATATATATTTATGTAGTTATATAGAGCCATATGAGGGGTTCGTTGATAACAACGAGTAAAAAGTGACAGTTAACAATAACGTTTTTGGTGTTTCATTTTAACACATGTTTCTTTGTAGAATTACAATTAAAATGAAATTAGTTTTGAAAATAATCGGTTATCGATCTCTTACTTTTAATAATCAATTCATGAATCGATTCGAATGAAAAAAATCGAAAAAAGAATCAATTTTTTAAGCTTCGATTAATCGATTTTCAATTAATCGATTTAAAATTGACATCTCTATTTTATAGCACATTACATTTAAGGGAGTTTTAGTCTACGGGCAGTAATTTCAGCTTTCTTTTTTATAATTTAATAAAAAAAAATTATTAATATTTTTTTATCCATTTTTTTTACCATCTATTTATTGACATTTTAAGAACAGATAAGTAGTTATAAGAAATTTCATTCAAAAAATGAATATTCCGGGAATTACTGGTTGGCATGATTTTGGAATTTGTGTTCATCGGAAACACAAAAGGAAATAAATTCTGGTTTAGACAGATTGTTATTCTGATGGAAAATACAAGGAAGAAATTTTTAAAAAATCTAAAAATAGCGGCCGTTTGGAACAAAAATATCTTTTTTAATGTTTTTTTCAGAAATAGTAAAAATTAAAATTTTCCAGTATCCGTAGTTTCTACCATAAAGTAACTCGTACGAAAGGTACATACCAGATTTGAAGTCGATTCGATAAACAGAACTCGAGATATCATGTCGACTAGTTTGAAAAATGTAATTTCAAGAAAAATGCATTCGAGTTTTGAAGTATAATATTTGATACCTAAATCTATCGTATTAAAATGGCTATAATTTTGTAAATTTTTAAATCTCCTTTTGAGGACACTTTTTTAAATATCTATACAACTTTGAGAAAATGAAATTAAAAAAATTGAATTTTAAAAAATTCTAGACTAAAATACTGTCTTAAAACGGATTTGCGAAAGCATCGGAAAATACGAGGTCTTAAACAAATAATTTCAAGCTCTTCGTCATACGTAAGGAAAAATGTACTGAATGTCAAATAATATGGCTCACACACCTAATAAAAGAATTCTAACCAATTATAATATACATAGAATACCAAAATATGCATGAAGGTCTCATTTACCAAAAAATTATAATGTATTTAACAGGAAATATATATTTGACTAATTTATTATATCATAATTAAAAAGTGTAACCAGATAAAAAAAAACAGTTTATACAACATTAAAATTAAAGTAGTCAGCCACAATAAAATTATAATAATATTCATAATTCAGTAATTGGCAAAGAAAATAAAAGTATGTAGCGACAAACACGAACTGCCTTAACCTTGTTGCTTTTGATAATAAACACTTGTCACTTTGGAAGAACCTGTACATACATAATATGTACATGTCCTTATATAGGAGGCGGTTACAATAAAAATATAAATGTAAATGCATACATAATTGTCGATATAAACATAAGCGTAAATATAAGTATGTATGAAATAAACTACATACTTACGCACTTCAGTCACATTCATTCGGTGTTACCTTTACCTCCAAATTAAGAACAAAATTGGCATTTTATTCATCACAGAATCGGATTTGATTAAATGAAACACAGCTTCTTATTTACAGTGAGTTACATAAATTATTTAATCCGAACTAAAAAAAATTTGAATGAAAAATTTAGTAACTCACATCCAGTTTTGACTCCAAGTTCTGAAACGCAGTTACATTATCTTTGCTGTCACTCTCGTCGGGTCCTAATCCCGTAAAAATTGTTTATATCCGTCCATTTTCAAAAAGAACAAAAAGAAAAAAAATAGACATCTCTATCATGGCAAACCGAATGCGACCGGCTGACCGCTGCTTGCCGACATCTGGCTCAGTGGATAGCAGCTTCACTTTTGTCTGATAGATACCGGAAGAATTATTTCGTTTTCAGACTAAAATTTGTTTGTTTGACTTACTTTTACGCCTCAACCGCTTAACCAATCGACTTTCAGCTTCAGAGATAGCTTGCGGAACAGAGAATGTTGTAGGCTATTTTTTACTCCGGGAAAATATTTCATTGAGATGGGAAAATTTCTCAAAAAAAAAACAACTTTCATGTCAGTACTGACCCAATACAAATATATTCTACATAATTATACGTACTGACTTGATGTCGTAATTTCAAACCACATGGGCGAAGCCGCGGGTAAATGCTAGTTATCAGTATATAATTATCATGCTAATAACAAATTCAATAGTACTGTACAAAACAACTAAAATGACACTAGAAAGTCACTAGGAAGACTAAAAAACATTAAAACATAAAAGTAGTTTTTAGGTAGGTATACTAAACAGAGAAGCTGAAAACTTTTCAACAATTCTAACACGATTTTTTTCGCAATTGCAAAATAGACCTCACAAATAGAATAGTTTTAAAAGGTATTTCCTAAATAATGAAAGCAATAAGAATTATTTATATGTAAATATGTACTCACTTTTTAAAATGTGGTACAATTCATATCTTTTTCTGAAGGAAAATAGGAAATAATAAAAAATATAAATGAGTACAACATGTACTTAAAAGTAGGCGTGTGCTTAAGAAAAATTAATTTATGCGCTAAAGTTTTTGTTGACTACTACCAAATATTTTTAATCTGTTTTAATTTTTTTGTTACATATAATCGCTAACCATTAAGGATAAAAAAATCCGGGATTCCCATTTTCAAAATATCACAAACTAATAATTTCGAAATAACAATAATGTATCTAAATGTTAATTAAATTTATAATTTTAATTCATTAATCTACATAATTAATATTCTAAAAAAAAAATAATTTTTATAACAAATGCTGACAGTTATTAACTATAGTGGAAAGGTAGAATTAGAAAATCACGTGTTTCTTGATAACAATATTGTTTCATTTTATATTCAATCAGTGAACACAGACTCGTGTAATTATTGACCAAATAAAAAACAAAACTGACTGACATTGAACAATTTTTTAACAAAACAATTTTTTTTTATGGAAAGTTATAAACTGTCGCAAGTCAGTCTTTTTTTCTAGTGTTTTGTAAAGTCTGAAATGAATTTGTAAATTTTAAGGAAATCTTTTTGTAACGTTTAATTATTACCTTATTTTTCTAAAAACCATAAAATCATTAAGCAGAAAGTTAAAATAAACTTTCAATATATGATTCATACTTCAAAAGCCACCACCACCAGTAATATTATACAGTCAATCGTTATATAACACGCTAATTATCTTCAGAAAAACTTTAAGAAGTAAAGCTACGGTTACACCAGATGCGAACCGTACGAAATTTATTCCTGCAAATGAGTTACATTTTTGTAATTTCAGAAATATTTAGAAGTACACCACTAGCTCAACTGAAAAGTGTAATAGCTCAAAAAATAAACATTTTTGAAATTGTGTTTTTGATTTTAAAGATTATTCTATGGTCTATTTCACATGCTTCATCACTTATGAATTGAAATAATTTCCGTTTTCTTGGCTTTATCTTTTTCATTATTGCACTTACGTAAATTTTAAATTTGCAGTTTCTATTTAAAAAAGAATAGAAGATTGATTTGTTTTGAGTATAAGAATTATTTAATTGTTTAACTTTGACTCATGATCAATTGTATTTGAAAAAGGGTATACATTAATAAGATATTGAAAAACCAGTTACCTACCAACGTTATTTTAGACATATTATGGAATCGAGAAGGAATATTTTAAGGTTTAAAGTTACGATTTTTGGAGTGAAATCCATATGTCTTCACTTCGAAGAGTATTAACCAATTTACAGCGGGTAAAGAAACGGCCCTGTATACCTTCTTCTATCATATACCTATATAATTACAATGATAAGACATATAAATAGAATAGACACTGACAATGAGTAACATAGGGGAGAGTGGTCCCATATCGACCGCCCAAATGGTAAAGGCCATAAAGGTGCCAAAAATCAATTTTTTGCTGTGTTTAAAGTTGTACTCTGTAGAGGGATCATATTTCTATATTTCTCGCCGGTTGGTAATGTTTGTGGGTGTCGTCAAGTGAGAGATACTCAGGCGAAAGTAAAAGTGTCGGTTTTCGACGTGCTCGGAAATGGTGGTCCGAAACCGAACTCCACATGGTCTGAAACCGACCCCCTAATTTCTTCATTAAATTCCGAAAATAAACGAAGACCTTTCGAAGCCTTTTTTAGAAAATACATATACATAATTAGATGAACTAAATAATGAATTTAAAATTTCAGTCGCTATAGTCTGAGCTATCTTCTATCTCATTATAATTGCGAATAGTCTTCGCACGCGTAGTTTTGAGTAAGCTCACCTGAGGCAGAATCGTCGAATTTCTTTTCGCAGTTTTGCGTTTGAATGTTTGTCCCATTTTTGAGAAGAACATGTACGAGTACGGTCAAAAATTAGATTTAATCACACAGTCCAAAAAAATGGGGGTCAGTTTCGGACCATCACTTTACGGTCTGTTTCGAACCACCCAGACTTTTTCCACATAATAGCTCCCCGATCCATTATGGCGATTGAAACGATCTAATTTCGACAGCGTGTGTTGAAGACGAAGGCGTAAGCAATCAAAATAATTTACCGTTAAATTTTTCTTGAAGTAAACAAACACCTCCGCATTAAATTTCGTGGAGCTTGAAATTGAACTCTATTGTGGTCGAAACACAAATGACGCGAAAATCGTACTACGAGATGAAGAGTAATGATAGCTATATATATCCAAATTGTCTATATTATGACAACATTTCGTTACCACTATCAAAAATTCGGCCTGCAGCACCATCGCTGGGAAACATGTGGGGGTCGGTATGGTACGACCGGTCGGTATGGCACCATCCTCCCCTAATAGGGGAGAGCGGGGCTATCCCGTACACTTAAGGGAGAGCTGTTACTGTTCAGCTAATATCGAGTATAAAATTATAAGAAAATTAGCAATATATAATTTGGACCATTGGCTATTGATTTCACACAAAGAAATTTGAATTATTCCACTGTTTACATATTTAAATTAAATTACAAAAAAGTGTCTCTGTACGAAATAGCCCCGGGGGTCGGGGCTTTTCCGTACGGTAGGAGGGACTATACCGTACAGTAAAAAATCATCTTCTTAAGGAAGTAAATAAGAGTAATGCAATAAATTATTGTAAAAAAATCATCTTGTTAAGGAAGTAAATAAGAGTAATGCAATAAATTATTGTAGAAAACACATTTTATTACTTATTGTCGACTCAACTAAGAAACATCATAACGTAACTTGTATTATCGGTATATTTAGTTCAGCTTATAAAAGTATAAAAAGTGTTAGGTTAACTTTTATCAAAAAAAGTGATCAAGTTTATAGAACGAAAGTATTTTATTTAAAGTTTATACATTTAAACAAAAATCACAAGTAAAATTATCTGCAGACTCGACAGCACTAAAACTATAATGTTTATGGTATTTCCTGCATCAACTACAATTTATTAATGTTGCTATATTAAACCATTTGGGGCAAAGTCGTACACTTCTGTACGGTTTAGCCCCATCCTGTAGCTTGTGGGAGTTTCATAACCTAACCTCAAATTCCGTCGCCTAACTGGTCTTCACTAGTGATCAAGAGAGAGCTTAAGAAAAGTAGTTTCTCATAATCTTACCGCTAGTAGCTCATAAGTAAAGGTTCTCCACCCAACTCTTATTTGGCAAGGCCCCAAAATTATAAGAGAAATAATAAAAACAAGTTTTTTCACCGTCATATTGGCATTTATACGCACAGCGGAACGAACTCAAGGCTGTGATTTTCCGCGGTCAGGCGACATCGATTGGACTCGTCTAGCTTGAAATCTAGACACGAAAAATGGGTGTACGGTTTAGCCTCGCTGCACGGTATAGCCCCGCTCTCCCCTAAACAAAAATATGAATTTTTTTATAAATATTTATAAAATCATAAAAAGTTATTATTATGATGCCCTTGATAATTATACAATATGCAAAAAAAGCCACTAGAGAGGATTAAAGATGAAAATATTTCGAATAAAATTCAAATTAAAAATCTATTAATATCCGACGCAAAATATGCATTGTTTAACCTTGCTCATTCAAATGTGCTTTTCCTTCTAACGAAAAGTATAAAATTTTTGATTTTATATCCGAAAAAGGTGTGCACTTTTTAACAACTTTTTACTTTATTTTAACAGTTACTGTCAAAATTGAACTATTAATTTTTCATGTTAAAAGTCAACTACTTAACCTTGTAGCTGACAAACGTGTTAACTAAATTTTTTCATAACAAAAAATGAAAAAGTAAGCACACTTCTGTTATAAAATTTTACTAATTTTTCCCTTCTTTCGAATGTTTTACATCAGAAAATTACTAATAACTCCTACAATTATAGTATATTATTCAACAAGCTGGCAATGATAGCTATTACTCGCAAAGATGAAATTGCGACACGAGCCGAGTTTACGAGGCGAGTGCCGTAATGTATCTGAGTGAGTAATAGCCATTGCAACCGAGTAGAATACGATATATTTCTACGACCTTTTTCCTTTTTGATTTAAATAAAATTGAATATAAATTTTAAATCAAAAGAATACATACAATTTTTAATCTATTTCTAATTTCATTAAATGTTTGTATAATATGTACAAGCGATGAACTAACAAGCGATGATATGTACTAACTACTTTGTTTACTTAGACGTTACTACGCAACATATATGAAATTAAAACTTATAGATATATTATTTACAAAACAATCGCAAGCCCATTGAATAATGGCTAATACGGTGATTTCATTGGTCGAAAGGTACTGAGTAATGATCATTCCTCCACACCTTTAAATAATGCCTAACTTTCTCAACAATTAACGGATATGTAATGAGTGTGTTCTTCAACAGGAGTAGAAAAAAGAATTTATAATGTTAAGGTGGAGCACTAGTGTGACCGCCTGAAAAATAGGTGATTTTTGGGAATTTTTTTGAAGAAAACTACTGTATAGAATGTTTTAATATTTTAAGGATATATTCCTTGATATATAATAAATTCATGATAAAATTTTTGTACCAAAAAATTGAAAATTCAATAAGTTATTCGAGATTTCCCAAGACTCCAGAAAAAAGAAAGTTCCCCCACTGCTGCAGTGATAGCGGCCTTCACACTGCCTGAAATCAAAAAAACCAAAAAGCCTATTAAACTAGAAAAAGTTGACATTTACAAAATGGCGGAGTTTTTAAAAAAAAAGTTTCGTACCTAAAAAAAAGTTTCAAATTTTTCGCGAAAATTTGATGGTTTTAGGCTTGCGAAAATTACATTTTTTATTCGATCGGCAAACTGGAGGTTCATGGTACGAAGAAATATATATAAAAGAAGCTGCAATAAGAATCAAATCGGTGGAATGATTTATCTTCGAGTTATAACTGCAGCAAATTTGAAAAATGTAGTTTTTCGTAATTTTACCTTTTAGTTTTAATCACTGAGAATTTTTACTAAAATTATTTAAGATGTACTGACTATAACGGTCATAGTAAAACTAGATGAGTCGTTTAAATGTGCCAGGGCCTAGCTTCTCCACAACATGTGACTGGCAGCCACGTCCAGAAACTCCCCAACTATCAACCTTCATACATTTCTCAATACCTCAAAGTTAACAATGAAAATCAGAATCCACTCTTCGGATGGTTGTAACTCAAAAACTATTTGAGATATGCACTTGAAATTTTAGTCTGTTATTTTTAAAGGTATAGACTATCGAAACATGCAAAAAAAAAAAATTTTCCAATTTTTTGAAAACGTCACACTAGTGGTCCCCCTTAAAATAATTTTTTTAATACATATATAGCCATCAAATTTTTAATAATTTGAGATTATTTTTCCATTTTTCCTTATTTTTTTTTAATTTTAATTCAAAATTGCAAAAAATATTGTATGCAGCAGGTGCAAAATAAGCGTTTTTTTCACTCGTCGCAATTATCCAACTCACAATTTTACGATTCGTGGAAAAAAAAACACCTTCATTTAGCAACTTGTTGCATAAATTATTATTTTGAATTAAATTCCAGTAGCCTTTTGGGTGAGTCACTTTGGATTAACTTAATTAAAAAAATAAAATGAATTTCATCAGAAACTAAAACCTTTTATTTCCTTGCAATTATATTGCCACATAAATTAAGACCATGAATGACAACAAAAATTATATATTGATCAATAAAGAAAATACATATCACCGTTCGTCGAATAATTTTTAATGAGAATTTCGAGGTTATTTCGTTACTTAAAAATGATATTGATTTATTATTTATTATGATCGTACGAAAAGAGGTTAATAGGTTTGGTTCGGTTCATCAAAAATCAACTACTTAATTAATTTTGCATTAATTTTTACTATATTGCTGTAAATTATGATTTAAAAAAAAGTACTATAACGTAAAATCCCCTATACCGGAACACGATGCATAAAAAAACAGTTTTGACATTTACATATTAATGAAGTTATTTCTGAAAGAAACCTCTGATAATAAAAATTATTATTAATAGAATTATTGTTTTCCAATTTAAATTCACCTCGCATTTAATGTTTCCTTGCTTAATTAAAGAAATACATGTATAAATTAAACAGTTTTTGCTGAATGTGTCTCTTTTGCGTTTGATCAATGCTTATTTATAGAAACACATGCATTATAAATTTCGACATTTTCCAGTTAATTTTCGAAATTAGCGCAATAAAACTATACAAATAATTTTTATTAGTCCAGTTAAGAGATTATAAGAGCTAAATCATCTTTTTTTTTGGTTTAAATATGATTTATATATCTGTGTATTTCTATGGAGTACAGATATAACCTTTGTATGTAACTAAAATCATGTACGTAAAATGACCAAAAATTTATATTATAAATAACTATACGAGTTTGTGAAATAAAACGATTTTTTTTTTGCATATTCCGATAGTCTAACCAGTAGCTTAAATTTTAAACGCGTTTTTCTCGAAACTACATTTTGCAAATTTGCTACACTTAAAATTTAGTTTTCTGACAAAACATGGTATATGGTATACTACTCATACTAGTTTGTGTAAAATTAAGGGGAAGTACGTAAAATCGGAAGATCAGGAGCGTCGGTAAACTTTTATTTGAGGGGTTGGTAAATATTATTTATTATATAAAAAAGTACATATTATGTATAAATAAGTACAGCACGCTTCAAAAAGTGATCGAACACTCTCACCCAGGGAGGGGGTGCCCACACTTTTGACGCCGCACTGTACTTAATGTTGTGGTACACTGCCGTGCTAAAAGTGTGGGCATCCCCCCCCCCCCCCGGGTGAGAGTGTTCGATCACTTTTTGAAGCGTTCTGTACTTATTTAAGCGAGCGCGTGTTGGAGTCAAATGTCAAGATTTGTACGTCCACAAAATAAGTACAGTACGCTTCAAAAAATGATCGAACACTCCCACTCGGGGGGTGCCCACACTTTTGACACGGCAGTGTAACACAACATTAAGTACAGTGCGGCGTCAAAAGCGTGGGCACCCCCTCCCTGGGTGAGAGTGTTCGATCACTTTTTGAAGCGTGCTGTACTTATTTATACATAATATGTACTTGTTTATATAATAAATAATATTTACCAACCCCTCAAATAAAAGTTTACCGACGCTCCTGATCTTGCGATTTTACGTACTTCCCCTTAAATTTGCATCGACCACTACGTGCTATTGGATTTGTTGTGTACAGCATCTACGAACTCTAGTGTCAGATAGTTGTATCTTGGTTAAGTACGAGAGTATGTTGATAAAAATGTTAGTATTTCAAAAAATAATTTTACACAAACTATACGAGGTTTTGTCAGTAAACTAAATTAGGTCATTATTATACGAGTTCGAATTTTATTGGATTAAAATTTTATCCATTAACTATTTTGCAATATTTCTTAGTGCATCATATGGTGAAGTGAATTATGTACATGTATGACTTTCTAACTTAAAACCGTCAAAAAACCTTATACGAGGTTGAGAAAGAAAACGCGCAATATAACATATTTTCTATCTCTTACTGGTTACACTGGTTCCGGTAGTATAGAGATAAATATGTTGTCTCTACTTCTCTGTGGTTACATACGTGTTTTTTTTAGGTGTCTGTGGTGATTTTCTAAAGATACTAACATATTTTATCCGTTTTTTATACATGTCAACATTTTACAAGAGAAAAACATTAATATCTCAAAATTTTTGGGCTATATTTTTTTAAAAACATATTCATTGGATTAAAAAAAACTTGGTTTCATGCTTATTAAGAAAAAAAAAATGGGTGTTTCATTCATTTTTTAATTTTTATAAGCCAGTTTAATGAAATACCTAAAAATAGTGTTAGGTAATGGGGGCTTTTACGTTAATAATACATTTTTCAGGACGGAATTATTAATAAATTGTATCAAGGTGAATTTTTGTTTATTTTTTTGTTTATTTTTCAATACATACACTACTGTCTAAAAATACCGAGTAGTCATTTCGATAAAAAAAGGAAATTAATTTCTATGAAGTTATTAGAAACAGTTAACTGTTTTTTGAGTTCTAATACTCCTAAATCAAGTGATAAAGATTAGGGACTTAATATTTACTGCCAATTACAAAGTATTCTTACAACTCTTTTTGTTTTTGATCAAACTGAAATTTCGAGATACATTTGGAAACACAAATGGAAAATTAACTTCTAAAAAATTATAATTTTTCCTAATAATCCAATAGACAATATGTAAGTCATACTTTGTATCCCAAAGTACAGACTTGCGCACTTCAGTCTACTAAAATTATTTGAAGACATAAGTGTATGAAGGTGTTATGTAACATTTTTTTTCAAAAAGTCATTTTTTACAAAGTTTTGGAATATTTGGAGTTTAATTTTAAAATTTTGATAGCGGAAACAGAAAGTTTACTTCCAAATTATTAAAAATTCGCAAGGTAACGTAAAGGCCCTATGCTGGAACGCGTTTAATACTCGACCAGTTTTAATATTCATCGTTCTTTTTTTTTCAGAAATAACTTCATTAATAGATAAAATAACAAAAAGGTTTGAGTATTGAACGCGGTCGGGAATAGGGACTTTTACCCAATTAATCGATAGAGAATTATTTAAATAATGTAGTAATTAGATTTTTGAATATAAGTGTATCAAATCTGGAAGTGTATCATAAAAAATTTACAGGTGTAGTATAAATGTATATATGTACTTCATAAACACAAAAAAACTCGCTGAATAATAACTGAATGGAAACTTTAAAATGCAAACAAAGTGGTTCAGCAAGTTTTTAAGAAAGTTCAAGAGTACAAAAATTTAATTATGTATATTGCTCATATGTGTTTGATTTAGTTTTATAGAAAAAAAATTATTACTGTTGCTAGTCGACATTTGTCGCGCTATGTTAAGCTCTTGCAGATCGGAAAAGTTTGATATTATTGCAAGCTTACTAATTCATCAATTGGACAAATTCATTTATTTAATAGTAGGCAACGTTAAAACACAGAGCACTGAATCAAACATATTAACATATGTTTCCTAGAGATAACACAGGCATTAAATTTTAAAGCATGACTCCATTTTAATAAGCCCAAACTGTAACCACGGAGACTTGTTTATAAATATTAGATAAACCAATTAAACCATTAAATTAATGGTTTGACCGCCATTAAAGTAATCCCATCAGTCAATTTTTTTGCTCACATCAGTCAGTTTTTTTGCTTCAATTTCTTAATGTATTTGTAATACACAGCATTCTCTCTATGCGTTAAAAGTCCCTATACCCGAACGCGTTTAATACTCGAAAGGTTTTAATATTTATCGTTTTTTTTTTTCAGAAGTAAAGTAAAAGCCCCCATTATGGAACGGTATGTAATACTGGAACAGTTTTGACATTTACATACATATTAATGAAGTTATTTCTGAAAGAAACGTCTGATAACAAAAATTATTATTAATAATAGAATGACTGTTTTTCAATCTAATTCACATCACATTTAATGCTTCCTTACTTAATTAAAGAAATAAATATGTAAATGTCAAAACTGTTCCAGTATCAGATACCGTTCCATAATGGGGGCTTTTACGTTAACTTCATTAATATATAAAATATCAAAACTGTTCGAGTATTGAACGCGTTCGGGTATAGGGGCTTTTACTCTATATCTTTCAAAAAGAAAGTAGAATTCAAATTCTCTTCAATAAATTTTTACCTATTATTATTTTACTAACTGAAATTTTGTTCAAGATATTAATTACTCTTATAAAGAAAAATAACAAAATTTTTAATACTAAATAAATATTAAAAAGTTATAAAAAGTGTACTCTTTATTCTTCTGTGCCCTTTCGTATGATCGTATTTAATCAGTTGCAATTTTGTAATTGATTTAGATGCTATACCCTATACTTTTGAATACTTCTCATAAATCTTCTCATATTTTCACCAAAAACTGATTTCCATTTTTTCCGGACTAATGAATTTTTCTTTTTCTTATACCTTATACCTTTTAAAGAAATAAAGTAATTTAGTTTGTAAAAATATGTGCAAGAAAATAACAAATATCTACTCTATTCTATTGAGATAGTCTAAGACAAAATAATGTCTACAACAAATATCTTTTATCAATGGCGCCATTTAATTAGTACATAGTTTATTATTAGTAACAAACGTGAAAGAAAAGTATTATACATATTAAGAGATAATTATTGAAAAGCAAGTAAAACGACCTGATCATACAAAGGTAAATACATATAAGTACCTACTGTATAAAATAATAATTCTATCATGCTAAACTAAAGGGGCATATCTCTTTTTTCAATACATCAGCACAGAAAAACATACAGTTTTTTTAAAAATTAATTTCAGAATTAATTAAATTTAAATAAATTGTTACATTTATAAATTTAAATAATATTATGCTTCAAATTGTTTACAGTTATAGGAAAAATCTGCGTATATCTTTTTCCGGAGCACATACTTTTGGCTTAATACGATCGTATTATTCAAAGATATGTATTTAAAAATGACTAAAATAGAGAGTTTCAATCTTTTTGTTTGTTTCTATTTATATTTGAGTAGAATTTTAATTACATTATGAGCAATTTTGTTAATTAAGTTACTAGAAAATTAATTAAAAATAATCTTATCGTTATTAATCATTATCGATAAAAAACGGCTATATAAGTATTTGTTTACAATTTTATTTAGAATTTTGGGCTCAACGTCAAATTAATAAAAATTAATATCACTTTTAACAAAAAAGAAGTGTCGGAGTTATGCCGAGATCCGACCGCTAGCTTGAAAGCGTAGAATACACCATATTGGGATAAAAAAAATTTCTCTACAACACTCTTTTGCACTCATGACCGTTATCTATTCATTTTGGTGGTGCAATGCCTCAAGCCGCTTCAATTTAATAAATACTACAATAATTCAGTACGGTCATGATGCAATTTTTGCACTACAATTTTCTGAGTTGATGATGTTAAAGCAAAGACGCAACCGTATCTTAGGCATGTCTTGTTTCTAGCTCGATCGAATGCCATATCATTCGTAAAAGTGTCATTAACAGTTTTCGTATTATAACACTCGAAAATTTATCATTGTACTCTAGTTATGAAACGAAGATACATTTAACGTCAGCAGGCTCTATTTTGTTTACTGGCCACTTGATTGAAATTATATTAAAATTTATAAGGCCTTCCAGAAATCGGTCATCAGTGTTTGGTTCACTTATATTAACAACTTTTTTGTGTTCTCTTATATTTTTAAGAAAAATAATATCTTAAGTAGTCTCCACATTCTCGCCGAGGTTGGACGAGGTTCCTCGTCAAGTTCCTCGCTGAGGTTGGCTCAGTCATATGAATACCATTAAAACACCAACCGCGAGACACAATGAAATGACCCTCTACATTCTCGTTTCGTCCAACCTCGGCGAGAATGTGGAGACTCCTTTAAAATAAACAAAATTACGATTAAGTCTAGAAAACCATATTCTTTTAGACGTGTGTGTAATGGAAAATATCTACATCCGACATATAATAAGGAATTTTTTAATTGAAAGATGGTATTTAAATTAATTGTATGACACGCTTTATGATATTATTATAAGGAACAGAAAACCTTGTTTGACTTTGGCGTGCATCTACAACGCAAATAAGTAATTAAAGTTATATAATCGAATAATAATTTATTATATATATATATATATATATATATATAGATATCAAACATATTTATTAGTTCTTGTCTCTAATATAGGGGAGAGTCGTCTCGGTTAGATCTCTTAGCTTCGCTCCACACTATAGTGCCGGTCTAGATACACAGAATACGTTCGATATGCCGAAAATAAAACACTGGCAGTCGCTCCATTCAAGGAAACTAGTTTCCTTCGATGAACCACAGGTTGCCTTCGTTAGGCTAGGTACCATATTTTAATACATCTTGGAGCAGTTTTAACAATAATGAATATTATTTGCACAAACTCTGGCATAGAGCGTGTGTTCTCAAGGACTCTTCAAATTTACAAACCTTACAGAATTAACTCGTATCTTCTTGTTTCTTAAATTTTTTTAATCTCTCTTTGCTTTTGTGAATTCTATTTCAAGAAGGATTAGATGCTATACTTACGGCTGGTCTAACATTTATACAAATATTTTTTATCACCTTGACGTATCAATATCCTTGGTCTATCAGTAACCGCTCCCATGTTCGATTCCTACGTCATGGTTGAATTATGACCGCTTTAAGTTGTTACTCTTAAGAAATTCAAGGCTCACCTTGCGACCTTTACTTCTAAGTTACTCAGTCGCAACATATAATTATGTATTTAAATCCAATTCTAAATTCCACAAACAATTTTCAGATGTACATCCACATTTAATTTTATATTATTAAATTTCATGGTTATCTTTGATCTAAAATTATCCTTTACAGTGGAAGTAGGACAACCGGTGGTAATCGTTATACATGCATAAACAATTGAAGATAATGTTCTTATAATAACATGTTATTTCAGTATTTTAAGAAGTTTGCATATTGCTAATGACTGGTTTCAATTGTAGAGAACTTGTTATTAGTTATTAAAATTAGCAAGTACATTCACTTTTTTTCTCGCTGCAAAAACTGTTAGGTGTAGTTTTTTTTTTTTTTTTTTTTTTTTTTACTAATACTTGCCGACTTGCCATTATGAGAGATTCATGTCAATATTGAATTAACAATTACATAGTTTTCTGTTGAAAAAAAATTATTTATACATATTTATAAATATGTGTGTGCATTTTATATATTTACTTATAAAATGGATAGAGTTAATGTTCTAAGATAAACATATGTTTATTTTTGCAATGAGTCATCCATTCCGCTTTTAGAGAAAATATTTTCATTCACTTTTGTGCTGTTCATTCAGCGGTAATGAAAAAATATATATTCATGGAAATTCTGTGGCGCCAAAAACGTATATTGATCGATGCGTTAAGGCTGCGGTTACATTGGATGCGAATTCGTACGAAAATTGATTCGTACGAGCTCGTACGAAATTCATTCGTACGACTGTGTGGTTACATTGGATACGGAATCGTAATACGAATTCGTATTTAAATGTAAATTGAAAACCAATAGTACATATTGCATGATATCAAACAATGAATCCAGTTACCGAATCTTATTTATTAGAGTCACCGTTTTCAAAATTTCTAATTATAGAAAACAAACAATTCTGGGTAAACGATTATTTATTATTCATGTAGAGCAAAAAAAGCTGAGTTCTGGAATTACTTTGGGGAAATTTTTCAAGACGAACAGAAATTTTTAGAACACTTGAACATGTCCAAGTCACATTCAATTACATTTTAAAATCTACTGAATTTCAGCTTCAATATTTAGTTAATTAATTTTTCATTGCACATACTTAAAATGTTTTTGTTAGCTTAGGTTAGCTTTATTATATTGTAATACATTTAATTAAAAATTTACCTAAACATTTCCTCTGCTATCTCATTCCACAATTTTTTATTTTACTTTCTATTATGATAATATTTATGTTTTTGATCCCTTAAAGATCGCCTTTGCTCAACAAAAATAATTATTTTTTCTATATCCATTGCATTTTTTTCGTACGAATTCGCATCAAAAAACAAAATATTTTGGTCGTATCAAAAAGTCGTACGAGCTCGTACGAAAGAGTCGTAAGCAGTGTAACCACGCATGTCTAAATGTATGCATTTGATTAATTCGTATTAACTCGGATAAACTCGTACGAATTCGTACGAATGAATTTTCGAATGAATTCGTATCCAGTGTAACCGCCACCTAAGACGTTCGGTGCTAATTGTTGTATTCGAAAATAATATTAATTGTAAAAGTTCGATCTGGTATCTATAGACGTCATCATTTTGACGTACATATACAGGCTGTTAGTGAATAAGTGCGAAAGATTTTAACAGGTGATTGCTACGGTTCTTTCATGTAAAAATGTTCATATAAACCCAGGTCCGAAAATGCTTAGTTTCCCAGATACAAGGTGTTTAGTTTCTTGTCTTTTTTAATATTTTCCTAAATATTTCAAAACCGTTTCGAGATATTGACACAAAATTTGGGGCACGCTATGACAGTATAAATACCCATATTTTGAAGTAGACAGAATATCTTCACTTAAACCAGTGGCGTCCGTGTAGTCATATGATAACATATTTTTGAAGAAAAAAAGGTACGCCAATGTTTTTTTGCAATTTGAAAATGTTTTTTCAAATGTCCCATGAGTTGTTGACAAAAATGACCTCTTAGTATTTTGTCGCTTATGTAACCGTTTTCAAGATGAAAAATAATTTTCAGTTACTGTTCCTACCACAAAACCGGTATGGGCTATCTAATAGCCCATCTTCTCTCTATCTTGGAAACTAAGCGTTTTCGGACTTGGGTTTATGTGAACTTATTTACATAAAAGAACATCAGCAACCACCTGTTGAAATTTTTCGCACTTATTCACTAACATCCTGTATATTATAGGTATCAAACTGGCGGGAACCGATATTCATGTAAAATATTTCTACACGAATCAACTCTATAGTGCTATCTATTCGCCGTAGCTATTGCATATAGCGCGACCATACACGGGCGCGTGTGGAACCGTATTGAACGTATTAAAATTTTACAGGATGTAAAACAAATAACTTTCGTCCTTTTGTGGGGTGTATACAGGGTGTATATACACAGGGTGTAAGGGAAATAACTTTTATCCTTTTGAGGGGTGACGCGACTGTTAATTCCGAAAAAATTCCTGCGGTTTTAGTGTCTATAGGGTGCTATGAGTCACCCCACAAAAGGACGAAAGTTATTTGTTTTACACCCTGTATAGTTTGATTTAACTTAACGTTTAAAAATTCAAACATTTCTTTATCTAAACTTAATTTTTTTTTCCAGGTAAGTACAAGGAAAACAATATTCAAAAATATTTTCATATTCAAAATGAAAATGCATCATCACTTGTCAACATACATGCTTTCTAGCGTTTTCGTGGTAAGTTTAAATATAAACATTTGTGGTTGAAAAACCGGACTATTCATGTTTAAAAAATGATGGTGGGAATGCCCAAAAGTGACGGAAATCTATTTTTCGTCTTTGCTTTATATACTACTACAAACAATTAAGGGAGCAAAAAAAAATTGTTAATTTTTTTGTGATTTTTGAAGAGCTGTATTTACGTGAAAAATGGTCGTATCGAGATTCTTAAAAAAGCGTTTTGAAGCTCCAAGATTCTAGTTTTCAGACCTTTCGTCGAAATATTTTTAGGAGTGACAGTTATCCAGCAATTATAAGGAATAACACAAAAAAAGTTTTTACGAATTTTTTTATCTTTTTTCTTTTGATCTACGGGCTTGAAAATTTTTTTTACAGTAAAACCATGCTATTAACCTGATAGCCTGCTTATTCAGCTTCAAATTCCTTTTTAAATTTTTTCTCTACGTTGATTTGTTCCAGAGGTATCCAACTTTGAATGAAAAAGGATCGTTTTTGTTTTAACCATCGATATCTCAGTAACCAGTGATCGGACAGAAACTTGAAGGGCAGTTTTGGGATATGGAATAAATTTCCTACAAGTCTGTGCCGCGTACTTTAGGAAAAAAAAATTTTTTTCATCCTTAATTTTAATCTGAAAAATGTGAAAAGAAGGGACATTTTTTCTTGTTGCGAAAAATCGTCAGCATCCCTGCGAATTTTGATGGGGAGACTAATGTTTGTACGAATTTTTATACCTCACTGTACCTCCAATAACCCTGTAAATCGACAGATCGATCTATTGAATGGTTTTCCTAAACCGTTTGTTCAAAATTTCCGAATTAAAAAATAAAGGAGCAAAATTGAATGAAAAATTCAATTTTTTTTTTCAAATTTTTCCAGTTAGGGATCTTTTGTCCATTAAAATTTAAAAATTAAGAAAAAACATTATTTTTTAAAATTTTTTTCAAAATTTAAACGATCTTTTTTCAAATTTGTTCCAAAATTTTTTTTTTAAAATTGAATTTTAATTTTTTAATTTTTTTGAAATTTTGAAAAAAATTTTGAAAAATTTTTTTTCTTAATTTTTATATTTAATGGATAATAATCGATGCTTAACTGTGGAAAAATTTGAAAAAAAAATTGAATTTTTCATTCAATTTTGTTTATTCAATTTTGCTCCTTTATTTTTTAATTCGGAAATTTTGAACAAACGGTTTAGGAAAACCATTCAATAGATCGATCTGTCGATTTACAGGGTTATTGGTGGTACAGTGAGGTATAAAAATTCGTACAAACATTAGACTCCCCATCAAAATTCGCAGGGATGCTGACGATTTTTCGCAACAAGGAAAAAAGTCCCTTTTTTTCACATTTTTCAGATTAAAATTAAGGATGAAAAAATTTTTTTTTCCTAAAGTACGCGGCACAGACTTGTAGGAAATTTATTCCATATCCCAAAACTGCCCTTCAATTTTCTGTCCGATCACTGGCTACTGAGATATCGATGGTTAAAACAAAAACGATCCTTTTTCATTCAAAGTTCCAAGAACAAATCAACGTAGAGAAAAATTCTAAAAAGGAATTTGAAGCTGAATAAGCAGACTATCAGGTTAATAGCATGGTTTTACTGTAAAAAAAAATTTCAAGCCCGTAGATCAAAAGAAAAAAGATAAATAAATTTGCAAAAACTTTTTTTGTGTTATTCCTTATAATTGCTCGATAACTGTCACTAGAATCTTGAAGCTTCAAAACGCTTTTTTAAAAATCTCGATACGACCATTTTTCACGTAAATACAGCTCTTCAAAAATCACAAAAAAATTAACAATTTTTTTTTGCTCCCTTAATTGTTTGTAGTAGTATACTTAAAAGCTCTTTTGTAAACAAATCAATGGGGAGTTAATATTAGGTTGATACTATATAATAAGTTTATGCCTAATATAAAAACTTATAAAACCTTGAGGACTCATAAGTTTTCATTTTTAACCCTAGAATCATACGTTGGACTCCGAGAAACGTTAATCATACATCGACGTCGTTTTGACGGATGGACTTTTTACGGAGAGTTTTAGAGTTTATTTGCAAAAAACATTTTTTTACATAACAATACTATAAAAGCGAACAAAATATTTAAAAAAATTGGATTTGGAAAAATTTCTTACTGTAAATATTTATTAATTTTTTTAATCTTTTTATCAAAGCATATTTTCATTATAAAAATTAAAAAATAGATAAATACATCAATTGTATCATAAAACATGTGTTTCAAATAATTAATTTATGAACTATTATGAGTCAGTGGACATGTGTGACTTTACAGAATGTGAAATTTCTCAGTCATAAATATTCCTATAGATATGTAGTTATTTCCGCATTAGGCACATTTGTAAATTTTCTAAAATTTGTTAGTAATTTTTCGAATAAGATCTCAAAAAATAATAAAAATTAAAATATTTTCCACAAAATAAATTGTTAATCTTTTATTAAGTCACTTGAAACACATTCTTTAGTTTTCGATTCAATATATTAAAACTTCAGTATTATGTCGTCTCTATAAGTCAAACAGCTGTAATCATGTTTCACATTATCAAAATCATTGAATAAATTACACGCATACCGCGGTATATAGACCCCTCGCTAGTTGTACCATCAAAATAATATAAACAATTTTCCGTGGGAATTTTCTTATTCAAACAATAACAAGTTTACAATATTCTGATATAAAAATCAGAAAAATATATTATAAAGGTGTGCTTTGTAAATAACTAAACACTTTATTTTTGTAAATTAGATATTAGGTAATTAAAACAGATTCATTTTTAGTCTTTTTATATACAGTTTAAACAGATGAACATTACACATACCATTGTAATAAAAAGTATGTACCATAATTATGCATAAATACAAATTGTTTGCAGGTTTGTACCTATATACTATAGGTAACAAATATTTTGGTGATTAAAAAACTTTTATAAATGAGTGTTTTTAATTAAATATATACATATTCTATTACTTATAAACCAAAATTTTAATGTGTGTTACAATTACATTACATATTTATAAATAAACTAATACAGAGTTGAATAAAACTTATTTTTTGTGGTGTTGACTTATTATTATTCAATTATTAAACAATATGTGTATTATATTTTCTATATTCTGTTTACGTAGCACATGTCAGTATACGAACATAGGTGAGTGTGTAGTAATTTTTTTTTTGATACGTTTATACCTTTAAGATCAGCCTGTATAATTTGTTTTTGTGCTTTGATAATTGTACCACAGAGAGAGACTCACCACAGGTAGGGGTACATGTACTAAGGTCAGAGTGTAATTATAACATGCATATATTTAATAAATTTTAGAAAAATTAGGAAAACTTTTATATCTGAAGTACAAAATCTTTAAAAAAAAAAACATCGCGTAATCATACATCGACGTCCTTTTGACGGACACTATTTCAATACAAACAAAACGACAATGACTATAAACAAAATAAATACGTCTTATGTGTTATAACAACAAATAAATTAGATAACAGAAATCTCGCAGCAAGCAGGTACCGACAAGTTGTAGTATTGAAGCAGGTAGAGACGTACGTATGATTCTAGGGTTAATAGTAGTGGTTATATGTATTTAGAAACTTTTATGTTAGAAAATAAGTACATACCTACATAAAATAATATGGAAAACAAAATTGCAATTAAAAGTTTAAGCAATAATTTTTTTATTATTTTTGCTATAAATTTCGCAAAACCCAGGTGTCAACTGGTGCCTATGTTTATAATTATTAGTTTTACGTACATTTTTAATTACTTTAATAATTTATTTCTAATAAAAATGTGGTTCTTTTATTTATGTTCGACCATTAAATTTTTATATTATTTATTTAGTATTTTTGTTTCCATACACGCGGGAAAACGTATACCTAATCAAATTTTCGTTATTGTGCAATTTCTCTTTCTCTGTTAAAATTACAAAATTTAAATTCTATGTACCAGGTTTAAATATTTACTTGGCTATCCTTCATAAGATTCTGCTGTTAATTTATGTAGTTGCAATGAATATTCTTTGCTCGTGAAAATTTGGGTGCCAATTTAATAATACTGTTTACGATTTTGGTAAAATTAAATCTTTGAATCGAAATGCTTTTAAAAAAGATCAGCTCATTAAGAAAACGATAGAGCTTTCACGATTTGATGACCCACTTGGTAATTAATAATTCAATTGACACAAGAGATTCAATTTTTTATGGAAATTAACAAAAAAATATTTAATAAATGTTATGTGCAGAAATTACTATGAAATAAGATGTAAATTTTTGTTTAACAAGCATTATGATTGGGAATTTTTTTTACTACATATTATATATGTATAATAAAATTCTGTTTAACTGTAAATTGAGCACGCGTGCTGAATTTTATATCCATATTTGTTTAATATTTAACATTTGTTTAGAAATGTTTTATTTATTAATTATATACTAATTATTTATTAGAAGTTGATTATATGTATATATTGTATTCAACACATTAAAGTTTACCTTTGATCGACGTAATATATTTTCATATTTTGTTGCTAACTAATACTATTATATCAAAATTCTTAACCCTTAACCGGTAAAAAGGTGAATTTTTATAATACTCACGGTAAAGTGATGTCTGAGAGACATCAACAAATTAACATACCGCGGGCTTGTAGCCAGAACTGGAGACCACACGTATATGCATGTATCAAACACTCCCCTTACGCCAGCAGGGTAAAATTTGCCCTAAACCATAAAAGAATACACAAACGTTCAGTTAACAAAAACAAGCAGGGAGGAAGAAAACTGAAAGAATATATTTGTATACGACTCACAGACATCACCTTACCGGTTAAAGGTTAAACAATACTTTTAACATAACTTTTTTAACTGATTCATCTTACTATGTGATAGATAACAGCATACATTTTCTCATGGTAGTTATAAATCTACTAGCTGTGTTTGGTTTTAAACAACAGAAATTTTGTAAATACGTTTGTAGTTGCAATTTTTAACGTTTTTCTCTTATTTACGACCTATACGACTGGTCCTTGGGGTCAGAATCAGGCTTTATACAACACTCCATTCGAATTTTATTATGCATAACTTATAATTTAATAATTAGTATTAAAGATGAAACTAATGCAATTAAACAGTTATAATCCAAGAACGGTAGTAAGATTTAACCTTGAAACTAAGCTCATTGCTCATTGTTAGATTTCCACTGGAGAGCCAGAAATGAAAAATAATTTTTCGTATGAATTCCATTTATATATTATATTATAAAGAAACATCAGAAATCACTTTAGAAATAATAATGCATATAATATGTAGGTATGATATTTTCTAATTTCTGTTAAAAGTTTCTGATGTTTTATGGTAACAATTGTTTTGTGTGTTTTACTGTAATTAAACCTATTAAATATTTTACTGTAATTAAATTAAAAATGTTTGGTCAATAAACTTTTTTTTATTGACGTCAAAACCGATTAACTTAATTTATTACGTAGGATTTTTGTGTTAAGACAACAAAAAAAACATGTCTTTTTATTTAAATTTTGAATTTATTAATAATATTGCTATTGCAAATTATTATAAAATATTTAAAAATAATTTTTTATTGACTATGCTTTGCGAACACCTGTTTCAATAATGTGCAACGAAATTTAAATAATAAATTATGTGGAAATACTAAGTGGGTGTTTATATATGTTTATTTTTCTTTAAACTGTGTAAAAAATTAAGGTCGAGAAAAAACCTTTTTTTCATACGTGTTCAGCAAAATATATTAAAACAAATGTTTCTGTCTTACAATTAGTAACATTATGCATACAAGATTCAGTATTTTTAAGATGTATTAAGATTCACAGTCAGTAACATTCCTTGTTTCTGTTGAAATTATCTTGTTGAGACAGTGTCCATCAGTAAGTTTGCAACATGTGGGAAATTTGTTTATATTGAATTTCTCAGAACATTTTACTTTTGCTAAAACTTTTTACATTTTTTTTTTTAAATCGATTTACAACAACTAAAGATTTACGTAATAGATATTTGTAACCTATAGAAGATAATTTGAGATTTCTAAAACCTTACTATCAATTGTAGCATTATTACTTACAGTGTCTTACAGGATATAAAGAGTCAAAATTAAAAGTATACCGTTTTTTATTTAACCACAAGTAACTGCTAGAGACTATTCAAACTATTCAATTTCAGTTTTTTTCTTCATGATAATATTTAATACTTATTTCTGTATTAAGAGCGCAAAATTGTATATTGCCGCTCGATTGAGGATGTTAACATTCTCAATCGAGCGGCAATGTCATTTTGTGCCCGAATTACACACAAAATTTTTTCTACAATCTTATAAAATGTACTTTATAGGGTAAAAACCCCGATTGTGGAACACTATTTTTAGATATTTCATCAAACTTGCTTATAAAAATTAATAAATGAATTAAACACCCATTTTTTTTTTCTTAATAAGCATGAAACCAAGTTTTTTTAATCCAATGAATATGTTTTTAAGAAAATATAACCCAAGAATTTTGATTTATTAATGTTTTGTTTTATAATTTGTTGACACGTATAAAAAAACGGGCAAAATATATTAACACCCTTTAAAAAATCAGCATTGGCACCTAAAAAAAAAAAAACACGTATTTAACATACATGGCATACATTCCCATCTTTTGACGTATACTGATATGACGAGTTTGATATCTACAGCACTGATTATGGATAGAGTATAGTAATTATTTAAGATAGCGAGAGACATAGCGACATCTTTTGATGTATCTATGTAAGTATTTATTGATGGTTTTCTAGAAAACTGACACAAGTCAAAAAACGTGATTTTGCAGGAAATCATTATTAAAATTACTGGAACAGATTATTAAGGATTTTTCATCATCAAACTTTTATGCAAAATGGCGCACAAATCCCGTATGTGTCATAACATAAATAGTGTCTAACATAAATTGCTAGCAGTGCCACAAAGCGTTCGGTCTGTGAAGTACGTTATATAGGTTTCGTAGTACTTACAGTATACGATTTTCGCCACCTAGTGTCATTTAGGATGTTTTAAAAAACATCGTGTACTTTCTAACTTACCCATCTACCATTGTTAATTTTTAATTATAGTTAGATTATATGTCGTTTCAAATCTAATATGTCTGACGTTTTTATTTAATAATAAAAATTTCGACTTTTAATTCAATGTTAATTATTTTTCAATTGATTTTACGTTCTGAAATAAAGGAAATATTAAAGTGAAATTATAAAAACAGTTAGTTAAGTGTTTTAGGCCCAAAAATAAATTAAAAAAGTTTATAAAATAGGTAAATAATAGGCCATTCTCAAAATGGAATACATACCCTAAAACTTCGAACTCATTTAAAAACACTTCTACAAATAATATTTAACCCGTATAAAAAGATAATTTAGCTATCCTAATCTCTTAAATGGACTAATAAAAATTATTTGTATACTTTTATTATGCTAATAACTTTAAAAATTCGGTGAAAAATGTTACAATTTATAACTCATGTGTTTTGAATAATGATCATCCACCATTATAAAAATTCACGAATTCAACAAAAATTGTTCGATATATATATATGTATTTCTTAAATTAAGTGAGGAAACATTAAATGCGAGGTAAATTTAAATTGAAAAATAATCATTCTATTAATAATAATTTTTGTTATCAAAGGTTTCTTTCAGAAATAACTTCATTAAGATATAAATGTCAAAACTGTTTTTCTATTGGATCGCGTTCCACAAACGGGGCTTTTACCCTACTTCAAAAAATAATAATGGACGTTAATATTTACTTTAATGTTATAACTTTTGCAGCTTCAGAAATATCTGGAGGTGTACTAGCGAAATCACTGTCACTATTATATATTTCCACCATATATATGTATAGATTTTTTTAAATTTTTTATTCTTATTATTTATTAATTATAGTTATTTATTATTTTTAATTAATATTTTCTAGTTATTTTAAAATTTAATAAAATAAATATTTCACTTGACTAGGATCAAATTAATAATTTTAGAATTTGTTTATTTGTTACCATAGAAAATATAAACAACGCCTATTACCCGATTTGTAATTAAATATACGTTGAGCGAGCGACAAAGTATTACTTTTCCGCTTTAAAGCGGAAAAGTAACACTTTGTTGCTCGGCAACGAGAGTCTTCGGCAAATATACATTTTGCGCTCGGCAAATATACACAGAGCGCAAAAGCCTTCTTTCCACTAAGATTGTAGAAAAAAAAATATTTTTCTATGGAAAAAAATTTTTGAATTTTGATATTAGAATATCAGACGGCTTAAGCTTTAAAATACTCTTGTTGATCATTGTCTGGGTCATCTTTGATTGAGATATAGCTTCTTGAAAACTGGCAATAATTTTCAAAATTTTGACGTTCTCTTTCGCAAACATTTTATTCAATTAAATAAAAAAAAGTTCAAAAAGAGTTTTCTTAATAAAAATATTAATTTTACAGAGTCGTAAGCAAACATGTCACAATACAAGTAGCCACATTATAATGTAATATTACCGATACCGAAGAATAAAATTTATTTAGCAAACATAAATTGTTATTATTTATTATTGATAAATACTTAATTCAAATGAGCTCCATCAGTTCCAGAACACTTAACATGAAATATTCATAAATCAATAAACTGAATCAATTATTGACCTTATGTAAGGAAATCTTGTTCGACTACTTCATAACATAAAAAAAATTATTATATTGTACTTTATACCTGCATTACTAACCACCAATGTATAAACTTATGTACATACATCAATGTAACTTTGATATCTTGGACTTGTTTTCATTAAATGGCAACTCACTGAATTTAAAATTTTGTAGTAACGTTATAGAATAAGCATTGATCTATACTCATCAAAAAATTAAAGGAATGCTAATAATTTTGAAAATTTTTTTCAAGAGGTCTTATTTCAGTCAAAAATAGTTCGATAATGATTTTGAGACATGAAAAAAAAATTAATACCGAGCTTAAGTCGCGTCATGACAGTGGGCGTAATAGCTGAATTTCCAGTCTGGTAATTCACTAACACGGAAAAGCACTTATCTTTCCTACCCTACTCCAGTTTTGAGGAATTCGTTACTAATTGTGTTGGAGGCACTTGGACCACCTGCCACAAGTGCCCTTATGTAAATCCGGCTCTGGGCAACCCTAGTCAAACCTGGTACTATTTCTTCATTTAATTAAAAAAATTGCCCATATATCGTCTATGATATATGTCGTCTACTACAATACTTAATAAATGATCCGTTCCATTTATTTAGGGGGAAAACTTAATGAATGGGACATTTTTTTAAAAATCGTCTTAACTTCAAAACCAAGTAATCAAATATTTTAAAACTAAAAAAAAATTTATTCTTTCTAAATAATAGTAAATTTTTTTGTTTGAAAAAAATTAGATTTTTGTCCCATTCAGTAATTCCATTCTCATTGAATGGGACAAGAAGAATATTGAACGGGACATATGTAATACAATGTGAAATTCATGCGGTTTATACAGGTTAGTAAAAATATGAAAATGGTCATAAATCTCAACGGGAAACCATTTTTGGGATAAATGATGAGGACAAAAATCCCAGCATTTTTCACGGCGCATCCGATGGTGACCTTGACTTTGAGGTCAAAATCAAAATTCAAGGTCATATTCATAATGTCCCATTCAATATTCCTTGTCAAGTGACAAGTTAAAGTCAAGAAATAAAAAGTACATAACCTCAATGCGCAAACAATACTTATTTAATGATAGCCTATACTAAGCGGTTTAATAATCAACTAATACAATTAATCTAAGCATAATAGTTATCATAGAATATTTAGTAATTTATAAAAAAATAAAAGTTACTTTTTCGGTTTAAAATCATATTTCCTAATTTTTTTTGAAACAAACGGAAAATCGTTAACACATATATCGCACATAAAAATAGTTATATAAAAGACACCTAATGACTGTAAAACAAATTTCCACTAACGGTTCCTTGTTAGCTAAAACTCATTTGTCCCATTCAATAATCCTCCCATTCATTAAGTGTCTCCCCTACATGCATCAATAAGTAACTTATGTACTGATATCAATGTAAGGTGACACAAAAAATATAAACTATATACATAATTTTACGTAAATACGTAGATACGTTAACACTGTAGGAAAATTAATTAGAAATATAATGCGCAAAAGTAATACCATACATGTTTAACTCTTAATTTTTTTTTTTAATTAGATCATAAATTTTTAATTAAAAAATGATATGCAGATAACGAGATAATTACAACATTTCAATTTTTATTAATATAAACATAAATTATATTAATATTGAATAAGGAAAAGGGTGTAATAAAAGAGGATGAAATAAAATAAAAGATAAAATAATCAAGAGAGAGAAAGTTTATTAATTTGATTTATTTGAATACAAAGAAAACTGGAGGAAAGAAAAATAATTTGTAGGAAATGTCAAGACCAAATTCTTACGTGTATATTTTACCTGTTGAAATAATCATGTTAAGGAAAAATCCTTAAGAATGTGATTGATTGATAGTACTGCATTCTGAAAATAAGTTACAAAATGTATAATTGTTTAAATGACTTTTAAGGTTTAACAATTTTTGAAGAATTTAATGTCTTGTTACCACTTGCTTTTAAACGTTATTCTGGCCTTTACTATATTAGTGTAAAGCTGGTTCTACACGATGCTACGAACGTTCCTTCCAACGTTCGATCGAACGTTTGAGGCAATTAAGTTCGATAGTTGGTGCGACGAATGTATCTGCTACACGGTGAATCGAATGTTTGATCCAATACGAATGATGATGTGTTGGTACTCAGTGGACGAGGCTGTTATCTGTCTGATGTTATCTCTAATGTTATACACTGATCTTCACATGAACGAGTCGTGCAGCTGCTGAGTCGAACCAACCAACGCAACCAACATTGACCTTCAAACGTTCGAAGCATCCCTTTGACTCGGTGCAAGAATACCGACATCGAGCGGGACATGGCCAAATGTGAATGTTTGACGCTCGACATTGGACACTCGTAGGTTCGAACAACGGCCACACGATGCGATGAACCATCGAACGTCCAATGTTGGAAGGTGTTCGTAGCATCGTGTAGAACCCGCTTAACAGAACAAAATCAGTATATTTTTTAGTAATTTATGTATATTTATTCGTTTTGTCTTATATTCAACTAACATGGATTTATAATATTACATTTACAATTGTATAAAATTACACTGTTATCAGCCTAAAACTTCTTACACGCTTCATGTATGAGGTCTTGTCAGGCTTACATACACTCTCAAAACTACTTTGTTGAAAGATTAAACATTTTCTGAATTTTTTTTTCTTTGAATTCACAAATTATTTCATTGGATCAAAGGAAATATTTTTCTTTGAATCAAAAAAAAAAATGTCTTTGGATCAAAAAAAAATTTTTTTGATACAAAAAAAATTTTCAAAATTTTTTTTTTTAGTAGTAAAAACAATATTTCTTTCAACCAAAAAAAATTATTATTTTTTTAAAAGAAAACAGAATTAAAGAAATTTATTCTTTGAACAAAGAATTTTGAGAGTGTACAGTTTCAGACAAGTTTCAATGATTATTGTACCTATATGATGGAACACAATTTCAAATCAAATAATCAAATTTATTTTTAAATAAAAATATATTTTTGATTAAATGCGTATTTATTTATTTATTTTTATGAAACTTGTTAATTTGCGTATAATTTGAAAATGCAAATCTATTTTAATGTATTCTATTAATAAATGTATTTTTAAAATTATATTTTAAATGACCCGAGACATTTTATTTGTTGACTATACCATGATTGAAAAAAACAGCTAAAGCTAAACTATACCATGATTGAAGCTTTAAAAAACACTATTCTCAGTTATACATATAGGGTAAATGCGGGAGAGATGCCGCCTCGGGAGAGATGCCACAGTAGCCATAGTTTGTCCGTTGACTGATAGATAGCGCTATTAATGAATTATATATTTAAAATAAGTTATTTATTTAAGTTGTGTATGGTATCATCTATGATTAGTCCATCAGTTTAGTAATTATCCAACTTTTTATTATTGAAAAGTAAGCTTTTTAACATAATATTTTATTAAGCATTTAATTCATTAGAATTTAAGAATGTATATTTCATTGTTTTAATGAAAATGAGTTTTGTTATTAATTTAGGTATAATTTTTGAAGTACTGTATAAAATTTTAGGTTAGCATTCCGCACTATGCTTGCTATAGCAACATGCGGCATCTATCCCAACAAAAAGGAGACATGCCGCATTTAAAGTTGGTGTAGATGCCGCATAATATTACATATTAAAAACATACTTACACCTTGATTATTCAGTTTTTTTTTTTTTGGACTGTAAATTATGCCACGTAAATATAAAAGATCCATTAATGGATTAGGAAGAGCAATCATATTAGTGAAGATAACGAAAATAATGGTAATTGAATGTTTTAAAAGTACTCAGAAACAAAAAAAAAAAAATTGATTGGTTAAGACGTATAAAGTGCCAAAAATGGTTACATATGACATGCATCATGTATGGAGATGTCTATAATATATGTTCAAGAGGGACGCTGCACCAAAAAAATGCAAAATTTTCAATATGAACTATGCGGCGTCTCTCCTTTGATGCGGCATCTCACCCATAGGTGTGGGATAGACGCCGCTTTGCAGGCTCTACAAAAATGTTAATTTCGAACCCTTTTGTGACTCAAAATTTAAAATTATTTATAAATAATTTTAAAGAACAATGTTTATATTTATTGTGTACCAAATTTCAAATCAATTACCTTACATAATATCTATCTTATATGCCAAATAAAAGGAAAAAAGAAAACGTCTGAAAAGTGATAATTGCTTTCTAGTATTTTATCTACGACTAACACGAAATTTCTTATTTATAAGTGACTTTTTGGACTCAGTATTCTAGAAGTTTGATGCTCCAAATTGTTTCGGATTAGAACGGAAATAATTTACAAGAACTTATTTTGACACTAGTTGTTATTATACCTACAATAAATTTTTGAAATCTATATATTCTTATACTTTTTAGCTTTAATTTTTTGTATGATACACTTTTTTATTGCAGTTAATTAATTATGTATTTCGGGCGTCGATTGTAAAATATAATTATCATTTACATTTCAACTTTTTTTTTATTAATGATTTACATACTTGAATACATTTTATTAATAAAATGCTTACATCATTTAAGTGGATTAAGATACCTATTCTAAATTGCCTTAGCTATCACGTTTTCCTGTAACTACATTGTAAATCTGTATAATATGTAGTTTAGTAAATAATAAAAAAATTATTTAATTTCCTGTTGGGTTTTTTCGAAAAATATCAACTAAATTTAATACTAAATATTGTATGCTAATTTTGATATTAAAGTGATGTGAATTTGGTACGCTTGTAGTAAAATACTAACAACTTTTATTATGGATTCAATTAAAAACTTTTGCTTATAATTTAATAATAATAAGACTGAAAAAATATGACAGATTAATGAAAATAAAGGGCGCTACACACGATCACTGAACAGTTCAAACTGACAAAGAAAACTGATCGTGTGTAGGCCAAAAACTGACAGTTTTTTTACTATCAGTTAAAACTGATAAAATATTTCAACACATAATTTTTTAACTGAACTGATGGAACTGATCGGTTTAAACTGAGCATGTGTAGGTAAATTCTCATCAGTCGTATTGCGATCTGAAGAAACACATATACTAACCAACGCATACGTACTATACGCTGGCTGTAGTGATGGAAAATGACTGTTGGCTCTATTGCGAGAACATTTGTAGATTTCAAAGATAGAACCTGCCCTATTTCCGTGTGTGTTTCTCTGTGATATTTAAAAATTAACTAATAATAAAATCGTATTTCTCACGTGAACACCCATTTACCATCCCTAATGGTACTTGTAAACGAGCAACATTTTACGGCAATGTGTGGCCGGCAACAATGGCCGGGCAATATTGCTCGAGATTCAGAAATATTTTCCAGCAATATATTCGTATGGCCCGGCAATGTGTCTGTATGGCCGGGCAATATATTTCATATTGCAATTGCTGGCTTGCGTGTTGCCGGTGTTGTCGGTGTCTGAGCGAAAATATATAAATATTGCCCGGCCATATTACTTTCACCTAGAGGTTATTAGCCTAGTCTATACTTATTCAGAGTGTCTGAACAATCAGATACTCTGGATAAGTACATTAAAGACTTATAGGAGTCTCCAGTCGCCAAGAATCGTAACGTGATTGCCAATTTTGTCGTTATTGGTATTGGTTCTCGCATTATACTGTCGACTGTTTTTGAATTTTAAGTCCACTTTTTTAAGTAAGTATTTAAAGTCGCTTTTTGACATTCTAATGAAGTTTATGAATAAATAATACACTATATATGCAGCGCTAATTAACATTTCTTCAGAATCGACCATTATTGCCACGTGTACATGCAAAATTATCAGCAATACTGTGGCTGATAGATGCCGGGATATATTTGGCCACATGTTGCCCAGCCATAGTTGGCGGCAACATATTGCCGAAATATGGCCGGGCCATAATGTTCAGCAATATTTCCGGCAATATGTAGCAATTTTATTACTCGTTTACAAGCCTCTTAATGGTAGACATGAGTGGTGGTAAACGCATTACATCTTGTAAGGAATTAATGTGTCTTCAGTTTTAACTGAGAGCTTTAATATGAACGTGTGTAGGCACGTGTTTCCACTGTCAGTTAAAACTGATCGTGTGTAGCGGCCTTTATATTCTCACAACTTCCTAAACATTACACCTACTATATTTCGATCAGGATTTAAAAAATCTCACAAAATATGTAATACAGTACAGCATCAATTTTGTCAAAAATTTTTTAAAAAGACGGAAATTAAGTCAATTTATAAAAATAATGACCAATATCAAAATTGATGTCTTTATCCCCGCAAACATTAAGCAAAGATTTATTTTTGTTTCTTTCTTGCATCATCTTTGTTTGGCTATTATAATAAAAGGTTACTTAATTAAATTTTTGCGACATTGCTACTTAATTCAAATTACAAAAGTCAATGTTTACCTACTTTCTGTGTAATGTTTTCAAATGTTTTTATAAAATTTTAGTACCGACTCATCATAATAATTGAGTTGTAATGGAATTAACATTAATTACAAAAATATAATTAAAAATGAAACATGTTAATTATTTTAATAAAATTAGAGACTTTTTCAAAATTTCCATGTTTGTATTCGGTGGAAATAATTATTTTATTTTTCTAATGTTTTTGTAACATTTAAAAGATTTTATATTTCTTTCTTTTTTTATTAAAGAAAATTCTTTTGTGAAATTATAATATATTCGTCTAATATAATTAGTCTTTTGTAGCAAGGTCATATTCATTCTTCATTGATTTGAAAATGTCTTGAGTAGTGTTAAAACATATTGTTTAAAAACTGTATTCCAATGATTTAAAATTAATTTTTTATAAAAAGAAAAGAACCATTCTATAGAAAGCAGTGTAGCAATGTTCAGCAGTGCTTAAAACATCATAACTCTAGAGAATGGGAAAAACGTTTCGTGAAGTGTTATTTCGGTGTTCTACTATTATTACATAATAATAGTGGAAGAGCTGAAGAAAAGCGAATTCCTAATTAACTTTTCTTCTAGTGAGTTATTCAACAGTTTACAATTTGTTAAAATTTAGCAATCTAGTTTGTAATATGAGAATGACGAGAAAGGACAACATTAAAGTTGGCCAAAGGTCTTTTTGATCAGTTTTTGAATTTTTTTTTAGTACATCAATGTTGCACATAATTGTTTAGTTTAGTTAATAAACAATTAAACAAATCTTTAACAAAAAAAAAAGAAAAAATGTTTTTTGAACTGAAGCGAGCAGATCAAGTGGAAATTTTGTTTGCTGGAGATTAAAATTTTTCCATTTTCATTGACAAGCACACCCCCCTCTTCCTATTACTTAGATAAATAATACAAAATAAATTGTTTAACGATTAATTATTGTTATACCCTATTTCAAATACAATGATCATGAGTCAAAGTTAAAAAATTAAGTGCAATTAAGTTAAAAAATTTACGTAAGTGCAATAATGAAAAAGATAAAGCCAAGAAAATGGAAATTATTTAAATTCATAAGTGATGAAGCATGATTAAATTTAAGTGAAATGGACCATACAAAATTGTGGATTCTAGTAAGTCTATTCCTATTCGTATATCCTTTAATGTATCTACTATTTTACGCAAAATAAAATAGATTAAGAAAGGTATGCCGACGCGCAGATCTTGATGACGTAAATGGCGAATTAAATATATACAGTCTGAGTTTTTTGAGAATTGCCATTTTTACTACATCCAAACCGTTGATTAAGTTGAGAAATTGTTCACATAAGAGTTGCAGATATCGATGGGGGAAACCGGTTGCTATAGTCAGCTCATAGCTCTTATCAACGGTTTGGCTGTAATAAAAATGGTAACTCTCAAAAAACTCACACTTTATAAATATAATAGTAAGTAATTGTAATGTCTTTCTAAAAATTCAAATATGTGACGTATTACGGCGTAGATGGCGAACTGCGCAAAAAAGCTTATTTTATAGGCTCAAATGTAGTGTACCTTTCTTAATCTACTTTGATTTTACGCTATATCCAGCAATACAGTACAAGCTCTCAATAATCCCTAATTTCGATCGTTACATTTCGTTTCATTCATTCTAAATAACGCCAACGATTAAAAAGAAAAAAGTTGTCATTTATAAATGAAGGATTTAATTTTTGTTGCCTGGGAATAGCATACATGTGTGGTGTTATTATTCAAAGAGAACGATTCAAACTTTTGTTCGTAACAAAAACGACTCCTATCGAGATGTAGGGGAATATCATTATTGAGGGCTTACACTGTATTATCCAAACGATTTGATTGATTTTGTTGAATTTTTTGGTTGTTTTAAAATAAGAAGGAAAGTTTGAAATAGATTCATTCATTCATTGTTTACCTACCTTAAAATGCAATAAATTTACTTTTGTATTTGGCTTTCTCTAATTTTACTTCTCTGAACGCTTCTTGTAACTTTACTGAATTTTTATTAGTTCATTAACCGACACAGTCACAAGTCGCCGCAATTCTAATTAAAATTATATTTTTAGATATTTAATCGATGCTAGTATTTAAAAATAATTAGTAAAAACAAATTTTTACTCTATTTAAACCGGTTTACCAAAAAAATTTCATTTTTTATTTTATGTATAAATCTAAAAATTATTTGTTATTAAACTTTTATCGTAGAGTAAATTATTGTACTTATATAAATTTTATGGAATTTGGTAAATTAGAGGTGGCTGAATTTTTGACTGTCTAAATATATACTGTTAAAGTATCTACTTTCTATGTAAAAACTGACACTTCGTTTGTAAGTAAAAAATCATCACGAGTAAAACTCGAATCAAACTTATTTCTAAATATGTAAAATAAAAGTGTGTGACTGGTAACACACTTTCTGTGTGATGTCTAAATAAAAGTCTACTGACTGGTAACACACTCTCTGTGTGATGATTTCTCTAAACATTATAGACGGATAACATAATACATATAATACAATTTTTAAAGCGTACACTTCTTTTCTATCGTCTTTCTATCTTTAACAATTTTGATATTATGTATTTATTTTTTAACTACGTAGACGTGCGGCCATTAAAGTGTCAATATGTATATTTACCTGTGATATCAGATCATTTCTTGTTACCGCAGTTTTTACAGACTCACTCGACAAACCAAGTCGATTGAAGATTTTCTCAAACGTCCTAAAAATTATCGTAATGCATCATCCAGTCCGGAAGACGTAGGGACTAAAATCAATTATTACAAATATTCTTGTTAAAGCTAGAATAACTTTTCGCAATGATTAGGTGTTATTTTTGAACTTCGTTGAATTATTCCCTTTTCTGTTAATAACATTAATTAGAGTGTAATTAACAGACCACATTTTTAATTGATCAATTTACAATAAAATTAATTTGCCACATAATATTTCAAATATAAACTAATTTGTTAAGAGAAAGTGATTGTATATTATTGATATTATGTTGTACCACAATACTATAAATAAATATAATATTAAAACATTATTATTACATATTTATTATTGTGATTGAACATATAGATAATATATATATATATATATATATATATATATATATATATATATATATATATATATATATATATATATATATATATATATATATATATATATATTTATTATAAATGTATACATAGACGTATTAATAACACAAATAGGTGCCTGTAAATGGACTCAACCACAAAAATGTATTCAATAGAATGTATTAGCTTAACCTTAAGGGATAGTCTATAGGTGTAGAAGCTGAGTGGTCAAAATTATTTGAAAATTAAAATTAAAATTATTACAATTTTTGTTGAGCCATATTTTAAAAGAACGTAATTAAAAGACAAAAAAATAAAGTTAGTAATTATTTTGATCCCTCACAGTGGTGTTTCCCCTTAAACATACTGATATTATTAATAAGTATATCGTTATAATATCTGGTTAGTAGTTTAGGTATAAATTGTATAATCTTTTTTGTTTACGAAATACTTTGTTGTTATTATTATTATTAATATCTATCACAAATAGGTACACAGAGATAGGCATGCAAACATGTACACTATATTTAACCCTTTGCACTCGACGGGCGCTGCCACGGCGACACAATAAATATTAATTTTACTCGTTAGGCGCCGCAGCGGCGCCATAAACAATAGGTACGTATTTTATTATTTACAACATGCTAGGCCCGATTTACATTAAGGCACGATTTACATTAACGCTCCGCTCTCAGTACGATATCACTTCACTCCCGGTTCGATAAAATATTTTTACATAATAAATAATGAGTGTATTCACATCATCGCTCTGATATCGGTCCGATATCAGTCATGGTTCGCTCTCGCTTCAATACCGCTCCAATACCAATACCACTGAGATAATATTTTATCGGAGCGATATCAGACCCTATATCGATGATAGTGAACACGTTTTTGATTCCACTGCGCTCCGTTTCTCAGCCTTCTTCATTTATTTGAAAATTATTATTTTAGGAAAACATGATACAACATTAGGGAAACATGATACAACATGATACAACGACGCGACGTCTTGTTACAATACATTGTGATATATACTACTAAAATTAACTAATAGATATATTGTATTATGGATATTATGTTCTCCTAATACAATAGTGTTTGCAGCGTTTTAAAACTAGTGTCGAGTAGCTGAGTACTCATACTAAAAAATGGTTCGAGTGCAAAGGGTTAATTAAATATATATAGATAATTAACACTGTTTTTCCGGTAAATTTAATTATTTGTGCATATTTAATTGTCATTTACTGTTAATTATTAAATTAATTGCTGTTTAATGTTGTTATTTTTATCATTATAAATTAAATAAAAATATGGTTTTAATTACATTATTTAAAATACTGTCATTATTGAACGGTCATTCTGGTCTATTTAGTATACATGTAACTACAAATAAAAATTTCATAATATTTAATTAAACTAACAGTGTGTGATTCCGTGGCACCAGCAACTAAAAATGTTGGAAGCTTAATAGTATATTGTACAATAAGTGGGAAAAGAGGCTTATTTCTCACGAATATGAGTTTGTTGTGCAAGCCCGCAGGGCGAGTGCAACAATTCGTATGAGTGAGAAATAAGCTTTTCCCACGTATTTTACACTATACTTTTTCTACGGGCACATTTTTTTTCGTAAAATTTTAACATAAATA
Organism: Brachynemurus nebulosus; assembly: GCA_035578155.1. Taxonomy (NCBI): domain Eukaryota; kingdom Metazoa; phylum Arthropoda; class Insecta; order Neuroptera; family Myrmeleontidae; genus Brachynemurus; species Brachynemurus nebulosus. The sequence goes on along the minus strand of JAPWDM010000008.1, from coordinate 38,597,132 downwards.
ATTAAAATAAAATTTGAATAAGTGTTAAAAATTTTTTTAATTTATAATGTCAGTGGTAAGATGTTCAAATTTTTGCCAAAGCATACTTTGAAACTGTGGAAACAATAATAAATAATTAAGATACCAAATGTGTATTTTTAGATTTATTTATTGATAACTGACACGGGGGTGAGGCCAAAAAAACATGGCTGATTTTTGTGTGCAACGAAAAATCTATTACTGTCAGTAGTCGTTTATTTCAATTAAATTATGTTACCTTTAAGCGAAATATTTAACTGGGGTGGTTCAAATCCACCTCAGAAAAATTTTATTTATGCTGAGAAAATTCTTGAAGCTCATCGTTTGATAAAATGTGAAAGAAATGAAGGAAGTTTGAATAGTAACTCTGTTTGTTTTACTGCACTGTGTTTGCAAAGTTCGTATTTAAAAGAACTACCACACGAAATTAATGCATCAATTTCCAAAAATGGGAAAATTTCATTTGTTAAATGCTCACAAACCCACAATTTATCAAATTAGATTATCTACAATATATTTAAACAGTCGACTTACTTGGTAATATAAAATCACTTCTTTTGAAATGTAACGAACATACTCTCATATGCGGATTCACATTCTTTATTTTTAAAACACGCAACCATGCTTTTAGTCTGTCGATTTTTTCCATTTTTCCAAATATATTTTCAATATAATGTAAATAAAACTACTACCGGGCTTAGGAATAGCATGAAAACTAATTTCTAAATTTTCGTGAGATTTACTTCCACAACCATTTACAGCACAATAAACTCTGCTCTTATTCTTTTTACCCAAAGGTAATTTTATAATTTCCATACTGTTTTTAAAAAAATATATTTTATATTTTAATTTAAACTAATGTCAAACTCTAATAATTTACTTAGGTGCACACTAAAATTAGTTGATTTTTCGGCCACCAGGTGTCATGATCAAAGTGGTCAGTTTCCAATACACATTAATATATTAAATCAAACATAGCCAACTTTTTTATTATATTAAGCCGTGGGAAATTATTTCGCACGCTGTTTTCCGCATTGTGTGGGCAATTGTTAATTTTTACATATAGTTAACCGTGCGCAAAATGTTACTTTTATTAGTAGGAGTAGAAAAAATATTATATATCTTTGCTACCAGCGTCGCCACCATGTACGGTTTTCAGGACTCCAATTTGATACATAAAATGACAAAATATACACAAATAAATAATGAGTAATATTACTAATATTACAATTGTTTACGCAATTTGCTTACTTTTTCATGTTTCTTGCAGAAATTAAAATATGTTCCAAAAAAATTATCTAGGTTATAATTATATACACCCGTTTTTAACATTAAAAAATTGGCTTCATGAACATATCACTTTTAAATAATAAAAAACTTTGTTAAGTTTTGACTTGACCTACGACCTCGTACTTGATAGATTTTGTGTGACTATTTCTGCATTCGTAATATTATTGATAACTTAAATATTCGTTAACAATTATCGTACTTTCTATGTTTGCAAAAATTAAAATCAATTTTGGCCAATCTACGGCTTTAATAGTTTTTTTTTTTTTTAAATAGATGGTTAGAAACCTTATTTCTATGCTTCAAAAAATCTTTATGCGTTTACCACAGTAATAGCAGTATAAAATTGAAACAGTTTATGCATTTTAAACAAAAATTCTTTCAAAAAAGTTCCGACATTAATTTAAACTTTTCTCTTTCTTCTACCATTTTCAAGATGTTTGAAAAGATTAAATTTTAATTTTTTAAAGAAACTTGGAAACAAGACTTTCCTTGTTAAATATTGTGTATTCATATTTTAATCTTATCCATAGAATGAAAAAATTACCTCAGTAGACAGATGGAAAATCTGATGGTAATTATATGTTATACGTGAAAAATTTCATTTAACCATGCGACGGTGATGTTGGGATTTGACGAATTTTGATAATAGTCAATATTGTTTAATTGTTCCGTTGCATCATTCTTATATTTTTCTTTAATTTGTTGACATAAAATGTGCAAATCTATGTATAAATATTTTGTATTTTTTTTTAATTTTTAGTTTAAAAACAGAAAACTGGTATAGTTGGTTCTGGTATTATGGAAATTAAGCTCTCGATCTGATTTGCAAATTTTTAGCATCTGTTGCTATCTAAACCTAAAGGTTATACTTATTTGTTGCAGGTGTATATTTTTGAAAATGTTATTTTTAATAAGAAGTCATGTATACCAGGGGTTCTCAAAGTGTAGCCGCGAACGAATGTCTGCAATCTCACTTCTGAGTTGAAAAATGTCATATTTTATATATGCAATATATCTTGTTATCACATAGACTTCAACCTATTTTACTATGCGAATTACTTTTACTTGAAAATTCCTTCAGGAAATATGATTTAATTTGCACAAATAATTTTTCTTTTTTTTTACAATTCCGATTTTCTGAAAAATGAAAAAGCAGTATCGAAAACTATAAATATCTTTAAATTTCCAATTTCTAACATCAACATTATGGTTTCTAGAATTTTTAAAAAATTTGGTATATACGTGATGATACCACCAGCTACCAAAATCAAATTTTCAAGTTTAAATAACTACAAAAATTGAATGAATTAGGCATGTTGGTGAACTTGCGTGTGAAATTTTAATTTTTCATGTAAAAAGACCCATGTTCGTTTAGAAAATGTTTATTTTTCGAATGTGAATTTCCTGTTAGACAATACCCCTATTTTTAATTTATAAACGTTAAACGGTGTATTTCAGTGTTTTTTTTTTTGTTCTTTGAATTTTTTTATCTTATTCTATTTATTTTGAAATGTTATTCGATATTTTTAGAAAATAAATACTTTTAGTGATCAACAATATCATTCTATAGTTCACTGACTGATTCAAAGTCAATCAATAATTAATCACTACCTTGATGTCACCCTCGTGCGAATAGCCAACATAAATTTAAAAAAATGAGATTTTTTTATTTTTGCTTCGATCAATCGTTTGTGAATCGTTTGTGAATGTTTGTGACGCTATTATTTTCGTTTGTGACTAATTAGTTAATTAATTATTTAATTGTTAATTACGAGTGTGCGAATAGCCAACATTTTTTAAAATTTATTGCAATATTGACTTCCGGGCACTTAATCGATCGAAAATCGTTTGTGAATTCCAAATATACCATTAAAAACATTTGTGACAGCGTGTTTTTTTAAAAAAATATAAAAAAAAATTCTGTATACTGCTGTCATTTACAAAATAGTTATTTTTTCTCACACTAGAGGGCATTGGAGTGCAACTAAACAGAGTGGCCAATATAAAAAACTTCATTACTACAAAAAATAATTGATTTTTTTTATTATTTTTTTAAAAAATACGCTGTCACAAATGTTTTTAATGGTATATTTGGAATTCACAAACGATTTTCGATCTATTAAGTGCCCGAAAGTCAATATTGCAATAAATTTTAAAAAATGTTGGCTATTCGCACACTCGTAATTAACAATTAAATAATTAATTAACTAATTAGTCACAAACGAAAATAATAGCGTCACAAGCATTCACAAACGATTCACAAACGATTGATCGAAACAAAAATAAAAAAATCTCATTTTTTTACTTTTATGTTGGCTGTTCGCACGAGGGTCTTGATGTCTGAAGTTAGAATAGGAAATTGACCAAGATTCGCTCTACTATCAACCAGTCGATCAAAATGCACGGATTGAACACCACTCTTGCAAATTAGAATTTAGATTCTTTTAAAATATATTACTTATTCCTAAATTTTTAAAGTACTACATTAATTCAAGTATATACAAACACAAAATAAATTCAGATTAGATAATAAAAAATTTTCGTAATTCTGTAAAACTGAGTTCATATAGACTAATTGTTTTATAATTATCAATTAACATTTTCTAGGAAATTTTAATACCTCTAGCTAGTAAGAAATAATAATAATAAAATTTGAATGGAGAAAATCAAAAAGCTTTCATTTATTGACCTTGGTAAAAATTTAAAACAATTTTATGGTTTATACCTAATTATCTAAAATAAAAGAATTATTTAGAATTTATTAATCGATGTGGTGTATACCTATACACAAATAATATAACGATTATAAATATAACGATTATGTTTAACCTACAGGAGGTCTTTTCACTAATTTAAAATTGATAACGATTAATAAGCTATTTATCAACAGGTATCGGATTTCTTTCGGATCAGACAGTTTCGTCTTTAGCATATGCAGGTATACATATTGCACTCAGTGTGACTAAAAGTTCAAAATATTTTCATAAAAACAACGTACACAAGTTATATACACAAACATACATATGTGTATCAAAATATTATTTATACGTATTTTATGTAAACATTCTTTTTTTTCTTTTATTCATTACCTGCACAATTAAAAAGTGCCACGGTAATTTTAATAGACTATCAAAAGTATTTTTGTTTATATTATGTATGTGATTTATGTGACATGTTCATTTAAATTAAATAAATTCATCTTTTTTTATTGTTTTCAATTTTTTGAGAGATAGAAGTATAGTTGCTTGTTAAAAATTTATTTTTCAATAATAAAAAATCTTAGTAAATACGTACGTCTTAGCTATTATAGTGGACCGTCTAAATATTCAACAACTTTTCAATATATTTTACAAAATTTTTTTCCGATTTTTTGAATTTTCTTACTTTTGTCAAATAAAAAATGCTGTTAGTATTTTAAATGGTGAAAAATGTAATTTTTAACCAATTATATTGATTCAAATGTGCATAATTTAATGTAATTTAGTTGCAAAATTTTATTGAAATAAGTACGGTCCTGACCTGTCCTAAGAAACCCGGTACCTATTTATCAAATTATGTATTGCGAATTTTTATAAGAAAGTATCTATACAAACTTGTTTTTGTTAATTATAAAGTTTAGTGTACACCTCATGTAATTACGTCAATTGGTCGTAAACCAATTATTACTTATGATTACGTCATATTTTATACTGAGAATCGATTGCTTAACGGTTTATACTGTACAAGGAAGGAAATTTGAATTGAATTTGAATTTATATAATATGTAAGATTTTTAGACGTATTGTAATAATACCTACTAACAATAAATGCATATTACAATGTAAAGTTGATTATTTAGTTTTTAATTGTAATATTGTACGTATTTATGTGCGTTGCGCCGTTACTGCTAACACCTTGAATGAAATATTGAACATTTTTGTTGAATAAAAATCGTATAATTACATATGTGTCAAACGTGGAAATTATTTTTATTATTAATTTCAAGGAAATTTAATACAATTTAATGCAACAACTGTTGCTATAGCACAAACGGAGGTTTTCAAAAGGCAATAAATAACATAATCGACATAAATGTATCTGTTTTTAATAAGATTTCGAAATTATTCTTCAGTTTAAAAAAAATAAATAAATAAATAAATGTGTTTTTCAGGCAATTTTACATTATCCTTAGAAATTCTTTTTGGGTTTTATTTGACTACTTAACCGTTTTTGAGAACTTTTGTCTTTTATATGAAACGTGAAGAAAGATTTTGGCACAGATAAATGGTTTTTTTCCAGCCTTTCTATCAATATACAGGAAGGTACGTGTGCGGGAAAGAAAGAACGATATTTCGTAATCTTTTTAAGAAAGAAAGAAATATATTTTTTATTCCTTTTTAAGAATGTTCTACGAATAGATAGGTAATTTGTATACAGGATGTTTCATGTATTAAATATGAAATGCATTTTTAATACGAAATACATATTTTTTGATAAAAGTATAACTTTTTAACTGATTATTTATTAAATATATTGGACTAAAATGTATTGCAAACAATTATCATATATATTTGTATTCTACACACATCGAAATCGCAAGTCATAGTTATCAACTTGTATATTCTGAATTTGTATTTAAAAAAAAGAAGGAAATATAATTGCATTTCTATCTGATTAGGGTGTATTATAAAAAGAATTCTTGCTGTACCATGTTATATCTGTCTTAAAAAATAACCTCGAAGATCGAAAAAAATTATATTTTAAAATTTTTTTTTCAAGCTTAGGTAAATTACGCAGTAAATAATTAAGTATAAACTCTAACGTCATACGATTATTTACTATGAAAAAATCGCACATTCTGCCTTGGAAAAAGTAAAAAGTTCATCGGCTTAAATTTCATTGTCAGAATTAAAAAAGTCTCTAAAGCGCAACTTCTTATTAATAAATTATTATATGATATTAAATTTCATATTTAAATAGTTAATTACTGCGTAATTTGTTTACTTATAGTTTTCTTAAGCTTTCGAGATCATCTTTGAAGATAAATTCCTGTGATACTTATCCAGAGAAAAGGGAGAAAAAAGACATTTAATTCAGAAAAATTCTAAAAAAATATTTAAATTTTCCGTAAAAAGGTGCTTTACGATTGCGCAGATAAAAATAACATAGTTTTTGTCTGTAATTGAATGGAAGAAAAATAAATTTGTAATTGTGAAAACGAAAAGATAATTCTTGTCAGTAATTGAATTAGAAGAAGAAGAAATTTGGAATTATTGGTTTTTGGCTATAGCTCCTAAACTGTATAGAAATTGGTAAATTCAGAGATAGTGTCCAAGGCATCTAGTGCTTCTGTATAATTCTTCGAATTTAACTGACAATGAGACTGCTGTATTTCTCATCGTTAACGAATTCCCAATGTAGACAATTTTTTTAGGGACACTATAGTACTCTACTTTTGAAATGAGACTGTCACATTGAAATATACTCTAGGTATATTTCAATGTACTCTAGGCATATTTCAATGTACCTATTTTTATTTATTAGTCTATATATTTTGAAATGTTATTCAATATTTTTAGGTAATTAATACTTTTAAAGTGATCAACAATATCCTTATAGTTCACTGACTGATTCAAAGTCAATCAATAATAATTACTACCTTGATGTCTGAATAAAAATATGTAGGTATTTATAAAATTCTCATCAAAAAAATTATTGTTGTTAAGATACGACTAATAACCTCCGAATTCGATCCATCAAAATAACACGATACCTGAATTGAATTAAAAATTCTCAATTTTTTCCATATCCTGTATAAAATAAATAATTTTCACTAAAAAAACAAATTTAGTTAAAATATGGTAAATTAAATTTCATAAACACCTCATCATTTAAGATATCGCCACCATATCGTTTACAGTTTATCACCACCAATAATAAATTAAATAACCTTCATTTATTTTAAATAATTTTTATCTGCGAATAAAAATCTTAATTACTTGTTGAAGATTTAGTTGTTATTTTTTTTTTAAATTTTATTGTGAATCTGATAAAGAAGAAACAAATAATTTGCATATTTCTTTTTTTCGCAACCTTATGAATGTCTTTAGACGTAAATTAAAATTATAATCATTGATGGAAGGTAATGTGTGTGCATATTTTTGTATTCGTGTGTTTTAAACAATTAAATTTTTACATAAACATGTAAAATTAATGGACTTGGGTAACAAACAGGACGATCCAATTAAAAGTGGGATTTACGTGTATAGAGTGAATAACTAAGTATGTATCTGTGATCATCTAATACCATGATATGTAATTAATAATTATATTATCTTACTAAATGAATATATAAATATTGCTGTTTGACATGAATTGTTCTTCATGGTGGTTGGCTTCCGATAAGGTTATGATTTATAAAAAAAATAAAAATAGAATATAAACTAATAATTATCCCTTAGCTACCTCTTTGAGTTGCATGTTACATTAAAATAAGAGTTCGTAAAGTGTTGCACTGGCGGGTCAAATATCTATAGTTTTTTCTTGTCTTTTAAATGGTTTAAAAAAATTTCGCAAAAATTTTTGAATAAGTGAAAATTTTGGCAAAAAACTAATTTTTTGTAAGAACAAAAACCATGTTCCTGGCATCCGACGTGTCTGGCTGACGAACTCATCCAAGGGTTTGGGACTTCCAATGTTCTCACCAAGTTTCGTAAAAATTGGATACTTCGTTCGAGAGTTATCGTGCGGACACACACATATATATATATATATATATATATATATATATATATATATATATATATATATATATATATATATATATTAATACATATATATATATATACATATATATATATATATATATATATATATATATATATATATATATATATATATATATGTATAAATTTAAGTGAATATTATTTTCGGTTCCTAGGGACCTCAAAACAAATTTCTGCGATGATCCCGGGTTCAAGTCGCGTCATGACAGTGGCTGTAATAGCTGAATTCCATTCTGGAAATTCGCTAAAAGGCTGAATATCACTGATTTATAAAATTTATGTAATAATATGATAATTATGTATATCACATTTACGAATATGAGATTACAGGCGATTTAACACTATGGGCCGCATTCTTGGAGTACGAAGTCCATATGGTCCTTGAGCCGCACTTTGGGAACTCGTGTATTAATATCTTCAACGAATTAATCGTAAGCATACCATTAATACTAATTGATAATTTTTTGTAACTCGATTACTATACAATAGCTACTAAATATTCCTCTTACTTCAGCAGGTTCAATCCTCATTTTTTACTAATTCTCACATTAGCTATTTTATTGCTTTTATCTATATTATATCGTTTTATTATACCTTTGTCATAAATTCTTTGTAAACCATTTCTAGTCCAGGAGGTACCGGCGTATGAGTACCGAAAACTATTCCACCTCAACTTTTTTATGCGATCCTGTTCAAATTGCCCTACTGATGATATAAATGCATGTTACCATGGGGCAACCCGGGGCCATATTGTTTAAACCGAAATTCTTTAAAGAATAGCAAGGAATTGTTATTTTTTCACCGGACAAATTTTTTTTATATTCTCTATTGAAATACAAATAAGAAAGGTCTTATGGCTTTTCATGATAAAGTTCTGCATTTTAAACTAACAACTACAATTAGTTTAAATAATATTTACAACAAAGAAATTTAAATTTCCAATAAACAGATTTTTTCGTTAATATTTTTTATTTGTTATAAATTAAATTAAAATGCATAATTATGTATACTTTTGTATTATTTTATTAATTACGGCAAAAATATTAAAAATTTTAATTATTTACTGATAGAATTTTCATTAATTTAAATATTTCGCACTACTACTGTTCAAACATTTTTCGTTTCTCTGGTTGCTTTCAATTGGTGAACTAATTGTAAAGCTTGTATACACCTCACAATGTATCATTATAACTAACTTCAAGCTTGTTTTTACTAGGACAATATTAAAATCTGTCTATGAATTGTAATGTTAAATCTTAGTGTTAAATTTGTTAAGTTCAATCTTAGAGTTATCTTAACTTGTCTTTACGAATAGCGCTCATTAACTTTATCGTGAAAAGTCATAGGACCTTTTTTATTTGTATTTCAATAAAGAATATAAAAAAAAATTGTCCGGTTGAAAAAATACTTAAAGGTATTTTAAAGGTAGGTGACGTATACTTGTGTGGCGCGCAAAATTAACAATTAAAAAACAGGTATAAACAATAAAATTTTTTTAAGTCTCTATTAAGGATATTTATTAACTATTGTATAAAGAATTAAAAAAAATATTATTAATTTCTTTTTTTTTTAATATATTTTTCATGGGTCAAAAGTACCCAAATTTGAGATTTTTCGAACCTTTAAAAATTCATATCTCTAAAAATAATAACTTTATCGTGAAGAGCCATAGAACCTTTTTTATTTGCATTTCAATAAAGAATATAAAAAAAATTTGTCCGGTTGAAAAATAACAATTTCTTGCAATTTTTAAACAATTTCGGTTTAAACAATATGGCCCCGGGTTGCCCCATGGCAACATGCATTTATATCATCAGTAGGGCAATTTGAACTGGACCGCATAAAAAAATTGAGGTAGAATAGTTTTCGGTACTCATGCGCCGATACCTCCTGGACTATTCAACCATTACTAACGAATTCAAGGATATAATTGTGTAAAACTTCCGTCTTATATAATCCGATTATGTCACAATTTTATATATTTATATGTACAAATATCAAAAAAACGATATTTTAATTTTTTATACTTAATATTTAGTTAATTGGTTTACTTTTATTCTTCTGATCTTGTGTAGGCTTTTTTTCTGTTTAATTGTTACCGCATATTTATTTATAGTATTATTAGGTGAATGGATAAATTATAGCTAAATGGAGCCTTGATTTCAGTAATTGTATAATTACAAAATCTCGTTATCGAAAATAGACTGACTGGTCTTTTGATAAGTAAATGTAATGTACAAGACACGGTCGTAGTGCTGATCTTGTTCTTACATTTTGGTCTTACTCTTGTTAACATTTATATATCTACATAATCTTGGTCTTGGATTTGGTCTTAAAAGTTCAATCCTGACCTTGATCTTATTCAAAAATACTGCAAGAGCAAGATTGCATTTTTAGATTATGTTTTCATGTAGATATTTAAGAAATTTTCAGTAATTTGAATAAATTATTAATTAGTAAACCATACTGGAGATTTTCCAAAAAATTTAAAAAAAATATTTGGTAAACGTTTAGCGTTTCTTATATTTTAGCTAGAGTCTTCATCTTTTGGCCTTGTTTGTTTATGACTTGGTTATGATGTTGCAACCATAGTTATAATATTAATGCTAGATTATATATGAATACTATTGCTCTTGGTCTTGGCTTAAAAAAAAGAAAGAAGACCAAGGCTGATTTTACTCATCAGTATCTTGTATCGATAACAAGAAAATTTTTGTTCGACGTAGACTCAGCGAATGCTTACAGTTCTAATGTGCACAGTTTGTATGTGCTTGCTCGAATCTTTAGTATTCTTCAAGTTTCCTTAAAATATGAAAACCCCAAGGGAAGGATTCGCGTTAATTTATATATCAACACTTTCTTGATCGTACAGCAGACTCTTTAATATTTTAAACTAACAAAATTTTATTGTTTAATCTACACTCATTAAGTTTAAAGCATAATATAGATAGACCAAAATTGAGACTAGAAAAAAATTAAATAAATTGAGATCATTTTCTAATTGACTTGTTTTTGCGGATATTGCCAATATTGTTAAATGTAAATCATTTTAATATACCGTAAAACCGTCTAGACCCGGACACTTTGCACCAATCTTCAAAGTAAGTAGTTTCTACATTAACCTGCTACAATAAACCTTTGTTCTTAACGTCATTAGAGAGAGAAAAACATCCTCTAAACAGCTGTACCAATAAAAACTACGGATTTCAACTTTTACTATCTCATTATTTTACAGGATTACTATTCTCCAGTTTTTCAAAGAAATAAAATGTGTCTAACTTAGACATGTCATTTTCGTCATAATTGTCATATTGTTTTAATTTTGATACGTATGTGTTCAGAATTTTATCGCGCATCAGTTAATGATGTTTGAGGTTATATTCGATGTATATATAAAAAAAAATATATGCTATGTACATATATCCGTTTAGACCCGGACACATCAATTTATTACACTATGGCCGCGATTCGCACTGGCTGTAACTTCCACTATCCATACGTTATATTCCCGCCAGAATTACGCGGTTTATGCTTCCTTCTGGTGTCATATCGCATGTTTACTTCATAGAGAGGCATACTATATATTGACCCCTCTCCCTTCTCACAAAATGTTTTGAAGCCTTTGACAGGTTCAAAGACATCAGACGATATAAAACACTGTTCTAACCCCGACGGGAGAGGTTAGTTTGCATGTTATTACATTATTTAAGTAAGTGTCCGGGTCAAGACGGATTTGGGGTGTAGACCCGGACACTTACTGTGTAGACTCGGACAATTATTTTTTATTTTTTTTTATTTTTACTTATAATGAAACAAATGGGTCAGGGATATAACAGATAATATACGCTCTTTCTAATGGTAATACTTTTATTGGTGATACCTATGAGGGAAACATGTAAAAACATAAAATTATACCAAAAAATGTAAAAAAGTGTCCGGGTCTAGACGGTTTTACGGTATATATTTTTTTTGCTTAATTAATTAATATATTGATGTATGGCAGTTATTTATCAATTTCTAAATTCATTAATAAAATAAATGTTAGATTTTGTAATTAATCAGGCGTTTCCGATGTTAATGACATATATTTGAACAAATTTGTTTAGAGATTTGATATTCATAACTTTTTAATATTAAGACATTATCGATAGTGATTTTGGAAATGCAGTTCTAAAAAAGTAACTGTAAAAATGAATTAACATTAACCTAATAATGGCTAATCAGTTCTATATAAATCATAAAATTTTCAAAAAATATATTTAAATAATTCAACATTTAATATTCAAAGCCTTTCAAGACAAGTAGAATGTGGGGTTCTAATCTTCTAATTTAGCTAATCCAGTAGCTGTCCACTAGGAACTAAATTTTATTTATTCTTGAATACATTTTTGTCATTTTTCTCTCGACTTTTGTAAAAATTTGGCCTCGAAAATATATTGTTAAAGCTTTCGGACAAAGGACATTCTAAACGCCATTATTTTGCAGCTATAACATTTTTCTACTCCAATAATTATTTCAATTTTATTCAACTATAGTAATCAATTTATTTTTGTAACATTATTACGACATATAAAGGAAATCTATGTTAAATAACAATAGATTTTGTATTATTAGTTCCAGGATTTCCTATAGAAATTATTGTATTTCACGCATCAATTCGACACGCAATAAACAAAAAAAAAATGTATTTAAATCAAACAATTAAACTTAAATTCAACTATATCTTTTCAATATCTCAAATACAAAATTAAAAAAAAAAAAAGTTTGATAATAAAGTATATTTATTTTTAAATAATTCTTGTTGCATGTAATTAATTTAAAAACAAATACGTACCGTAAAACATCCTATCTTTACCTATTAAACCTAACTTAACCATACCACACTTTACGTTAAAAACATTAAAATTTATTCTGTAGCACTTTTTTTTTAATGATGGAAATATTTCTAACAAACTACTAGTGTTATATAAGTTTTTCTGGCATTGCCAGCCGCAATTTCTTCAAATCATTGGATTTTTTTTAGTTCTTATGGTACATTTTGGTTTTAAGCAAGTGTGCAAACTTTAGTTGGTATTGCAAAAAATATACAAGTGACATAGATAATTTCATCATATGAAAAGTTACATAACCTCGTAAGTATATAAAATGATTTTTACGTTTACTTATTTGCGTATTGTCGAATAATTCGTTTAGGTAATATTATAGCAAATTTGGTAAAATTAGAGTCCTTTAACAAATCTCAACTTTACCAGTCAGCGCTGCCAACAATCAGGGTTGTCAAAAATATACGAATTGCATTATATTTTTACACGAATTCAGATATTAAAGTAAAAAACATTGTTATAGGTTTACATTTATACAAAATGTCTGGTAAAAATCATAAAAAGAAAATTGGTGCAAGGAAATACAAAAATTATTCTGCAGAATGTTAAATCTAGCAATTGATATGGTAGAAAGTAAACAAATTACAACATTATACACTGAAAAACAATTTGGAATCCAAAGAAGAGCAATAGAGAATTAAATTGAGTGTCTTGTTTTGGTTAAAAAAAAAACCGGATTTTGTAAGTTAGATAATTTGATTGAAATTGAACATTGATTGATTTAACAGACAATTGTTTTTGTTTTTTATTTCTGATTTTGTTACTTAGTCAGTTCATAATAACAAATATGTAACATTGTGTTTTATTTTTTTTTTTAAATTTATTTATTTTTGGTTTCTGGCATTTTGTTTTATTAATTTTTACTGATTTTGTATATCCCTGGTGAAAACAGCTGTATTTGACGTTTTCATAACATAATTCTATCGCAACTAGATTTATCGTTGAAAATTTCGAAATGACTGCGTGTTATTGTTAGATATTACTTGGAATTCACAAAAAAAGTATGAACAACAATGGTATATTTAGAAATTTTATAATATCTTTTCTATTTCACTAAAAAAATATGAATTAGTAATAATATGGTAAAGTTAGGAACTCCTCGACATTTGAGCTTGTTACTGTTTTTTTTATTTTTGACTAATAATTTAAGTTTCTGGGAAATTTATTTATGAGTTAGATCAAAGTTTTTTTATCAGTTTCTATTAAAACAGTTAAATATAACTAAATTAGTTCCGTCTTTATTTTATTCAAATTTGAATTGAAAATTATGGTAAAGATAGGGTGTTTTACGGTACCTACATTTATGAATACTTATGTAAACCTCAACAGTTCTTTTCAGTCCTATTCATGCATTTCGGAAGTATGAAATAGAGGGCTAAAAAGTGTGGTAAAATTTCCCTAGTAACAAAAACTGTCAAAAAAAAAAATCTATCTGTATATTTTTATTCGAGTAAATTAAAACTGAATCATATTAAACCTTGAAGAAATTCTACTTAATTAACTAATTAACAGTATGCTGAAATAATTAGCAATGTATTTTGAGAATTAATAAAAAAGAATTCAATTATTTTACCTCATTATTTTTTATAATTAGAATTTGTATAATAATAGAAGAGGTTTTCTATTTTGAGTCAATAACTTGACTCCTGAATTTTTTATCAACTGAAACCGAATGCCATTTTAAAATTATTTGAGTTAGTTGAGATAACCGTACCTGAGATTCAGTTACAAAAAAGGCTAGTTACTCCTAAAGTGTATTCATTACTTAGATATTTCTAATGATCTCGTCTAATGCTCTTGTTTCGTAACTCAAAATCACTAAATATCAGCAGATACAATTTTCAGGCAAAACAGGTGAAAAAAAGAAAGAAATATATACAAGGTGTTTCAGCCAACTAGGAACGTATAAATTTTGTGTTCAAAAGTGCTTTATTTTGTTTTTACTAACTATTTAACATAAAATTCAATGGTATTTCAGCAAAATAATGTTTTGAAATAAAGAAAAGTCCACAGCAGTATTGTAATAGTTAAATAATATCTAGTAATGCAGATAATATTTAGAAAAAGTTTATACATTAATTTATTAGTTATATATTTTTAAAAGAATACTATTTTAAAATTAAATACTGTAGTATTATAATTATTGGGATCTGTCAAATGACAAATCTGAGACTTAAAGTGTATTTATCACAGACCAATGAACACTATTACATGGTGGCCACATTACTGTAAAATCTGGAAATGTCAAGGAACTCTAGACTTTTTGGAAAAGTCAGGGAATTTTACCAAAAGATTGGAAAAAAATTGATTTTTATAATTTTTTTTATTTAGGGATAAAACTTCAATCAATATTTTTCACTTCTTGTGAGATTAGATTTAAAAATTTCATTTTTAAATCGCGAATTTTATTTTATTATTATTATTATTTTTTTTGCTCTTCATTTACTTTTTTTTAAGAAAAAGTGTTAAAAAGTTATTAAGAAATTTTTTTTACCTTTTTGCGGCGACATTTTTCACAAAATAGTCAGTGAATTTTTTAATAAAATTCCTGAAAAACCTGGAAAAGTCAGGGAATTTGATCTTTAAAAATATGTGGCCACCAGGTATTATATTATACTACTAGACAAAGCGTAAAACCAGTTTGTAGGCAGTTTTCTTGAGGCAGGTGGGCAATTCCATGGAAAAGGCTCCATAATTGAAAAAAATAAATAATTGTTATTGGTAGTAAAAATACGTTAATATGATGGCAACACTATAGTACTTTAAGTTCCCACAATTTCAATAAAAGTTTGTTTTTAGTTTTTTAGAAATAGTGTAATTTTCAATGTTTTGTCGTAAGTATAAGCTAATAGTGTATTTTATAGTGGTGTTTTAATTAAATTTTCACGGCAAGTATTTAGAATTATTGTAATCCTAATTGAATCCTTAACGGGAATGGAATTTATTATAAATTTACAGATTTTGAAAAATCTTAAGAAATTTTGTATTTTAGGTAATAAATAATAAAAATAAGTACATTTTTGTACCTTTAAAATTATTTTAAAGTTCCTATTTTATGTCCTATAGTGTCAGTTTCTAGGATTTCATTTAAAAATACTACTTTTTTGCAACTCAAAGTGATGGTAGTGTCAGTCACGTTTTGATCTGTAGTGTCAGTCACGAATTATTTTTCGAATAACTACTTTTCTAAAAAAGTAGTCTTTCATTTTATCATTTTCCAATAATTTGTTTCATATACTTCGGTTAAATATACAATTTAAAATTATAACGTCTGTACAGAGGAAGATTTTCGAAGTTTAAAAACACTCTCGAAAGCGACTTCCTTTTGCATGTAGTGTCAGTCACATTTACATTTTATTAAATAAATCATATTTCACAACTTTATTTGTGCACACTTTTTATTACAGAGGGATAATTGGGGTATCAACTATAAAACCATGCTAAAATTGAAACTGTAAACATAGTGATATTCGTAATATAAGGCAAAATAAAACGTAAATTGTGTCAAATGTAGAGTCAGTCACATATGGAATTGCCCAGGTAATGAGGTGAGACGGGTGAGATTTAAGGAATATGATGTGTTGTCCATTTTTCAGCAAATAGGACTATAATTATTGCAGGACATAATTTGAAAATAAAACGAATACCACTTTTTTTTCAAAATTTTGCAGTATCTTCTCAAAAAAGTAAATATCAATATTATATTTTGACAATAATTATTTTAAAACGTTACTACGGATACCACTGTTTATTGCATTGATTACTATATTACAGAATACTATTAGGTCGTATCTAGGTGCTTCATTTATAAATTGATACAGTGAGTCTATAGGATAATATGTATATAATAATATTATGTTATTTGATCTGTGGTATTTACTGAAAATTCATTTAATTGACAACTATCAGGTTATTATATATCCATAGTAATACGGTTTAAATAACGAAATATTATTGAAAAAAAAATATTAGAGAGCACACTGATTTTGTCTGTAATCGATAAATTTACTTCCACCCTGTATATTACGATTGGTATTACTTTCCAAGAAATTAAACTGCACTATGTTTTTATTTATAATTATAAATTGAAGCATCGTTTTGCACAAATTATTAATTTTTTTTTGTCTATTTATCATGATTCATAAATTTCAAAGTAAATGATGCCCACACCCTTCTAATTGAAGACATATTACATAATTTGTCGTATGAAAGTCAATGTTTGTTTAACTCATAGGTTGGGAAATTTTTGTAAAACGTAATTTGATTTCGTTTGTACCTAGAATTGCAATAAAAAATACTTTATCAATTTTATTAAATAGTTTTTAATCGCATTTTAATTTCTAGCGTAACGAATGATGTGATAACCTTGCTCTGTTGTTAACAATTTACCTTGAAATTCATAAATGTTGCTCTAATTATAAGAAAAACAGACGGATTTTGTTAGTAATAATTGATTTTTAAAAATTAATTAGCTTGACATTTGTATGTATCTGTATATTGATTTAAACTGGCGGTAAACCTTTGGACGATGACGTTAAATTAATTAACCAAATAATTTTATATTCAGTTAAACTGGGCGTAATTATACAATTTTTAATCTATGAACTGTTTAATTAGATGTATGTTAAAAGACTACTATGGGATCTTATGCAGGGCCGTTACCAGGCTGGGTCCCCCAAGAGCATACAAGAAATTGCAAATTTCTAAATTTCTTGGAAAATTAGAGCGGTAAACGACTGGCAAGCAAAAAAAAAATTGCCGCTTTTTTGCCAGGGGGCGACGTAGGGGCCCGAATGTACTTTCTGCCCCGGGGTCCCTGAAGACCTAGTTACAGCCCTGATCTTATGGAGCTGCGCATCCAATCTACATCTTTTCTGAAAAAGTGGTCGTTAAGAAGGTCTTCATGAAAAATAGTTTTTGATGACTTTTGACCCCGTGCAAAATTTCTAGCCACATTCGGATCAATGGGGATTTTTGACATGTCATTTAAAACCACAATATCAAGCTTTTTACCAAAATCCAGGATTCCAAGAAATTTTCCGAAGAACAATGTTTAATCTAATATCTAATAAAGCAATCATGGTTTTAACAAAATGATAATTGAAAATTGACGCTATAAATAAGTACCTACATTTTTGAGTTTAGTTAATACTGAATAACAGAAATCCTATAAGGGAACTTAACAAACTTAAGTTATATCAATCGTGTTTAGGCAAATATTCTGTGTAATCTTATAACACTGATAATTATTTCAAGAACCTCAAATTCGTATTTAAGTAAGGACTAAATTTCTAGAAAGTTTGATTATTGTTATTCAGAGTTATTATTCATAATATTATTTTTCTTTTAATAGGTATTATTTATATTAATTAACAGGAAACGTAAGAATGCAGACAAAAACTTTAAATCCGTGTAAAAATGTGAGGAAACGAATAAGAATGAAATCGATCAATAGAAAATATGTATATACGGATTATCTTATTCATAGGTTGATGTTGATTTGTACACGTTATGTAATATCAAGAATTAAAAAATTGATTTGCATAAAATGCAACTATCGTTTTTTTTCTTTTAATAATAGAAATATTCATGGTCAATTTTACCTATAAAAGAATCAGATATGACATTTTAATAATTTATTGTATGTCTACATTAATATAGTTCAATAAAAGAATCTTAAAAACATTCATTTTCTTTAAATTCATATTTAACAAAAATAAAAAGATTGTTTTAAGCTTCTTCTGCCCATATCTAAAATAAGTTTAAAGATTTGTATTTTATGAAATTACTATCACAATTAGCAGTCATTGGTTCTGATAGAATTTTAGTTTACGCCATTTAAATAAAGAGACAAATTACAGTGAGACTTAATGAGCCCGGGACTATGGAAGAAATTTCTTTTGAAGTTTCTAGAGGCTCAAAATTCTAAAGTTCTTCGAATTTTTTTACACTGCACTGCTCTAAAGAATGGAAAGTCTTTGAAACATTATCCTATGTAAGCTAGTTTTCGAGAAAAATTTAAAAAATATGTATCTCTATAATTATGCTTTCTATATACTCTTTATACAGTGCGTTCATTTCAAGATTACACATTGCATAATATAATATAGTATATGACTGTCCACTTCAAAATTACACATAGGGAAAAGTTCAATGTCAATTTACAGCGTTTCTATGGAAATTCAATTATTATTTTCATAAAAGTATTGGTGTTCAGTTAAAAATTACACATTAGTATATTACTAAATAGCAAATTTTACTGAATAATTTATTTAAGAAACAAAAATTAAAAAATTATTGTTTTTTGTAGAAATATTTGACGTGAAAACGAGCCAACATTTCCCTTCCTTTAAAGTACCACACACATATTTTTCATTTTCCATTTTTCTTCCATTTGAAGTATACTAATAATTGATATGTTTTACTTTTAATTGCAAATGATTTATTTTAAAATATTCTGACAAAATTTAAATAAATTAACGTAAAAAAATGTTTTTTAAGAAAAAGCTTTTATTTAAAATTGGGCTAAAAAAATAAAATAACTTTCGAGTGAAGTTTGAAGCAATATGCAACATAATTTATAAAAGCTTGAGGCGTTTAATTAAGTTTGGTAACTACTGAAAAGTAAAATAGCTACAGTTATATCCAAAACAGAAATAGCTAATTAATAATAACGCCTCAAGCTTTTATAAATTATGTTGCATATTGCTTCAAACTTCACTCAAAAGTTATTTTATTTTTTTTAGCCCATTTTTAAATAAAAGCTTTTTCTTAAAAAACATTTTTTTTACTTTAATTTATTTTCTACTTTTTAGTCTGACTACAATTAATTTAAAAAAAAAATTAAAGAAGTAATTTTTTTACCTATATTTTAATCGGTTAATTTACCCTAATCAGACATAACTATGGAAACAAAAAATTGCAATGTAAAATCAATGGACAATATCTGACAATTCGAAATGTCAAAAAGTTGCACAGAACTAAAAATCAACAATTTTGGTTTGGGGCAATTTACGGAAAAACTAATTATACAATATTGCATTGTCATCAAGGTTAGACACGTATGCAAAATTTTGAAACCTTTAGCTCAATTAGAACCTGTCTAAATTTTGATTCCAAGATTTGATCTAAACCAACATACTAACATAGCAAGTTAAATAAAAGCTTTTAAAAAAATGAAGCGTTGTTGTTAATTTCCCTAGAAACACTATCTCCTGGATTTCCTATGTGTAATCTCCGACTGGACGCACTGTATAATATTATCACATTTATTAATTTTTGTTTTTGTTATTTTAGAGTTCCGAAAAAAAATCTCGAAACAAATGTAGATCTAAATTAATAAGTAGAAAAAATTTCTTTCTTCGTATTGGAAACGTGGAGATGAAAATTTTTTCTCACATAACTATCACATCGTGTTGGATATCGTTACCAAAGACTCTTAAAGTAAAATTAAGATTCCTTTTACCATTTTTCATTTTGCATTTTTAAATTTCGTTTGAAAAATATTGAGCTTTAAATTGAGGTAATTTTTGTAAACGGAAATTCACTATGTTATGCAGGAGGTTGCGATAGGGGTATTTTAACCTCACAAGCTTATTTACAAAAATTACCACGGGTATCACAAATAGCTAAATGATATTTGCTGACTTTATCGTTTATTTCTAGCACAAAAAAAGAAGCGAAGCTGATAAAGCACGTTCTTCATTAGCACTTGACTTGTAAATATTCAGAAAATAATCAGTGGCGACGCGTGAGAGTAGACAAGGGAGACAGTGTCCCCCCCCCAAAAAAAAAAAAACCTTCACAAAATTCAAAATTTTTTATAAAATTTAAAATAATTATGAAATTTATACAATAATAAATAGGTATTGTCCATTTTCATACATTCACATTTTCAAACAAAACGTATTTACGGATATCGTATTAATAATAGGTAGTAAATTATGACATTTTGAAAAAATTTTTAATCAAAACCAAGAAAGGACAACTCAGATTTTTAAAGTCTGATGGAAATTTAATTTTCACTTTTCAGAACGAATACCAATGATAGCTTTTCACCCATTCCATAAAATGTGCGGAGTTGAAGAAACTTATTAGTTAATATTTTTTAAATTTTTATTTTAAAAAATTGCCTGCATTGTATTTTAAAAATCTGATGCGTGTTACTAACGAGTTTTGCGGTTACATGGTTTTAATTTGAAATTTTAATATCGTCGCCGTTTTGTTACTATATTTAGAATGGTATGAGAGAGATACCATCCATGTGCTGCAGTCCACGGTATCTTTTTTTTTCATGTTTTTGATGAAGAATGCGATTGCTGAAAGTAACGGTCCGGTCAAGGTTGCTCAAGGCCTTACGTTCTTCTTTTACACAGCTATCGGATGTAAAAGTTATTATGCATTAATTTTACGAATTTTATTTTGAATATAGATTTAGATTTTTTTAAATTACAACATTATGAAATGTATAGCTTGGGCCTTTTTACTTGGCAGTGCGCAGAAAACGAATTTAACACGTACATCTAATAGTAGGTAATAAAAGAGGGGACGAAAAAGAACAATATGTTTGTGAAAAAGGTGTGTCGTTTTAATATGATTTAAACCTAGATATTTTTCAGATGTTATTTTGTCTCTTACTTGTAATGTATTTTCTAATATTCAAAAATTCAAATATATCTATCTGTATCATGCGCGAATTACTGTCAAGTAAAAAGGCCCGAGCTTCATTTATAAAGAATTTTTTGAGTGTTGCTCTAAATTTTGTAAACTGTTGAATCAACCTTGGCTAACCAAACCAAAAATTGTTATTAAATAATTTTACTTGATTACCTACTCCATTTTACAAGATACAAGTGACGTTAATATCGAGGTAAAAATCTTGTTTACTTTATAAGAAAAATAATTAAAAACATGGTTTCCGGGAAAATACATTAGGGAATACATATACTACCAATATCTTTGTTTCATCCTTTTATTTCTTTAGTTTCTACGTAACATTTAACCTTGATTCATTTTCTTTTAATTGTTAGAAATTATAATTCTACTTACCAATAGACAAATCTAATTTCGTATATTTTTTTTATTTTATTTTAATGAACTAATTTGCTCAAAAATTAATTATTCAGATCAAGTTGTACTAAGAACAGTGCATACCGCAGCCAGGTCCGACAAGAGGGCAGAGTAGTCGGAGTTGCCATCCCGGGGTCCATGCTTAAAAAAGGGACCCGTAGCTGTTAGTAGGGGACCCTACGAACAGTAGAAAAACAGTTTTTTGCTCGTAATCGTAAGTTTAATCCCGGGGCCCCATTTTTTCCACGACCCTGTCCGCAGCAATAAAAATCTTTCCAACAGTTCTGTTTTTCAAAATGTAATTTTACTTTGTTTTCTTTGTAAGTTTGGAAACAATATTTAAAAAAAATATACATACAAGTACTACACTTGTATATGCTAATAAGCTCCTATTAAACATATTAAACTTACCTATATATGTAAATACATAATTTAAAATGTATTGTGTCAGTTTAAACAAACAAAAATCACTAAGGACGTCATTTACGTCATGTTTCTTAGGATTCAGTTTTCCTATTTAATTTTATTAGTTTTAATTTTAATTCCTTTTAATTATTTGTAGCCTTTAGTTTATTTGACCCAGGGCCGGACCTATAATTATTATGAGGAGGGGCAGACTTTGCTGTTGGCGCCCTCCTCGAGAATATTTATTATGGCGCACCAATATTTTAACTTTATTCCCTGCAAAAATCAAGTGACAAACAAAAAAAAGCGCAAATTTTAGCGCCCCGAACTTGCGTTTTTGGCGCCCCAAAATCCTTATGGAGGGGACGTGCCCCCGCTGCCCCGCTAGATCTGGCCCTGATTTGACCAATGACACCAGAAACCGACAGTCATGCCTAGATAAATGAACATGAATTATTTTGAACCTTTGAATAATATTGTTGCTAAAAAATCAAATATTCTGTAGGTAAATAAAATGAAGGTTGAAAAAAAATTTGTAGGAGAATTTAAAACAAATTTTTGAATTAAATAAAAGATTCGCCAAGATAGGACACGTATTGAATCAGGGTTCCTCAACAGCTTAATTTTTGACAACGTTCAGAGTCATCTTAACTTCATATATTTATTTTAAACTTCATTTTAAAAGATCTTTCTGACGATATTCAACACGATAGGGCACGTAGAATAATTTCTGGAGTTACTTACGAAAAACGAAAATTTAGTGCATTTTCCCTGTATTTCTCTTAATGATTTAGACTTGAATTTTTGTAGGATGTCTTCTAATACTAAAACAATCTCGATACAATATTTCATTTTCGAAGACCATTTTCTCAACTGGAAATTACTTTTTATATTTTCGAAAATTTGTTTGCCTATGTCTCCGAAAGTTATTGATACAATTTAGCCAAAATAATTTTAGCGCAAGTGCTAGTAACTGTAATTTTTTAAGATTTTTTGGGATCAACATTTTTGAAGATTATGGCGGGGGGATCAACTGTTCGCCACTGTGAAGCTCGCAATATTTCGCAAATGAAACTTCATTTTACGACCCCTTTCTAACAATATCCAATTTTCATCCTCATTTTACAATATCAGAAAGTACTCTTACGAAAAATTTTTTTCCCTGTATATGTTTATTAGCTGAGATTCACATCTGTAACATGTCCATACGAAATTTCAAGTTCATAGGTCCAAATGAGAGTGTGAGTGACGGATAGACAGACAGATACAATGAACAATTCTGTAATTTTTTCTTCGGAACCCTAAAACTATAAAAACTCCTACAGTGTTCGCTAAGTAAATGATTCATTGTTTCTAGGCTCCTTTTTCGTTTTCTATTTATTTTTAAATTTCTTGGTACATAACTGAAACGATGAAGTTCGTTGGCATGATTTAAAATGAATATTTAAATAAAAAATGGTACAGTATACTCGCAATAATGGTAACATTGGTAACATAAGTACTTTATCTGACGACAGTGTCCTGTAAAAGTACATCAAACTACTCGCATGTACCCACCGCCAGTGTAAATCTAGCCTTACTTTGTTCGCGACTCAAAAATTACTTGTCAGCGCTCCCAGTGGCGGATCCAGAGGGGGGTCATAGGGGTCATGACCCCCCCCTGAGCTGAAAATATTTGCTACATATTCTTACGATTACGCTAAAAAATTCAAACAAATAAAAATTAACAAATAAATTTTCAAATTTCAAACAAACAAATCTAGTGGTTAATATTTTTAAACAATATAATTTTAACTTGTAATTTTAAAAAGTAATGCACACACGTAGAAAATATTATAATTATTGTACATTAAAAGCCTAGCTCAGTGGTTCCCAAAGTGGTCTATTTTAACCCTCAGGGGTCGATAATAAGCTGCAAGGGGTCCAAAAAAATTGAGTTGAGTTCAGTAAGATGTAAATGGGGGTTTATAGCAACAGAGTATACGTACACCGAAGCAGGTTTTGGCTTGGTTGTTCTAAAATGTAAAAATGAGGAATTGGTGACCTTTTTTTGGTTGTCACCTGCATTGACCAAAAAAAGGTCATGGACACCTCACTTTGGACAAATTATATTTTCGAAGTTATTGCTGAATTTATGAATTTGTACAGGGGGTGTATCTAAAATCGAAAACCATGGCAAGGGATAGGGATCGACGATACCAAGAAGTTTGGGAATCACTGATCTAGCTTTTGAAAATAGGAGAAAATAACATTTTTTTTTTTAAATGACCAGTTATCAAATAACCAATATAGATGCTGCACATGTGTTTAACAATCTTTAACTTAACAAAAAAGAAATTAGAAATTCATGCAGTTTTGAGCACTTTTTGTTAAATTTGCCATTCGCCCCTGATTTGTAATATAGAATTTACCTATAAGTTTCACATAAAAAAAATTCTGTATCAGATTTGGACACCCTTTGTTATAGGTATTTACAATAAGGACTAAAGTTTTAAGTCATAAAAATTTGACCCCCCCCCCTGAGCTGAAGGCTGGATCCGTCTCTGAGCGCTCCCATCGATTCCTGTGAATAACAAAATGAGAGAAAAACAACTTTAAAATAATTGGAGTTCTCCTGTATTTTTTGTGTATACAATTGTATTATAAAAGTGTCAATAATTAAGATGACAATATTGTCGTAAAAAAAGTAAGAATTAAGGTGGGGCTCATACAACACCTTCTTCATTCATTTGCACATCCATTGTGTGCCATCACCTATGTATACAATTATTTATCATTATTATTATTATTTTTAGACTGATCATAGTACACACATATTAATACAAAGTGTTTCTGATTACTAGGTGCATGTAAATTCCAACGGTCAATTAAATAAAATTAAGACACGCTTTGGCCTTGTGTTATTAAATGTCAGAAATAG
Organism: Brachynemurus nebulosus; assembly: GCA_035578155.1. Taxonomy (NCBI): domain Eukaryota; kingdom Metazoa; phylum Arthropoda; class Insecta; order Neuroptera; family Myrmeleontidae; genus Brachynemurus; species Brachynemurus nebulosus. The sequence goes on along the minus strand of JAPWDM010000008.1, from coordinate 38,571,783 downwards.
CATCTTAGGTGTAATATAATGATACGAATTGGTTATACTTTCAATAAGAAAGTCATAACCGCGTAACCAGAAGGATAAACTTTCTGATACTATAACAACTTCTTGGTGGGAGTGCTGAAAATAAGAATTTTTATATCATTCTATATCAGATCGTTTAATTCAGAAATCCAAACTTGATAATCCTGTAAACTTTGATGAGTCCTGTGCACCCCGACACAGGTTTCAAAATTAGTACAATCATTTTACAATAGGCGGCGCGCGAATCATTTCAACAGATGTGTGTATTTCGTATAGTTTATTGCGACAAAATTTTTTGTCAAACTTTTGCAATTCTTGGCACGACTCGCATTTGCAATGCCCGTCAACAAACCACAGGAAGAGTTGGTATAAATATGTGGATTAAATTTTGAAGCTCCATTTTTCTTACCTTGGAAATGGATACCTTGTATATATGTAGCTTGCTCACACGTCCGAAAACCTTTTGATTAATTCGTGTGCCCACCAGACGGATAGACAAAAAAATTTAAGTATCTTGAAGTACGTCAATAAACACAATTAGAACACACACTTTGTTTCTTTGAGTACGTATATCGGTTACCCGCTAGCTTCTAATAAAAATTAAGTTCTTTTTAGTTTCTAAAATAAACTAAAGAAATTCGCTAAAAACACATACGAAAATAAAACCCAATCCACTTCTTACTTTTGTGCAATTATGCAATAATAAAATACCCCTGTCACAGTATACTACATAACAAAGCGAATTTCTGTTTATAAAAAATCTTTTTTCTCGGAAACCAGTTTACATAGGGCCGGTATTATAAACGATAGAATAAATTTATCTCTGGAATAAATCAGTTTATTCTATAGATTTGAGTATTATAAACGAAAGATAAATATATCTGGTAGTTAAATCTGTGGTATAAAATTATCCTTAGAAAATCAAGCGGATAAATTTTATCTGAGACATGGAGGTTAGAGAGAAGGAGAACGATCGCTGTAGAAAACAGTGTCCCAGAAATATGGACAAAATAAGTGAGGCGCTGCGATCGCTAAGTTGTCTCAATAAAAGCGGGAAATTTATTTATTTATCTACTTGTACTCATAAACAGCTAACTTCGCAGATACTCCTTACCGACGGCAGCGCGGCTGGTGGCTGAAAAATGAATTATAAATTCTACAAATTTTCAGAGACAGGCGGGCTAATGCTTCAGCACGTAGCGATCGTTCTCCTTCTCTCTAACCTCCATGATCTGAGAGATTAATTTCCAATATGTCTGCTCTATTCGCTTTATTACTAGGCAACATTCTAGCGAAATAAATATAATTTATAAATATGTTATATCTTTTTTTAGTCGAATTTTCTCCGAAAAATTAGACTTATACAGTCTATACGATAAGAGCTGCGAGAGGCGAGACCAGGGGCGCTATCCGTTTTCGGACCCGTAGAACACGATTATGTAAAAAAAAAAATGTCTGATATATATATATATATATATATATATATATATATATATATATATATATTCCCGCAACCTTTTAATATGTGTAGGGCCCCCCTATGGAAGTTAAGAGATGAAATTTGGTAAGTGGGGCTTATTCCGATGCACAACAATACTATCAAAGTGGGGTCAAATTTTGGGCAAATTTTTTTTCGGACCCGACCTTTAAGGGGGTGGTGGGGGGCGGAAAAGCAATAAAACTTTTTCAAACCGGTTTTAAATAATGTTTCGGTCAATTATCTACAACATATCCAAAATTCAGCTTCCTAGGATGATATGGTGGGAGTAGAGGGGGGAAAAACGATTTTCGCTGGATCTAACAGGCCCCCAGCCCCCCAGAATTAACGTAGAGGGTTGAAATTTGGTGTGTTGATAAAGTTCGTACCTAGGTTGTGCTTTTTGGAGGTTTTAATATTTTACCCCCACCCCCCTCATTTTTAAGCTACAATTTCATGCATTTTCGACGTTTTCGAAGTTTGTACCACTCGCACAGGTCACCCGAATAAACCTAGAGGGCTGAAATTTTGTATTCGGATTGAGTTAGTATCAAGGGGGTGCCTTTTGGGGGTCTCGACTTTTAACCCCTACCCCCACCATTTTTATACCCAAAAGAACATGATTTTTCTTGTTTTTTAACAGTTTCGTTCGGGTCAAAATCTCCCCAAATAAACGTAGAGGGCTGAAATTTGGTGTACAGGTTAAGCTAATAGCCAGACACTGTTTTTTGGAGGTTTCAACTTTTAACCCTTACCCCCACGATTTTTACGCCAATATTTCCTTAATTTTTTTGCTTGTTTTCTAACACGTCTAGAGACTCCATAAGGAAACCTAGAGGGCTGAAATTTTGTACGTGTATTCAGTTAGTATCCAGCTAGTACCTTGTAGGGAGTCCACATCACTTTTCCCCCCACTTCTCCCATTTTTACATCGGAATTGAATGCTATTGTTAAATGTGTTTTAAAAGCATTATGTTTATTCTAAATACAAGTAGGCGAATAGTAATTTTAAAAAATTTAAAAAAAAGTGAATACAATTTTTTAACAAATGAAATACATACATATTAAGTAATTTGAAAATGTTATTAAAGTCACTGTTTATTTATTTATTTAATTATTATTTAGGAATTTTGGATTTTTATTATTTATAAAATAGAAATTTTGGATTTTTTTGGAAAGAAAAAATATCTTCATAAAAGCCTTCCAGTTTACTATTTAAGTTCCTTTTTTAATATTTAAAAGTAAAACACAAAGGCAATTGGCGGATAAGCATGGATAGAAATGCCCTCGTACGAATTGTTTTGGCTTTTTCCCTGTTAACTTCTATCGGCACAAAATTGAAATTTACTGAGATTCAACCCTTAAAAACTTAAAATCTTTTTATAAAGCCCCGATCAACCGGACACTCATTATCAGTTTTGAAACCACCAAAATTACAAATCGCTTGTGGAGTTTCAATTATATTTCGCTTGTAGACACTCAATACCGAAGAAATAATTTTTTTTTTATTTTTTTTATTTTTTATTTTTTATTTTTTTTTGAATGAAAAAATATCTTTATAAAGGCCTTCCAGTTTACTATTTAAGGTCCTTTTTTAATATTTAAAACTAAAACATAAAGGCAATTAGCGGATAAACATGGGCAGGAATGCCCTCGTACGAATTGTGTTGGTTTTTTTCCTGCTACCTCTTTTCGGCACAAAATTGAAATTTACTGAGATACAACCCTTAAATACTTAAAACCTTTTTTTAAAGCCTCGATCAGCCGAACACTCATCACCAGTTTTGAAACCAACAAAATGACAATTCGGTTGTAGACTTTCAATCACATTTCGCTTGTAAACATTCAATACCGAAGATGAAGGGGGAAATTCGACTACCGTGATGGGGCCCCGCTGCTCACGGCGTTTTTTGTTTTCATTAATATTTTAATATTTTACAATACCTATGTAATAAATTTTGCTTTTAAAATTTTCTAATTTTTTCTATATTCAAATTTAACCTGCAATTTTAAATAAGAATCCAACTATAAAATTGATGTTTGACACATTTTTGACATGTATATACAGAATCTACTCTAGCTACAGAGTAGAGTTGGGCATAATTGATTTAAAAATAATCGATCATTCAATTTTTAAAATATCTCGAAATAGTATAACATAATCATTCGATTTATTTTAGAAACTATCTGAAGCTACAGTATGAATGATTTTAACAATCAAATTAATGGAAAATAATGATTTTAATAATCAAATTGTCATTCGATTATTGAAATCACCAAAGTAATAATAATCGATTATAGAAATTATTTGATTATTTCCCATCACTACTATAATGTTGCTAAGGTTATCTGGTCAACTAAAATAGTTATCCTTTGAATATTTTATAATACCCAGTTAACTTTTATTCATCAAATAAATTTAACCTAGGGATAGTTATCTACCGATTTATTTTAGTTTTATAATACCGGCCCATATAATGATAGTTTTTTATGTAATGAACCTTTTTTATGTAATTTTTCTTTCTCTTTCCAATGGTGTAAAAAAATATCGGAAAAACTTTTGAATAAGTGGAAATTTTGGCAAAAAACCAATTTTTTTCACGAACAGAAACCATGTTCCGAACATCGGACGTGTCTGGCTAACGAACTTGTCCAACGGTTTGGAACTTCTAACATTTTCACCAAATTTCGTACACCTAGGATGTTTCGTTCGAGAGTTATCGTGCGGACACACACACACATATATATACCTCAAAATAAATTTCTGTCATAGTCCCGGGCTCAAGCGAATTCTGGAAATTCGCTAAAAATAATAAAAATTGGAGTCAAAGGTGATTCAACCCAACCACGTCGGCTTGCCGATACGATAACTCAGTGTTAAGGTGATATTGATATCTGAGATCATATCCCCTCCGGTTGACGACTGTTCATCGAAATGATCGCCAAAAATCGGCCACAGGCTCTTAGTCTATAATGTATACATAGAGGCTGTTGAAAACCCAAGTTCTCGTTAAACAAAATAACTACACCTCTTCAAAAAATCGAAGCCTCATAATATATACGAAGCCGTAAATAATTACGTAATAGATTTCTGCAAATGAAAAACTGAAAGTTTATGACCCAAAACGTATAATCGGGATACGATTTTTTGTATGGTTTTAGTAGCCACAAGTACTGCGTATAAAATAATAATTGTTTTAACGGAATATTAATATTTCATGAATGTGTCACAACACATATTTAACAAGGTTACTACTTGTGTCATGATTATATTCATATAACAATCCATAAAATGGTCAATCAACTACCCAACTATGGTCATTATAATTATATACATATTATATTATTATACATATGCATAAGTACCTATACATGTATTTAACATTTTATTTTAACGTCAAAATAAATTCTTATTATAGTAACGTAAACGACAGAATAAAATAGCAGATCTTGATGTGAACAATGTTGGCTGATGCGTATGAATGTAAATAATCACCACTGAAGAATTTCAAAAATGTTTCTTTGTTAACGCCAATTTTTTTAAATATTTTCACATAATAATTATAATTTCTTTGTCAACATAATAACTACTTTGGAACTATGTTATTCCATCTATTGATGTACCTAGTCTAACATCAAATTCCGAATTTTTGCACTCATATCGTCCAAGAAAATTTTGCACACCTACACTCGCTTTTACACTTATATAAACTTTGTATACACCTACTGAGTTTTTTCAGCTAGAATAATTAAGGAGGGAGTTCAAATAAAAAAGCAACTTTTTTATTTATGATTATTTTGGTTTTTGAAATTTTTTTCAAATTAGGGAGGGTTTCAGATAGAAAATTTTGTTTTTGAAACATTCATTACGCTTCCCTGTGGGGGGGGGGGCTTTTTCACAAGATTTTAAACGTTTACAAGGAACACCATATCTCAAAAAGTAATAAATATTTTTTAAATATTTTTTCATTACTTTATTTCTAAAGGACCTGTCCATAAAGCTGAGTATGGGTTTCAGGTAATTTTAAAAATTAACTATAAAATTCTAATCCCAAACATCTAAAAATTATAATACCCAATTTTTATATTTAAAAAAAAATGTTTAAAAATAGTTACAATTGTTCAAATAGAAAAAGCATACTCCACTTTATGCGCAATATGTTTAAAACAAAATTTAAAAAAATTAAGTCTCTATCTTTTCTAGAACTTGAGATATGATTTTCCTTGTCGGGAAAGACACAACTTTCGGGAAACGGTAAAAAACAAAAATAATAACAAAAGAAGTGGTTTACTCACTGTTTATTAAAACGTCTACAAAGGCATACAAATAAAAGTATATTATCTCAGTGCATAACTCATGTACACACCAAAACTAAATATTACTGATCAAATCGCGAGGGGGGGGGAATGTTTTCTGCAAAGGAGCAGCAACTTGACTGTGCAGCGACTCACAAATATTTTTCTATTTGAAAAAAAAAAAATTTTTGGCCATGTTTTATATATCACCGTGTTTGTAAAGAACCACAGAACAAAATAAGAACAAAAAACGAGATTCGAAAAAAATTAGTTTATTAGCCGTTTCTGGCGTGAACTCCCTCCTTAAAAAGTTAAAAATATACAGTGATCTCTCACAATATTTCCAACTAGACAATAAATACTTCCAAAATGGCTATGATGGATAAAGTTAAATGATTTGTGTCCTCAAATTATATTTCAGGAACGATTTTCCAACACGTAAACCAATTCAAAATTTTGAATAAAATATAATATTTCTTTTACTTCATATTTTATTTCGACAGTTTGAAAATTTCCATCAGTGACTAAAATTTGAAAATTTTAGTCACTGATAGAAATTCGGTAATCCAAGTACAAAAAAATAGACATCACTCTGACTCATCAGAATGTTGAAAATTTTGGATTTATCCTACCAGTCCGTTTTGAGATAATACTTATAAAATCTGTGTTTTTTAAACAAAATGTGTTTTACGCATTAAGAACTTGCTAAAGGAAGCTTTCCAACAACATGCAAAGTTACATTCCGAACTATACCTTATTAATAAATCGTGTATTATATAATATGAGAAAGCGGGAGGACTTTCTAAATTTTGTATTTAGAATCAATCCAATTCTTTTTGGAATATATCACACCAGAGACGAATTTAGGATTTTTATTTTGGGTAGGTCCGAATTTTTTCTATATTATAAACATGTAATTTATATATATATATATATATATATATATATATATATATATATATATATATATATATATATATATATATATATATATAATTTTTCTGAAAACTATACATTTTTTGCTGTATAATTTTAAAACTGAACAAAACATAATTTCAAGAAAAAACACACTATTTCAGCGAGATTTTTGGATACACCCAGATCTGATTATTCGTCAAAATTTCCACTGTATCAGATTTTTAATTAAAATTTGACTCTGTAGATGCAATTTGTAAATAATATATATACACACTGGATAAATATTTAAGAAAGTTGCAATTTTACCCGCAATTGATCTTTCCTGTGTACAAATAATAATGAGATTTAATGATATGGTTTAAAAATGAGACCGCACCATTCCAAGAATTAATTAATTTATTATTTACCAAATAAGATACAATTTCATCTGCGAGAAAAGTAGATTCAATGAAGGTATATTAAGCACAATACATAAGATACATTTGAAAATACATAAGAAATTTTGACGATATTGTTAAAATAAGAACATAAAACATCTATTGTGAACAGAAATGAAATTCACATTAATGTATCACGTACTTGAGCAACTCTTCGCAAATAAATATCCATATTTTTCAATAATACGATCTTATAATTAAAAAACGCCGTGAGCAGCGGGGGCCCCATCACGGAAGTCGAATTTTTTCCTTCATCTTCGGTATTAAATGTCTACAAGCGAAATGTGATTGAAAGTCTACAAGCGATTTGTCATTTTGGTGGTTTCAAAACTGATGATGAGTGTCCCGCTGATCGGGGCTTTTAAAAAAGGTTTTAAGTTTTTAAGGGCTGAATCTCAGTAAATTTCAATTTGGTGCCGATAGCAGTTAGCAGGCTTAAAAAAGCCAACACAATTCGTACGAGGGCATTCCTACCCATGCTTATCCGCCAATTGCCTTTGTGTTTTATTTTTAAATATTAAAAAAGGACCTTAAATAGTAAACTGGAAGGCCTTTTTGAAGGTATTTTTTCTTTCCAAAAAATTCAAAATTTCTATTTTATAAATAAAAATCCAAAATTAATACTTTATAAATAAACATTAACTTTAATAACATTTTTAAATTACTTAATATGTATGTATTGCATTTGTTATAAAAGTACGTTCATTTTTTTTAAATTTTTAAATTTGCTATTCGCCTGTTGTCTTATACTCTTATAGTATAAATATAAGGCATTTTAAACACATTTAACAATACCATTGAATTCCGATGTAAAAATGTGAGAAGTGGGGGGAAAAGTAATGTGGGATCCTTAAAAGGCACTGTATACTAACTCAATCCATGTACAAAACTTCAGCCCTCTACGTTTACTCAGAAAGTCTCCAGGCGTGTTAGAAAAAAAGCAAAAGAATCAAGGAAATACTGGCATAAAAATCGTGGAGGTAAGAGTTAAAAGTTGAAACTTCCTAAAAGCAGTGGCTGGCTATTAACTTAACCTGTACACAAAATTTCAGCCCTCTAGGTTTATTTGGGGAGATTTTGACCCGAACGAAATTGTTAAAATTATTTATTTTTTCTTTTTGGAGTATTTTCCACCAATTTGTGATAAAAATTTTTTTTATACTATACCATTATTTTTATATTGTTAAAAATTCTTTTCTTGACCGAACGAAATTGTTAAAATACAAAGAAAATCATGTTCTTTTTGGTATAAAAATGGTGGGGTTAAAGGTTAAAAGTTGAGACCCCCCGAAAGGCACCCCTCTGGTACTACCTTAATCCGAATACACACAAAATTTCAGCCCTCTAGGTTTATATGGGTGACCTGTGCGAGTGCTACAAACTTCGAAAACGTCAAAAAAGCATGAAATTGTAGCTTAAAAATGATGGGGTGGCGGTAAAATATTAAAACCTCCAAAAAGCAAACCCTAGGTACGAACTCTATCAACATACCAAATTTCAACCCTCTAAGTTAATTCTGGGGGACTGTGAGCGCATAAGATCCAGCAAAAATCATTTTTCCCCTCTACTCCCTCCAAATCATCTTAGGAAACTGAATTTTGGATATGTTGTAGGTAATTGACAGAAACATTATTTCCAATCGGTTTGGAAAAGTTTCATTGTTTTGTTGCCCCCTAAAAGTTGGATCGGATCCAAAATTTGCCCAAAATTTGATCCCACTTTGATAGTATGAGGTACCCCGAAAATGAGCTCCACTTACCAAATTTCAGCTCTTAACTTGCATAGGGGGGCCCTACATATATTAAAAGGTAGCGGGAATACATATATATATATATATATATATATATATATATATATATATATATATATATATATATATATATATATATATATTATATATATATATATATATATATATATATATATATATATATATATATCAGACATTTTTTTCTACATAATCGTGTTCTACGGGTATGAAAACGGATAGCGCCCCTACTCTCGCCTCTCGCTGTTCTTATTGTATAGGCTGTATAAGTCTAATTTTTTCAGTTAAAAAATTCGACTAAAAATTTCTTTAGTGCATATTGAGTATCGAATTATACTATATCAATAAAAGTTTTTCACTTCGTTTTTTCGCATCAATCTACCAGCCTTTCGATAGTTTCAATTTTTCTTTAAAAATGCTTCAAATATTAATTATGATATGAACACTCTAGCCCTGAGTAATGAGCTACTTTTATTATTTATAATAATGTCAACCATATTTATGGTTCATTTTGTATAATTGCATATTGTATATTCATTGCAAGAAAAATCCACTTCATTTTACAAGAGACCTCCATACATAGAAATTTTTAACTACATCTCACATAAGAATTCCCACATAATAATTATGAATATAAAATTACAATTAGGTGAGTAAATGTTTAAAAGGTGCATACAAAACTCAAATATTTCCAGTAGTTTTTCTTTTTTTTTTTATTAAAATAAATAGTAATACATAATAATAATCATATATTTTGTTTTGTTATTTATATTTTTGAAAATGTATAAAATTAGTATTTGTGAAACTGAATAATAATTTTATATCTTTACACTTTCATTATTGTTTTATTAACTTTTATTTTTGTTTGAAGTTAATTTGTAATGCGTTTGTTTTATTTCGTTTTGTTATTTTAATTAATGGAATTAAAATGTTACCTTTTTATCTTCAATTTAACGTATTTCTTATTTTATAGCTACTGTATGGATATGAAACAAATTTCGCAGCATCTGAGCAACTAATAAAACTTATATTTTTGCTAATAATGTGAAAATATAAACGTATACATATGCATTAATTTAACTTTCAAGGTAAAAGTAAAAATATGTTTAGAGAAAATTTCTTAAAACTCTCATACGTACTACTATGTACAAGTTTAATAAACACTTAAAACTAATGATGTTAGTAAATACTATTTTTATCAGAATTCTGTGTTGATAACTGCTTTTGCTTCATTGTATTCTAAGATACAGATATTGTGTATATACAAATATAGGAATACAAAATGTATAAACATCACGTTTTGCAAATTAATGATAATTCTGATTTGAATTTTAATTCTCTGTTGAAAGATATTTTTAAATATCTACACGGCCTATATATTTAAATCAATATCCAAACAAAAAATTTTACAAAATAATTTTTGGGATTAATGTGAAACTGGAATAACTAAATATTCAAATTCAGATATGTCCGACATAAGCGGGTGGTCAATATTTCCAGATGTTATTTTTATATATTACATTTTAAATAATATTCAGAGCAATAACTAATGTACGAGAATAAATCAAGCATCTCTTCTATCAGATTATCAAACTAAGAAAGTTATCTAAAATATGATCTTTTAAATACGTATAAATGATACCTGTAACAAAAAAAAAACAAAGAAAAATATTAAGAAATGTTATTTCTAAAAATTTTCATGGTCAGTTCTAATCTTACAAGTCATCTTTCTAAGATTCTTATGTCATATACATATATATTTCTTTAATATTATTTGCACAGTTATAAAATAGCTAATTATATAGTCAATTCATTTTGACAGTTTTGTGTCACTTTGATGGGCAGCAGTAGAGAGAGAGATATTGGAGATAATCCGTCTGGTTTTTGTATATTTGATTCTATCTTCATGACATTTTTTTAAATATAATAAAATTTAAACATATAATATAATTAATGTCTAAATGAAGTTTCCAACTATCATTATTATTATAAAATTCAGACATGCGAATTTTAAATTTGACCCAATTTACATAATAATAATAATAATTCATAAAAATACAATTTGAGTGGAAGAATATAATTTAAATTATTAGAGTGTTTCATAGTGTTTAAAGTTTGTTTTTGATTGGGTTAATGGGTCAAGTTTTTCCAAAAAGAAAAAGAACAATCTATTAAAATAGTTGGCTTTACAATCAGTTGATCTGAGTCAAAAAATTTGCCAAACGCGTATTGACGCACTAAATCAGAATTCTTCAGTGGCTACTTACAGTTTTTCACAACTTTCGGGATAAAAAATGGGACATAAAAATATCTTTTTACGGTTGATTATAAAAATAAGTGTATTCGACAATATTACTTGGTATACTTTAGTTATTTGACGATTTACGATTTATTCCCTCACATTAAAAAAATTTGTGTTAAAATTAACACATTTCACATGTCCAGAACGGTCCACTCAATTTTTTGTGTTATTTTAACACAAATCATATGTGTCAAATTTATACACAAGATTTGTGTCAATGATTTAACACACAAGAGAACATACATTTTGTGTTAATTTTTCAGATTTATCAGAGTTCGTTGTTGTTAAACTATTTTATTTAATATTTTAATTCCACTGAAGCTTAAAATATTTGAAAGTCGTCAAAAATTATAACGATTTTGTTCATGTATTTATTATAAATGAGACTCAAAGAACGCAAAGTCAGTTCTTTGTAATAATTCTTATTTGTGTCCATATATATCTACGAAAATATATATAATACCCCTGTCGCAACACCTGCATAACATAGCGAATTTCCAGAGATTGGATCTCATATAACAACCTGTATCTATCTACAATAGTTTAGCTATTTAAATATTTTCGAAATCGGTTGAGTAGTTAATTTTTTAAAAATTTAAATTTTGCAAAAAGCCACTTAAAATGGCAAAAAATGGCCAAAAATTTCGCTTCTAAAAATCGTACGTATCTGGCTGACGAACTCATCCACGCTTTTTGGATTTTTGGGACTATTGGGAAATCAGGAAATCAAATGGAGGCGTGGTTTATAATTTAGTCTACTCGCAGTAGTCTCCTTATTCGTCATCAGATGGCAGAAACTGACACTTAAGAAAATAGTAGCAATTTGGAATTGTCCGTTTGATTTGAAAAAAGTAAATTATTATGAAAAAATTAAAATAACTTTCAAAAAAATATGCCCCTTTGTATTTTGTAAATTAAACAACATAAATTTTGTGAATTGTCAAAATCTAATAAACAAACCTTGCCTACTGGCAGTAGTTATTTTTTTGACCACTAGTTCGCGTATTCAATTTTTATGATTCCCAATATTAATTTGTATAGTGAACTTTTCTATCGACACATAGTGGGGCCAAAGTAGGTAAAAGATGCAAAAATTATTTAGTCCTTTTATTGACTACAGAATGGTTATACAGCAATATATTTTACTTATACTTGATATTTATTAATAAAATACTGCGTGTTCCACTATACAGGGTGTCTCATAACGGTTTGTCAAGTGATATCTCAAAAACCATTCGTCGGATGAGTTTGAAATTTGCAGATCTTGTTTGACCCTAGGTTGAGGCTTTTTTCATGTAACTTGATTTCATTTCTGGTTACTGGTTTCTAGCCGCGTGGTATCAACTTATAAATTTTAAATAGAATATGGAATTTTTGGCAACGAATTTCGATGATACGTTTAATTTTAGCTTTAACTTAACTGTAATATTCAGTGGCTACATAAGTATAATCGATTTGAGTGTTTTATTTAATTATTTACTATTTTTTACAAAATGAAAATTAAATCAACAAATTTTGTAAAAGGTACAATTTGGTGCAAACTCTGCAATCATAATACCAAAATAGACTAATTGATTTATCAAATGGAACAAAAATACTCGTCGAATTCGATTGGATACGTAACTAAAATTTTTTGAGAAATTAATTTTTATAGAATTTCTTTAGATAATTCAACTATGTTTCACCAAATCACCTATTATAACCGATTTAATTTTTTTTTTTTATAACTTAAATAACGTTCCCGCAAATCACTACTTTGCAGACAATGATATCGTTCAAAAAGTTTAAACAATCGATATATTTGCACCCTCCGCGCTATTTTACATAAGTTAATTACAGTGGTCGTTGCTAGAATATTGTAGCTATTGATTTAAGGGGTCATATAAATTGTAGCTTATAATTTAATTTCTTGTATTTTTGCCACCTTTAATGGCCCCACTGTGCGACAGTTAAACGCATCTTAAACGTATACTTGATACAGCTTCTAATTTAAAAAACCAGGAGCGCTCGCGTAAACTTTGCGTCGCCAATATAATTATTACGATTCAGATTTATTCTCTGATTATAGCTTTTCTGACTATAGTTTTCTTTTAAATTCAGATTTCATTGTTATTTGTTTGTTACATGGTATGCAACAATAGATATATAATGCTTAATTTTGCAATCTGTCAATTTTTATTTGTTTTTATTTTTATTATTAATTTACTTTATAATTTAACCTAAACGCCCACTAAATATAATATACATAAATATAAAAAGTAAGTAGATATTTATCTATATTCATAATCATATTATTATATACATTTTATATGCTTTTTTCTTTAAATTTGATGTTTTTTTTTTTTTCTAGATGCGAGAAGGATTAAGGAAAGTGAACGAAAATTATTGCTGTTTTTATAAAGGATCGTACAAAGATGAATAAAAAGTTAATTTGATTTACGTTTGAAGACTAAAATTAAATGAATTTTTACTTAATGTAATTTTGATTTTGGTTTAATAGAAATGAAAATTTGTGTTTTTGGTGCCGGAATATATGGACACTATACGGATTGTGAATGATATGATATGAACTTTAAGTTTTGATTTTTAATTGTATTTTGAGTGAAAAAATATTGCATAATTTTAAAATTAACAACGTGTGAGTAAATTTGACATTTTAGTTAAAATGCATGTAAATATAATACATGTTTTTATTAAAAGGGAAATATAAATAAATGTTTTCTTTTTTTAATTTTTATTTTTACTGTTATTAATTACTTAGCTTTTTTATTTAATAATTTAAGATTTTTCTTTGAAATGAATAAATTCTGAAAATATGAATTTATGAAATGTTTTCAGTGAAAGTGAAAATGAAGTCCAGGTGAAAGGTCCAGGTTTTCAAATGGATAAATAATTTCAGTAGCTTAGGAACTAATAATTAAAAAATTGCAAACTACATGTGCTTATACGATAATACGTACTTATAAAAAAAATACGTTGCCAATGGAGTGTGGCGCACAGCTTACTCGTACTCGTAAAAGCACCTTGACAATTTTATGCCCAGTATATATCTGAATAATTTAATATAGGTATATAAATTAATAAAAATAAATAAACAAAACGATTCATAAAAAATTGTGCGAAGTGGGACTAGTAGTAAATAAGATATTGACATTTAATGGGATTTCATGGTAGCGCCGTGGATACTATTACTCTGGATGCAATGAAATTTGTAGGGGACCATCTAGGAACCAGATCGCATAATTTCTGACAATTTCATAAACAATCATAGAATATTTCAGAAGATATGCCACTTGGTGCAATTTAGCATATTAATGGAATGACATGGTAGCGGCGTAGCTACCGTTACTCCGATTTCAATTAAATTCATAGGGGACCATCTAGCAATCAAATTGCATAATTTCTGAAAATTTCATTAAAAACAATCGAATAGTTCAGAAGTTATACCACTCGGTGCAAACTGGCGATACACAGACGGACCGACGGACAGATGCCAAACCAAAATTGTCCAAGAAGCTCTAAAACTTAAAATTTGCGTAAAAAATTTCATTTTGGAGGGAAAAAACTTTTTATTTTTCGAAAGTGATCACAATGCTTCCGCTACTTTAGTCGAAAATAACTAACTTTCTCTCGATGAACCGTAGCCAAAACTACCGGATATCCCAAATAATTAAATATCCGAAACTGTATCGGAAAATAAAAGTTTCGGATCTTTTTCGGATAATAACTGACAACACCCGTTAGAAAACTGAATTTAAATCGAAGAAAATTTTTGCTGCATGTATTTCTTTTGATAGATTTTTGTTGATTCGTGTTTGACGTTCACTTTGAAGTAAAATTTTCCCTTTTTTACTATAGAAAATTTTCACTAAAAGCTATGAAAAAAGAATATGTTAAAATTTTTATGTATAAGTGTGTATGTAGGCATTCATTTTAATTTTATTTGTCAAATAAAAAGAAAAAAAAAATTGAATGCGTAGAAGCAATAAAACTGAATACGTTGTACAAAATTATTGAAAATATGTTCAAAGGCATATAAATTTACGAGAGTGCTATTTTTTGAATGTGTTTTAACGTAATTTTTATGCGATTGTACCAAAATGTTAATAGTTTTATTTCCATATAAACATAATCAAACTTCTTTAACATAAAACAAATTTTCTTGAGAATTCTTTACAAAAAAAATGGAATATATATATATATATATATATATATATATATATATACAAAATCGTATTCAACTAAGAGAAATAGAATATAACTGAATCGTTAAATTGGATTAAAAAAAACATGACGCGTCACTTATAAAGCCTTTTTTTTTAGAAAATAGGATCGCAAAAAATGAGACAGAAAATAAAGAATGTGAGTGCGAGTGAAATGGAGAACGACATATTTCCTAGTTTTTCTCGAAAAGTAATTAACTTAGCGCAAAGGTGTAAAAACACTTTGTACGCATATTGCCTTTTACTTTGGCTTGGTGTAAAAAAATTTTGAAAAATTGTTCAATTCTAAATTGAAAAATTTGATTTAATTTTGAAAAATTGCTAAATATATATATATATATATATATATATATATATATATATATATATATATATATATATATATATATATAAAATATATAATATAAAATATACAATATATATAAAATATATAATATAAAATATACAATATATATAAATATATATATATATATATATATATATATATATATATATATATATATATATATATGTATTTATTTATCAATTTTTCTAAATTAAATCAAATTTTTCAATTTAGAATTAAACAATTTTTAATCGGTATAGTGAATATCATTTTCGTATTCTAGGGACCTCAATACATATTTCTGTTATAGTCTCGGCCTCAGATTCCTCAGATTGCGTCATGAGAGCGGCCGTTAAAGCTGAATTAAAATTTTTGGAAATTCGCTAAAAAAGATGAGAGTAATGCTTATTAGGGATGTTATGGATATCCGTAACCGTAACCGAAACTACCGGATATCCGAAATAATTACATATCCGAAACCGTATCCGAAAATAAAAGTTTCGGATTTGTTTCGGATAATAACAGATAACTGCCGTTGGAATACTGAGGTTAAATCGAAGCAATTTTTTGCTACATATATTTCTCTTGATAGATTTCCGTTGATTTGTATTTGGCCTTCACTTTTTGGTGTACAATTTTTCCCTTTTTCTAAAAAGCAATTACCCGTAACCGTAACCGTATCCGAAACATTATCCGATATTATTACAAATCCGTAACCGAAACCGAAATAAATGTTTTTAAATATACGTATCTGTATCCGTATCCGAAATTTCATATCCGTAACATCCCTAGTTCTTATTATTAAACAAAACCGAAAAATTGTAAATTTTTTCAGTTATTGACGAATATAGTTTTATTAAACGTTTAAGAATGAAACAATTTTCTTACATTTTAAGGTTATTTTGTTACAGATTCAGTTAAAAAAAATTATGTAAACTTATTTGTGATTGTATTATACCTCATTTCAGATACAATAGATCAAGAGTTTTCGTTAAAAAATTAAATAATTATTATATTCGAAACAAACCAATCTTCTATTCTTTTCTAAAAATAAACCGCAAATTTAAAATTTACATAAATGCAATAATAAAAGAGATAAAGCCAAGAAAACGGAATTTATTTAAATTCAAAGTGACGAAGCATGGTTAAATTTAACTGAAATGGACCATATATAATATACAATCTTACATGTAAGTAAGCTTACATGATTTTTTGTAACTGAATCTGTAACAAAATAACCTTAAAATGGAAGAAAATTGTTTCATTTTTAAACGTTTAATAAAACTATATTCGTCAATAACTGAAAAAACTTATAATTTTTCGGTATTGTTTAATAGTAAGAACTACTCTCATATTTTTTATTATATACTCTCATATTTTTTATTATATATATATATAAGGTACCTAAGGCATTTAAGGCCCAGCGGGTAATAAGGCCCATTAGCTATATTTCTTACCAAGAAAAGTTCTCTAACTTATCAACAAGTTTAAAATGAACTTTCAATCATTTCAAAACCAGATACAAAAGTTGAGCTACTCAGAATAACAAACTCATGTAATATTTTAACAAACAAATTTAGAGGTTACATTTTTGTTCGTTGATATAAAAATTGTGCACATTGTGAGTGTTATATTAATGATTTTTTAAAGGTATGTTTCTTTCAAATTGTTATCAAAATTGAAAAAATTAATATTCTTTAAGTTTTACATCAATTAATTTAGTTTATTTCTAAAGTATTTATATAAAATGTATATAAGCATAAATATTGACATGTTGATAATAAGGCCCATGCAAATTTTGTTTGGGCTTTATTACCAACACAATTAAAATGAAACACTACAAAGTCAAATCAATTAAAACAGGTCTGAAGTCATTAACAAATGAAGCAAAATTAGACGCACAACCTTAAATTACTATAGTTACTCTAATATAAAAATAACAAAAAGGAAAAAGGACAAAAAACTAAGTACATTTAATTTTTATTTATTTGTTGCATTTGTTTAATGATGCCAGATCAGTTTTAGTTGGTTTGGTCGAATTTTTATTTTTATTCCTTAGTGTTTGGAAGTATGGCTGATAAAAAGAAGAGAGCGTTGTGGTCTGAGGAAGCGCTGGCATCAGCCTTAAGCTATGTCACTCGACATGGCAATCAAAGAGAGGTTGCAAGGAGATTCAGAATTCTAAGAAGAACTCTTAGATTTAATATTTATTTATTTCGACTTAATATATTCAAACACCTAGTACTTGACTTATTCGAAAAATATGATAAAAAAATTAAAAATTAAAAATAATGACTTAGGTAATTTTTTTTATTGTTGTTTTCAATAACAGTCACGTAGTCAAGCGGGATTCAAGGATTTTCGAAACTTTTCTGAACGTGTAAAAATAACAAAATATTTTGATATATAAGTTCAAGTTATTCTTAAAGTATTTTCAAGTTCAAGTTATTCTTAAAGTAATTAAAATCCCCCAATTAATTTAAAAAAAAAATAATAAATGTACTATTTCAGGCAGTTGTAATAGGTGGGCCTTATTTTCTACACCAGTCGGAAATAAGGCCCAATTGCAGACACTTTTTAGAATCAAATTTTTTACTTGTATAATTACAAATTCATTAATCTTTTTAGGAATTTTTATCAAAAAATAAGTAAATTTTTATAATTAAATACTATATTTTTGATATTTTATAAGATATATAAATAATAAGCATATTTTGCTTAGGTGGGCCTTAATTGCCTTAGGTACCTTATATATATATTCCAATCTAATTTACTTACTTATAACATTCTTTTGCTCTACACAAATATTATGTTACTTCTTTGTTGTACAAAACAGGTTAATATTTTTATTAGCGATGATATTTGTGTTAATATTTTCATTTAACACAAACAGAAAATGTTACATTAACGCAGGGTTGTGTTACTTATTTAACACAAAAATTTTAACCACTAGTTTTTTTTACGCAGAACACAAATTTTTTTTACTGTGCTCATAATTTGGTTTTCTATACCTGGTAAAAAACACATAAATTTTGAAGTTCAGTATTTCGTAAACTAGACTTAAAAATTAAAACTTATTAAAAAGACCTCAGTTATGATTTCTGGAATTGCTTACGAAAAACCAAAATCTGTTTTCCAGCATCCACTTAATAATTTAGACTTCAATTTTTGACATATGTTTTCACGCAAAATTTTATTTATTGAAAATTGTGTTTCCTACTTTAAATTACTTTTCGATTTTCCAAAAATTTGGTTGCTTATATCTCCGAGTTACCAACACAACTTAGCCGAAATAATTTATAATTCTGACCAATTTGACCAAAAAAAGTTCATTTTGAAGTTCAGTATTTCGTAAGCGGGGATTAAAAATGAAAAATGGTAAAAAAGCTTCATCTTCATTTTACAGACTCTTTCTAACGATATCTACGCTGGGGTTGATTGAAAAAAAATTTTCATCTCTATACGTACAGTATGAGGTAGTATCTCAAAAAATTTTGCTGCGATTAACTGAGATCTTTCCCTATAGAATACAGGTACATAAATTCTGAAAATGTTACGACGCATAGATTTGGCGAAATTGTAATGGTTCTGAGATTTTCCTTCAAAACCCTAAAAAGGTGAAAATACCTTGAGTACTGTGTCACAACTGTTTCAAATCAAAATTCAAAAAATTGTTCATTGAGAAAAAAAAGAATAAAAACGTCTTTTAATTACTATAAAATATCTTCAGAATCTTTACAGTATTAACAGTTAATTAAAATTTTATTTACATCTCGTTATATCCTGTATAAAAAATGAAATAATTCAAATACTACTTAGTCAACGTAGCATTATAATAAAGTTTTAAATATTTATAGTGTCCGTTTCAAAAAGAGTTTCGATTCTAGAACGCTTCATTTCAAAATTAATGATGTACACATACCATTTTTTTTTTATTCTTTTTTTGAATTGTACAATAAAAGGGTCGTCTATGGGGTCGTTGTACGACCTTGTCTGTGTTCAAAAAATTAAACTAAGGAATTTCGTTAACGAAAAAAAAAACGATTATTCTATGTGGCCGCAAAGAATTGTAAAATAAATGAGTCAGACCAGATGCCTAGATATTAACATTACCTAATTCCTTAGTTTTAGAATTCCTTAGTAGTTAAAATTTAACAAAACTAATTATATTTATATATTATCGAATGTATTAATTATATAATTAGTTTGACGTCAGTTGGCATATAATATCATTTTTTTTTTTTAATATTAAGCAAAATATTGGTTGTCATGTATACAATTTTTTTTTTTAATTTATCCCTTACTCCAGGGGTTCCCAAAATTTTTAGACCCCCTTAATTTACAAATAATTTCCGGAGGCCACGGAAACCAAATTTTTCAAAAACAAACAAACAAACACACTTTCGTCTTTATAATATTATTTAGGATTTTTACAAAATGTATCAGAAAAAAACATTAAAAAATAATTTTAACTAATGATTAGTGTTAAATTAACTATGTATTTCCCTAATACATATAAAGCAGCTATTGCAAAATATCCGATGTTCCCTTACTGGTAAATATAGTTATAACTCGTAAAAAAAATTCATTCGTTATAAATGTTTATGTAAAATTAATGAGATATATCATATACAGAAATAGACTAACTGACCGGATATCCGTACAAACAGTTCATTATTATTTGATTTCAATAAATTGTGTTACAATTTATTTAATACGGTTGTTTAGAATAGCGTTATCGTAATTATTATCAATGTACACCAATACCTCAATTTGCGTCGTGGTTACGTTCCAAAAAAACACGACGCGAATTGAAACGACGCAAATTATGAGTTTCTATAGCAAACCATGCAAAGATCGAACCCAAAACAACGCAACTTCGAAAATCTAACGACGCAACTTCGAAAAAATGCAAAACGAAATGACGCAAAGCCAGGTATTGGTGTATCTAATTGCAAGTAGAGTTCACGCGACCAAAATTTGCGAGAATACAAAACACAAAATGTAATGAATATTAGGCGAATTTAGAACAAAACTTGTAAACTCCGCTAATGCAAATTTTACTTACTATATACGGACACATTAAAATATTAATTTTGTTTTCTTAGTTTTTATTAATTATTTACATTTTTTATTAACTATTAAAATATTTTTCGCAATTTTCAGTGTTCTGCGATTTTTGTGGTTTGACACGCACTTGACTAGTTTTCAATAGACAGTGTTATGTATTTTATGTTAAACAATTTAATAGACAGTCTCAATTTAAAATTTTCAAAATTGAAAAGTAAAAAGGGTACCTAATGTAAAAAATTCTTTAAGAGCATTTTGAATTCACACTAAATCATAGTTCCGTAGTTAGTGGTTCAAGTTTTTCACATTTTAGAAATCAAAATCAAATATAGGAAATTTAAGTAGATTTATTACGAAAGTAACTATAAAACCAATTCACTAATAACAAGAAAAATATAAAAATCTTTATAGGTAACATACATTGTCGGTGCGTTTGTTAGCGATCGCATAACTTCTGAACGACTTAATCGATGAAGATGATAGTCACACAATATATTTGTTTTTTCGAAACGATTGTCCACAGCTTAAGGAAAGAAAAAAATGTGAAAGCTCATATTCACAGTTAGTGATGTTAAGAGTAGTAGGTCGATTAATCGACTAAAGTTGTTTTTCAGACAAATTTAATCATTAGTCGAAAATGTCGAGCACAGAATAGTCGACTAATCGACTAAATATTTAATCAAATTTATGAATAAGGAAACCAATATAACTCTTCCAAAAACGAGGTTTTCTTTTAAATTTAATTACTGACTTAATTAGTCGTTTAAAAGAAATCAATCATTATAATCATTTAGTCGAAAGTAGAATAGTCGACTAAAAAATGACTACGAAAAACAATACAAAAAAATTATTAGTCGTTTAAAAAAAGTTAATCATTTTAGTCATTTAGTCGAAGGTAAAATAGTCGGCTAAAAAATGACTAAATGTAAACAAAATTAGTCGACTAAACCGATTAATCGATTAATCATCCGACATCACTAATTCACAGTAACATAGGTTGATTTAGTGCTACTATAGCGCCATCTATCAAAAAGGATAGAACAACGTCTACTGGGCCAGCTAGTACATAATAACATATAAACAGGGATGTCAATTGTCCGAAAAAACACAATGTAAAATACAGCATAATGATTCGACATTTCATTCGCAACAACTTAAAACCTTAAAGAAAATGAGTGACTCAAAATATAACAACAATGTGTAATTAGTGTTGTCTAACATCTGAACTTAATAAAATTACCAGCAAGTAATATGTACCTACATTACAATAAATTGATGATAGGTATGTTCCAACAAACACTAGAATTTCCAATTCGAGTGAATCCAGTATTTTAAATTCGATAATGTCCTTTGAAGGTCAAATCAAATTCAATTCAAAACTTCAATTCGATATTTAATATGTAGGAACGTCTATATTAATTCTTAGGGATTTGAAAAGATGTCTCTACTAGAGACTTGAGTTATGTATTCTATACCTTCCATACTATGAAGAATATTTACAAATAATATATCCACTATAAAATTATTTTGTACTTTAAAATACATTAATTTAATTTTTAAATAAAAAGTACGAATTATTTTTTTTTTTGCTTTAATCCGAATTTTACTTTATTACTTACTAAAATAATATAAATATTTATGAAATAAAAAATTAAAATATACCAGTTTCCTAATTTTAAAAAAAAATATCTATTATAGCAATTAAATAAAGTAAAAAATTTGAAATTTGTCTTTTGACAGAACAATTCAAACTTAAAATTTGTCTGTTTATTATTTAAATTTTTAAATTATAAGGTTAAAAATTAAATTTTTGTTAATGCGCATGTCTAGGATTTGAAATATTTACTCTGAAGCAAGAATTTTAAAAATCAATTCGGGTGTGTTCAGAATTAGATTTAAATACTTGTTGGAACACAGAATTTCAACTTGTGTGTAAACTGGAATTACAATTTTGCCTAGTTGGAACAGTAAAGTCATCTATGCGCATGCTCATTAAAACGAGGATTAATTCGAGTGTTTGTTGGAACGTACCTAATATTAAAGTGCCTCAGGTAATATTTTATCAACAAATCAAATAAAATAATTAATTATTCGCATTCGATTTATTTAAACTTCATTTCATTAACAGATTTAATGTGTCTGGTACTTATAATTAAGTCACATAAATTATACAAAAACTAATTTGACCTTATATTTGAAATAAATAATAGTAATTGTTTCTCAGTGTGCTGTTAAACTTTACAACTGTAAAGTACTAAATATAAAAAAAAAAAATAAAAATACAGATCTACGTAACTACAGTTTTTCTATGTGGTAAATAAGGACCGCATAAAAAGTTTCACAAAAAAAATAATATTCAGACACTTCATACACAGCTATAAAAAGTCTAGTTCGTTCCAGATTGTGGAAGAAACTTTTTTTATGCGGTGGCTCGGGATCGCAAGAAATGTTTCATAGAAAATACATAACTCAAAACAATCAAAACCTCACGATTTCCTTAGAAGTTGCTTTTCTAAACAAGATAAAACATCAATTTACATATGAGAACATTTTATCGCATTTTTTATAATATTATGAAATCTGTGATAAATACATCCGTAAAAATGCTAAAAAACCATCAATAAGTAATTTTATCAAAGTAAATTATTATAATTAATGTTTAGGTTTCTTACTTTCTTTTGATTTTGATTCACATTATGAACTGTAATGGCTATTTTTTTTAAAACCGCATAAAAAAGTCGCATAAAAAAAGATCGCATAAAAAAAGGTTTAACTGTATATAGTAATTTGTTTCCTTCAAATGTCTTATATAAATATAACCGTACTTGACATTAAATTCAAAATCAACAGTTTGACATTTTCTTATTTTATTCTCAACAGTAATTCTTTGCAATTATAAAAATATATGTAATCTCACATCTTTGCAGTACATACGATGTGCTAGTACTACAAATTATTACAAATTATGTGTGTACGTACATGTGTACATATTAAAATTAAAAAAAAAAAGATTAATTATAAATTTAAAAAAAAAGTCGTAGTTTGCAAGAAATAGCCGTGGAAGACATGAAACCGTAACTGCCGTGTCACATGAATCTAACGTATCTCAAAAATGATAGTTTTGCGAAAACTTGATTCGAATAAAATATCAGATGATCTTAATTAGGGATGTTATGGATATGAAATTTCGGAACTCAGTTTTCCAACGGTACTTGTCTTTTATTATCCGAAACAAATCCGAAACTTTTATTTTCGGATACGGTTTCGGTTTCGGATATTTAATTAATTCGGATATCCGGTAGTTTCGGTTACGGTTATGGATATCCATAACATCCCTAGTCTTAATTATAACTAAGATAATTGATTTTTATTATGCGTTATTGATTCAACGTTGCAGCACTAATTTAATAACGTATAAATATAGTATCTGAAAACATAGGAAAAGTAGATTAATTATTATATTGTTATTAACAAATTAATATATATATATATATATATATATATATATATATATATATATATATATATATATATATATATATATATATATAACTAGTTGCAGAGTTTTTGAGGTATCAAGGTCCAACAAAAAGGAAAGCTGTATTTTTAGTAAGGGATATACATATTTTATTATATTAAGAAGATAAAATACTTTTGCAATAAAGATGGATATAGAGTAATTATGTCTAAATTCCCCCTATTAGTTGTTATATCTCTCACTCAGGTAATATTGAACGATACATACAATGTTTAAAAATACACTACGTTGTAAAAAAAGGTAATCGATTTTGAAATAGTTTGCTTATTTATATAGTAATGCAATGATGTACCTACTTAAATAAGTAATTTTAAATTAAATAAATTTCCTATGAATGTTTTTCAATATGGGAACAATTTTTTCCGTCGTAAAAATATTTTGTATAATATTATTAAGTACTCCCTTATCGAAGCTGTCCAGATCTGTTTTATGTTTTACATGTTTTTTTCTTTCTTTTTCAGCAAAAATAGCTTCCGATCCATCTTTTTTTTTTTGCTTCACTAGCTATTCTAGTTAAAGTTGCCAGCGATATACCCGTAGCTGCAGTAACACGATTTTTAACTTGAGTTAATGGGATTTTCACGCCATCACTTTCACTTTTCATAAACACTAACACATTTAAAATGATAAGTTTTGCTTGTGGACTTAACATTTTATTTTTAATACTCGTATTCATTTCCATATTTACATTAATTAAATATCAATAGATAAAAACCCGATTAAAATAGAGGGTATAAAAAAGTATAATAGTAATCAAGAATACGATAAGTTAAAAAAAAAAATTGTTAAAAGTAATATCGAAAATTGTATCTCGCAGGTAAAGCACTTGACTAGCCAAAGCTAAGTAAAAGTACTGATTCTAAAAATTACAAATTTATTTGTAAACATACAAATTTTGTAAAACTAATAAACAGATTTTATTGAAAAATTCATAATAATAGCAATATTTACAAAGGTAAGGCTTTATGACTGTATCAGGTAGTTCAATAAAATTGAATACATTTCAATTAATTAACCACTGAAAAGTACAGAATTTAAAAGAGAAAATTGTAGACCGTTTTATTATTTGCAATATTTAGTAAATTGTTCAGAAAGTATAAAATATTAAAAATTAAACGTTTCTAAACTACAAGAAATATGTAATATAATTAAAACTATAAATACCTATGATAAGAAATTTAATGTTTCAAAACGACTTAACGCTACCAATTTTAAAATATTAAATACTAACAGGAAAATTTTTTATGAAAAATACCCTTACATATTAATAATAACATATTTTGGTATTTATAAATACGATTTTTTTAATGGTGTAGACCCTTACTTTCATTTATTTAACGGAATACTGTAGTAAAACTGGAAGTGGACTTTAGTCGCTCAGAAACTTTGCAACTACCTATATATATATATACTAGGCATTGAGTAGAATCCTTTAAACGTTGTTACGCGTAATTGTTGTATTTCAAGATACATGACATTCATGTGACACGGCAGATAATAACAGGACATGTACAAATAGATTACCTATCTATATGTACAGGGCTGGGAACTATTTAAAATGATTTCATTTTAAATATGTATTTAAAATACAAAATGGAATTTTGTATTTTCTATTTTAAATAAGTTCGGTCAAACCATTTTCCATTTTGTATTTAAAATGGAAATTTGAATCCATTTTACATTTAAAATGAAAATGCATTTATACTCAAATTTATGTGTATCGAATATTAATTATAGAACTTGAATGTCACTGAAAGTCTAACAAATTTTAAGTTAAATGTAAGTTGATTTAATTGATTCAAATTTTTTATACCTCGAGTTACAATGTCACTTGCGTTAAATTTGTTACTAGAATTGAAGTTCTCTTAAGTCAATCTTTCCTGACGCAAGTAGTGTACTATCTTAAAGACACGTCGATTAGAAATGTTTTTGTATTTCGAGTACATGATTTTCATAATTTTATTTAGAAGTTGCAGTCGTAGCGTAGTCAGTCGCGGCGATAGCGGGCCCGCAGGACCCGCGTTGCGGGTGGGCCCCGCATATTGGGGGGCCCCAAGACAGCAGGAAAAAAAATATTTTTTTTTTATATTAACTGTACTGATTTTATAGATTTTAATTTTATTTTATTCAAACTGTACCAATTCAATCTTTCTTAACCGATCCATATTATTTCATATTATTTTTTTTTATTTTTCATGGACAATAGGTAGACAACCAGTAACTCTTACTAATAGATTCCAGTTCTCCGAACAAACGTAATTGCCGCGTAAATAAAAAAAATGTCATTTAGAGACGTGCAACAGTGTTTATACGGTTTCAGTTAACAGTTGCATATAAAAATATTGCATTAATGCTCGAACGGGGTGTATGCTTGAAGAAGACAACACATGAGCATGACAGGCATATGGGTTAATTTCAAAGGACTATTATACCCTTGAATAAAAATTCCAGATCTTTCTCATTTATAATATTATTTAGGATTTTTACAAAATGTATCAGAAAAAATAGATACTAAAAAACGCCGTGAGCAGCGGGGCCCCATCACGGTAGTCGAATTTTCCCCTTCATCTTCGGTATTGAATGTCTACAAGCGAAATGTGATTGAAAGTCTACAACCGAATTGTCATTTTGTTGGTTTCAAAACTGGTGATGAGTGTTCGGCTGATCGAGGCTTTAAAAAAAGGTTTTAAGTATTTAAGGGCTGTATCTCAGTAAATTTCAATTTTGTGCCGAAAACAGGTAGCAGAAAAAAAGCCAACACAATTCGTACGAGGACATTCCTGCCCATGTTTATCCGCTAATTGCCTTTATGTTTTAGTTTTAAAAATTAAAAAAGGACCTTAAATAGTAAACTGGAAGGCCTTTATAAAGATATTTTTTCTTTCCAAAAAAATCCAAAATTTCTATTTTATAAATACTAAAAATCCAAAATTCCTAATTTATAAATAAACAGTGACTTTAATAACATTTTTAAATTACTTAATATGTATGTATTTCATTTGTCATAAAAGTAGGTAAGTTCACTTTTTTTTAAATTTTTTAAAATTACTATTCGCCTACTTGTATTTAGAATAAACATAATGCTTTTAAAACACATTTAACAATAGCATTCAATTCCGATGTAAAAATGGGAGAAGTGGGGGGAAAAGTGATGCGGACTCCCTACAAGGTACTAGCTGGATACTAACTGAATACACGTACAAAATTTCAGCCCTCTAGGTTTCCTTATGGAGTCTCTAGACATGTTAGAAAACAAGCAAAAAAATTAAGGAAATATTGGCGTAAAAATCGTGGGGGTAAGGGTTAAAAGTTGAAACCTCCAAAAAACAGTGTCTGGCTATTAGCTTAACCTGTACACCAAATTTCAGCCCTCTAGGTTTATTTGGGGAGATTTTGACCCGAACGAAACTGTTAAAAAACAAGAAAAGAAATCGAGTGCTTAAAGTTTCAGTTTAGCTGAACGATTAGTGAACACATCAATATTGCGTGTGTTGAAATACAAACAAAAGTTTGTCATACGTAGTAGTGTCTCACAAGCACTCGATAATATTTGAAATTAAAATCGTTGAAAAGGAAAAAAAAATTACGAAGAAAATGTTCTTATAATTTTCTTTCTATATTAAGTAGTTTTCGAGAAAATCGTAATTTTCACTTTTGCCTTATTTTGCTCTCTTTGTCATTGTAATAAGTAATTTATATTTCTATCTCAGTTGGTTATAACATATACAAAAACTTCATTTTTTTTACGTAAAACAGACGGTAGTTATTAAAAATCTATGTATTATAAATACCATATCTCTGTCTCATTTTTTTAAATTAAACTTAACCAGATATTTTAAGCATGTGTAATGAAGATTTTTTTAATTTTTTTATTGAATTTTAAATGAACAAGATAATGAAGGTAATGTCATTATATAATATTATTAAATATTATAGAAAGATAACATAATAATAATGTTTAAAATATGCCAGGAAAAAAATTTTAAACATTATTATTTAACTAGATCGATTTTGAAAATTTTTTCACTGTCAAAGATCTAAGCTATTTTAGATATTTTAGACAGATATAGATTACATAATGTAAGGTCCGCCAGGGTCCATGGGACCCAAAAGTGTGAAAAATAAACTAACCGACCGATTTTGAAAATTTTTTCACTGTTAGAGAGCTAAACTATTTTAGAAAGATATAGATTACCTTATGCAAGGTCCGGTAAGGTCCATTGGATCTAGAAGTGTCAAAAATAAAATAAGCGACCGATTTTGAAAATTTTTTCACTGTCAAAGAGCTAAGCTATTTTAGATAGATATAGAATACGTAATATAAGGTCCGCCAAGGTCCATGGGACCCAAAAATGTCAACAATAAACTAACCGACCGATTTTGAAAATTTTTTCACTGTTAGAGAGCTAAACTATTTTAGATAAATATAGATTACCTTACGTAAGGTCCGCTAGGGTCCATTGGATCTAAAAGTGTCAAAAATACAATAACCGACTGATTTTGAAAATTTTTTCACTCTTACAGAGATAAACTATTTTAGATGGATTTAGCTTATATGTTGTATGAGGTCGGTCAGAGTCCTGGGATCTTTTAAGCGCCAAGAATAAACTAACCGACCGATTTTGAAAATTGTTTTGCTGTTAGAGAGCTAAACTATTTTAGATAGTTATAGATTATGTTATGTAAGGTCCGTCAAAGTCCATGGGACCCAGAAGTGTCAAAAATAAAATAACTGACCGATTTTGAAAATTTTTTCACTATTGCAGAGGTAAACTATTTTAGATAAGTACAGTATGTTATCTGAGATCCACAACTGTCCTGCGGATGCAAATGCGGCATAGAAAACTACACAACGGGTTTTAAAAATAGTTTTACTGTTAGAAAGATAAAATATCCTATATTATATAAGATAGAAATAAGCTACCGAACCGATTCTCAATATTTTCTCATTGCTATAGAATTAACTTATTTTAGGTGGATAGCACTATGCTGTACAAAGTCCGTTCGGGGTCTTGGGTCCCAAATATACCAAAAATAAATTACCTAGCCGATTTTGAAAATTCTTTTACTCTTAGAAAGCTAAACTAGCTTAGATGGGTATTTGCGCCAAGCACCTTATGCGAAAAAGCGCCAAAAATTAACTACTCAACTGATTTTGAAAATCTTTTCACTCTTAGAAAGCTGAATTATTTTAAATGGATACAGGTCTTAGATGAGATCCGCCAGTGCCCAATATTTCGAAATTCGCTATGTTATGCAGATGCTGCGACAGGGGTATTTTAAAATCACACCATTCGAAAAAAAATCGTGAAAATTAACTATTTTTCGGCCGATCACACTGTGATGGTACCGTAAGTCGATTCGAATTATTTTCTATTATAGATACCTAAATTGTATATAAAATGTTTATAAATTATAACTTTATTATTTATCGTCCGCCATTTAATTACGTATCAATTATAAGAATATATGTAGAAAGTATTAATTATTTATTTATAATCTTACATCATTTAATTTACCCTCCCACGAGTTACATATATGTTGATATGATAACAAATTACAATTAATAACTACCTATGTAAAATGTACATTTGTGAGA
The DNA here is from genome assembly GCA_035578155.1 of Brachynemurus nebulosus. Taxonomy (NCBI): domain Eukaryota; kingdom Metazoa; phylum Arthropoda; class Insecta; order Neuroptera; family Myrmeleontidae; genus Brachynemurus; species Brachynemurus nebulosus. The sequence continues at coordinate 38,541,812 of JAPWDM010000008.1, read as the reverse complement.
GAATAATGTTTACAGAAATTTGTACAGAACAGTCACGACAATAGAAGTATAATTTGTCCAGAAAGTATAGAGCTGCCTATTACAAACTTCAAATACATTCCCCTCATAATCACATTTCTTAAAATAATACTTCTACGATCAATTTCAGGGGCAAGGGGCAGGTGGAGCTGTAGCCCGGGGATTCGGAATCTTTAGCAGGGTTCCAGGCAAAATGAGAAAACCTTTTTTTTTGCTCGTCGACTGTATAAAAATGTTTGAAATTTTTTTTTTATTTCGTCCAGGATTCCGTCATTTCCCTCGCTGGCCCTGAGAGTGGCCAAACTTTTAGACATATACCTATATGATTTTTTATTGGCAAATTTCCACTCTGGAAATTCAGCTATTACAGACAGCAGTTCTCATGGTAAGACCTAAGTCCGGGACTATGGTAGAAATTTGTTTTGGAGCCTCTAGAACCCGAAAAATTTCACTAAATTTATATATATATATATATATATATATATATATATATATATATATATATATATATATATATATATATATACGTACTAGCTGTGGCCCGTGGTTTCACCCACGTAAAATTATCTTAATTATTTTGCTGTTAGAGAGCTAAACTATTTTAGATAGTTATAGATTACGTTATGTAAGGTTCGTCAAAGTCCATGGGACCCAGAAGTGTCAAAAATAAAATAACTGACCGATTTTGAAAATTTTTTCACTATTGCAGAGGTAAGCTATTTTAGATAAGTACATTATGTTATCTGAGATCCACAACTGTCCTGCGGATGCAAATGCGGCATAGAAAACTACACAACGGGTTTTAAAAATAGTTTTACTGTTAGAAAGATAAAATATCCTATATTATATAAGATAGAAATAAGCTAACCCACGTAAAATTATCTTAATTATTGGTCAAATGATTAGATCAATTTTAAATTAGATATTCGGAAATTCTGTACATTAATTATTTATAATGCCTAGCTACGCTCGTCAAACGACTCTAAAGTAACAATCTTCATATTTCAATAGCATGGCATTTCATTTCCGCACCTATATGTACTTAGATACCCGTATCAATAGGTAGTTTTAGGAGTATTTCCATTTTAGGCCTTGCTTGGCGCACCAAGACCGTAAGGGACAATTTTAATATCACAATTAATTTGGGGCTTATTGGATGGCCTTCACGGACAATTCTGATCCCCAGGTTTATTCAAATTTGATATTTTAAAATTCTGAGCATAATTCTCGCCTAATAACCCTACATTAACCATATTCATATTTCTATAGCATATTTAATTTTTGTAAAATATTGTCAAAATCCAACCGTTTAATTTTAATCCTATTAGATAGTGCTAAGGGTTAATTTTGAACTCACTTTACATTTAAATTAGATATTCTAAATTTCTTTATAAAATCAGTTTCTTCTAGTGTTCCGTTCCGCTCGTCCAATGATCTTAAAATAGATATATTCATATTTATAGTGTACAGTGGAAACTTGATGTTTCGTCACTCTGTAACTCATCATAATCTATAACAATTCGTCGCTCCTAAAAAAAATGTACGTAGTGTAGTTGGTTTTCAACTTTTGAAATTTAAATAGAAAAAAATTAAAGTGTATCGTACCTAGTTGTAAAAATTCCACTAAACAACGAATTACTCAAAATAAAGGAATATCTTCCTTTAAATAAGTAAAAATATTTAATTAATTTTTTTTTTATTATTCACTTTCAGACATATTCCATAATTCGTCTATTTCTGTAATTTATCACCCCTTCGGCCCCGACCATGATGAATTGTCGAGTTTCTACTGTATTTTTTAATTTTAATGCCTTGAGACCTTTCCGTAGATACCCATATTGATAACTTTAGAAACATTTGAATTTCGAACCTTTTTTGAAGTCCGAGTGTTTTAGCGAATATTTCTGAACCTGCATTAATTCGTCCAGCCATTAATTTATTGCGTCTTGTATTACTCCAGAAATCTAGGCAATAATTTTAATCTCACTTAATTTTTTCAAAATATCAATGTTTAAGTAAAATTTAGTCAAGATTCGCCGTCTTTTTTAGACCATTTTTGGGTCCCCAGCACCCCTTTGGGTCATTTCAACTTCACATTCGTTTATTTCATGACCTCAGTAATGTTTGAGCAAAATTTGGTCCAAGATGCATACATTCTAGAGAGCTTTCATTTTTCAGGATCTTAATATTATTTAAGCAAAATCTGGTAGAGTCCAACCGTTTACTTTCCAAAGTCCAGCCGCTTACTTTAGAAGTCTATATTAGAACATAAGGTATCACGTATCCACCAGTGAACCAATTTTTGAAAGTTGCTCTGCTCGTCAAACGACTTCAGCCTAGCCATATTGTTATTTCAGAAATATAGGTACCTAACTTTAACAGTTTGTGACTTTTCTGTAGACAACCATACTTATTTAGATTTTTAGGAGTGGAGTACCGTTGGTCATTTAATTTTGCGTAATTTTTATTGCTTCAGACTCCTGGGGATCAATTTTAAACTGACGTTTATTTATTTCGAGATTTAAAAGGGTTTGTGTATCATTAGTCAAAATTCATCAAACCATTTATTTGAATTTTTTGAAAATTATATTTTGTACAGTAAATAAGTAATTTCATAGTAGACATAGGTAAAAATATTTTAGGTGGTAAGTATCTATAGAAATATTTATTAGAAAAATTATTTTTTTTCAAACACTAAGCAACAATTTAAAAATTGTATAATTTTTTGATAAATTGGCCACAGATTGCTGTATTACAGTAATAAAAAAAGATATTTTACGGTTTTTCGTAAATTTCGACGGTTAGACAAAAAGTTTACAAAACCCTTTCTTAGCGAGCGCCTACGACCCAACAGGGACCTACGTGCCAAATTTCAAGTTTGTAGGTATTATAGTTTTGGAGATTTTGTGATATATGAGTCAGTGGTATTTCTCTTTTATATATATATATATATATATATATATATATATATATATATATATATATATTTATGTGTGTACACGATAACTCTCGAACGAAACGTTTAATGCTTATGAAATTTGTTATGCGTGTTGGAATTCGGACTGGCTCGGCTAAGTTCGTTAGCCAGACACGTCGGATGCCCAGAAGTAGGTTTTTTGGCCATTTTGAGTGGTTTTTTTTTGCAAAATTTGACTAGAATTCAAAAATTTTTTTGACCCCATCGAAAAGGGTGTAAAAAATTGCATAAAATAAGCTTTTAAAACATACTAGCTTTTAAGAAAAATTAAGAAATTTGCTGCATTTTTTTACAATAAATGTTTCATCGTTTTAGCAATTCTTTTCTAGATAAAACAAGTGCTAGTTAGTTATTCAATATGTATGTATGTCTCATCTTTTTAAATTAAAATTAGTCAGATTTTTTAAGAGTACGTTATGGAAAGGAAATTTTTGTGTGATGTCCTCCTTTAGAGAGAAAATATAATTTATATATATTTGCATACCTAGAAAAAAAATCGAAAACTATAGTTATGTAATGTAATAATATGTTGTTAAATGGATACACATATGCTACACTATATGAGATTCGTTAGGGAGGATCCAAAAGCGCCAAAAATTAACTACTGAACTGATTTTGAAAATTGTTTCACTGTTAGAAAGCTAAGCTATTTTAAATCGATACAGGTCTTAGATGAGATCCGCCAGCGCCCAATATTTGGAAATTCGCTATGTTATGCAGATGCTGCGACAGGGGTATTTCAATTACACTAGAATTTTAGACAATTTAGTGGTATATTTGGCTCATATGAACTTATAATTTTTATCAATGTTCAGATTAGCTCCGTTTGAGGGACTTCCGAAAACCTTACGGCCGACCGCAGTTTACATTTTGGCCACTCCTGCGATGCATATATCTTCTAATTAAGAAGAAAACAATTTATCTTATCTTAATACAAGTTAGACGTGCCGTATTTCATAATATTAAATTACGTCTATCGTAATGTATGCTTCATTAGTTACATCAATTAATTATTTGTTGCGATTTTAATCATAATATGTATGCGCTTACAGAAATTTACATAATTTATACACATGGGCACAAGAGATTAATAATAGCATTAAGATAATGGGTAAAAATAAGTTTCTAAGAATTTTATGCATACAACAAGATATTAATTGGCTAATGATTACCTTCTACAATTTATTAATGACAACTTAAAATGCAACTGTGTTTCATAACTTTTGTATATAATTATTAATTATTGTTTTTATTTCAGTTCTTATTAATTATTATTAATTTATAAAACAATAGTGTTATTTTTAAAATACAAAATCAGTTGAAAAATAACAAAGTTGTTACTGTTGAAAAGTTTCCAAATATCTCCCAGAAATATTACATATATTTCGCAACTTAAATTAATGTGAATAATTCAAGATTTAAATATTAATAACATCATTTTTTTGTTACAGATGGAGGGGGAGCGTGTACAAATTAGTATGGAGAGAACTTTTAGCCTACCTTTTCCTATATTATTCATTAAATCTAGTTTATAGGCATGCATTAACACCAGATCAACAAAGGTGAGTTATCAATTTTATGAGTTAATTTTAATATTTATGTTGATTTAATAGCTCGAAAGTTTGCGTAAAAGCCAACGCTGATTAGATGAAATTTCTGCTTATATATATTGTGACTTCTGATACATTTGCTCCTGCTTGAAAGCTAATTTCAAAATAGTAATATTTCAAGTTTCATTTCTGACTGAAATAGTTAAAAGCAACGAAAAACCTCTGTTGTAGTAATTTTAGTAAGAAAACCAAAAATTTTAGACTGTTACTCGTCAGTCGTCACGAGTAACGATTTTATATATTGATTTGTTTTTCAACCGGAAACCTAATTTACACCTAATAATTGCGGGGTCCTTTATACTACACAGCTGAGATCACGTATCGGATTTCGACAAATGAGATGTCTGTTAATAGAGGATAGTCCTAGAAGTGGCCCGATGATCTTCGAATTTTAAAATTCGATTTCGTTTGTGAGTTACAGGTCCTCAGATTTTAAGGTTTTTTTTACAGAAATTAAACATAAAATAAAATGTTTATTTATTTGCGGAATTTAGGTGGGTTACTTGAAATTATCAAATACTAATTAGATTAATGTTGTATAAAGTACGTTTAATTAGCAACAATTTAAAAACTGACGTTCATTCCGTAAAAAGGGACTCAAGATAAACCTGTAAATGAATTTTTCGTGCGTTGGAAAGCTAAATCACTTTTTAAGGGCCCTGTGGACACTCTTATAGATTTCATTAAAATCAATGGAGCTGTTTCAAAAGCAAAAGCACATAGATACAAAAATAACTCGTTTAACAGTAGAGAATAAACAAATTTTACTACTTGCACTTAATAGTTAACATATAAAACGTTTTCAAAATTTTCCATAAGCTACAGTTTCAAGATTACGATTACTACTCCCAGCGTTTCCACCATTTCCTTTAATTTTACATGAAATTACAAAAAAAAGCATAAGAATTCTAAACATTTTTATACGAATAATCATTGTGAAAATTTATATATCTTCTAGTAAGTCATAATAAATTTTCAAAAATTAGATGTAAATAATAATTGAAGAGGTGGATTCCAAATGGCGCTAAGTCACTTTTTGCAATTTTTCAGGAAATGTAAAAAACTATCTAGGTAGGCAAATGTAGTAATCTGTTTAAATTATTGTCAAGTTCTTAGATAATAATTATTATTGATGTTATTTATTTGTTCTTATTTATACATATAATTTTCAATAAATTATATTGAAAAAAAAAAAAAAAAAAACATTTAAAAAGTTGGGTTGAGTTGGTTAAAATAAACCTAGTTTTTTTTTAAATACTGATATATTTTATTCAAGAAACATTTTAAACAGTGCATTATTAGCTATTTCATTTGTTTGACATAACAGAAAATCTGTCTACAAGCAAATTTGGAAAAAAATACCAGCTATTATTGAAAAAAAAATGCAATAGTTTACGAGTAAATTTGACTTAGAGCGTTTTGAAATAAAACTGTCACTGACTTAGCGCTTTTTTGGAAAACATTCCATTTTTCATTATTCATTTTACAGTAGACTAAGCTCATTTTGAAGGGTGGCAGTATGAAAATCGTGTAGAGCTGGACTTAAACATTCTGCATCAACTAAAATCTCACATTAGACAAAAAATGACTTAGCGCCTTTTGGAATCCACCTCTTCAATTTTTAATTGCCTGTAAGTTAAGTGTTTAAAATTTAAATTGCATGTAATTTTTGATGATAAAATTGAAAGATAATAACCGTCATATAACAAATAAGTCCACAAATATGTATGCTACACATTTAATAAATAATTTTCAAAGTTTTATTGTCTGAAAAAACCAGTTCTTTTATTTAATAATTACTATATCCGTTTACATATTATTTCCAACAAGCAGATCTCTATACTTTAAAAAAAAAATCTATTTAGTGCATATTTACCTACCTACTTAATTAATTGAGATAAGAATACATTGGTATTTTGTATCTTCAGACGTGATTTTATACATACAATAAAGAATGACTCATTTGGAGTAGGCTGTCACTTATAACTGTTATCATAATTATGTTGAAAATTTTGTAAGATAAGCTACCTTAAAGCAGCCTCCACATTCTCGCCGAAGTTGGACGAAGTAGTTCCTCGCGAGGTTGGCCGAGGCATAAGAATAGCATTGAAACACCAACCGCGAAGCACAACGAAATGACCCTCTACATTCTCGACTCGTCCAACCTCGGCGAGAATGTGGAGGCTGCTTAAGATTATACCGATTAAGCCGCTGCTACACGATGTTACGAACACCTTCCAACATTCGACGTTGGATGGTTCATAGCATCGTGTAGCCGTTGTTCGAACCTACGAGTGTCCAATGTCGAGCGTCAAACGTTCGCATTTGGTCGTGTCCCGTTCGATGTCGGTATTTTTGCACCGAGTCAAAGGGATGCTTCGAACGTTTGAAGGTCCATGTTGGTTGCGTTGGTTGGTTCTACTCAGCAGCTGCACGACTCGTTCATGTAAAGAGAGACAACATCAGTGTATAACATTAGAGATAACATCAGATAGATAACAGCCTCGCCACTGAGTACCAACACATCATCATTCGTATTGGATCAAACATTCGATTCACCGTGTAGCAGATACATTCGTCGCACCAACTGTCGAACTTAATTGCTTCAAACGTTCGATCGAACGTTGGAAGGAACGTTCGTAGCATCGTGTAGAACCCGCTTTATACTATTATCGTGAGAGATGTTTCCGTGAACTCATTGGTTTTAATTTCTTTTTTCCGGAAATTTTTAATAATCAATATGCTAGTATTCAACTCAAGAATGACAAACGTACACACACATGGTTTTATTGCATCAACTCTACTTTTCAAGAGGTTTTTACTTTCTTCGATAATTTTATTTCAGAAGAAAAAAGAAATGTGCAATATTTTTTTTTTTTTTTTTTTGAAAATGCTGAATATTTTTTTTTGGCTCTTTCATTTTCTGTATGCCACTCAAAAAAAAACTTGGTTACATACGTCCCTGGAATTACATGGTCGACCAAGTGGTCACGAAACGACATTTCATATTACAAGATCTAATAACATTCCAGTAATTGGCGGAAATGATTCCAGGCTATAAATACTATGTTTAAAATCAAAGAATATTACTTTTAAACATGTCTCTAATGCTTAAGAAAGTGCAGATATTTATCTGAGTTAAATGGTACATAAAGCGGTCGGGAAACGACATTTCATATTACACGACCTAATGTTATTCCAGTTAATAATGGAAATGATTGCAGGCTTCAAAAATTATATTTAAATTTAAAGAATTGCATTTAAACATGAGTCTAATGTTTATGAAGGTCTCGATATTTATCTGAATTAGGCACTCGGTGGACCACCAAGTGGTCGGAAAACGACATTTCATATTACAAGCACTAATCTTATCCCAAATAATGGCGGAAATGATTTTAGACTGCAAGAATTCTATTTAAAATGCAAGATAAAGGATTCACAATGGACTTGATTTACACAGGGCATTTTTGAAAGAATTTTTAAAATTTCAGAATTTTCAGTGGTCATGCGCCTGTTAATAAAACAGTAATGCAAATGAAAGTAAAATTATTTTTATTAGGTACTTAGACGTAATTACGGAATATTTCGATGAGATCACTTACAATAAAAATTTGAAATAAAAAAAGCATAAACCAATTTACAAAAAAAAATTAATCTGACTTTTATCGTATCGTAAATAATGAAATAATTTTTGAAAGAACATCTCTTTTATAAAAATCTAGGTCGCATTTTAAATGTACATAATCTGAGTTAGTTGAAACAAATCAAGTGACTTTCATCGAAAATTTAACTAAAGTCTCGCAGTCAAAACCACGAAATCTGCGTTTCGTCAGATCCGTCACACTTTGATAGTTTTCACCTCTTTAGACCTAATTTCGCTATGTAGAAGGTAGAGACTAGATAGAACTCTCAAGTAATCAGCAAAAAATATTTTTTAAAAGATTTTTAGAAGTATTTCCCCATATTGAAAAGCGGAAATGAATATTTTTTCCCACCTACCCCATATTTGATGTATCATGAGAAAGAATTCTTAAAACAAAGTTGAACTTCCTTTTTAAGATCTGTTTATAAAATACTAAACTTTGCTGCACTTGATAAGAACATTCAATCAAAATTATTTCGGTTGTGTTGACCGAGATATAAGCAAGCAAATTTTCGAAAATAAAAAAAAAATTGAAGTAGAGAAAATGGTCCCCCAATAAATTTAATTTATATCGAGGTATGTTTCGGTATTAGAAAACATACCCCAAAAATTCAAGTTCAAATCATTAGACGGAATGTTAGAAAATGGGTAAAATTTTCGTTTTTCATAAATAAACCCAGAAATAGGACGTTATCTTAAAGGATATTGTTAGAAAGATTTTTTAAAACGAAGTTGAAGTTTCCTTAACCGTGTAATATGTTCGTTACCTCTAACTTTTCAATCTAAAAAAATATAGATAATAGCACTTGATAAGAACTTTCAATTAGAACTATTTCGAATATCTTGGGTTGGTAAATTTAGAAGATATCAGAAATCAAATCATCAATTAATTAACACCGTACTGTGAATGAGTTCGAAAGACGGTATTACACATGTTCAAGTAATATTGTCAAATACACTTATTTCTTTTTGTAGTAACCGTAAAAAGTATACTTAAATTTCCCATTAGCCAATACGTGCTTCGTGATTTTTTTATATTATTATAAATTTATTGAAATTTTGATTTTTTTGTTTCAGAATATTTGAAAAAATTAGACAATATTTTGGATCGTCAACAGAAACGATACCAATGTCATTTGTATTGGGTTTCTATGTAAGTCTAGTCGTGAAGCGATGGTGGGAACAATACAGACTGCTACCGTGGCCTGATTCATTGGCCCTATATGCCAGTGCAGGAATTCCCGGTAACGTAAGTATTTATTTCAACGCACTTACTTAAATTCACGATGAAAAGACAGATTGAGTCAATCTGAGTTGTTTTCAGTAATACTCCCCTCTAGGATGATTTCAAGTAGTGACAAAAGAAAATACTTCTACATAATATATTCACTGTTTAAGCCAGAAAAATATTTTATAGCACTGCCGTAATAACAGACAATAGAGGACAGAAGTACTCGTATATAATATTTGCCAATAATAGCTATTGGACTTTTACATTACCTACATTACCTAAAAGACTTCTTAAAAATTGTTATCTCCGATCCTTATCACAAGAAGAATAACTCAGAAAAATCTAAAAAAAAAATTCATGAACATTACGAATGAGGTGTAGATTGAACGAAAATTATTAGAATTGAATTTTCTCACGTAATTTGCTTGGTACGTAAAAAGGAAGCTTAATGACACATTTTATTTTGCTCAAGATGCTGTTAGTCAATAATTACACAAAATATTATTATGTTAATAAGTATTTTTGTGAATTCTTTAAAAAGTGAGTTCTAGATATTAAGGAAGAAGGAAGGAATAATTGATAAATATCCACGCAAAAAATATAACAATTTCTAGAAACTTAATAAGAATAGATTACTTTTATATATGTATTTCATATTTGTTAGCGTATCCACAGAAATAATAGATACGAAATACCCAGAGAAATTTTATTAACAACCGATAGTACGGGACACTATTTGCGCAAGTACAACTTGCACTTGCAATAACGTCACCGCTATTGAAGCAACCGATACTCCGATACTCAATTAGTTCCCCGCGATGAATGAATGAATTATTTTCAATAATCAGGCAGGATGAAATGACTTTATTATTTTTAACGCCGTCTCCCGAACTATAAGCATCTAACATAAGTGAACAGGACCGGATCCAAGGGTACTTCATAACAGTGCCAAAAGAGATATAAATAATTATATCTTATATAATCTATTACCGGTAAAAAATAATTAGAGTAGCCCAAAAAACTACATTTGTTCTTTCACTTATTTTATTACAATCTTGCAGTACACAATTAAGTAATTTGATAAACATTTTAAATCACTTAAATAAAACTATATTAATATATAGAACAATAATTGTTTTTATTTTTATACATAAGAATTAACTGAAATGATTAATGACGTTCACAAAGAAGTTATAACAGCAAAAAAACTTACTCTATATTTTATAAGAGAAAGTCTAAGTCATTTTATAATCGTTTTTTACCCATATTTCCATATATTTTATAATATTTATATAACAATACAAATTATACATAGTAAATTTAATTTATTGTAATCAATTTAAACATACAAGTGTCTCAATTATGTTACAAGATAAAATTGAAATGAGTCATATAATTTCATTGAAGTCATGAATTTACAAATTACGTTTTGAATAAAATTACATACATAATTTATTTATGTTAAATTACAATATAGAATAAGAAAAATACTGTGTTTACTTGTTCGCATAAAATTTATACGTAGTCGAAAACTAATTTGTATTTAAATTTGAGCTCAGAAATAGGTTGGCCATATTTTCAACGGGAAATGACAAAATGAAACCTAATGGGACTGAAATAGAAAACATTTGTAGACTTTTAACTGAGTGTCCACTGAGGTTTAACATTAAAGCTTGATTTTAAGTACGAGGAGTGAACGGTTTTTACCATAGACTTCTGTAGATACTTTCGCCAAAACTGACTGAAGATAGAGTTCCAAAGTTTAATTTTAAATCAAAATTTAGACACTTTGGTACCAAAAATGGAGAATTTGTCCTCAGATTACAAAAATTCTGCCAATAGAATTGTAGAAAGTCAATCAAATCAAAATTAATTTAAGAAATAAATTATCATCTTTATGACGTCATTATATATCAACGCATATAAATATTTAGGTTACAAAAGCTTGACAATTAGTAATTGATTTAGTATGGATAAAACTCATGTTATGAAACCGAAAGGGTGTAAAATCATTAAGTTTATTTTTACTCTTTCACTAGCAGAAATAAAGTATATAATCCCCAAATTGGATACTGAAATTGTACCACCAGGGCCGGGTTAATCCTGAATGCCACCCCTAGGCACCGTGAAAGGTGCCACCCCTACCTTTTCCTTGAAAAGAATCAAATCTTAATTTTTCCTACTTTTTTCAAACTTTCTCTTAAAAAATAACTGATAAGCAAAAAAAAAAAAAACGATTTTGCCGCCCTGTTTTCAAAATCTTCCGCCCCTAAAAACTGCCCGCCCCTAGGCCATGGTCTAGGTTGACCTATTAGCTAAGCTGGCCCTGTGTACCACCACTATTATACCACCTCTGTGACGCTTAATGTTTAATGCTAATTATAATTCTACTATTGCTCTTTTTATTTATGGCAAAATTCAAGATGCAAGATTAACCAGAATTGGCATTCTAAAATGTAAATCATAATAATATTTCAAATTGAATTGCGATAACAAATATGAAATATTTTTTCCTAGAAATACGAAAATTACTAGCAAAAGTAATAAATATAGAAAGTTATTTGAATCACATTTTGATTAGCAAAAACTTACCTTAGTTTGGAACTAATTACGTAAGATCCATCAGTTTAATACTACTAATATATGCATATACAACTTAAATACCTAACTTTGTTCATTTATTTACTTCTAGGATGAACGAGGTCGTTTAATGCGACGAAATATAGTCAGATATGCAGTTCTTGCCTACGTTATAACATTACAGCGAGTATCGTTACGAGTCAAGAGACGTTTTCCCACGTGGCAACATGTTGTTGATTGTGGTAAGTTCAGTATAGTTTCCGTCACAATTTTTAAAACAAGTTTTTCAATACAAATTCAATGATTACTTTTTCTTATGCGATGCTAATTAATAATACATTTTGTACAGACTACAAAAAGATGTTTCATTTCAATTTAAAATCAGTTTGAAGTATTTCAATCAAGTTTCCAAGAAACATAATTAATATTTATGAAGTACAATTCAGTAACTATTACAAAAAATTTTGTTATTAAAAGAATTTAAAAATTTGTCCAGGTTTAATGTTAGAAAGTGAAAAGAAAATCATCGAAATGATGGATGAGAAGAGTCCAATGTCAAAATATTGGATGCCACTGGTATGGGCGACAAATATTATAAATCGTGCACGAAAAGAATCCCTAATCACCAGTGATCATATTGTACAAATTTTGTTAATGGAATTGTCGGATATTCGACGAAGGTTGGGTGGACTGATTGGTTACGATACCGTTTGTGTGCCATTGGTTTATACACAGGTCAGTATTTTAGATATTTTTTCCAATATCTCAAAATTCATAAATAGGTACCTATTTATAGGGGGCAGTAACGTTCAAACCTATTAAGAAATTCCTTATGCGCGCGGATAAAGTGTGAGAGAATTTAAGGGGCGACAGCCATAGAAAATTGTTTCGTTCCTTTATTTTGTATACGGAGCATATCACCATATGTTTTAACTAGGTAATATATCGAAAAGGACGAAAAGAATAAACTTAAAACATTTGAATTTTTTAAAATTTTATTTTCGATTTGTGGCTTTCATCACGTGACATCAGCTTCAAAATTGGGAATGAAATATGATTCTTCTTCCAGCTATTATCGATTTCGAGGTATTACCTGGTCGAAACATAGTGGGACACTATATATTTTTACCTTTTAATAATACCAATTAAAAAAACTCAGTGCAAAATTTCGTTGGGCCCATGAGCGTAATCAGATATCTGTTTAGGAAGTAGCTGGAAATTGTTTTACTTTAACAAGCTAACAAACAAAACAGCTAATGACTAGCACCTATAGTATTTAGGAAAGACTAATAACCTTATATCTCAGGGTGGTAATTTTATTAGATAATTTATATTCCAACTGACGATCCCGTAGACACACACCAAAAAGTTTTGGAATTCTCGCCAAGCCAGTTACATATAAATATATTATCTGTGAAAGAATCATCCATGCTTTCCACCAATTTGCGATAGACGTTGGGTACGCATAACCCACTTGAGCGGTCTATGATCTTAACGTTTCATTGGTAGTAAATAAAAATTCCGATAAAATTAATTTACCCACCTTCCGTATATAAACGTGTACCTATCAATTAAAATAAAAAGGCACACGACAGGCATAACTTATTAACAATAAGGCTAGGCGCACATTGAGCTGCGTCACGCAGTAAACGCAGGAGAGGGCAGAACAGGAAAGCACGTGTGGTCAGGCGCACATTGAGGCGCAGTTAACGCAGACAGGGCAACGCAGTTTCTATGGCTCTTGTTGTAGAACGAGATAGCACGAATTTAAAAGCAGAGCAAAGCAGAGAAGCACTATTTTTCTTCAATTTCTTCAATTGTCCTCATTTCAACGAAATAAAACCAACTCGAGAACGTGTTACAATGTCGCGCAGTTTCTGTGTCATATTCACGAGTGCCACATCGGTCTCGTGCGACGCAGTGCTGCTCTGCTCTGCGTTTAAATTCGCGCTGTCCCGTTCTACAACACGAGTCACAGAAACTGTGCTGCCCTGCTTGCGTTAACAGCGTTTCAATGTGCGCCCGACCTAAAATTCTGAAAATAAAAAAAAATCACTACCTACGTAAGTACTTCATATATTTTCTGAAACACGAGACCAGAGAATGGAGCACATATTATTATTTTTCATTTAGATAAGTATTTATTCACGTTCAAAAACACTTTCTACATAAAACTATATTAAGAAAAATTAATTATTTATAATTCGTAATAAAATCAATAATAAAAACAATTAGTTACCACAATAAAAGATTTATTAGGAATTGTTTATTATGGAGTAGGTATCTATTTGTTTATTGTTTTTTAATGTTTTACTAACAGATTTAATTGAATATGAAAATGAAGGGAAAATGTTTACATATGACAGCTAATAATTAACTTAATCAGCCACAGTTACTCACTCTCAATAGTAATAAATTGAGATATGATTAATTGAGAATCTGTCTAAAATAAATTTTATTGATCAAAATTTATTGATATTTCATTATTTTTAGCACGCTTCATTCCAACGTGCTTCCAAGTAAAACGTGGTTATGTTGTACTATGTCTTTCTGTTTGAGGATGGTCATATTTAAAAAGTCCAAATTTGACCGAATCAAATTCTTTATGAAACTTATTAACTCGTCAGTCATTGAAAGTCCAAAATGAAGTGAAACGAAGTTTCAAAATATTCAAGTGCAATATCAAAGACATGGAGTTTTTACAATTTTAATACATATATGTATAACTAAATGTTACCAGCGCTTCTGCCGTCATTATACATAATATGATTTTTATTAAATTATGTAAAAACAAATTGACATTAAATGACTTTTAATCACATGATGATTTAAATTTTTTATTGAGAAAATCCAAACTTAGTAATTTTGTAAAAGTCGTTCCTTATTAATTTAACCCAATTGAAAACAAAATAAAAATGTTAACTTATATTGACTTCATTGTTTTGAATATTTATTTTTCATTATTATATGGTTTTTTATTTTTTTTCTCAAGAAATGAAATATCTGATGGAAGTTTTTAAACAATAATCGTTCTGTTAAACATGATGATAATAAATATTCATATCATATCATAATATTACAAATAATTGTGTATTTTTGTAATCTATGCAGATTCTCGTTTTTCTTATTTTTCTTATTTATTTATTTTTATCTCAACGTGACATTTCATTTAATTATTTGTAAAAACTGATAAAGAGTCTCCACATTCTTGCCGCAGTAGGACGAGGTTCCTCGTCGAAGTTCCTCGCTGAGGTTGGCCGAGGCATATGAATACTATTATAACACCAACAACGAGGAACAACGAAGCGACCATCTACACTCTCGTACTTCGGTCAACTTCGCGAGAATGTAGATGCTGCTATATGAAAAAATATAAAATATATAAATTTAAGAATTATTGAAGATTTACAAATTACGTTTCTAGAATTCCATAGTCAAAAATCTTTATAATTGTCTCATGTGCGTCCGTTCGTCTGTCGCAAACTACAATTTTAAGTACTAATTAGCATATTCTGAATAAATTTGAAAAAATAATATCAAGATGAATCCCTTAAGTATCTTTGATTTGTTTTGAATTATAATAAACATTACTTTACAATAATAAGTTATTTTCATATACAAATCAAATAGATAATAGAGAAAATTTCAATTATAGAAGTTTGTGTAAATTATAGGTATATTATTTTCATGTTTAGCCTTGACAGTGAAGATGCTTTATGTACATATTAAGTCCAGCAACACGGAGATTTAAATTATAGGTACCTATTGATATTATGGAGTTCCATTCATTATTAAACATATTTGATTATTATAATTACGAATATCCTTCAAATGCTATACATCTTTTTGTTAATAGATATGTAAGGGAGATGGGGGCAAAATGCAAACAGTGGGCAAAATGAAATTTTGCTATTATTCTATCATATTACGTGATAATTGTAAATCTTTTTGTGTGCAATGAAAGTTCACAGAGAAATACCCAGAAGCCTCTAAAATTGTATAAATACATGTAGCAGTTTTTGTTAAGTTACATTTTAATACAAGAAGACACAAAGTTACACAAGATTTTTTTATGGTACTTTAATAAAAAATAACCAATTTTTAACACGTTCATTACCGATCACGCGATATTGCGTGATGCAGCTACTTTACTATATGGCCAATCACGCGATATAGCATGACAAATATAAGGACCTACTTATTTAACATAAAATACTTGATCATCTCACAAAGTCTATATTTTTAGCTTGGCAATGAACGCGTTAAATCCAATTCATAAAATTTTTACCAAAATATAATTTTCTTGGTAAAAATTAAAACGTTTCCAACTTGCCCACCATTCCTCTATACATATACACATATACACTGTCAGTACAACTTACAAATGGGTATTGTTTTAAAAAGCTTTAAATGATTTGTATTTTTTTAAATATTTTTTTACCTCTGTTTAATCTCGAAATAATTGCAATAATTAAATTTGTTTTCCAAACATTGATAATTGTTATAAAACTAAAAATTTTCTTAATTAATTATCTGTGACACATTATGACTTGAAACTTGCATGTTCTAAAAATTATTACAATAATATCAGAGTAATAAACTATTGAAAGAGTTCAGGTTAATTTTTTGATGACGGAAACACTAAGAAAGCAAAAATTTATGTGGGAGATTCGCAAGAAGATTGACATTATTAGTTTTGTTAATACACATAAGTACAAAATACCCCTGTCGTAGCATCCTGCACAACACAGCGAATTTCCGTTTTGAAAAATTAATTTTTCTCGAAAACTGGTTGACATAGAATAATAGTTTAAAGACCTTTTTTGTGTGATTTTTCTCCCCGTTTTAATGGTATAAGAAGATTTTGCAAAAATGTTTAAATAAGGGGAAATTTTGGCAAAAAACTAATTTTTTTCACGAAAATTGCCAAAAAAACCATATTCCGGGCATCGGACGTGTTTGGTTAACGAACTCGTCCAACGGTTTGGAACTTCCAATGTTTTCACCAAATTTCGTAAAAGTAAGACATTTTGTTGAAGAGTTATCGTGCGGACATACTAGGGTTGCCAGGCGTCCTCGTTTCGCGAGGATTGTCCTCGTTTTAATGCTTTATTTTGTTGTCCTCGTCGTGGAACAAAAGTCCTCGCGGAAAATATTCAAATATTTTCATTGTTGGACAAAATATTTAAAAAAAAAATATTATAAAACGGTCTTTTTTCATTATTTGGAACACAGTTTGGTATATAATATATAATACATAATATATGGGTATACCAATATATGTTAGTGTTTCTGATTAACAAAATCATAGTCCAGGGTAAGAACTAGAAAATCTTTTAAAAAGTCGTAGGTTTAGGATAAACTTAAAAATTTTTCGGGGGTAAAAACCGTGCTTTGTAGTGGCAGTGCTGTTAACATCGTTAAGATCGATAATCAGTAAATCAGTTATCGTCATTTTCTCACTGAATTTAGCGAGCTTAGCGTCAAGATGTCGTCAATTCTATACATATTATATATTTGTTTATTTTAATTTATTAATCATTCTGTTACTAATGGTGCTGTTGTAATATTAATAATAATAATAGATAAATATATTGATATTTTTATAAGCTTTCTTTTCTCATAGAAATATTAACAAAAAAGTATCTGTGTATTCTTGTTCCGTTTCTGTATCTGTTCAAAATGATTACGTAAAAAATAATTAAACGTATTACAGAATTTAACAATAAATGGCTAACGATAAAAAGTTGGGTTAGGAAAATTTCGGATACAAAATATTTCTGTACATTGTGCAGAGTTGAAATGTCGTAACAAATAAAGGAATATGTACGAGCACTTAACGATCACCAATCAACTTAAAAACAGAACTTTTAATGTCAGTTAATAATAATAACTTGATTTAACTATTTTCAATTTTTTAATAAAATTAAAAATAATAAAAGTTTTTCTGAATTATACAAAAAACAGTCAGAAATATACTAATTAATCTACTGTATTATAAAATATATGTGTATATTTCAAAATAAAATGTTACTAAAAATTAATTTTTTTGTCCTCGTCGGGGATTTTTAAAAACTGGCAACCCTAGGACACACACACACACACACACACACACACACACACACACACACACACATATATATATATATATATATATATATATATATATATATATATATATATAAAAGAAATTCGCTAAAAGAGGAAAACGTGGCTTAAGATACGATTTTTACAGATTATTAAAGTGAAAACTTGTATAGCGAGGGTAATTTCGTGAGAGGGTAATGGAATCTGTAATGATCGAAGTGTAATGAAAATGAGAATTCTATGACTGTAACAGAATTTGTAATCATTGCAAAATAAACCAACACCAGTAGTTAGTTGAACATTGTTAAATGATTAATATATTGTTCAAGTTATTTAATTTATCCACAACATTCTTGATCTCATATTTTGTATTATTTAAATTTATATAAAAATTAGATAAAAATAACTTCACTTATATATATATATATATATATATATATATATATATATATATATATATATATATATATATATATATATATATTCCCGCCACCTTTTAATTTGTGTAGGGCCCCCCTATGGAAGTTAAGAGATGAAATTTGGTAAATGAGGCTCATTTTCGAGGCACCTCATACTATCAAAGTGGGGTCAAATTTTGGGAAAATTTTTGATCCGGCCCAACTTTTAAGGGGGTTGTGGGGGGCGGAAAAGCAATAAAACTTTTCCAAACCGGTTGGAAATAATGTTTCGGTCAATTGTCTACAACATATCTAAAATTCGTAGGATGATTTGGTGGGAGTGGAGGGGGAAAAAACGATTTTCGCTGGATCTAACACGCCCCCAGCCCCCCAGAATTAACGTAGAGGGTTAAAATTTGGTGTGTTGATAAATTTCGTACCTAGGTTGTGCTTTTTGGAGGTTTTAATATTTTACCCCCACCCCCCTCATTTTTAAGCTACAATTTCATGCATTTTCGACGTTTTCGAAGTTTGTACCACTCGCACAGGTCACCCAAATAAACCTAGAGGGCTGAAATTTTGTATTCGGATTGAGTTAGTATCAAGGGGGTGCCTTTTGGGGGTCTCGACTTTTAATCCCTACCCCCACCATTTTTATACCCAAAAGAACATGATTTTTCTTGTTTTTTAACAGTTTCGTTCGGGTCAAAATCTCCCCAAATAAACCTAGAGGGCTGAAATTTTGTGTACAGGTTAAGCTAATAGCCAGACACTGTTTTTTGGGGGTTTCAACTTTTAACCCTTACCCCCACGATTTTTACGCCAATATTTCCTTAATTTTTTTGCTTGTTTTCTAACACGTCTAGAGACTCTCTAAGGAAACGTAGAGGGCTGAAATTTTGTACGTGTATTCAGTTAGTATCCAGCTAGTACCTTTTAGGGAGTCCACATTGCTTTTCCCCCCACTTCTCCCATTTTTACATCGGAATTGAATGCTGTTGTTAAATGTGTTTTAAATGCATTACTTTTATTCTAAATACAAGTAGGCGAATAGTAATTTTAAAAAATTTAAAAAAAAGTGAATATAATTTTTTAACAAATGAAATACATACATATTAAGTAATTTAAAAATGTTATTAAAGTCACTGTTTATTTATAAATTAGGAATTTTGGATTTTTATTATTTATAAAATAGGAATTTTGGATTTATTTGGAAAGAAAAAATATCTTCATAAAAGCCTTCCAGTTTACTATTTAAGTTCCTTTTTTAATATTTAAAAATTAAACACAAAGACAATTGGCGGATAAGCATGGATAGAAATGCCCTCGTACGAATTGTGTTGACTTTTTCCCTGTTAACTGCTATCGGCACAAAATTGAAATTTACTGAGATTCAGCCCTTAAAAACTTAAAACCTTTTTTTAAAGCCCCGATCAACCGGACACTCATCATCAGTTTTGAAACCACCAAAATTACAAATCGCTTGTGGACTTTCAATTACATTTCGCTTGTAGACACTCAATACCCAAGATGTAAGGAAAAATTCGACTTCCGTGATGGGGCTCCGCTGCTCACGGCGTTTTTATTATTACCTATCAATCAATTTCTGTCCTTGTTACCGAAATAAATCAAAATAAATTTTAAAATTAAACTAATTAAAATATACATTTAATTTATATCAAATATTTGTATTATTTCAAAGTCAATATTTTGACATAAATTACTTTTTGGTAAATAGACAATTAATAAATCATCCTTAAAATGGCAAAAAAAAATATTTATGGATACTTCAATCGAACCAATAAAATGAGGCATGCTTTGACTTCTTCAATAAAGCCCTACCTATAGAGTAAGTATATTTAGATTACTTCAAATCAGTTACTGGATCGCTATAGAAGTTCACAATTCGGTCTTGTGGTCTTGAACACAATCACAATTTTTTTTTCCTTTTCAAAAAAATACTCTCGGGTAGAACTCGCACCACAAGTTTAGCGGTCATATTATGGACAATTAGACAAGGAGACGAAACTCAATGTATTCAAAAAAGTGTCCAAATCAAAGATGGCACTCGTGTTCGACGGATACGAAAGCGGTATTCTCAAATAGAACACTCTCACATGGAAACGCGAGCTTCTATATTATCTTTGTTAGCTTTTGAATAGAATCTTCTGGAATCTTTTTCAATGTTCAACTCAGTTATAATGTGGGTTTTTCGATCGTTTTTAAAATAAACTTAACAATTTTTATTTTGTGTCGCATCGTTTATATTGCATATTATATAATTCGCTGACGTCACTATGTAAAATCGGAGTCAGTACCATTGGATATCCGCCGTATAAAGTAATTTAAAATATAAGAGTTTATTTCATACATATGTAATTTCTATGTATTTCCTTATTATTAAATATCATCAACTGACATTGGTGATTCTCAAATGGAAACACTCACTTCCCCAGTCCCGACGTGTTTCCATTTGAGAATAAGTACTGTAGTTACATTCTGTTTTATCCGTTTTATGTTACTGTATTCGCTATGTTCACATCAGTATTCGAGCATTATTAACGCCGCGAGTGGTAAAAAAAGAAAGCCTTATATTTACCATTTACCTGACCAATTTTATCAGTTCCTCTCATATAAGGAAGATCTCCATCTTATAATACTCCATTGGTCATATATTCAAGTTATTTACCATATCTCTGTATTCCATGAAATAAAATGACATTTGTTTTATATTTTTTTTTTGTATGTATTTGAACAGCGCAACGGATGTACCATGTAGTCACGTGTTAAATAACGTCGGCAAATAAATGCCTATGTACATAATTTTTATAAATTAATACCTGCAAAGGTACATTCTTATTACTGCATAGCTAACTGTATGTAGAATTCTATAGTGTAGATGAATATGGGAAGACATGTATGTATATTTTTAAGTAAGACTTGTAAACAAAAACATTTTAAATTGAAATAATTATATGTTCAGCATTTAAATCACGCATTAATGTTACAATGTCCCCAGTACATGAAGTACATATTGTTATTAAATGTAATTATATAAGTACACACGTAAGTACCACCGATATTATTAACGTAAAAAGCGAATTCATAAATAAGCCAGAAAAATGACTGTTGCAATTCAGTTTGCCCTACTATCCGCGATTAATTTATTTAACTATATGCGGTGACTATAACCCAACACTAAAACTAAGATCCACCATATTTTCAACCGAATGTAAACTCTCAAATCTGTCATTTTGTCAAAAATGAGTTTTCTAGCCTTAACTATTTCAAAGGTAATAATTTACGACCTGACAAATTTTCCTATATGAATCTCTAATATTTTTGGAGATATCATAGCAATAAAAGTGCGAACTGCATATTATTGGATTAGTTACGATTAGTTACCACAATAAATAATTTATTAACGAAATAACCTATAATAAAAGTCTTCTTTGTAACATTTACTTCTTACTTTTGAAGGATTTTCTTTTTACTTTTAAAGGGTTATGTACATTTGGGTCGAGGAATTTAGAACTAATAACAAACTGACAAATCAAGGATACAGAACTGATAACAAACTGACAAATCCTTACCAAACTGTTTTAATTAAACCGTTAGATGGCTAAAAAGTGTCTGAACGGGTACCTCAATGAACTTTAGTAAGATTATTAAAAATAGTCTACTTTCTATAAATAATATCGCCTACTTCTCCTAGGGATCTGGCCAATCCTATGTAAAAGTATCCATTTTCATAGTAAAATTATTAGAATGGTTATAGATTATTTGAATGTAGCCTATCTTGAACGGTAAATTAGTCGTACAGGCTTAATAAACCGTCCACAAAGTTTTCTTGACCTAAATTCCACTGATTAGGTATTTAAAATTTAAAAAGAGTTACGTAAATGTCGCCTATCTATAGTGACTGCATTTTTCCAGAATATTTTTAAAAAGTATTCTATTAATATTTTTGTAATTATCAAGCAATATTAGGGTTTCCGATCGCGATTCGATTTTATCGAAAATCGATTTTTGGAGAGCCGATCTTCGATTTTTCGAATCGATTCTTTGGAAACCAAATCGATACAGAGATCGTGAAAACTTTACGGAATCGGAGATCGATCTTTTCGAATTTAAATTAGAATATTTTTAGTAAAAATATGATATTTTTTCAAAATTATTGTAGAATACCTATATTTTAACTGTTTATATTGTAAAATAATTTTACCACTTTTATGATTCATTTATAGAAAATTGAGTCAAATTTTGAAAACAGTGAAACATGTGACACTTTTAGCGCAAACTGGAAACCATTTTATTCATATTAAATTCAGCAGTTCATCTTCAAAGGAAACTGGGAATTTTTTTGAAACTGATTTGTGATGAACTAATAAGAAATTTCATTAAAACTTTTATACATATATCTTTTATTTTAAGCTCAAAAATGGAATCGATTTTCGTCAGATCGATCTTTTGTAAGTCGATTTTCTCCTGCATCGATTTTGGGTTTGACGATTCGAATCGATCCACAAGATCGATTTTTTGGCCAGAAATCGGAAACCCTAAGCAATATAATATTATTATAAAGAATTCGGTTTTATTGTTGTATTATATAAGATTCTCTGGAATTGCGAAATGCAGATCGTCTATTTTGGCCGTCTCTATTCTTGGAAGAAATTGAACAATCGCTAGGATCCATCCACCTTGTGAATGACAATCTTATCTATTTTTATTGCCAATAAAGTCTGGCGTGTGTCTTTTTTATTTTATGTAAAAAATTATTCATTCATAATAATTTTTTTCAATTATAAATTTTTTTTTTAATAAATTTGAAAATGAGAGAAATTGTTGGTCGTTAGTTTAGTTTTATAGTCACGCTGTCTAAAGTGTTCTTCAAGGCAAACTTCTTTGTAACTAGCAACTTCGGTATCTATGTGTATTATTGGTATATAATATACATGAATTTACGTTGAAATTTTTATCTGTTAAAATATGTTGTAATTACTTGTAATGTATCTATTAAATTTTGTAATACATATACATAAACTTCAGTTGTAGCAATTTTGCTTAAATTATTCAAATAGAACGTATATTTTATATTTAAGTAATTATGTCATTTTTTAAATTTATTATCTCATAAAATTTGCAAATACCAAATTATAAATGGTCCTTCAAGCAGAATGTCATATCAAACAAGATTACGAGTTAAAAATTTAATCACTGCTTTTTTAAAATTTTTTTAAAGTTGAGAACGTTTATAAGAACTTATTTCTAGATGTAATCATATTGTTAGCGCACTTCTACTAGTACTAGAAACTTTAAATTTATTATATCTTGACCTATAGTGCGATTAGCGATAGTTTGCGCCTCGGGTATACTCGGATTTTTGGCCCTTTCCCTTAAAATTTATTCATGCACATGTGCAGTTAACTTTCAGCCGGCGCACACGCTATAAACATGATAATACGCCAAAATATATAAGGAAGGGGTCAAAAACCGAATATACTAGAGGCGCAAACTTTCGCTAATCCTACTATAAAACGTTTTTTTAAAAATTTACATATTTATAATTTGTAAACAGAATAAGAGGCGTTTGTAAACAGAGTAAGAAAAAGAGGTGTTTATTTTGCGTGCGATAGGTTTTCGAAAAATGACTTGTTTTGATGCGGTGACACTTATATCTCAAAAAGTAATTCATAATCGAGTTAATTCTTGGTTTACTGTATTCATTAATGTATTGCCCAGTATGCAAACTAAAATTGTGGCTTAATATGCACTTGTTCCCGCACAGTAGTGCACTTTTTATATGCACCTCCGTAGGTGTATTTTTGTGTCCCAAAACGGGATTTTTTTAGCGCGCCACACCTTCCTTTTGTAGAATTTTGACTTCCTTCTAGTTTGCACACTGGAGAACACAAATCCTAATAAAATTCCGTTTGATTTTTTTATTTAATGTCTTCGATCGAACTTATCAGTGTTACCGTTTAACACCTTTTTTGTGGTTTCTACTTCGACGCCCTTTATAATAAAAATAATATGAGGGAAAAAACTATTTTTTGTAATGTTGAATGTTTATTTAATACAAAAAAACTGTACCCCTACTTAATAAAATCACTGAGAAGAAAATATTAAAAATTGCTATCTTTTTGGTCAAAAAATGAAAACTCTCCCTTATATATAAATAAGATAAATAACAACCGATCATTCTCAAGGTATGTTTATAGTTGGCAGAAACAGGCTCGACGAGAAGGTAGCGTAGCCGGGGTTGTCTCCGAGGCCCGGGCTGGAAGAGGTGGCCCGTAACAGTCGGTATGGGCCCGAGAAAAAGTAAAAACTTTTTTTTTGCGCGTCACTTATTTTTTCGGGTAGAAATTTTTAAGAGATGTGCTTTTCTGGCTCGTCATTTGTACTTTATTCCCAGGATCCACCATTTCTCTCCACGGCCCTGGGCAGAAAGAGAGTCGACTTTTAAAATCAAAAAAAGCCTTTATGGTATCACTGTAAACTTTGAATCGATACCGTACCTAAAATTAATATATATATATATATATATATATATATATATATATATATATATATATATATATATATATATATATATATATATATATATATATATATTTTATTGCAAAAATTATATATAAATTAATAAAACAATTTAATTATCCTTTTACTTTTAGGTTGTTACGTTAGCCCTCTACACATATTTCATAGCAGCTTTAATGGGTCGACAATTTGTGTTACCATCAAAAGACGGCAAATATGAGGAGTTTGATATGTATTTTCCATTTTTCACAGCATTACAAGTAAGTATCGCAAATTTCATAAATTATTTTATGCAAAGATTTTAAAGAAAGTTTATTTTGATATTATTTAAAAAATAAACTGACAAACGTATAATTTAAATAAAAAAATACTACTTCAGTTAGCTACTAAGAGGGAATTATTATCATAAAATTAAATTAACAATTAATTAAAAATATATACAAATATCATTTATAAGAATTTATTGGCTATTTTATGTTTTATCAATAATTTTAATATTAATATAAAAATATTACAGAACCTGTATTTTTTAAATAACTAAACCAATAAAGTTTTATTACTAAAAAATTGAAAGATAATAAACAGAAATTTTAAATAATATTATAATTATAAAAATGATATTAAAATTAAAATCGAATGCGCAAATACCTACTAAAACGGCAAATGGATGGAATTTTGTGAAATTTCGAAAATATATAAATATTCATACTGAATTAAGTATTAAAATTTTTTCTTACGTTTTATGGAAATTCAATAGTAAGCGTGCGCTATTGCATAAGAAATATTTGTAACTAAAAATTTTCAAATAGTTTTAGTGAAAAATTATGAAAATATCACATAACTCCTTCATGCACTTGCTTTCTCAGTTGAAAATTAAATCAAAGCAATCATCATAATAAGACTGCTACCCAAAAACTTCCAGCAGAATATTTAAATCGAAATACCTAATACTTTCAATAATTTTATAAACATTGTTCCAATTACATTTCAAGACCTACATTAACGTTAACAAAAGGAAAAAAAATTAAAAAAAGAAACACGTGTCATTGTGTTGCTAAGAAAGAATATTTTCATAAATATAAAATGGGTGTGGATCTTTTATAGCTTACAATTTTTTTTATCTGGTTCTGTTTTTTTTAAAGCGATAATTTTACTTCAAGTGATGATACTGAATTTTACAAATTATTTAATTTATTTAAATTGTTTCAGTTTTGTTTCTACGTTGGATGGTTAAAAGTCGCTGAGGTCTTAATCAATCCATTTGGTGAAGATGATGATGACATCGAGCTGAACTGGCTTATCGATAGACATATTAGGGTAAAATACATATATTAATAATGAAAATTTTAATCAAATCCCAGTATTTTACAGATTACTAAAATTAATTTCATGTTCCAATACAGGCCGCTTATATGATTGTTGATGAAATGCACGAAGAACATCCCGAGTTGTTGAAGGATCAATTCTGGGATGAAGTTGTTCCGAAAGACTTACCGTATACTGTAGCTTCAGAACATTATCGTCGCGAGGAACCCAAAGGTTCTGCTGAACTATACAAAGTGAAAGAAGCAGATGCGGTCTATGCTAATCTACTACCGCACAGAAAAGTTCTACATGATGATATGTATGCTGATTATGTAAGTTCAACAAATTAAAAAAATACATAATATATATTGGGACTTAATAACATTAAATTTTAAAATCAGGAAAGTGTTGATACACCGTTGGTTGAAAGACGCAAAAATTGGTTTGCCCGACAAATTACTCGAATGGGTTCTGTTCGTTCTGCATCAACAGCATATTCATCCGGTGGTCTGTTTGGTCGAGGTCGTCACAATTCAGTTTATTCAAGTCCAGATGCTGGTCTGCCCCCAGGTGGACTCCCTGGTCCTGGTGTTGTTTTATCACATAAAATGACACTATATGACCGCATTGTAGGACGAAAATCTGGTCGACAACAATTAAGACGTCAGAGTCAAGGTAAATATTATATTTTATTTTGAAATAATTATAGTGATTCGTCAGGTTATCAATTATCAGTAGAATATTGTGATATTTACAATTGAAATTTACAAGTTGTAATAAAATGTAATAATTAATTTTATAATAATTAAAGTTAGTTCTCCTTAATTTTCAATGACAATGCACCATTGAATAATGCTAGATGCCCGTAATATTAATTATCAATTGCATTTTTTTGTATTTTTCCGATTTACAAGTCAATGTTATCGAGTACTCAAGTTTGACCTCGATTTCAAAAAGTAGAAATACAATTTTACATTTTCATACTACAGAAAAAAAATTATTTTATATTATTTAATATATTTATTATCTATAATACCGGGTGACAATGAGATCAGGGCGTTTGAATTTTTGCTGTACGTATATACAGTAAATGCTCTCAATAATGCCACTCTTAGAAATGCCTTAAGTTCTACCATCACCACCACACAGTTTCGTTCCGAGCGAGATTTTGGATAAACTCCAAATAAATAAACAATAAATGTTAAATAATTTATTCGAATCAGACTTTGAACCGCTCCATCCAAATAATACAAATTAAGTATTTTCTTTATTTAGATATGTCAAAAAAAAAATTAAATTATTAAAATGTGCAAAGGACACTTTTACTACACATCTAAAGAATTTTATTTTTTTTCTTGATTTTGTTTTTAATAAAAATAATATTATTGTTTTGCCTAATTTTTAAATAACAAGTTTATTTCAAGTATAATGTATTTTTTTTAGTTAATCTTATATTATGTAAGTATATGGTTCGTATATTATTATAAAAAAATAGGTACCTTATAAATTAATGTTGTGTTTACACAGTTTTGTTATGAGTGAGATTTTGAATCAAAATGAGTGTTACAGGGTTACCATTAAGTTAAAATATAAATAACGCTGTCATTTTTTGGATGAAATAAAACTAAATTTAATGATGAAGAACGCGGAGTTAGTGAGAATATAGTTTTTCCAAGAATTTTATTCCGCTACTGAACAAAGGCATTATTGAGAGCTTCTACTGTCTTTTTTTTTAAAAAGTCTCACCAAAGAAATTTAATCAAATAATTGTGTCTTTTTTTATCTTTTAAGGGAATACAAAATTAAACGGTTCTGCAGTTCCGATCACATTAAAAAATAGGCCTCGAATACCCACACCAGATGTAACAAAAGAAGTGGTTGATCGTGAACATCGTTTAGCTGCAGCAAATAATATGCAAAATCAAAATCAAATCAGTCAAGGAGTAACACTAATGGCACATCAGCTAAATCAGACACATGCATCCGCATATCCAAATTACACTCAAAACGACCTTCCTGTGGTCCAAGTCGTCTTATCTCCTATTCAAGAGCTTGATGGAAACGGCTCTCATAACAATACACTTCATGCCAGTTCACCAGGTACAGCAGCGTTAGCACAAGCCGTACTATCACCAACATTGGCATCAGCCGGAATTGGCCCTAACGTTCTAACGACACAAGTTGTATCAATGCCATCTGTTACAATGCCCGTAACCATTTCTCAGTTAGGTCTTCATACTAGTTCTAGTTCCCCACAACTCTCTAGTGTTGCTGTTGTAGCCCCGGCTACTCCAACATTATCCGAAAGAAACTTTAGTATTAAGGAACCTATATCATTCACTGAACCCTCGTCAATGCAAACAGCTACACTTACGGAAATCAATTCAGTTTCCGAAGAAGAAACAGCTGTAAGCGAAACAAGTCAAGTAAGTCAAGCGAGCACTTTAGAAGAAAAGGCAGCCGGTGATCGAAGCCGAAAAACTAGTACTGCATCGCAGAATACAATAACAGCAACAAATGGTAATAACACGAATAACAGTAATAACTCAAATAATAGTAGCGCAAACAATAGCAATACCAACACTAGTTCAGGTGGTAAGAAACGTGAAGTTTATGTATAGCATAAAAGAAATAACTAAACTTGAATCAAAACCAGAGAGAATTTATTGTAATAAATTAAACTTGACTACTTTGTAGAGAATATTTTTACAATTTTATTTAATGAAATAAAGATACTATTAATTCAGATTCGATTTAATTATTGTGGTCAAGTTTATTTCTCATATAAATTAATAAACTAAAGTACTTAAGAAAAGGAAATAGACAAGAAAGAGAAAAATTGCCAGGTTCGTAGTATTGACTAAAATTAAACATAAAAATCAATAAATTAGTATTGAAAATATGTCAATATCAACATTGCCAAAGATAAATGAATAAACTATATTAATAAACTGTAACTAGTTTTGAAATAAGAATCAAGTGAATTGTTCCTAAATGGAATAAAAGCTATCATAAAATGCAATTTCCTTGCAGTGACAATAACGCTCCTTTCACATTGTACGGTTTTCACCGTAGAATAAAAAATCATACGACTTTTTGCCGTAATATTTTTGCTTTCACATTGCACGGTTTTTTGCCGTTATAAGCTAAATAAATATGTATTTTAATTTTGTCAATAGCATACAAGTAACAAGTGTTATTAAAATTGATCGTATAAATCCGAGGAAAGAGAAAGAAGGATTATTTTACAAACTCTTTGAAGACCTCAAGAACGACAAAAACTTTTTTTAAATAATTACATAGCAATCTTAAAAATACGTTAAATATCGAAATTTTGCATAAAACATATTGAAATGCTGGCTATCAGCACTGCTAACATACAGCATTAATTTCATCCATTCCACAAAAATCAATAATAAAAATTCGTCTAATGTGGAAATCTCCATTTAATTTAGATTAGCCACTAATTGTGAGTTAAAAATACCATACGCCGTACGTTAACCGTCAAGTCGAGTGAAAAAGAGACAACTGTCGCACGATACGGTTACGGCATTTTGCCGTGACCGTGTAATATGAAAAGTCTCATGCTCTTCTTCACACCACTAAAAGAATTATACGACTGCATAGTTTTTTATCGTAGGACGAAAACCGTATAATATCAAAGCAACGTAACGAAAGCCATATTATTATATTTTAAAAAAGCTCAAAGAGCTTATCAAATTACCTAATAAAGTGCCTAAGAGAATGTATGTGCCTTCCCTTTATTTTTATTCTTTTGGAAAATGAAATGTGATTATTTAAGTATGTACGATTTTAATTATATGAACATAAAAATAAGTCAGTTATGTATTTAGATTTTTAATTGATCGATGTAAATATTCAATGTATGAATATATTTAAAATTATAGGGGTATATTTTACTAAAATAAAAAATTTTGTAAATAGTAGTAAACAATTATTCTAAATCATAAGGTTAAGTAACAAATAAATATGTATAACTATTACATTTATAATATAAACAAGTTTGTATAAACTGAAAAAATAAAATTGTATTTTTTTAAAAATAATTTATCAACCAATAAGTTGACTTATCCATGGTATGAAAATCCATATCGACAATACCTATAAAACTATTCTTATGTTATGTTACGTTAAAATAAAAATTTAATACGTTTAAAAAATTAGTTAATCAAGGTTTTATCGGAATTTAATAAATTTATTAAAATCTATAGTCCGAACTACAAAATGCCTTTTGTAATAATCAACCGAGAGTTCTCGAAGTGTTTTTAGCCTCTTATTCATTCGTTTTGCTTATTCGAAACTGTTACCAGCATTAGACTGTGCTCTATGTTTAGACTGGTGCAAATAAAGAATCTGACACCAATAAAAACACCCAGAATAAACTGTAGCCTCCTGATGGTAGTAGTTCGGAACAAGCAAAACGAGCAAAACGAATACACTCTGCTATAATTTATCTGATTTATCTGATGTAAGAACAGAACGTAATGAACTACAATAATAACAAAAAAATTATAGTTCTACAATAATAAAAAAAGGTTTAAAATTATTTTTCATTACCATAATATTTTAATAATATTTTTATACACAATTTTATTATAACATGTACAATTTAGTATAGGCCAATAGAATTTGCAGATATTACGTGACTTCCCGGAAGGAGGTACCTTTACAGTTTTTACAGCAGCCTAGAGCACTAATACTGTTAGTAACATTTCAAAGCAACATATTATTGATAATTTGATAATACATTTGTTAACACGTTAACGGTCATGAATAATTATGACGAAGTGAATAACTGATACACTATTTTGACAACTAAGACATTGACAACACCCTTATATTCTTGACGTGCTACAGCGTTATATCGCAGTTAGTTATGTTGCACTTGACGTCAATGACCGTGAACCGGTTAAAAAATATTTTTATAATCAAGACAAAATATATTATGGTACTAACGCTTGTTGGTTTAACGCTTTTAAACAAACCAAATGGAAAAATCTTCTTGTCTCAAAATGCCGGACTTTTTACTGCCAATGATATATACAATAGATAAGGTTACAAAAAAAGAAAAAGAAAAAACTCAGATCCCAACATCAAAAAAGTGAACCCTAGGGATTTACAAAATATAAATTATACTAAGCTATGTTGATAAAATTGAATATTATTTAGAATTATACCGTATTTCGGAATATCTGTCACAGATGGCGGCACCAGTGAATATATACATATCACAGCATTTTGAGCCGCCATATTGCAGGACATGTTAACTCGTCTTAATCATTTAAAAAGTGTTAACGATACAAAACGCTTACAAGCAGCTTCCATAGCAATTGACATCTGTTGGTACCGATTCAAAGTAACATTTTATTGACAATACACTATATAGTTTATTAATCTGGTTAATTAAAGCATACGGAAAAATTTTTTGTCTTGAAATGTCGGATTTCTTGCTGCCAGTGGCAAGGATACTCAATCCTTTTCATGGCCTTATAAAACCAGGGTCATTACACGCCACTTCATCCAGGTCAAGTCACCCATGACCTCAGATTTAGCTGAAAATTTTTTTATTTGTTTATTTAACCATCCTAATCATCTGTACAAAATTTAAGAAAATTATCTCTAATAGTTTTCAAGTTATGAATTTTTGAAATTTTGCAAAATAGGGTTAAAATGATGTTTCTGTGGTATCACTTTCGGTGACGTTATTATATTAAAAAATCCATAACTTCTGTAATATTTAACATAAAGCAATAATTTTTACATGAAAATGTTCAGAAAAGTCAGGAGATTATAGGAAAAATAAATTTGATTAATTATCACTTCATGTTTCTATGTAATGCTTTGTTAGACTTAAATTTTGAGACATTTTTTAATCGATAAACAAAAAATCTTTAAAAGTGATTATCGACCAAAGGCATAGCAGTAACCGTAGTAATTTTTTTTTTAAATTTACCCTAAAGATGTAAACTAAAATAATCTGGAAAAAAAATAATGGTTTTTTACCCGCTAATATTTTTCAGACACGTCCGACGTCTGGAAGCTCAAAAAACGAGCTTTTTGGAATAATTTCCCAAAATTCAAAATTTTTGTTTACACCATTGGAAAGAGGAGCAAAAATTACATAAAAGACTATTGTTCTATGTCAACTAGTTTCCAAGAAAAACTAATTTTTATAAATGGAAATTCACTATGTTATGCAGGATGCTGCGACAGTGGTATATGCGGCGACCATTTATAAAAGTTAGTTTTTCTTGGAAACTAGTTGACATAGAATAATAGTTTAAAGACCTTTTTTATGTAATTTTTTCTCTTCTTTCCAATGGTGTAAACAAAAATTTTGAATCTTGGGAAATTATTCCAAAAAGCTCGTTTTTTGAGCTTCCAGATGTCGGACGTGTCTGAAAAATATTAGCAGGTAAAAAACCACTATTTTTTTTTCCAGATTATTTTAGTTTACATCTTTAGGATAAATTTAAAAAAAAAAATTACTACGATTACTGCTATGCCTTTGGTCGATAATCACTTTTAAAAATTTTTTGTTTATCGATTAAAAAATGTCTCAAAATTTAAGTCTAACAAAGCATTACATAGAAACATGAAGTGATAATTAACCAAGTTTATTTTTCCTGTAATCTCCTGACTTTTCTGAACATTTTCATGAAAAAATTATTGCTTTATGTTAAATATTATAGAAGTTATAGATTTTTAGATACCACGGAAATATCATTTTAACCCTATTTTGCTAAATTTCAAAAATTCATAACTTGAAAACTATTTGAGATAATTTTTTTAAATTTTGTACAGATGATTAGGATGGTTAAATAAACAAATAAAAAAATTTTCAGCTAAACCTGAGGTCATGGGTGACATTTTATGTTTTTATTGGATGATTTGAAATGAAATGACCCACCATTTTTTAATAAACTGTATTATCAATCAAATATTGCTTTAAAACGTCACCGATAGATGTCAACTGCTATAATACTGTAAGCTGCTTGCAAGCGCTCGAATAATAACGCGTACCCTTTGATCTATGAATATCATGAAACCATTAAATATTCTTAAATAAAGAAACTTCATGACATTCATAATACTACTATCCTCGGCTTTATAAAATTATTTAATAAAATGTAACATGGGGCTTTAAAACGTCCGCGTCATCAAGAGATATCAGTACTAGCGTGCTGCAAATGCTGCAAAGTGACTGCATCCGTGAAGTTAGTCATGAAGTCATTATATTCCGTTTATACGATAATGTACAGATCTTTTTAAAAATATTTATTGTTAAGTGCTGACATCTGTGGTACATTTCTAAATCACTTGTTTAAGCAGTAGTTTTCCATAGTATTATACCAAAATGTCAAGATTGTAACGAGAGCGGTTTTAATAATTATTAAAACCGCTTTGGGGCCAACAAAACTACTGCTTAAACAAACCTACAATTTTTAAAAAGTTGTAAAAGAAAAGTGAAATAAATTTGAGAAGGAGATAAGGCAGTGTTTATTTTCTTAAGCCTATCGTACCAAAAACATCCTTATGTAATTATTAGAAAAAAAACTTTTATGTGCGCCAAATTCAACAGTTCTTATGCAGGAGTATAACTGCGATGAAACAAGTTGAGCAACCACTCTAGGGTGTATAACTGCAATGAAACAAGTTGAGCAACCACTCTAGGGTGTATAACAAAAACGAGCGTAATAGGGAAAAAAATGGTCGGAATAGCGAAAAGTACAAAAGGGGAGAAAAGTAATTTTTTATTATTGGAAACTGTTTTTTTTTTTTTTTTTGTTCGCCGACGATTTTTTTTTTTCTTTTTTGGAGGGTGAGACATTTCCATTTCGTAGGGCTCATCACACATAGATTAAGGCATTCTTAGAATTTTATTTTGGGGATTTCGGCGGTCCTTATAATAGATAAATGAACACTATTTTATTATACTACCAGACAAAGCGTAAAGCCAGTTTATAGGGAGTTTCCCTGACGCAAGTAATGGTAGAAAGCAGGCCAGATATGTGAAACATAATATGTTGCCTATTTTTCAGTAAACATGACTATATTTATTGCAGGACATAATTTGTATACATACGTATTTTGAAAATAAAACGAATACCATTTTTCTTTTCTTGCAGTTTTTTCTCAAAAATGTTAAATTTTACTATCAATATTATATTTCGACAATAATTATTTGAAAAAGTTATTACGGATACCACAATTATTGTATTGATTACAATATTACAAAATAGCATTTGGTCGTATTTTAAGCATATGTGGGTACTTCATTTATTCGTTGATCTAGTCAGTTTGTAAAATATATATAATACAACTTCATTAGTCTGTGGTGGTGCTTTTTGTTCCAAGAAATTAAGCAAACATTAATGAAAACGTTTTAAAGAAATTTATTTACTGTTACTCATTATTATTATGTAAATTTTCTTTTTGGCGATTAATATTATTCTTTCTATCTAATATTAAAAAATCGTTTGGTCTGCAAAAAAATTTTTATTTTCTAAAGAAAACTTTTTTTATCAAAAATTCAAAATAATTCCAACGGCTATTTATCCTATTTACCACCAACATTATTATTCAACCGCCAATCGTTAAGAGAATAAGAGGGGTAATCCAATTGGCGGTAAGTAACCTAATCTGACAACAGTGAATACGCCCAGCACGCCGTTCACCTTTACTTTTGGCGCGGAACGTTTAATTTTGGCGCGTAAAACTTAAAGTTTCAAATGTATTCAAAAATTAAAATTTTTAATAAAATATATTATAAGTAACATTTATTACATAACGAAGAAATAAATACGTCATATCTTAGTAAGTCATTTAACAATCTATTTTTACAATTTTAGAAAGTGTAATACATGTTTAGGTATTTTTTACTAGAAGTTACCTTTGTGGCTAATTTAATCACACAGTTTTTATACTATAGATAAATATTTGTAAATATATTATAATTTCAACATAAAATTATTTATACAATTAAATTTTTCATAAATAATTCAAAATAATTTACATACCTTTTTAAAAGATATTTAAAAAAAAAAAAGATTACTTTATAGCACATTAGTGATAAATCTATGTCGAGCTAATTCACAAGATGGCTGCATGCTACCAGCGCTACCAATAATTCATCTTCCGGCGACTCTAAAGAATATGTACTAGAACACTCTGTCTAGTACAATAGCATTAAGGTTCCTGGTTAAACCAAGCCGTCAATTAATAACGCGGTGTTTTTACAAAATTGTTATTTAAGTTAATAATTCTACATTAATATTACCAGAAAATATATTAGTTAAACATGGGTGACGAAAAAAAGGTTTGTAAATATTATTTAAGCTTATATTTAAGTTGTTTATCTGTTTTTCAATTGATAGTTTTGAACATGGCTCAAGGCCGGTCTTGTATTTTAGCGGCATCATTTGTTTAAATAGTTCATTTATTCGCTTTTGTTTCATTTTGTATTGTCTTTGCTGAAATAATGCATTAAAAGATCATTTTAGGTTACCTTTTGGTAATTTTTGAATGATGCCATTGTGAGACTTACAATTACGTTATAGTGTTAATTATTCAGTATAATCATAAAATATAACTGCCAATACGAAAATGGTATTCTTAAGTACTTACATTATGTTATGGATTTTAATGTGTTTTATATTTTCAGGGATCAGAATCAGAACATATTAACTTAAAAGTTATGGGACAAGATCAAGCTATCGTACAATTCAAAATTAAGAAGCAGACGCCTTTGAGAAAATTAATGAATGCATATTGTGATAGAGCGGTAAGAACCAAAAATTATTGTTTTAAATAATTTTCATTCTAAAAGTAAATTTTTTCTCTTGTTATTTTTTAAATTTTTAACGTACTATAACACTTTATCATTATTATTTTTAATTCAATAACATACAAAAAAATTACCATGTTTGTTGTAGTTTAAACTATGTTTGAATTAATGGAAGCCTGCCTTAAGGGCATTTTAAAGTTTTGTAAATTATTTTCATTTGAAATATGGATTTAAATCCTGTAATTGATTTCATAAAATAATGCAATAATTCAATAGTACATATTTATTTTTAGTTCAATGATTCATTCTATTTTTTTTTTAAACTTTATAATAAGATATAGGTGTCTAATAATATTTCCTGACAGTTTGTCCACGCTCGCTAGATCACATGAGAGTGGACAGTCGAGTTATGTCGTTTCGTTGTCAGTTCTTTTTTGGCGCGAAATATGAAGCATTGATATTTACAGGAAGTGTAATTGAAATAAAGATTAGGAGTTACAAATTGCTATAAACCAGTGTTTTTCAACCTGTGGGTCGCGACCC
This sequence comes from Brachynemurus nebulosus, assembly GCA_035578155.1. Lineage (NCBI taxonomy): Eukaryota > Metazoa > Arthropoda > Insecta > Neuroptera > Myrmeleontidae > Brachynemurus > Brachynemurus nebulosus. The sequence goes on along the minus strand of JAPWDM010000008.1, from coordinate 38,505,069 downwards.
CCTGGGAGGTCGCCAAGCCTTTTTAAGGGGGTCATAGTTACTTTAACAATAAAACCACTCTAGTTCAATATATAATATAGAAAAGGTTAATTAAAGGTTACATTAATGTGATGGTTTCATACTGTCGCTTGATAAAATTTCAAAGCAAATAACTGCGGCTTATTTTCAATAACAGTAAATCCGAGTTTTAAATAATTGTTGTCATATAAACGCTTCTTTTTGCTTTTGTTTCATTACTCTCATTGGAACTTGAAGTTAACGGTTATGCTTGTCTTTCCAGAAACTCATACATTTTCAATAATTACAATGAGCACAAAATTTTGTGCTCATTGCTGTTAACAATAAAAGTTAATGAGCAACTACTAAACAAACAAGTCAATTCAATAAATTTAAGCACAATTCAAAGCGAATTCACAACTCAAAGAATTCAAAAATGCCATCCTTTACTTGCCCGATGCTCCACGCAGTGCTCATCACGTTTCGCTATGTTTCGCTCACACAAGTCACGCGCGCGTTCAGAAGCTACTATAAGTCGTCAAAGATATGCCTGTTTAAAATCCTTTGTTACATATATATATTTTGACACCTAACTGAAAATAATCAATAATGATAAACGGATTCAATATTTATAACATAAAATAAAATGGAAGTTAGAAATAACTGAGGGTGGGGGTCGCGAAATATTTTTCTATACTAGGGGGTCGCGAAATATTTTTCCAAACTAGGGAGCTCGCGCTATGAAAAAGGTTGAAAAACACTGCTATAAATATCCATATTTTTTTAACATTTATATTTGGACTGCGCAAGTCCACAATATAAGTACAGCATAGGTAGAAATGAAATTGTATTTCTTTCTCTTTATATTTTAATTTAATATAAAATATCCAATTCTAAAATTATTACTTCTTATATTTTTTATTTCATACTAAATATTGCTATAAAATATTACATACTTATATTATTTACTCTTTATACTGTGTAGTATTATTTAAAAAGACTAAGAAATATACATCGTTCTTTCTTTCACCTACTGAATAAATCAATGCGGTATATTTTAATAGTTTTTCTTACATTGTATATATTATTTAATTATCTTATATTTATGTAGTTTTCCCCGTAAATAAATATTTTACAATGATAGGAATTTAGGTATGTCGTAATTAGCTACTTTGAAGTTCTTCGATTCGTATCTACGGTAAAAGTAGGATTGTATCGATTATTCACTTGCGCATTCGTAGTGTGTGAAAGATGAGCAACTTTAATACTCGTTTTTATAAGTTCCCTAGTTTTGTTTCATATTTTCATGTCACATTTTTACATGTCTTTGACCCCGATCAAGATCGGGGTTAAAGTAAAAGAACATGAGTGCAATTGCAGTCTTGTTCCACATAAAAATCAATTTACGAACTCAGTTTCGTCAAAAAATTAAAGAAATGTTCTCATTCATTATAAGTACATTCGTTACAACTCGAATAAAAAAGATAGACCATACAATAAAATTACTGATGAAGTTCCTTTCAAATAAACTGTTTTTCAAAGAAAATGTTGGAAATAAACATTTCAAATTATTTAAAACTTCATTATTATCGACAGATACAATTAAGCAATATTTAATATTAACTAATTAAAACAGTGTATTCATTTAAATTTTTCAATTTTTATTGAACATTATTTCCCTCACTAATACGAAATTATTCTTTTTTTTTTTTAAATTTGATTTCCTATGTGGTTCTTTTTCGGTTCCTTGCTCTGTATTTTTTAAAGTCCTAAATACTTCTTTTTAAATTTTTTGCGGTTTTACATTTAATTTTTTTAAATAGTAAACTTTCAATTTTAATATATTTCTTGATGTTTTGTGGAGTCTTTGAGACCGTACTATGGGTCTCTTTTTGATTTTCTGATGATATTACCAACTTGGGCATCGAAACCAATTGAAAAAAGTTTGTTGATTTTGTAAAAAATTTTCAGATTTCTTGAATTAGATCTGAATTTTTTTTTGAGTGCATAATGTAACTACACTTTTTACTCGTAAGCAACTCAGAAATTGAAATAGAATCATATGCCTTACTCTTTTTACGTATAGGCGAATTTTATTATCTAAAAAGAGTAAGATATATGATTCTATTTCAAGTTGCTTACATCGAGTAAAAAGTGTATAAAAAGCAAGAGAAAGTAAGAAATTTAAACATTAATTACAATAATTTACTCTGATAAAAGCAATCAATAAGTGATTTTATCAGAGTAAATTATTATAATTAATGTTTAAATTTCTTACTTCAAAATACATAACATAAAATGCCCAAAACCTCACGATTTGCTCAGAAGTTGTTTTTTTTTAAATATAGATGGGCAAAATATCCAATAATTACCCAAATGGGAATATTCCCGGGAAAATTCCCGATGGGAATTTTTCTGTCGCCCACTCTAGTGGTAAATTTAATATATTCTATATACCTAATCTGTACACTGGTCACGCATATGGCGTTGTATATGGACAACGGTAAAATTCCCATCGGAAATTTTCCCGGGAATATTCACATTTGGGTAATTATTGGGTATTTTGGGTATTGGGTATGTATAATATATTATACATATATTTAATTAAATAAGATAAAGCATTAACTTACACATGAGAACATTTTATTTATTCATTCATTTTTATAATATAATGAAAGTTGTGATAAATACATCTGTAAATTATTATTGTTAATGTTTAAGTTGCTTACATTCTTTTGCTTTTGATTCACATTATGCACTTGAATGGCCATTTTTTTTTTTAAATCACACAAAGAAATACCGCATAAAATAGGTTCAGCTGTATATGCATAATGTGTAGACGTGTTTAATCAAATACTCCATTTTTACCTACTGAATCGTTTGTTAATGATTTTTTGCTTTTGTTTTAGGGGTTAGCAATGTCTACAGTACGCTTCCGATATGATGGTAATGTGGTTAACGAAACAGACACACCCACAACATTGGAAATGGAAGAAGGTGATACAATTGAAGTTTTTCAACAGCAAACTGGCGGTTATTATAGACATTAGAATTTTAAGTATTTTTTTTAAGTTATCATTTATTTTCGTAATTAAAAGTTCAGTCTCATCTAAACTCTAAGTACATTAAATCCAACAATATACGACTTTAAAAGAAAACAATTCGTTTTTAATTTCGACGATTGTTTCCACCAGCAGAATAATGGATCCATTTCACCAGTGTGGGTACTACCTTTATTTTTTTTTTTTAATTAAAAGAAAAAGATATTCTTTTTGAATTTTATTTTTGTCTCATTAATGAATACTTTTCAAATAAAGGAATACTTAGTGTCAAGTCATGGTAGCGTTATAGCAAATTGTATAAGTATTTTTGTTTTTTTTTGTTTTAGTTTATAAAATTGAAACTGTAATATTAAATTATGGCATTTTATTGGTATTAGAAAATGTACTATTACATCTAATGTATATTATTAGTAAATGTTGCATAATACGTGCTTGTAAATTATTATAGAGAAATCAACGACAACTGCAAATGACTCATTCTCATAAATTTATCTTTTAGATGCACTAGTAATATAGCTATCTCTCACAAGATCCACTATAAATAAAAAAGGATAGTAGAAATTATAATATTTTTTATATGTGACAAAACTTTATTTTTGAAATGAGTCATTTTATTAATATATAAATTTGACTTTATATGCATTCGTATTCAGTGATTATACAATATCATTTAATTTTTTATCAGAACAGTATTAAGTTTAAAGATACCAAATATTTTTTTCAATTTTGATTTAAAAATCTGAACAAATTTTAGTAAAAATTATGCAATTTTACTAATAATATGCTTTAGATTCACTTAAGATGTTTTGCATATTTTTGACTAAAACATATTCCATTTAATTCTGTAATCTTAAAATGGGTTCATATGTACCTACTATATTAAATTTTTTTACATATTTTTGTTGTTTTATTTGTAGATCCTAAGACCTATCATTCTAGCTCAAAATTCTTCTAAATCTACAATCAACAACTTATGAATTTTTTTGTATTGTAAAAGAAAAATAACGGCTGGCCATACAAAAGCATACAGGTGCTCTGTCTGGTCTCATTGATGGATTATAGAATTGAATTGCTTGACTCAACCTTAAGTGATCATAATTTCTAATAAAAAACAAAAATCAAGTAAATCGCTTTTGGTCAAAAAGAAAATTATACGTGATTTGATCAGTTTTTCCTGTTGTCTTCTTTTGATCATGGTCGTCGTACGGCGGCAAGTGAAAACTAACTGTGACACAATATTGTACCGCGTCAACAATTCCATAAAATATATATTAGTTGTCAAAATTGTTTTTAGTTGGGCAGTTCGTCATAAAAGGTTATGACCAGTGTTGGGCAAGATATCGAATTTTATTGTCTAGATAACAGATAATCGATAACATAATTTAAAACATCTAGATAAAGATAACAGATAACACAGGCTAACGACTAAAAAACTTTTTTAATACTTTAACCATATTTTTATGGATTTTAGTGTGCTGAATCTGAAAATAACAATAAAATTGCTGTATCACCCACCATTTCCCTACATTTTACATCATAAACCTTTATATTCAAAAAATGGTTCAGAAAATTAATGCAATCAATATAATACTAAATATGCGAAAGCCAGCGATCCAATATCTTATAATGAATATAATATCTTATAATTCCAATATCTTTGCTCAAAGTTCCCGCATTTATCAGAAGCAAATTTACAAGAGGGCGTCTTCATTGGCCCTGATATAAGAAAAATGATGTTTGACTCTGAGTTTGAATTACATATAACAGTGAAAGAGAAAGAGGCTTGGATTGCTTTCAAGGAAGTTGTTAACAAGTTTTTGGGTAACAAAAAAGACCCAGATTATAATATAACCATTGTATCTAATATACTTAATCGCTTCAAGAATTTGGGATGTTTAACGAGCTTAAAGGTTCATTTTTTAAACAGCCAGCTAGACTACTTTCTGGACAATTTAGGAGCTGTCAGTGAGGAACAAGGAGAACGTTTCCACCAGGATATCAAGATAATGGAAAAACGCTATCAGGGACGTTGGAACACCAGGATGATGGGAGATTACTGTTGGTCCTTTCACCGAGAAAGTCAGCAAGCGGCACACAGAAAAAAAGCCACATCCGAAGCTTCAAAGAAAAGAGAGAAAGAAAATATAAGCCCATGGACTCTTAAAACCTTCATAAAACTTAGTATTAGGAATAAAAATATATTTTATGTGTTAAAATAAAGCTCTGTTTGTCTTGTACAAGTTATTTTTTTTCACTCTTATAGAATATTAGCATATTTCATTAAATCTGACATAGCCAAAATGTGACAAAACTGTGGGTGATACAAAATAATGAAATTCAAATTTGGATTTAGCACCCAAAAAAATATAAAGATCACCTATTAACATTAAAAAAAATTTTTATGACCTTAATTTTGCAGGCCTGTGTAATTTCCTAAATTGACAGATATCAATGCGGTGAGTCCCTTCATGAGTAATTAGGGGCACTAGGGTATTCAAATTTTCAAAAACTAAAATATTTCCCCTAGTTCAAATTGTACTTTCAACTTTACCTGAACACTCCATCCAATTCTCCCCTTTCTGTTATAGTTTTCCGGTAATCAAACATTCAAACTTTACCCCAATTTTGATTTAACGTCTCAAGGCCGGCCGCATACATTCCGGTTGTGACCGGGCCGGTCAACCGGTCATATTAGCGCACACATGTCGGTTAATTCTTAAAAAAATATATCAGTTTTATTTGATAGTTCGGTATTGTTGTAACGACTGCATTATTGTCGATTTCATGAAATAAAATGGACGACGACGTATTAATGTTTCTGACATATTTTATTCTTTTATTTGGCGTGTTTCCTCTGTTTCTGATTGCCCGGTCCGGGCGTCGCCGTGCCGGTTGCATTCTGACCGGTAAAAATAAAAGTGCGGTAGTAAATGGAGTTACTATGTTATTTGTACCTTCAGGTACCCGGCCCGGTTAAAACCGGAATGTATGTATGCGACCGGTCTTAGACAACAATGGCCGATAAAAAAACGATCCATTATAAGTCTTTTCCCTAGTTTATTTAACGATTTTTCCTTGTAAGTGGTATTTATAAAAAAAAAGGTGCATGACGTAGGTATGTAATAGATGTATGTAACACAACTAAATCTTTTGGTAAAATTCATTGATAAAAAGCTAAAAAGAAATGTAACGTAAAAAATAAAATTTTGAAGTGAAAAACGAACATAAAAATCTACTATCAAAATAATGTTTTTGGTATTTCTAAGCTTGTATTTTTTGAACTAAAAAAATTCGTTACGTTAATGCAAAATGCTGCGACAGGAGTATCATATCGTTAAATTATTTTATTTGTTCATGGTGTTCTTGATGTCATATTATTATTTTAAATCATTTAAAATAATGTTAAACTTCATATTGCTTAATTTTTGGGAAAATAATTTAAGGTTTACAAAACTGAAAAAAAATATGGCTGACATCTTTGCTGTAGAGAAGTTTCACTTCAGTCGTGGCGTTACACATGTTTACACATATTTGTAATCCATTATGTATGAGTTGCAAAGCAATTTTTTAAGTTTTTAAAGAACTTATAGGTTGCGCATATTTATTGAAGTCCACGTGATAGTCAGTTTATACCTTGTAAGCTATAATGAATTTTACATAGGTATTATTTCAAATACTTTTTGTTTAAATCAGTTAAGTCATTTATTAATTAAAATACAGTTTATTCTAAAAAAATAATTTAGTATATAATACAGTTTAAAATACAAATTAAAATACAGTTTATTCTAAAATATTTATTTATCCTGCTACCATTTCGTATACCAGAATGTACACATATCTATGTATGTGCCGGAAATGATTAAAAAACTTTGGCGGGAAACATAAATTTATTAATTATTACTAAAAAAATTCATAATATTTATATTGACAGATTAAATGTACTATGACAATTTTACTCATAATGTATATGAATTTTTTGAAATTTTCAATTGCATTTATATTATTTTTATTTAGTAATTGCCATAATAATGAAATGCATTACGTAAGACTGTGCAATACTAATCGTAAACTCAATGAAAATCTAAAAGCATCAGCAAAATATTTTCTGTTTATTGATATTGAAATAAACATCGGAAAAAATGTTTGAATTTTATACGTTTTTTGATGACAAAGACAAACAATTTTAAAAAAAATAAAAAAGGTCCAATATACTAGTCATAAGGTTGTTTATACACGATCAGTAATACTGTCAGTATTTATTGATAAAAATAATGAATCATTATTTTTATTAATATAAATTATATACACGAATACTTCAGTATTATCAATACATGATCAGTAATAATGTCAGTACTTCTAAATACCGACAGTATTACTGATCGTGTACAGGCCGCCATGGCGCCATAAGAGATATTGCAGTGGCTTCACTAGAGAAAAATATTACGTAACGTAACTTGCATAGTCACAAACTAAAATTGGCATTCATTAAAAAAATATTAACACGTTGACAATTGTCCTTTATTATCATTGATCCTTTAAGTTCATATAGTTTTTTTTTTCTATTGAATTGTGATTTTTCATTCTCGTCAATTCTTAGTTTTTACCTTTGAGATATATAATAAATTCTCAAGTTTGATAATTTGATGTATTTCTTTGCTATTTCTATGAAATTTTCGAGACTCATAATGAGTCCTTTTGATGATTTTTTCCTGATGGTGCTGGAATAGTATGGAAACCGGTCGAAATATCTTACTGATTTGATTTTTTAAAAAAATTTTATTTTTGTATAGCTGATTTAAGTTACATAAGTTACGTTACATTTTCTTCTAGCGAGTATTCCTTTCAACGGTTTCTGTGACGTTCGTAGCTTATGTAATTGTACTTACCACAGAATATTACAGAACGAACGCTAGTATCTCTATACTACTGAAGCCAGTGTAACGACAAAGGATAAAATATATCCCACCAATACAGATTCCGCTCAAAACAGGGAATAGTAAACAAGTCACTTTCCCTATTTTAAGCGTAACATACAGGATGAACTAAATGTCTATGTATATGCATATACATATATTTACTAGGTCACTGATACACCGTAACCAAAAGCTAAGACATGCTGCGATGCCCAGTTCTCCAAATATTTCTAGTTTATTTTCTCACGTTAAATGTTTTCTTTTCTTAATAACCCCTGTCATATTAAAAATACAGTTTATTTAGTTATATACTTATATAAAATAAGTACATAACTTAACTACATACATTAAATAATTAACTTTTTCTATTTAAAATAACAACTGTACACAATAAATACATATAATAAATTGATAACAATTATTATTATTAATAAGAAAATACGTTTGTATGTTCCGAATGAGACCATTTTAAGAATAATCTTTGCTAATGTTTAAGTACTGAACAAAAAGTAAATACGTACAGATACATATTGTGGAGTGAATGTCAAAGAAACTATTAAATTTTAATTTATCACCACTTCATAATGTCCCAACGGTCCCAACAACACATTCACAAGCATTATATGCATGTATGCCTACTACCTGATACAGTGATACTATTAAATAATCAAATCATGGATATGTTTATATATGCATAATTATATAGAATTATAGACAATTGTAGGGTTTTGGACGTTTTAAACATTTCATTTCAAACTCATAAGTAAATGTACAAATTGCAAAATTTTTAATTTTTCTGAATAAATGATTAAAAAGTTCATGAGCACTTTATTATTTGTCACACCATTTATACTGTTATTTTTTATTTTTTTGACAATATTTTTATTACTTTTTAATATAAACATGTTTGAATGTGTGTGTGTTTGTTTACAATATTTCCTTATTTTAGGTTTGCTTATTTTAAGAGAACGGTGTATGTTATATATGTGCACGCGGAGTTGTGTGTGTAGTGCGATGGATGGTTGTGTGTATGGGTGTCTTGCATACGCATATACAAAATATGTATGTGGTACGTATCATGTACGTATACCACGTATACCGTACAAGCCCTAAGCGTGTTTGTAAAAAATTGTGGATAGCAGTGTGCCAGTGAGTGGTTCGATACCGCTTAAGTGTGTCAGTCACACAGCAACTGGCAACTGTAGCCGTGTTCAAATCAATTGTTATCAACCAGTTTCAACAATAAGCGAATACATGTATAGTAATATGCATGTACCCTTCACTGGCATACATATACACTGCCACTACACTGCAGTCGTCTCCCTCCACGGACAGAATGTGATGTTGGTACAAATACAACCGTACATCACACGCATACATTGATACGAAATTTATGTTGTAACATGTCGTGTTTGCAGTGGTGAGAAATTAAGTCATTTGTGACGTAAGCTATTGTCCACATTGAGAAAGCTAGTATAGAGATACGAAGTTTGTTTCTGAATATTCTGTGTATACCGTATTAATACGACGGTAACAATATGACAATAATTGAAACACACCTATCGAGTGCGGTCGAATGAATGACTACCTAATTGCCTAATGTGCTCAGAAATGCTCATGAGTGTTACAGAAAAGAGATAGTTGTATTCTTTCTATTGTTCTGTGGTACTTACCATGGATGTAGTATAATATACCGTATATACTGTATGAGTTTTTTGAGAGTTGCCATTTTTATTACAGCCAAACCGTTGATTTAATCGAAAAATTGTTCAAATAAGAGTTGTAGATATCGATGGGGGCAACCGATTGCTATCGTCAGGAGCTTTATAGCTCTTATGGTTTTCGAGCTATGATACAAACTTATAGACTTTTAAATGACACTATATATTAATTTTTCGATAAAACTGATCTAATGTATTAATTAACAACATAAATGAGCAAAAAAGATCTTTTTACTTAAATTTAATTTTTTATTTTTTCTTTAATTTGTCAGTTAGGCGGTAAAAATATGCAAATGGGCGCATTCGTATCGGCGTTAGCCAAAGTGGCTTGCTCTTACTTTTAAGCACATTACACTTGTCTTGAAGGGCACTTGCCTTACTTTTGAGATATTTGTATATTCCTGTCTCACTTTCCATGTTCTTGAGAGGGTGAAGGTATGTATACGATGTGTACCGAACGCTATTACTTAACTATAAACCATGGGGAGTTCACTTAAATTAAGCCGGTTCTACACGATGCTACGAACGTTTCTTCCAACGTTCGATCGAACGTTTGATGCAAGTAAGTCCGACAGTTGGTGCAGCAAATGTTCCTGCTACACGGTGAATCGAATGTTTGATCCAATACATAGGCTGCCTTTACACGATCAGTAATACTGTCAGTATTTACTGATAAAAATAATGAATCATTATTTTTATTACTTCAGTATTTTTATGATACCGTACACTATCATTATTTTCTTCAGTATTTTAAAACAAACTGTCAAATTTAATTTTTCGAAATTTTTAAATTAATAAAATTTTGGAATTGTTATTATTATGGAAGAAGCGTGTTTAGCTATAGTACTAGCGTTTGCAACTCAAAACAAGAAAACAAAAAGAAAAAACGTTCGTAATGTTTTTTCTAGCTTAACCATACATATACGCATGTATTCACATACGGTACATATCGTACATTTTGTACATAATGCCGTACCTGCCGTACATACTAATCAATTAATAAAACATATATGTAGCATGTGTAGCATTGTACAAGCTTACTTTTCCATGATGTACATGACGTACACGACGTACACATTATACGCTCTACATACAATCGATTTGTATTTATCTCGGCTGGTACCGCTAGTATATAACGTACATAAGGTACATAATATACGAGAAATATGTTTTAACGGTTTTAACTGTCATTAATGTCACTGTCCCCTCCACGTCTTAGTACTGAAGTGGATACTGATGGAATTATAAGCCATTCTTCAGTACTTTCATCATTATTTCAGTATCGTCAATACACGATCAATAAAAATGTCAGTATTTTGAAATACTGACAGTATTACTGATCGTGTAAAGGCAGCCATATGATGATGTGTTGGTACAAACGTTTATTCAGTGGACGAGGATGTCATCTGTCTAATGTTATCTCTAATGTTATACAGTGTTATACACTGATGTTGTCTCTCTTCATATGAACGAGTCGTGTAGCCATTGAGTCGAACCAACGAATACTGTCCTTCAAACGCTGGAGGCATCCCTTTGACTCGGTGTAAGAATACCGACATCGGCTGGAACATGGTCAAATGCGAACGTTCGACGCTCGACATTGGACGCTCGTGGGTTCGAACAACGGCCACATGATGCGACGAATCATCAAACGTCCAATGTTGGAAGGTGTTCGTAGCATCGTGTAAAACCGGCCTTAGAATGTACGTATGTCCGTTTTCGTCCTTTTCCCCCTGGCAGCTGGACCCCGTAAACTCTAAGATCTTTAAGATCTAATTTTAGCGCTATTTATTGGAAATTAACTTAAACAAAATATACATACTTGCGTTAAAAAAAAAATGGTATAAACCATTACACGTGGCCACATGTTTAATATTTTTTGGTTATATACCTACGTGTAGGTTATGCATGCAGTATAAATAATGAAAATAAATATTAATAGATTTGAGCGTTACTTTATGGTATTTCATATTTGTAAATAATAAACAAATACTTTGCTTTGCAAAATACCACTTTTATTTTTGAAACTGTGACAACATTGTTTCGAACCGTTAGTTCATTTTCAAACAGAATAAAAATTACATTCGATACATGCCCTTATATACTAATTTTATTTACCTATACTTATAAAGGGGGAGTGGTATATGGTGTGGAAGTGGAAGGGGCGGGGGTAGTGGGAGAATCCGAAAAACAAGAAAAACAAGTATTATGGTATTTCATATTTGTAAATAATAAACAAATATTTTACTTTGTAAAATACCACTTTTATTTTTGAAACTGTGACAATATTGTTTCGAACCGTTAGTTCATTTTCAAACAGAAATTCTGTTTGAAAATAAACTAACGGTTCGAAACAATATTGTCACAGTTTCAAAAATAAAAGTGGTATTTTGCAAAGTAAAATATTTGTTTATTATTTACAAGAAAAACAAGATTACATTACATGTGACAAATGCAAACAAACAAACACGAGGCAAACAAAGGACAGAAGTTAAACTTAATTAGTGAAATAATAAACAAGATAAAAAATCCAGTAAAACAATCCGAGTTAATAAACACTTTTAATACAATTTTAAAACAAAACTACTTTGATTTCGGCAATAAATTCTTCCGATAGACAAGTGGCCTTCCAATGGGATCACCTCTGAGCCCTCTGTTGGCCGAAATTTATATGTCGAACTCACAAGGAATGTTACGGAAGTGTACCCCTGCGATTTTGTTCATTTTAAGATATATTGTAGTACTTGACAAAGTAACAAACATATTTTAATTATACGTGCCCAATCCCATATTTAGGGGGTAAAACACCCCTTCAAAAATTTCCTGAAAAATCATATTTTGGTATTTTTCCCATACTAGCCCTTAAGCAATTTTGATGAAAAGTGGTCAAAAGATTTAGACTGAGGTTACATTACTACAGAATTTTTTTCGTTCGGGTCACTTAATTTTTAAGGGGTGAAACACCACTAAGGGTTGGTTTTTAAAAAAATTTTTAGGAATATATGAATGAATATATATATATATATATATATATATATATATATATATATATATATATATATATATGTATATATATATATATATATATATATATATATATATATATATATATATATATATAAGACATTTTTCTTCTACATAATCGTGTTCTACGGATCCGAAAACCGATAGCGCCGCTACTCTCGCCTCGCCGTTCTTATCGTATAGGCTGTATAAATCTAATTTTTTCAGTTGAAAAATTCGATTAAAAAGAAAAACCTACACATCTATAGGAGTCTCCACATTCTCGCCGAAGTTGGACGAGGTTCAACTTTTTAAAACTTTTTAAAAACTTTTTAAAATGTGCTGTTGGATTGGCAAAGTGGGAAAGTTTATATGTATTATTTATAAGTCATCCCTACACATAGTGATGCCATTTTGAAAAAGATCGATTGTCGACTGAAGATATTATGTTGCGACTACTATTTTGCTGGATTTCAAAAATTGTTCAATTCTGATAAGAGGCATACGGGTCTTTGAAAAAAATACGAGACTTATCAAAAAAATATTTCCCTTAAAATAATGGGGACCTTTTGTGATAACTTTCATCCAAGTTTCAAATATTTCGAAGAAAACTACAATTATTCGAATTTGCTAAAAAGATAGAAATAGCGATTACTTTAGAATCACTAAACTAAATGTGTTCAAAATTTCCTCCTCTTAATGCCACTAATATTCTCCTGGTTTCCAATCCCAGTAGGCAGTAGATCGTATTCTTAAGTCATTTAAGTCAATAAAAAAAATCGGGAACCTAGTTTCTTAAGTGAAAAATAAAATTATCGAGAGTTAAAAATAAAAACTTTAGAAGTTCAATCATAAATCACATCAGATGGTGAAGCGCTGTGTACAACTTAAAAAACATTAGTGTCCTTTCCAGCGCCCTCTTTGTTTGTTAAATTTTTTACTAATGCTAATGTTATATTTAACCAAGACTACATTAAAATTTGTTACCAATTAATAAAAACAAGGAAAATTAAATCAGATTACAAAGAATCCATATAGGTATTTGTATTCAAATTCTTTTTTATCTTTAGTATAATTTTTTATCGGAAATTTTCATAGAATCATTTGCGATTTATTTATTTTTCTTAGTATATATTCTTCTACTGTTAATAATTTTCCTTAGGATAGGAAGGAATAGTTAATTCTTCTGGGAATAGTCGTTAAAATGTGTCATATACATGTAATATATAAATTTTATTATTATACAATATATACATATTTAAATATTATACAGAATATACACAGGATAACATCAAATATTAAACAAAAAAGTTTCAATACTCGATCAGAATTTTAAAATTTCTTCCCCTTTTTTTTTAATACTATGTAAATACGCCTACAATGTACAGGAAAATAAGTAGGTGTAAACATTATTGTATACGTTTTTATTATTAAAGTTAAATTATCATTATCCTTTTGTATCATTATTTAGCTACACAAAAAGTTAGCTTCGTTACTCGTTAAAGTGTTAGTTTACTAAAAATATAACATAAGTTAAAGTTAACCGTTAACGTTAAATTAACGTTAACTATAATTGTTATAGTCAAAAATACAATTTCTTTGTAGATTTTATGTAGCTGAGGATTAATTACAGTAGAGAATATGTAGGGGTGGATTCAGCTCTCAAATTAGGGGGGAGGGGTCACATATTTTTGAAGATTTCACAATGTTTTTTTTTGGTATAGGTATTGCAAATTTTAAAAAAATGTATTTAAGTTTGCATTAAAAGAACGACTTTGAAAACCAATAATTCTCTCCCAGTTTTATCATTTTGTCATTTCGTTAACGGTTTTTAAGACGCTGAAAAATTTTAGAAAAAAACTTAACGTCACGAAATTAAAAAAAATCCCTTTTTCTCAAAGCAAACCATACTGAAGTGATTTGAATTTAAAGGGTGACTGATTGAACTAGAGTAATTTGGATGTAAAATTTTCATTTTTGTTATAAAAATGATTTAATTTCTTTTATAAATGTGACTGATTCAACAGAAGACCTTTTTGTAGTTATCCTATTTGCCTAATTTTGGTAAATATGAAAACAATGACTTAGAAAATCTGCATTTTGTTTCCAGTTTCATCAATCTGTCATCTTATTTATATGGTAAAATTCGTAAATATAATAAATTTGGAGTGTTTTTGTCGCTGCATAGTGCGTGGATCCACTTTTTTTATGGAATTTTTTTGCGAATATAATATGTAAATCAATAAATTATTTGGAAAAGTAATGTAGAATTAATAAATTACGAAGTCACGAATTCCAGAACAATATATTATGTTCGTTCAGAAAACTGAGCGTATCAAATAATTTTCTTTTTAAAATGGGTTACTAAATATTAAATATTTATGATATCATATGTTATTCAAAATATGTAAATGGTTACCGTAATATAGACACTAAATGAATATTAAATCGCATTTTAATTTTGAATTAAATAAATTATTAATGGTTGGACCACAGAACAATAGAAAGAATACAACTATCTCTTTTCTGTAACACTCATGAGCATTTCTGAGCACATTAGGCAACTAGCTAGTCATTCATTCGGCTGCACTCGATGGGTGTCTTTCAATTGTTGTCATATTGTTACCGTCGTATTAACACGGTATACGTGGTATACGTAGATGATACGTACCTAGGGTTGCCAATTCTACCAATGAATATTTCGGGATTTAATGGGAAAAAAATCGGGACGGGACAAGTAAAATCGAGACAGTTAAAAAAAAAAAAACGTTTTTAATCAGCCAGTAGGAAAGATATTCTTTCTATTTTATTTATTTTTATTATTTGTTACTAACAGCTATTATATTACAACTCTAAGAAAAAAGTAAACGTAATAAAATTTTAAAAGTTGGATTTACACTATAGCAAAAAATGAAATAAATTATTTTCAGTACGAAACTGCCCTCTTGCAGCAACATTTATAAAAATATTACTTTTCAATTCAAAATAGAATATGGCAATACAAAATACGATTAGAAATGTTAAAATCTAAATCAATAGTTTTAAAAATCATATACATTCATTTAACTTTTTGAATTATGAAGTTTTTTTTTAGCTATGTAAATCCGACTTAGTTTGTCACATTTTTGTGTGAGAGAGATAAGTAAACTGTCACTGTACGAGCTGCTTTTTTATCCTTGTCATCTTTTTTAACCAATCATATTTCTTTCAAAATTTTATTACCTTTACTTTTTTCTTAGAGTTGTAATATAATACATATTTAAATCAAATTTTTTAGAAATTTTTTATACTCCAATGGGTTCAACTACAAACGAAAATATTGTTACTATAAACAACTACAAACGCAATACTATCAGTTTATATTTTAAAAATTTTATTTAGTAAAAATGGGGTGCCAGGTTCACAGAGGTACTCGAACGCCGCTTACGCATTTGATGTACGTCAAATAATTTCTCTCATTATTTGGAGGCATTTTAATGTTGAGGGGATTTTAATGAGTTGATTTGGCAACACTGTAAGCTGTATAAGTTATAAATCAGTAGACAGAGTACACTTTATCAGTAGGTACAGCAAATATACTTACTTCCTTGGCCGTCATGACCTGCAAGGGCAATAATTTGGAAATAACAGTAGCGAGACTGGTGGGTCTAAAAATGTAAAAAAAATTGTAGATGTTAAAAATCGGGACAACTACCGTCCCGCCACTACTGTTGTCGGGACGCGGGACACATAGGCCTAAAATCGGGACATCCTGATTAAATCGGGACAGTTGGCAATCCTATACGTACCACATACATATTATGTATATGCGCATGCCCACACACAAGACACCCATACACACAACCATCCATCACACTAACAAACAACTCCGCGTGCACATATATAACATATTGGTGGGATATTTTCTATCCTTTGTCGTTATACTGATTTCAGTAGTATAGAGATACTAGCGTTCGTTCTGTAATATTCTGTAGGTTGGACCTTACTTTTATTAATTCAGATAAAATTTTATTATTTTTAGATTACACCACAATAAGTATGTTTGCTAAAATAATTGTGCTTTAATGTAATACAGTTTTTTATTTTATTGAAAAATATCAGAGTTAAAATGTCTTTGTTTTCATTTTGTGAGAAAATTGAAACTGTATGTTTGAAAATGAAATTTTAAAATTTCTACACAACAAAGTACCTAATTAAAAAATGTTTCACTTAAAAAAAGAAATATTTTGTCCTGCTATGATTTTAAAGAACTAATTCAATTGTTTTTATTCTCTAAAATTTTTGAATTTTAGAGAATAATTTAAGTATTCTATAATTTAAGTAATAGAAGCTTTTAGAAGAAATTGTTGTTAGTTGAAAGTTTTTGTTTATTATAATTTTTAACAATATATCACACCTGCTTAATAAAAAGCCAAAAAGAGTTCAAGAGTTATAATCTAAAAATTAACTAAGAAATTCATAGACCACTGTATGGAGAATGTTAAGTCCACTAAGTCGTAGTGTACCTACTTAGCTTTACTTTAAAATTGAAAAATTACACAGGCCTGCAAAATTAAGGTCATAAAAAACTTTTTTAATGTTAATAGGTGATCTTTATATTTTTTTGGGTGCTAAATCCAAATTTGAATTTCATTATTTTGTATCACCCACAGTTTTGTCACATTTTGGCTATGTCAGATTTAATGAAATATGCTAATATTCTATAAGAGTGAAAAAAAATAACTTGTACAAGACAAACAGAGCTTTATTTTAACACATAAAATATATTTTTATTCCTAATACTAAGTTTTATGAAGGTTTTAAGAGTCCATGGGCTTATATTTTCTTTCTCTCTTTTCTTTGAAGCTTCGGATGTGGCTTTTTTTCTGTGTGCCGCTTACTGACTTTCTCGGTGAAAGGACCAACAGTAATCTCCCATCATCCTGGTGTTCCAACGTCCCTGATAGCGTTTTTCCATTATCTTGATATCCTGGTGGAAACGTTCTCCTTGTTCCTCACTGACAGCTCCTAAATTGTCCAGAAAGTAGTCTAGCTGGCTGTTTAAAAAACCTTTAAGCTCGTTAAACATCCCAAATTCTTGAAGCGATTAAGTATATTAGATACAATGGTTATATTATAGTCTGGGTCTTTTTTGTTACCCAAAAACTTGTTAAGAACTTCCTTGAAAGCAATCCAAGCCTCTTTCTCTTTCACTGTTATATGTAATTCAAACTCAGAGTCAAACATCATTTTTCTTATATCAGGGCCAATGAAGACGCCCTCTTGTAACTTTGCTTCTGATAAATGCGGGAACTTTGAGCAAAGATATTGGAATTATAAGATATTATATTCATTATAAGATATTGGATCGCTGGCTTTCGCATATTTAGTATTATATTGATTGCATTAATTTTCTGAACTATTTTTTGAATATAAAGGTTTATGATGTAAAATGTAGGGAAATGGTGGGTGATACAGCAATTTTATTGTTATTTTCAGATTCAGCACACTAAAATCCATAAAAATATGGTTAAAGTATTAAAAAAGTTTTTTAGTCGTTGGCCTGTGTTATTATCTTAAATGACAAGAGATATATTGATGCTTAATTGTGTACTCAGGTAATTGTAGGATTTTGCTGCCGTTTTTTTTTTCATTTTTGACAAATTTAAACCTATAGAACTGATTAAAAGTAACGTTCCTAAAGAGTAAAATAAATTAAACATATAATTTCAATATATAGGTGGTAAAAATGAAATATTTACGCAAGAATACTACAAAACAACGATGCCCCTGTCGCAGTATCCAGCATAATATATCGAATTTTCGATTACATAAATCAGTTTTTCTCGAAAACCCGCTTACCTAGGATAATGATTCAAAAACGTATCTTATGTGATTTTTCCGCTCTTTACTATGGTGTAGAACAATTTTGAAAAAAGTTTTGAATTTCACAAATTTTCGCAAAAAACTTACTTTTTATGGCTTTTGGCATCGGACGTGTTTGGCTCATTCAAGATTTTTGGACTTCCAAATTTCGTAAAAATTGGATGCGGACTCAAGTCGCGTGATGAAAGTGGCTATAATAGTTGAATTTCCAATTCGGAAATTCGTTAAATATATAAAAGTTTAGAATAATTTAGAATAATAATAATAAATTTTTTATTTGTGTTGATTTTGTTACAAAAATAATATTTTAAAACTAACATGGCAAAAAAAAAATTCGGAAGTAAAACCACAAAATCCTTGAAAGCTTTTGATAATATGTTTAGGTGTACATACAAACAATTAATAAATAAATAATTTATTATAGATTTTATGAGTTTATATTAAAAGTTTATTTTATAGAATAATTTTTCTCAACTTTCATTGTCTCTCAAATTTTGTTTTGCATCTTTCACCGTTATTAAAATTACTAAAATACACATCTATAGTAATAGACCAAAGATACCATGTCTATGGTGGTGGCGCTTGGACGATAAAATTTTAAGTGTTATGTGAATATAAAAATAACTATTATTAGTGGAAATTTAATATCGTTCCATATGTAAAGACATATTAAATATATATGTATATATATATTTATAATATATATGTATATATATATATATATATATATATATATATATATATATATATATATATATATATATATATATATATATATATAAATATATATGTATATATATATACATATATATATATATATATATATATATATATATATATATATATATATATATATATATATATATATATATATATATATATATATATATATATGTATACTTTGGATTTAAGTCTCAAAAATTAGGTAATTAAAAAGATATTTAAAAAGCTTATGCTTAAAAACTGCTGTATTTATTGTAATTCGATTTTCCTACTATTTCGATTATATTTATGGATTTCTTTCAAAATTTTAGGAGTAAGCCTCATTTTCAAAATGCTTCGTACAGTCATCTCTTTCCTCTCATATTGTATTTTATTCTTTGACATTATTTACTTCGCTGTTAATATAGTAATTTACAATTTCATCCTATTCGAAAATTAAGGAAGTTATTGTCAAGCAAAAGTTTTTTAAAATGAATTCTCTAATTTTAAGGTTCTGTAGTGACAATCAAGGAATCTTTGTAGTTTTGTTATGTTTCTAATCTTTATGTATACATAATCTTTGGTGGGTCTGTTAGTAATCGTTAACTTTTGAACGACTTGACCAATCGAGGTTATATTCACATAATTATTTGCTTTGTAGAGACGATGATTTACCGCTTTTCATATGATTCACCTTTCAATAATTTATTGATTTACCACTTATCGGAAAAGACAGGATGACGTCCGTTGGACCAGCTAGTAATTTTAGAATTTTTTAAGATTAGTGATTATTAGCATTATTAGTATTAAATTTGATAAAAATTACATAATTAAGTTTTTATTGTGAGCTTTATTTAGACTAGCGCCAGGAAACATCATTAGATTGTTAATAATAGTAATTCAATTTACTGAAGGATTTCCTTGGGTAATAAAAAATAAATTGACTTGTAATAGGTGATTTAGTGTAAGGGTTTTAATAGATATTTGATCAGTTTGTAAACTAGTCTTTAATTTTTAGTCTACGCACGCTTTTGTCAAAATTATATTTTGAGAAACGAATATTTCACGGTTAACTATTGCACAAAGGACTTTTTTTAACGATACGCTTTGATATTCTCTATGTTTTTGTAAATCAAAATTATCGGTTAACGGAAATTGTCACTGTAAAACGTCTTTTTAAAAGTGATTCAGATTACGCGTTATAATTTGCAAAACTTTTTATATTTTTGTGTAAAAAATCTAGGTATATCTAGTAGTGATGAGCAAATGCAAGACCAAGACCAAGACTTGGCAGTCTTGGTCTTCGTTTTGCTCTTGCATTCAGAATCTTGGTCTTGGTCTTTTAGAGCAGTTTGAGTCTTGGTCTTGGTCTTGGTCTTGCAAAATGCAATCTTGGTCTTGGTCTTGGTATTGCTAAAAAATCTTGCACTTTCTTGCATTTTTTTATTAGCGAATTATTTCCTTCTAAAATCAGAATTTTCTCTTTTTACGGTATTAATTATACTTTCAAACTATTAAAATAGTTTTTTAAGAGTCTTGCTTCTTTCTTGCTTTTGTCTTGGTCTTGCTCACTTGAGTCTTGGTATTGGTCTTGCAGCCATACTTATAGTCTTGGTTTTGGTCTTGCTCTTGGTATACATAGTCTTGGTCTTGGCCTTGGCATTTTTTGCAAGACCAAGACTAATTTTGCTCATCACTAATATCTAGCTTGTTAAAATGTTTACAAGGAGGAAATACTGGTTTTTGGAGGAAAAAGATGTTAAAATTTCCCTTGTTGTGATTAGTTTCCCTTGTTAGACATTATAAATCATATTTTCTACCAGCCGGGATTAGCTAAACATAAATTTATATTATAACTACCTATAAGTCCTATAACAATCTGTTACATGTTTCACCTGTATGCTGTAATATTCCTATACAAACACATACCTACATATATGTATGTATTCCATTTTACAATGTTGAAAATTACGCAGTCATCAGTTTTACTATATGTACCGAAAATGACGTCAAACTGAAAATGCTGTGACGTCACGAGAAAATGTAACAGAGAGAGACAGATAATAGATAGAAAGGTAAGTATTGGTACATGTACTATACTACACCTATGTATGATATTTATGTATTTAATAAGAAATACGAGCATATACACAGATATTCAACAGATTAGTAATGTTTTGTTTGGTATTTGTTATCTTTGTTTGTATAATTGATTGTTTGAATGATGTTTTCTTTATTTGTGTTATTTGTTGATGTTTTTTTAATCTTTGTATATAACTACATGAATGAAAGATAAAAGTGAAAAGGTCAATTATTAGGAATAAGTTTTAATTATTAAATACTTTATAAAGCTTAGGTTGAATGTTGTGCTTAATTAGTTTTTAAATTTAATTGGTTGGAGTTGTAATAAAAAAATTCCTTTTTGATAATATCTAATTACAGAATAAGGAACAGTGGTGTATTTAGAATCAGTGCTGCCCTGAGCTACTTAAATTTGGCATAAGTTATCGATTTCTAGTTTTGTTTAGTATTTGATTTGGAATGAATAATTTACTTTTTATTAACTTCAAGAACGGTCTGTTTGTCATTTTCCCACCGCTTTGCCTTTAACACCTAGAAATCCTTTTCAGTGAAAGTCACGATCGTGGGAATGTAGGGCTGATGGGAAATAAATGATTTTATATCTCTTCTTCTTTTCTTGGTTTTGAGATCTTTATATGATAAAAAACGCTATTGCTGCTGCTACAAAGTCACCTCACAAAGGAACGATTTTTAGCTTATGAAATTAGAGGTTCTTTAAAAATAACCATAAACATACCATAATCAAGTTGTAATTTCGTAATTTTGTTATTAACAAGTGTAGTTTCAAGAATAAATTTTTGTATCCAAGGATAGATTAACCCACTTTGGGGCCCTAGACACATTCTTCTTACCGGGCCGCCTCCCACCCCTTCTGAATATTTATTTGAATTACCAAGTGGCCGGGCAACGACATTTCATATTACACGACCTAATATTATTCCAGTTAATGGCGGAAAAAATTCCGAGCTACAAGAGTTTTACTTAAAATTAAAGAGTTGCTTTTAAACATTTCTCTAATGCTTCGAATAGTATCGATGTTTATCTGAATTACATGGTTTGCAATGTGGCCGGAAATATCGGTGCGCAATAATGTTTAATTTGGCGTTTTTCTCGGGGAGGGCGCCAACAGGAAAGTTTGACCCCCCCCCCTCCCACCTCGTAATAACTGTAGGTCCGGCCGTGCATAATGTTATTCTAATTAATAGCGGAAATGATTCCAAGCTACAAGAAATCTATACGGAGCTTAATCTATTTAATGTTTAAAAAAAGTGTCGACTGGGTAGATTAACCCACTTTGGAGTCCCAGACATTTTCTTTTCACCGGGCTCCTCCCACCCTCACAAGGTAGAGTACACAAAAAATATAAAACAATAAATAAAACAAAACTAAATAACGTTAAAAACTATAAAATCTTAAATATTCATTCAAATATTCAAAATAGACACTTTGACTGGGCCCTTCAAAAAACTGGGCCTTAGGCATTTGTCTCGTTTGTCTATGCAATGATCTAGCCCTGCTTGTATATAAGTCAATAAGTTGATGTAGAGTTGTGAATCGGAGAAAGTTTGGCAATTTTCTAAAAATTGCTAAAAAATGCCTTATTTAAAGTAATTTAGTAGGAATAAATAATAAATTAAGAGTTGCCTAAGTGGAAACGAGGTTGCATCATATACTGGACTAACAGATGTTGTTGGTTTCAGTGTCTTTTTATTTACATTTATTGTTGGTGCCAAATATTATTACAATACCAGAATGAACTGGATTTTTGCAAAAGTAGAAGTTGGTATTTTTATTGAATAATTATTTTTCACTTTTCAACAATTATCAAGCCGAAACGAGTTGTAGAAATAAAGAGTCCGTATCATAATTTCCAGAATTTTTTTTACACACATTTCTTAAACTTTTCTTTGTCAGTGTACTATATAAATACTCCAATACGTCTGGCAACCGTATACACATATATGCATACATGTATGTATACGTATATACAATATTTATCAGTAGCTTTGTACTGAGCATACGCTGTGGCTCGACCGTTTCTCTGCAGCATTTCTTGTTTCTACCTCTTAAAAACATTGTTGAACCAGTAGGCAAGTAAGTGCTGGGGTTATACGTGATATCCCAATTTATTTGTTTCCCCGAACAGCAACAAGTTCAATTTAATTCGAGTTCGTGAATAGATCACACAGCAAACAGAATCAGTATACGACCGTAACGCGCAATATACAACCGTACAACTTTCATTGAAATTAAACAGAAACCATTTTTCAAAATAGTAATAAACGGACGTTGTTGTAGTAACAAAATAGTAGTGTGATTGTATTTTTAGTTCGATTGTGATAAGCTTTTTTCTGAATAAGTAAATGGTTTTGTTGTAGTTATTAACGAATTAATTATTTTAATTGTATATTGTAAGCATTTCATTGTAAATTATTTAAGTAATTTTCGAAATTATTCTTTGAATTGTTTGCTCGTTGCTTTTTCTTTGTTCTTTTTTAGCTTTAAAAACATTTGTTTTCAACGTTTAAAACTTTTAAAATTGCTCGCTTTAAAAATATTGCATTAATTAGTTTTTTTTTAAAACTTGGCTATTTGTTATAAAAAAAATTAAAGTTTAATATTTAAATTTTGGTATTTTTTTCAACGATTTTTGTATGAATTCAGGTAATTTTTCTAACAATGCTGTATTTCTGTCGTACAATTTTTAATCCTTTAAATATAAATAAAAAATACTGTGTAAATCACATTTTTAGTCCAGTATCTTTTCGTATTATTTTATTTTTTTCTTATTTTGCGAATATTTCCCGTCTGTATGTCAAAATTTTGGCGGTACTATTTGTTGTTTTCTTTAATAGGCAATTGTAAGAAATTTTAGCGAGAATACTGTAAGTGATTAAATTAGGGCCGTTTTTTTTAGCATTAAATTCACTTTAAGACTTTAGCTAAAGTAACTTTAAAGTATTTCATAACTAAATTGGATATGCCATTCATTTGTTTATAATAAAACTATCTAATAGTCATTTATTTAAACTGGAAAACTGTTATAAAGTCGAAATAAGGTAAGTGAAAATCTTTAAAGTCAGCTTAAAGTGATAGTATCGGTTATTTAGAGTCTTAAAGTAACTTTAATTCTTATTACGAAAACGGCCCTTGGTTAAATAGTTATTAAGACTTTAGTTAAGGATAAAGAATCCATTCAAATTCTACCACTATTTTAAAATATTTTCATCCCTTTAATTTATTATCAATTAAATTGTATACCTATATCGCATGCTTAGATACACAATTGTTTAAATTTTAGACCTAGCTTACTATATTGTACGTTGCCTCATGCCTAGGATGAAAACTAAACCGATAATTGTCTTTTTATTCCCGAAATTGATTATTAAATCTTGCTATTTTTTTTTTTTTTTTAGTTAAGTCAATGTACGTTGTGTTTACAAAAAATATCAGCTCGATATAAATGCAGGTGTAATTCTGGTTACATTATTTGTTTGATGAGACAATTATAT
The DNA here is from genome assembly GCA_035578155.1 of Brachynemurus nebulosus. Classification (NCBI taxonomy): domain Eukaryota; kingdom Metazoa; phylum Arthropoda; class Insecta; order Neuroptera; family Myrmeleontidae; genus Brachynemurus; species Brachynemurus nebulosus. Next base: position 38,480,212 of record JAPWDM010000008.1, on the reverse strand, counting down.
TACAGGCAAATTACGATTAAAACAATTTTACTTCCGAGGCTACTAAAGTAGTGAAACCATTGAGATCACTTTTGAAATATGAAATTTTTTTTCGTTCCAAAATGAAAATTTTCACGCGTATTTAGAGCTTTTTAAACAATTGTGGTTTCGTATCTGTCTGTCGGCCTACCTGCCTATACACTTTTGTTTCCAAGAATCCCACCAGGTAGCATAGATTTGATAGTTTTTGATAAAATTTTTAAAAAAATTATGCGATTTTGTTTCTAGGGTTTCTTATGAATTTTATAACAATATGAGTAATGATAGCCATGGAGCTACCGTGAAATCCCATTAAATATTGATTTCTTATTTACTACTAATTCGACTCCGCTCAAATTTTTAGAGTATTTTGTGATTAGGCCATATACCTATGGTGTCCTATGAATTTAAATTCAAAGTAATAATAGTTATTGTGCATGCGTGAATATGAAATATATTAGCAAAAGCTACGAAGTCAGTTTTTTCATAATTGCCATAGTTATATAGCGGATTAGAAAAAAGTTAAGAAGCAGTTATTCTTACTTGAAATATGACGTTAATCGAATAATACGACACGAAATTTAAGATAAGATGCAGTTTAGCACAAAATTTTTTTAAAGATTAGATAAAAGTTTGTTATGGATACAAGGAAGCTGTGTCCCTGCACCCCCACTGGTAGTGTATTTTATTATACTATTAAATATATTGTCACCATCGTATTTTCCTTGATACCAACAAGAAATATGTATACTTTAAATTCAAACAGTTATTTTTTTACAACTTTTCTAAAATCAATCCTCAATTGCTTTAACAGTAGTAAATTTCAAACAGATGCTGATCGTTACCAGGTTGCACTGTAATTTAATACTATCTGCATAGTATGATTGTAAGTAGGTACCGTATATAAATGTTTATATGGGATACTAAAAGAATTTTATATCATTTTCCTTCTCAAGTATCCAATTACTTAACAAATAGAATACTACAATAAAAAAGCACAAGTTTGTAATAATGAACAGATAAAAAACTTTTTAAAATGCAAAAGGAATAACATATTAAACGACTTGAATGATAAAACATCTAACACTTTTTTTACGTTGTTGATATATTTCGTGTAAGTGTCTAAAAAAAGTTAATTCCAAAATTTTCTTGAAAAATTGTGATTTTTTTTCTGAAAAAAGTTCACTTTTTATTTTTTGAGATTGTTTTTGTTTTGTAGACGTGTAAGACGTGATTGCAAGTATTATAGACTGAACGTGTAACAAAAAATTCTTCTTTCATCTTACGTATCGAAAGAATATTTTTTACGTTTTCGGAACCTGTACTAACTATACGACAAAAAAATATAGAATTACTTTTGAAAATCACAAAAACAAACAGGAAATCAAAAATCAAAATATAAATCACAATAACACTAACCCTTGGTGAAGTAAATCTTATGGGTCATACACAATCAATGAAATAAGGAATAAGAAATAAGAAATAAGGAATAAGAAGTATGCCATCTAGTGACGTTTAATGGAACTTTAACGTAACTGCCCATAGGTATATGTATTTAGGTATTTTTGTACATCAAAATTCATGAAAAAATAACGTTCGTGATGACTTTTTTTGTCACTAAAGTGAAAAAAATCACGAATTTTGACGTACAAAAGTACCTACATATTTATATCTATGAGCAGTTACGTTAAAGTTCCACTCAACGTCACTAGATGGCATACTTCTTATTCCTTATTTCTTATTTCTTATTCCTGAGTACTGTATTTTTATTGACAATATACTTTTGATTAATGGGCAATGAATGTTGCTTAAATTTTTGTTTTACATGAAATTTTAATATAGGATTTGTTTGCTCTTTCATTGTGGTTTTCGTTTCAGTTAAACGAAATAGGTACAGAGGGATATTATTTGTTATAAAATCATTTTCATCACTAAATATTTAATAACCTTTTCTTTGTTCATAATATTTATTTGTTAATCAATTCTTAAAAGGGTATGGGCTTAGGATTAGGTATTTGTTTAGGATTATAATAATCAAGTGTATTTATACTCGTTTTGTTCTGTACATAAAAGTTTATTTATCGCGTAAACAAAGTAGTAGCGTACATTGTCAGAAATTCTAGAAGTAGTTTCAAGGACTAAAAAAGTAAAAGTGCGTTATTTTCTCTCTTCTTCATCATGAACACATAAAAATAACGACATAATAAAAGTTTTTCGAAGATAAAAAATTCACCAAGTATATGTTGGACGCACATTGAGTCAAGGCTCCTCAGTGGCTTGACTTTTTCACAATTTCTGGAATGAAATATAAAGTATTTAGTAAATTTTTTATGGTTTGTTTAAAAATGGATAAATACATTTGACAAGAGTTTCAACTCAACTTGCCCATAACTGTTCTAGTCAAAAACATAAATTTCGAAATTCAGTTTTCCCCAAAAGAGAATGAAAAATGAAAAGTTTTTAAAAGAACCTCAACCTTATTTTAAAAGATTTTTCTATCAATATCACGATAGCAAAATAGGATATGTTTTCTTCCTTAATGATTTGGACTTGAATTTTTAAAAAATGTCCTCTAATACTGAAACATACCAATACTGCAAATTCGTTTGCCTATATGACATATGTCTCCGGAGAGCCGGATTTGCATGCCGAAATAATTTTAATTGTTTTTAGTAAGTGCTAGTATTTTAAATTTATTTTAATTTTCTGGAACAATATTTTAAAGGTTACGGGAGGGGGGTGGGGTAAATTGTTCGCCACTTTAAAGCCCACAAACAAGAGTTAAATATGGAAATTGGTAAACGAAACCTTAACTTAATTTTGCAAGCTCTTTTTAACGATAGCTATATCTTACGATGTGGTACGTGAAAGAAATTTTTATACCCACTTTCCAATATGGAAAGTACGTCAAAAAATTATGTTCATAGCTTCTAAGATTTAGGAATTGTGGAGGTGTGACAGACAGACAAACAGAGAAATAGACAACGGACATGATCTGAAATTATATGGGTTCCGAGATTTTTTGTTCGGAACCCTAAAAATAATGACGAAACATCCTGGTGAATTATTTATTTCAATAAAATAATGTAAATAATTAATTTTATTATTAAAGTTCGTCGTCATTGAAATAGTAATTTACCTTCGTGGTTTTCCGTCATTGATATAAACTATTAGATTAAAATAATGTTTATTTTTTGAAATTCAGAACTTTTTTAAAATTTACTTGGCCGCTTGGCTTTTGCCATATCAGCCATAAACCAAAATTTACAAACAATGGGGTATTTGACAGTATCGAAGAAAAGCAATTAAAACAAATTTTAATGAAAATTTATAATAAAAGACAGCAATTTATTATACTAATTCATCTTAACTATCATTATTTGATTTAAAAAATTTATTTAAAAAAGTAATTTTTTAGCTAAAATCCACGTAAGCAGAAACGGGCTGTGACGTTGCTTTCTCTTATATTTCAACACTATCACCACTAGTGTCGCTACTTAATTTCCGGTTAGCAAACATAACTATGGAAATTAATCAAAATTTAATTAATTTTTTTAAAAATCAACAATTTCTTTTCCTAATTACAGGAAAAATTAAAATTTTTTTTTCTTAGTTACAGGACACCTGTTGCTATCTAGAGAATGTGACGTAACTGACAGCTAGTAAACGTTTTCGCGCAAATTTTGAGAACAAATACTAAAATAATTTTTTCTAACAATTTTCGGCATTATTTTTAAAAATTAAAAACGTATACATGCATAATACATAAATATGTGTGTTTTAAAATAATTTCCCAAAATTAGTCAAATTCCCCATTAATACAATAAAAAAAGTTAAAAATTAATATAAATTATCAACAAGTTAAAATTGAAAAATAAGTATATACAACAATATAGTAATAGGTGACTGAAAAATTATTTACAAAATGTCTAGAGAAAAAAAAAATTAATAGTAGTTAACAAATGACAGTGCAGGGACACATGGGATTCGAGGTAATTCTTTTGTCACCGAGACCGTTCGGGACATAAAGAAAATAGACAATACATGTGTGTAGCGGTCCTGGGAAGGTTTACAATAGAGCAAAATAATCTGTATAGTGCAGGTTTTTGGTAGGGACAACACAGCGGTTATATATTTAGATATTAATATTCGAGGAGAAGAAAAATTGGAATATAGATTTGAGGATTTCGAATTTATTGAGTGCTAGGTATGAGACAGATTATAGGTGCCATGAGGTTGATGCTTAGGGTGCATTCTCACTGCGCGCTATGCGATGCGAGGCTTTGCTATGCGATGCTAGGCTATGCTATTAACTTTTTCTATGTTTCAAGATGTGTTCACACTGCTTGCTCCATCTAGCATTGTATTTCATAGCGAGTGATCATGAGAATTAGGGATGGGTGATGTCGGTAAAAGACATCAACATCGAACTATCGACTCTTTTAATTTTTCGCCATCGAACCATCGATGTTCTTATAAAAATATCGAAACATCGATTGTTGACATCAATGTTTAAAACGACCGGGAAAATTTGAAAAAGTTATAAAGTTATATTTAAAATAGATATTCATAGCAATAATTCAAAATTTTCAATTTTTCTTCTCAATTATCAATAATAAATTTAATTTAGTATCAAAATTTTTAATGTCGATTAAAAATTTATAAATAGTATATAAAAAATATATTTGCATCTTTTCTATTTTATTGCTTTGTATAGTTTTGACCGTTGACCCCATACTGACGAACGACATCGAATGACTTCATAAGTTTTACCACACCCATCACTGATGACTGAATAGCACCATACTGGCGAGTTCAGGCGATAAAATCAAACATACTGAATTGTTGCGTATAAAAGCTGCTACTAGCATAGCATCGCATCGCTGTCCATAGCGCGCAATGTGCAAATTCAAATATGTTCTTAAATGTTTGTTTCATAGCATTGCGTCGCATAGCAAAGCCTCGCATCGCATAGCGCGCAGTGTAAATTAGTCAGGGCTAGTGTAACGTCGCAAACGTGGGAAAAGATCTCACTACGGTGTTATTTTGCGATGCACAGAGGATGGTAAACTTTCCAGCGTGGGTTCGGTTTTTCTTCTCCAAGACGAATAGTTTTTTCACAAATAAAACACTTTTAATTGGTTTTTTAGTTGATTAGTTTATTGAATAAATGTAGAAAACTTGTATAAAAATAATTTTCTTATATAATTTTATAAATTATAAATTTTTTAAGTATAAAAAATAATGCGCAGTTGTTCCACTGGCGAGGATTCTGATGTTGTTCGTTTTAATATTACCTTACAACTAACTTGAAACAAGTTATATCCTTATTCTTAAAACAAGCGTTCCTTAATTTCATTTCCAAGAATCGAAAGAAAGTTCTATTGGTTTCTATATAGAGATAGAAATATTTGTATACATTAACTAGAAAGAAATAATAAGTGTTGTTTTGAAGTATTCCTTTATGTCACCACCTGGTACGACAGAAATATTCAAGTGATGCTTAACCCTGATTGGTTGTTGCATCTCTGGTGTCCAAACGTGACCACAGCACCAACAGTTCTTTCTGTTAAAAACTTGACAAAAGTCATAGTCTGTTCGTTTAGGCAATCTACACTACAGATATGTATTATTATCTGCAGCGCTAATCATTATTTGAGTTTTTATGATAAAATTTTGTGTTATATAATAAAATTTATTTTTACTAGAAAGTTTTGATGAAAATTTGTTAATTTTTCACCTGCGCCTGTACCATGGTGGTTACATATCCCCCCCTCAAAAATTTCTATGGGAGAGTGAAACTCGAAATAGAAATTTTTGATCAAAACTCAAAAATTTCGAAATTTCTTGGAAAAATTTTTTTTTTTTTTTTTTTTTTTTTTTTTTTTATAAAATTAAGTAAAATTGAAAAATTTTTAATAAAGTTTTTTCATTGAGTAACAAAAATATATAAGATAAATGTAGGGAGCAATGACCTTTAATAATATTATTATAGAAATGATAAAAATTTGATTTTAATTAGAAAATTTTAATGAAGTCATTTTGCTACCTTCATTTTCACAAAGATTTAACATTCTTTAAACAAAATAATAAATATAAATTCTTAATTAAAGTTCATAAAAGTTTGTTTTATTTTAATATGCACTTTGGTTTTAATCACTATCACAAGTATTTTAAATAAATATTTTTTAATTTTAAGGTATTATGTTAGTATTAGTTTGGTTGAGCGAATATTCTTACTAATACAAATAAAATATAATAATACATTAGTTTTTTAATTTTCTTTGAATCACATCTAAGTATCAAAATTAAATATAGGTGATTATAAAGTCATCATTCGTATATTTGTCATCTGTTTAACTAAAGAAATGTAAAAATTTTAATGAAAATTTAATAATATTTTGTAGATTTATTTTTTTTTTTTTTTATTCTTTAAAAGGTTTAAGATGTATCGCATTATACACACCTTTTATTATATTTGAATCTGGGTAATAAAGAATGTATGCATTTATATTTTTTATTCCACCTACTAAAAAGGGTCCACAATAGAGTAAATTAAATTTTTTAACAATTTTGTTCCTAGCTGAGGAACGTGTATGAGTTTTAAGCAAAACCTTATCACCTATATGATAAGTTTTTGTGTAATGTAAATTATGACGTAATTTTCTTTTATTACCTTTTTCAATAGTATTATTCAATGCTAACTGCCGAATTTGTTGCAAATTAGATTGATCATTTTGAGGAAAAGAAATAAGGCGTGTTATAGGGTTAGGAGGTTTATTTCCAAAAAGTAATTCATAAGGTATAAATTGAGTAGTATCATGAGGTGTGAAATTTAAACAATTTTCGATAAAAGTTAAATAATCTGTCCACGAACTATGTTTTTTATGACAATATGTTCTAAATAATCTATTTAATTCACGGTTTACACGTTCTTCCGGATTTGCTCGCGGATTGTAAACGCTAATTGTATAAACGTTAATTCCAGCATTTTTAAGAGTATCTTGCCAAATTGGAGATACAAATTGACTTGCATTATCGCTATAAATATTTTGCATTTTACCTATATTGGGTATAAAATGCTTAACAACTCTGTCAACACATTGTTGAGCAGTTGCACCCTTTAATGGATATAGTTTTACAAATTTTGAATAGTTATCCTTAATTATAAAAATCATGTTAAATCCAAATTTTCCTTTAGGTAAAGGACCATATAGATCCACAAAACAGTCCTTAAGAGGATATTCTGATATAATATTTTGTAAAGGACCTTGTGTAAAATAATTTGGAACCTTACATTTTTGGCATATATTACAACTTCGTAAATTTGACTCAACACGACGATAAATATTTTTAATGAAAAAATATTGTTTTAAATATTCAGTGATTTTACGAGACGAAAAATGACCTAAATATTTATGGAAAAATTGTATTATTTCATTTATTTTATTTTCAGGTAGATAAATTTGATAATTGTAAGGGAAGTTGGTATTTCTATGAAAAAGTATACCATTATGTACCATAAACCGGTTTTGATATTCTTGAATATTGTTAATTATGTTTTTACAAAAAGGGTCAACATGTTGGTACCTGCGAATGTTATTAGCAAATTTTTCAAGAAATTTATTTTGAAAATCAAGTTTTAAAATATTACATTTAACTGAAATGTTTGTAGAAAAATTATTATTTATAGATAAAGAATTTATCATTAAGTTCGTTTGATTTGATATATTATTTAAGGTATATGGATTTCGAGAGAAAAAATCTGCTATAAAATTTTGTTTTCCAGGAATATATTCAATAGTGAAATTGAATTCACTTAAAGCTAAGAACCAACGTAAAATTTTATTATTTGTTATTTTTGCTTCATGTAAAAATGATAATGATTTGTGATCACTACGAACTATTACTTTGTGACCTAAAATGTAATGTCGAAGTTTGTTGAAAGTAAAAACTAGACTTAATAATTCTCTTTCGGAAATAGTATAGTTCAATTCAGAAGTTGTTAAAGCGCGTGAAACAAACGAGATTGGATTATACGTATTATCATCATTGATTTGATATAGACAACCACTTAAAGCTTTGTCAGAAGCATCTACATCTAAATAGAAAATTTTGTTAAAATCTGGAAATTTAAGCATAACTGACTTTGCAAATAATGATTTTAAAGTATTAAACGTTTTTTGTTCTTCACTTCCCCAATTCCAAATTGAGTTTGCTTTTAATAAATGCGAAAATTTAGAAGTTAATTCACTAAAATTAGGAAAAAATCTACGATAAAAATTCATAATACCTAAAATTGATTGTAAAGATTTAATATTAGTGGGAGGTTGCAATTTTAAAATAGCTTGAACCTTATCCTCACATAAACTAATACCATTTTCAGAAATTTTATGACCCAAAAATTTAATTTCTGTTTTGAAAAAGTTACATTTAGAAAAATTGATGGTTACACCAGCATTAAAAAGTTTATTTAATACTATCTCAACATGTTTAAGGTGAGATTCAAAATCGTCAGAGCCAATGACTATGTCATCGACAAAGACATGACAAAAATCGTTTATGTCACTTCCCAAAATTTGATCAATACATTTTTGAAATATACCAACGGACAAATTTATCCCGAAGGCTAAACGGGTAAACTGATAACATTTGCCGTTAAATAAAAATCCTGTGTATTTTTTACTATCTGGGTGTAATTGGATTTGCCAATAACCCGAAATTAAGTCAATAGAAGTGAAAAATTGTTTTTTCTGAAATTTTCCTAGGATATATTCAATAGAAACTGGCGTTTCTCGGTCCGGTATTACTATTTGATTGATATTCCTACTATCTAAAACAATTCGGATTTGCCCATTTGGCTTAATTACTGTATGCAAAGGACTTATATAAGAAGTATATGACCTTTCTATAATTTTCCATGATAAAAGTTTATCTATTTCCTTTTGAACTGCGGGCAAACGCGAATAAGGTATAGGATAGCATTTTGACGAAAATTCTTTATGTTCTCGAATTTTGAATTTACAATAAAAGTTTTTTACTAACCCTGGTTTGGTAGAAAAAATGTTTTTAAATTTATTAAGCATCGATAAGATTTTATTTTGTTCGATTTTAGATAAATGAGTTAAATTAGAAATTGAATTTATAACGTCGTCAAAGGGTGTAATATATTCATTGTCGTCAAAGGGTTTAAATGAAAGATTATTAATTTTATAAAATTCTTCCGTATTAAGATTTTGTTCTTTGTAAACAATACTTTTAATGTTTGAAATTAACATATTACTGGATTTAATATCATTAGATGAGATTTGTGAAATGAATTTAATTTCATGTATTTTACTATCAATTTTAAGTAACAACGACTTATTGAAAATATTTATACTAGCGTAATATTTTTGTAAATATTCCATACCGAGAATCGCTTCGACAGCTAAATCTGGTACGATAAGAAAATTTAAGGGTATTATAATATTATTGTAACTAAATTCAATAAAAGTTTGTTTATCAATAGTTTTAGATTTTTTGTTTGTCGCAGTAACTACCTGACATTTTATTGTAGGTATTACGGGCAATGGTTTATTTGTATTTTTAATATGAATTTGATTTAATTTATCAAATGTTTTATCATTTAGAACCGTAATAACGCTTCCAGTGTCTATTAAAATATTGATAAAAGTGTCAAAAAAGTTTACTTTAATAATTGGCAAAATATCGTTAGAGATTTTTGTATTTGAAAAACGATTTTGATTATTCTCTTCCGTTAGATCACCAAAATGATCGTTTGAAAAAATACTACAAAGGAATGTACCCCCAATATTGTAACAATTCTCAGAATTGAAATTGTTAACATTACTATCTAATAAATTAATTTTATTATTAACAAAAAGATTGTCATTCTTAACATTTTTACTAATATTCTTTTCATTAATTTGAAAATTGTCATCTATTAAGGTTGATTTCCTTATAGATGTTCTATTTAGTTTTCCCAATCATAAGAAAATTCAGGGAATTTTGGATTTATTGGACCAATCGCACTGGTAGTACCAGTGGCGTGATCCCCGTTATTCGTGCTAACACTATGTGTAGACGAACACGGTTCCTCATTTGAAAAAGTTACTTTAGATTTTTTAAATTTATCAGTTTTCCAACTTTTATTTCTATCTAAATATTGATTATTACTAGTTACATTACCCCAACCATTATTTTCTGAAGTTGTAGGATTATTTTTAGAAATAGGACTATTTGGACGGTTATAATTTGAAGCATTTGGATTAATAGGAACGTTACGATAAGGAGTTTTACTGTAATGATTATCGAATTCCTTTAATTCATCATAAAGTTGTTTAATAGTTAAACAATTTTTTAAAATTCTACGCGTTTCAAAATCAAAATGTTCTATAAAAATTTCAATAAATGTTTTTTCAGGTATTTTGTCACTTAGATGTTTGATTCTTTTATACCAATAAAATAAGTGTTGTACATATTTTTGTTTAATAACAACAGATTTACCCTGATTAGAATAAAATTCTATCAGTATTTGATTTTGAATTTTACTATTCCAATATGTATCTAAAATCCAATTTTTTAATTGTTCAAATGTTAAAATAGAATCTTCAAATAATATTAAAGTATTTTTAATAGTATCAGTTAATTTAGATTTTGTATATAAAATTTTATCATTTTCAGAAAAATTTGTTTCTTTAAAATAATATTCTAATGAATTTATAAAATCAAGAGGATGCAAATAATTTATATTTCCATTAAATTCAGGAATATTAAAAAGATTATGAGTATTATTATTGAAAAAACTAATATTAGATAGATTATTATTTGGCAAAACAGTATTATTAATATCATTAATGTTAATAGATTCAAAAGTATTGATTTTCTTTTCTAAAATATCAATAGATTTTAATATAATATCATATTTCTCAAAAATATTTGTAATTTCAGTTTCGTTTTTTGTTAAATGTTCCTTAATACTGGAAATTTGTTGGTTAATAACTTTTGTTTGTTCATTATAAGCATCAAATTTTTGATTATTAATGATTTCGATATCATTAATTTGTTTAATAGTTTCAGAGTTTGTATTTTTACATTGCAAAGAACAATTGTTAATTTTTTCTTCTAAAGAAATTTTAATATTTGTTATTTCAGTTTTTAATTCATTTTTTAATTCGCTCAAACCGTTATGAACTTCTGTTTTAAGTTCGTGTTTGAAATTATTTAATTCGTTAGTAAATTTTAAGAAAAATGCATTAAACATACCGGTTATTTCACCTTGAAAGTTTTGTTGAGACGACGTTGCACCAGAAGGCCGCACGCTGATCATCTCCTCCATAGATTCACGAAGTTGATCTTCCGTTTTCGTAGAAGATGCTTCCGCTTCAAATATTGTTTCACTGAGGGCGTTTTCTTCGTTGTCCATTGTAATGTTGTAGTAAATGATTGTTGTTTCGAATGAAATTCCTTGAAGAAGTTGTCCACCAAAATTCGTATACTTCTTTTCTTCTCTTTTCACGTAGATTATTCGTCGGAAAATTTATTTCCACTGACAGGGATGCCAATAATTATGTAACGTCGCAAACGTGGGAAAAGATCTCACTACGGTGTTATTTTGCGATGCACAGAGGATGGTAAACTTTCCAGCGTGGGTTCGGTTTTTCTTCTCCAAGACGAATAGTTTTTTCACAAATAAAACACTTTTAATTGGTTTTTTAGTTGATTAGTTTATTGAATAAATGTAGAAAACTTGTATAAAAATAATTTTCTTATATAATTTTATAAATTATAAATTTTTTAAGTATAAAAAATAATGCGCAGTTGTTCCACTGGCGAGGATTCTGATGTTGTTCGTTTTAATATTACCTTACAACTAACTTGAAACAAGTTATATCCTTATTCTTAAAACAAGCGTTCCTTAATTTCATTTCCAAGAATCGAAAGAAAGTTCTATTGGTTTCTATATAGAGATAGAAATATTTGTATACATTAACTAGAAAGAAATAATAAGTGTTGTTTTGAAGTATTCCTTTATGTCACCACCTGGTACGACAGAAATATTCAAGTGATGCTTAACCCTGATTGGTTGTTGCATCTCTGGTGTCCAAACGTGACCACAGCACCAACAGTTCTTTCTGTTAAAAACTTGACAAAAGTCATAGTCTGTTCGTTTAGGCAATCTACACTACAGATATGTATTATTATCTGCAGCGCTAATCATTATTTGAGTTTTTATGATAAAATTTTGTGTTATATAATAAAATTTATTTTTACTAGAAAGTTTTGATGAAAATTTGTTAATTTTTCACCTGCGCCTGTACCATGGTGGTTACACTAGGAGTAGAGTCCTTCTTCAGTTGTCTAGGAGGGTACAGGAAAACAATAAGTGATTTGGGTCACTATAATTAGAGGAAAAGGTGTCAATACGGGCCATGGTCCAATTATGGGCTAGTAGCAAATTTATCTTGATACCATGATTGCTATTGAGTGAGAAACTAATAAAATTCATTGTTATTAACCCAACAAGCAAATATGAGTAAATCAGTCATTTTTATTGACGCATGCTCATTTAGTTTTAAGAAGTATCTTGTAACATCAACATTTTACTATTCAAATATTTAACAGGTAGGTGACTTATAATTTTTTTCTACTAAGAAAATGTTTTCCAGTATTATATACTTTTACAAAATAAGTAATGAATGTGCAATAAAACTGATATTGTGATATACTGAAATATTATGCGACATAAACGTTTATTTTTTTTCCTCGGGCTACCACATGTGGTCTAAAAATGAGCTAGCCCATATATAGACCCACCTTCTTCTAAAATTTTATTGTTATTATTATTATAGACTTCACGCGATCCTGGTGCTCACTACCTTAGTCGGACAGTACTGGGTAAGATTCACCTACACCGGCATTACACAAGGTATTAGGCTCCGTGGAATGGTAATGTGCCAAACCATCCCGTAAAAGTACCGTAGTACATTCACGGACGGGTTTGTCACGCCACTCCTTATATTTTTATTGTTGTTTGAAACGAGGTGTTATGCATCTATTTTGGTGTACACTGGGTCGTACGACGATATTAAAAACAAAAATTAAAAAACCTCGAAGTAAAATTTCTGAGCGACCTAAACAAACGAAGAGTACAAGCTCAAACACAGGTGACAAAAATGTTCCACCCTTCGATGATGAAAGTGATTTCGAGTTTCCTCATGGTAACTATCCGGACGATGAAGATGCAGCTTGTATATTTTGCCATCGTTTATTTTCACAAAACACCAAGGGGAACTATGGTTCAAGTGTTTTCAGTGTTCAATGTGGGCACACCAAGAATGTTCTGATTCTGAGAAAGATATTTGTATTTTTGATTTCTGTAAAGCACGATAATCATACATAAATGATTGATATTTCTCTTCGTATTTTTCAAATAAATCGGTTTTTTTTTACAATTAATAGGGTAGTCCATATTTGGACCTTCTGTTAAAATTTTTGTTTACAATAAACTAAATTTCACAACAACGATAGTGTTTTATTTCGTGAAAAGCTCACAATATATTAAAAAAACAATAATAAATCAACTAGAAATGAAAATAGTTCTGAATTCTCTACTGTTCCTAAAGAAAACCTTAATATAAAAGTGGTAGCCCATATTTGCACCTTTTCCTCTATAGCCACATCTACATGATGAGTCTGGGACGATACCCAGACGTGAAAGGTGGCTAGGAAGACTGTTGTGACCAGTTCTTAGACGACTGATGGTAACTATTGTTCTCCTAGTCACTTCAAAATTTGAAAACCAAGGCTTGGCATCAGGCTTGGGTTGAACTTTTGCCAGTGCACCCCTTTGCTTCTGCTAGAGACGTACCACTCCTCGGTCCAAGATTCCACCATTTCTTTTTGCAGCAAGCAACTAGGTCGGACGCTGGTGGAATAATGTAAATTTGACCTCCAGATGTGGCAGCTTCTTTAGCTAAAACATCAACAGACTCCTTTCCGTGAATACAATTCTGATTTAATATATGAGCTTTTGTTAGTGTCAAATGGCATACTTTTACGCCTATTTTTTATTTTAAATATCTGTGTATATTTAGATTAGATTTACCTCGTTGGACAACCATTACCTATAACTTTTTAAAAAAATATTTTCATTTTGCTACTTGTTATATAAATATTTTCTATTATTTTTCGTAACAGAAAAAAATCTTAACAAAAGAAATTCATCGTTTGTATAATTAATATTAAAATCGTTGCGTGCGTTTCCTCTTTTTTCTTTTCCTTATTTATTTATTTATTTTTTTCTTTTACAAGGGAGAAAAAATTAGATTTAATTTAAAGATTTTTTCATGATAGGTAATGTTTCCATTTTTATACAATGTCGTGAAGGTCTTTTTTCCTTTTTTAATATAATTAAGTTCCACTAAATTTTATTTTTCATAATGTTTTCAAGAATTTCATGATAGCTACTGATATTTTTTTTTTCGAAGTATCGGTAGCATCGTCATTTGATAATATTTTTAGTTTTTATATTATTATAAGGGGAACTATTTGCCGAAATGGACCGAATATTTGGGAACGGTAATGTATTTTTGGGACCTACTTGAGTATAATTAAACTGATTAATTAAATCAAGTCTGCGGTAAGGTATACAAGCTACCGTCAGTTGGGGCGAATCTGGACGATTTTTTCAGTTTTTTGGCAATAAATTGTTTAGAGTTTATCTAAAAAATTCTAAAAAAAAATAATTTAAATGGTTTAATATCACGAGTATATATAGGGCAGTAATAAAAATATCAAAATTGGTACTGCAACATTTTTTTTTTTTTTTTTTGGTTATATAGTGTCTAGATTCGCCCCTATGTGTGGGGCGAATCTGGACAGTGCTTTATTGGCAATATAAATCACATTCAGTCATGCATATGGGTAAAATCGGACATAAAAAGATAAAATTAGCTGAATTTCCAATCTGGAAATTCGCTAAGATAAATAACTGCATCAGTGAATGACTTTTGATGGGTGGAATAAAACATTTTGGATTTAAATGAATTTTATTTCGATTTGCCTTTATGTCTATCATACAAGGTCCATCTGGGAACATGGAAATATTCAGCAGCTTGTCTGAGCGATTTTCTTTTATTTTTAATATCGGAAAGCTGGGGCGCAACAACTACATATCTACAGGGGGTCCAACAAAAATTTAAATTATCAAATTTTTTGATAACGCAGTTTCCCGATAACAATGGAAAATGTTGTAATAAAATGTCGTCTCCGAAAATTTGATTTTCAAATAAAAAATATTAGTAAACCACTAAAAATTTTACTTTTTAATATAAATAAAATAAATTGAAGGGAAAATTTGCAGGTAATTTTAAGGGGTTCGGACCCCTTGGACCTCCCCGGTTGTTGCGTCTCTGTTGAAAAGAGCCCATTTTATGTTATCTAGACTACAGTTTATGTAAGTAATTTATACCCACTATCTTTTTATATTGACGAACCATGGTGTATGAATTCGCCTCACCTATGACAATTTTTTGTTAATCAATTTATAAAAAAAAATTAAGCATAATACAGCTTTCATTTTTGGTATATATATTGTCAAAAAAACGCCAAACATTTTGTTGCCAGTCCCTACTTTATATATATAACTGTTGTTTTTTGTACAGCAGTTTCTTATAAGATTTCAAAACGCGCGTTATTTTTAAAAATTATAAACAATGCGCCTGTAAAATAACAAAATACAAACATATCACGTTCACCGCTTTTCTTTGATGACTAACTCATAACTGACAAAATTCAGTAGCATAAATTGATCTATGACCTTATACGGTCATAACACTGACGAAGAAGTGTCGAGAGGCAGCTCTGTCTAGATTCGCCCCTACTCTCTAGGTTCGCCCCAACTGATGGTACTGAAAATTTAATTTTTCAACCATTTGAATCGTTTAGTATACTGTCTTCTAGTTACATACTATAGTTACAAAAGGTAATAGGCCAAAAAAGTTTATTTACCTTCCTAGGCCGGTAAATAATTTCTTACCGTCAATTGGCTACACTTATAATTTATAATTTTTATTAAAATTACATTGCCAATTTTTTTATCAATTATTATTCTTTTTTTGGAAAAATTAGTTATTATAATTATGATGACTGAATGCTTAAGAATTTGTTCCCGACTTTCAACCTTGGATTCTCAAACTGTATTGGAGACAACAAAAATAGCACTTGTGAGCCTCGTATCAAAATCATATATCAAAAAAAGATATATGATTAGATATATGTTATTAATATGGTGGGGTGCTGGGAAGAAGAAAGAAAACGGGGAATACTTTGACATTGTTAATATACCTTAAACTGTTATCAGAGGCGATAGTGTTTTCAAAAACTGGTAATTTCGCAAACAAGATCTTTTTTTAACGAAATATATTACATTTCCATACGTATAATATTGGTTACATTTATTCTCCATTGGGTGGAGGTAAGACGTTTCTTTTTGATTGATCTCACTATTAAATAATGTGACCAGTATTACTCATTATATTCGCTTACCTATATTAGAGTTTAAATTTTGAATTCGTACAGTAATTAGGTAGGTAAAAAGATAAGATCCCTCAAATATATATCTTTTTTAATTATAATTTCTATTATTGCTTACTGCACTATGAGCTTCAAAAGCTATTGTTAATAATCAAGATGTCAAAATATTTAAAATATTACTTATAAGTAAAACTCGAAAAAATTGATAATTGTATAGCGGAGACTATAGAGACCGATTAAGCTCAAATAAATTCCCTTGTATTTCGTCGTCAGAATTGTTCGATTATTAAGAAAAGTGGTTAGATGTTTTATACGGGTATTTCGTTAGATTATAAATTCAGCAAAGTATGCCAAAATGAATTTGCTATTTTTTTAGTTGTTTTATAATGCAATATTTTTTTGAATATGTTAAAAGCTATGTGAACGACGCAACTAACTTTTGTACATTCGAAATATATTAGATCATCCGGAAAGTTCGTGTCATTTTCGGAGCCACTCGGATGAATTCATATTTCTTCAAGTAGCAACCGCAAACGAAAAATGCAACAACATGTTAGTGTTAGGTCGATAGTGTTGCTTGTAATGTATCATACATCTTTAAACAATGTTCAAATAACTTTTTTTGTCAGTAATCATAAGCAATCTTAGACATCAAGGAACATTATATTATGTTATACGAGTTTAAAAAAAGGTACTAAGGACAGAACTAATAGAAAGTGGTTTGCTAGATTTCAAAAGGGTAATTTTTCTTTGGAAGATGAAGCTCCCTCCGGTCGACCTGTGTGTATTGACGATGAATTTATCTGTCAAGAAATAAAGCGAAACCTGAAGCAAACTGTTAGGAATTAGCGGCAACTTTTGACCTTTCAAAATCCACAATTTTCGGCCATTTGAAGAAAATCGGGATGGTCATTTACACCAAATACGGCACGAACTTTCCAGATGACCCAATAAAAATGATTTTTGGATGTCACTATGTGATTCTACCTTTTTCATTTTCGTTTGTACCTCAAAGAATTGCATAGTTCACATAGGTAGTGTTACACTGTATTAAAAATGCTTAAAAGAGTTACCTGATAATTTTTATTTTTATTTTTAAATCGAATAGCTGCTTACATAATATTGTTACCTGTAGAAAAAGAGATTTATCGTGTAGTAGAAGATCAAAAGAAATTATATTAGATAGGTAGCTGATCAAAGAGAGACTTTACCGGGTACAACGTGTGCATTAAGCTCAAAGCGGAACTGAGAGGCAAAGTGTGGACTGGTAATTACACGTATCGTATATAGAGACAATTGTTTATTTTTTCTCGTCGTTATGTTTTTGTTTTCATCTACGTCAATAGTCGATGAAGCTGATTCATTCCCGTTAAAATTATTCTTTCAATTTTCCGCGACAACGTTAAGTTTATGAACAAGACACTAGAATGTCGCTGGTTGTGAAAGTGAAACAATTTCAAATCGGGAAATGTAAGGGTGAGAAAACTGTTCGAGTGGAATTTCGAGGTAAGTGGTTTACAATTTTTATTAAATTTCTAATTTATATTTATTGTTTGTTCGTTTAGAGAAAACACTTTTTACCTTTTAAAGAATTTTAACGGTGGCTGATATAAGTCGAAACCATGTCATATAGGTTTCAAACTTAAAGTGGTATCTGTAAATTAATAACTGTTCTAAGGAAAAGGATACCCCTGTCGCAACATCCTGCATAACACAGTGAATTTCCGTTTACAAAAATAATTTTTTTTGGAAACTAGTTGACATTGAGTAATTGTTTAAAAACCTTTTTTATGTTTTTTTATCCTCTTTCCAATAGTGCAAGAAAATCTCGCAAAAATTTTTGAACTTGGGAAAATTTTGGCAAAAAGTTATTTCTTTCACGAAAAATGCCCAAAAACCATGTTCATCGGGGCATCGGTCGAGTCTGGTTGAAAAACTCATTCAAGATTTTTATATTTTCAACGTTCAACATCAAATTTGGAAAAAAGGATATTTCGTTCAAATATGTAAAACAAACAAATTTTGGTTAATGATTGCATGAATGATAGTGAATTGTTAATCGGAATTAGATTTCCGTTTGTATATAAGCAATTGGGAATTCATTATTGGGGATTCTTGACAAGTATTTAATTTCTTACCTACATTGACTAGGATTGGTCTATGGAGAAGTTAAAAATTTATTTTAATCCAGTAAAAGTAAAGATCCAGTATAGATGAGCAAACTGCATAATTTTTTAGGAGAACGTTGGTTCATAACTAATAATTTTCAACAGTATTTCCCTGTTAAATTACTATACTCTAATATGATAAAAGCTTATTTTGACTTTTTTATCCATTTGTTTCGACAATTTTTGATACAAGAACCCGTAATTTTATTGTTAGTATCTAGGCCTACGTAAAGCGGCCCCTACATGCTCAATAATATTGTGCAATCAACTTGTGCAATTTATTGAATGTTCCTCCAGACAGTTCAATAATTTTGTTAAAGAAATTTGTGCAATAAACTGAATGAAGGGATTGTACTTAATTAAACTGTTGTTTAATTTTAAATATTTAGTGATAAAGATGTTACAAAGCAATAAATAATTATTCTTGTAAATTAATAAATCAAACTGGTTCAAATAATAGCCATCAAATGTGATATTACAGAATAACAAACAAATTAAACTTAAATAAAATAGTATTGCGCAATAATATCTACAGAGCCTACAGACGTTACAATATTCATTCATTGCACAATATATTTCAAACTGTTTTTGATCAGCACAATATATTGCACAACCCTTCAATATAACCTACAAACGATCCATAATATTGTACAACCTCCGATTTTGTGCAATATTATTGAGCATGTAGGGGCTGCTTAAGATTTATAGCTACGCAGGCCTATATTTGAGCAGAGAAGTTTATACAGGCGTACCTATATTTGTACAAAGTTTTTCCTTGAAAATTAAATTTACATAACAGAAAAATTTTAAAATATCAATTTTAACAAATTTTCTATGAAATTTTCACAAATTTATTTACCTCTATTAAAAAATAAGAAAATAACTAAGTATATTCCCGAAATATGCGGCAAAAACTTGTCAGAATTTCTAACGCCACACTCAGAAATAATCATACTGCCAACCCACTTTCCTACACGTCAGTGAGAATAACCAACACTTTATCCTTGACATGTAAAAAATACTTTTCGTTGAACTTGCCCCCAATAAAATTTCCCCCAATATAGTACATATATGCATAATACAAGAAACATAATATGGTCTATTTCAGTTAAATTTAACCATGCTTCGTAACTTTGAATTTAAATAATTTCCGTTTTCTTGGCTTTATCTCTTTTATTATTGCATTTATGTAAATTTTAAATTTGCAGTTTATTTTTAGAAAAGAATAGAAGATCGACTTGTTTCGAATATAAGAATTATTTAATTCTTTAACGAAAACTCATGATCAATTTTATCTGAAAAGAGGTATAAATGTATTATTGTAACGTTATTTTTTTGTTTTGACATATTCTTCATTTGTTTTTTTATAAGCGAGTTATTTTTCTGGTGAAACAAACTGAATTTATTTTTTCTGCTACACCTACCTATATTTCCTTTATGTAATTTGTAATTTGTGTTTCTGCTTGAACTACAATACATTATTGATTCCATTTTTTTTCATGTGGTGTCAACATCAATGATATGAAAATATTTGGTAAAATGAAATTTTTTGTGTATTTTAAAAACAGTGAAAATAATTTAAATTTAAATTTTAGGAAACAATTTTTATGAAAATTGCCTCAGACGAATCAATAATAACAAAAACAATTAACAAAAAATAATTAAATTTCTTTGTTTTCAATTTATGGCCTGTAGAGTCGATATTTTTAATCACATTGCGCGTCAGCCTGTTCCCTAATGGAAATATAAATTCAACTACAGAGAAATCGGTTTTTGTGCGACCTTTGTTATATGGTTTGTTGTATTTTTTTACGCGACTGTTTTTATGCGGTTTTTAAAAAAAAATGTCCGTATCTTAACGCATTTTATCATTATTTTACATAAGTATCTATACAATCGAAACACAACCGATTTTGAAAATTTTTTCACCCGTAAATCTTTCGGGAAATTCGTTGCAGTATGCAGGATGCTGCGACAGGAGTATTTAGTCTATTTAACGTATATTATATAGTAGTACGAATGCCACTTATTTCAGTTTTTTGCTAAATGGATTATATTTATATCCTTAACTTTCAAGGCAACGTTACTCTTGTTAAAATATCCGAATATCACAAAAGGGAATATATATTATACATAGTACCTATAGCTTAATGATGTGTACTTGTTAGGGATGTTTACATTACTAAGAATTTTGCGAAAACTTTATATATTTGTACCAAGAATTAATGTTATTAGGTATATATGTTTCTAGGTGATCATTATCAAAAATATACACAAGAAATTTTAGAAATAAGTATATAGATATCTTGAAAATTGTTACTTCTTATTTACTTGAAAATGTCTTCTAATTACAAAATAAATAAAATTCACCAAGTGCGTGTTAGACACGCATTAAGTAAGGATTTGAAAGTCAGTAGCTAGAGTTTTTCACGCAACTGTCAAGATAAAATATAGGATAGTAGGTATATTGTGCAATCGACAATCCCGCACGAGTTGCACATACTATTTTTTATTACGAATTTTACATACTTTTTTCTATTATTTTTTTTTTTTTTTTTAATTAAAATTGGGACACTACTGCCGGTGGATGGCGCGGTCAGCAGTGTCCGGCGGCATCGCCATCGACGGGCATGCGCCGCCAAAACGGGAAAATGATAAAAACGACACATAAAGACAGGAACACATAAATGCAATAGACAATGGACAAACATACACATGATAAAATTCACCGATGAGCCCTGCCATCCCAGGGATTCAAAACGAGCGGACAGTCCTTGGTGGCGGTACGCTAAGTACTAGCCAGAACGTCTGGTCACCAAGGACCGAAAACCAACGATGAAACTTCCTCCGAGGTGTAAAGGGCCCCGGAGTGGAGGAAACCGACTAGAGACACACAATAATAAAAAAGAATAAAAAGTAAATATCACAGACTACATCACAGGACTCCACTGTACTCATGGGGGCCAGGAACCACCCACCAGCACAATGGAGTAACAAACGAAAGAAGAAACAAAATATCACAGACAATCATCACAGCAACCCACTGCACTCATGGGGGGACTAAACCACACAGTGGTGCAGTGAGGATCATAACAACGCTGCCGGAGGCCCACAGAGCCTCCATTAGCTAAATAACAAACAAAAACTCAACAAGAAAGGAAATAACAACAAAGAATAACAACAGATTATCACAGTCAATATATATATCACAATTAGCCCACTGCATTTCTGAGGGCCTAAAGCCGCCCAGGAGTACAGTGGGGATCACAACAACACCGCTGGAGGACCTCCAAGGGCCTCCAATGGTAGAAAAACACACAAACGGACAGAAAAACAATAACAAAATAAACTTACTATGTGTTGTCTTATTTATTAACTAACCATAGCCCCGTTAGCCTGCTAGCCAGCTAGCAGTTACCGCCGAGCACGACGAGGACGAGGGGTTGGATTTATGCCCGGCTTTTCTATTATTATCACTATTTTTGACATTTTTATTACTTTTAAAATAATATTATTAAGTGTTCGTCTTTTTTTTTCTGAATTAATTATTGTTTAAATTACTTTGTTGTGGTTTCTATAGAAATAATTATGAAATATTTATTAAATGAAAAATCAAGAGGCGGCTTTGCATATTCTGATTAAATTTTGCGTGTGGAAAGTTACTTTCCGTACGCAAAAAAGTATGTCGAAAGAGTACAGTGGGCAAACAGCTATTTTGCGTACAGAAATGTGTGCGCCAAGTTAGTACTTCTCCCGCATGAGTAATAAAAATTATATTTCTCACAGTTTATCACTTATTATTACACGAGAAGTTTGTATTTTTTCGAATAAATTTGGGTTTGTTTAAGGAAAATTTGTTGCCTAGCAATTTAACGAGAAGAATTGTCAACTAACAAAAACGCGACAGCGGAGCTGAAGCGCTTTTGGGTTGATAATTCTTCGAGTTAAATTGCTGTTACGCAAGAAATTTGAGCTGTAGAAAAGACAAATTTATTCAGAAAAAATATAAAACTTAAGTGTAATATGGTAAGATAATTTAACGAATAAAATGAATTAGTATAATTCATGTTATTATTTAATTAATTGTTACCATGGGTCTCAAACCAGTTAAATTTACCAATACGAATTTTTGTTTCAGTGAAATGACCAATGAAATGTGTTGTTCCACTTTTTTTGCTGTAAAAATCTATCCTAACTTTTTCCCATGGTAAAAGTGACAAAACTATACAATATTCTTATGGGACTTGATATAGGTACATGAGTTAAATTATCATAAAAAATAGACATAATGGTATCCTGACTGTTTAAAATTTCTGTCAAATGTTAAATAATTCTATGAATGATCATTATATACGTTTGATCTAGGGTTGTCAACTTTTTTTGAGAAAAATAAAGTATCTAATTTTTTTTTGAATAAGAAAAAATAAAGTATTTGTCAGAAAAAGAAAAGTATTTCCAAATTTAAGTTTTTAATGTATAAGTTTTTTTTTTTACATTTTTTTTTTGAGTTTTTAGCACATGCTAACCATTTTTGATTATCTATGAACGTTTCATAGCTTATTCTACAATTCATAAGTTTAGATTTAAATTAATAAATAATTCATATTCCATTAAATTTATGGAGGATCTATTTCTCTCTGCTCTCCACTTCACTTTCATCATCGAAAAAACGCTCTCAATGAAAGCTAAGGTTACGGGAACACAGAATATATTTTTTAAATTTGGTAAGTTATCACACGCATTTTTATTAAGTAATATATTGCCGTTTTTCAGCAGTACTTTGAAAATTCTTTGTTATTATTAGTAGATTTTTTCTGGATTTCTTTAAGTATTTATTATTGATTCAGAATATAGATCAATCATTCATCTTAATATTTAATAAATCGTTTGGGAATTACGTATCGGAGAGTTTTTGTTTAGTATAATCATAGTCAAGGCTCAAAATAAAGTATTTTAGCATACTTTATTTTTATGCAAAAGTATAAAGTATGTTTGTGAAAAATAAAGTAAGATAATTTATTATAAAATATGGTTGGAAACCCCAGTTTGAACTTGGTAATTATTTAGAAATTGTAAATTGATAATTATTTATAAATTACTGAAAATGCCCCATTTTAAAAAAAATGACCCATTGACGTTAAGTATTGGGTAGAAATTATGAGGGAAATCAAACATGGATGGACATGACAAAATTATAAGAGTTCCTGGATTTTGACTTTCGAACCCTGAAAACGTGGTACTAAGAAGATGATTAATTAGATAATAATCAAAGACATTTTTTTAAAAACTTTTCTCATTTCTCATATCCATTGTACGTACATATATAGAAAAAGAAACGACGCCAAACTCTAATTAGAAACAAATGTTAAAGTACATAATCATGATAAAATAACTTTTGAATTTTAAAGCGATCATTGTATTATATATATCTCGAAAAGTTGTAGGTAGAAGTAGAGTTTCAAGTTAGTGGTTTGAGTATATAGAGTAACAGTCCCTATTGTAGCCCATTTTGGTCCATTTGTAATTCTTCGCATAATCGAAGAAGGCTCAGCGAAATGACCGAATGTGCTGGGCACTGGCACTTGCAGACTGGTAGGTCGAGAGTTTGAATCCCACAGCCGGCTACGCTTGTAAAGGTTTTCTGCAATGTCCCTTACAGTATATTTACCAAATTTTAGTCCATACACCACTCCCCTTGTCCTCCACTCATATCATAATGAAGTAAAAATTGTGATATGTCCTTGACTATATAAAGTTAGAAAAATAATGATGTGGGTGGCGTTTTTTATGGTATTAATCTAAGACCTATTTTCGAACTTAGAAATGTAGTAGTAGGCATATTTGACACCAAGGGAGTTAAGTATATGTTTTAATCTCGAGTGTAAAGTTCGTTGCCTAAAGGTTATGGGGATATGAGCTACAAAATCTCTAACGCCGAAATTCCAGAAAATTATTTTCCCATTCCCATGTTTTATTGAATAAAGTTTATAAATAATTCGTAGCTATACCCAATTTCAAATACAATTGAGAACGAGTCATCTTTAAAAAATTAAATTATTCTTTTATTCGACACAAATCAATCTTCTATTCTTTTCTAAAAACAAACTGCAAATATAAAATTACGCAAGTGCAATAATGAAAGAGATAAAGCCAAGAAAACGGAAATTCTTTCAATTCATAAGTGATGAATCATGGTTAAATTTAAGTGAAATGGCTTATATATTATTTTTATTACAGACTTGCTGTTGTGGTACTCTGGTTCTTTCCTTGAACACTTTTGGAGCACCCAACGTTCCAGACGTGTGTTTCCCAAATAATAAGATAGAAATTTTTCAAACAACAATTTATTTAACGAATTAAAATATGAATAATAATATTTGTTAAAAAGAATATTTCTTCAAGTCCAGTTATTCTACCAATTCCGTTTAATTGACCACGAACGTCCACCCCACTAACTATCCACTCCGGTTTCCAACTGACTGTTCCACATTCGATTTCCACTGACTATTCCACTTTCGTTTTCCACTGACTATTCCACTGCTCGTTCCGACACTTGATTTTCAACTCTCCCAATGGCCTGGCGTGCCCAGCTTTTATACCCTTTCGAGTGATGACGTTTGTTGTTGTGGTGTTGGTTACGTACTTGTTTTCATCGTGGTGGAACTTCTCGATGGTTCTAGAATCTTCCACCATTACATAAAAGTGGAAAGGAAAAAGAGTTACTAAAAAAATTTAAATGTGGATCGTCGTCGCTGACGGGAATTGAACCCGGGTCCTTAGCATCGGTGGTTCGGTTGCTTCACCACTACTCCACCTGGTCATCGGCTGAACTGGTGCTTGATGTTGAAGCCTTACTGCGTGTGTAGGTGGAACTTGTGTTAGGTACAGAAGCACCCCGTTATGCCGTACGCAATGTGAGTCCAGTAGGGTCCCAACATTGCATTTGTTTCTTTGGCTTTGAGTTCACAATATGAAAATTTTCCATATTCGTATACGAACAAGAATTTATTGTACATGCATGCCTATTGTAAACCTTTTCTGATGGACTTAGACACGTTGAGTTACTCCGACTCATGTTGATCTAGGAACTCGGAGTTCCAGAAAACTTTGAAGTATTGAATTAGAGTATAAAAACGTTAAATATTTATAATACAAAAATCTAAAATGTAAATATGACTGTTTTTATAACAAGTTTATAATTCAAATCAGATAAAGCGTTTTTATAATAATCTAATTTTTATTTAATATTTCTGACAGCAATATTTTTATGGTATATTTTTCACACTAAATTTTTTGATATCGGTACGTAACAGTGACAACCATAATAGAGTTACGTATATTTTTTTTACCATAATGAAAACACAGTTATGCTTTTATATCAAAAAGAATCATTGTATTTTTTATTTATATGTATTAAGGTAGATATATTTCAATGAACTTGTCATACGTACAGTACCCGGATATAATTTAACCGCAATACGTTGTGTTAAGCTAAAAGGCGATATTTTAACTATGTAAAATCATGGCGTTGATAGAAATTTGTATACAGAATGCTTTTATAACAACAAATGTTCCGTAAATTTAATGGTTCATAATAGGGGCGGTAGTAGTTTCCGCACCAAACAAAATATTATAGGTAAATTCCGCACTCATCTTTTGATCCTATGTGATAATCCTATGTGTATTTTTCGCACTAAACAATTGAAAATAAAACGAATTATTTTTTGATAAAATTATATTTAACTGGTGTATATGATACGTAAACAGGGTGTCAATTTAAAAACAAGCCAATCCTTGTATCTTTAGAACGGTAATAGGTAATTAAAATCTGTTAAAACAGTTTCTAGAACATGAAGGGGGAACCATTATGACCGGCATGGGAAACTTTTACAACCAACTCCTTAGACTTCAGCCACTTCAATCCTATTTTTTTAAATTGTAAGGCCCCACTTATGGTATATCATTAGAAAGTTCTTTAAGAATGGTGTTCATTAGTGCCAAACACGTAACATTAAATTATTGAATATTTTTTGAAGATAGGTTAGGTTAGTTTAATTAGTTTTGACAATATACTTCGACTTTGATATAAAGCTAAGTGGTAAGGTTAGGTTAGGTTAGTTTAGTTTTGGCAATATATTTCGACTTTGATATAAAAACTAGGTGGTGAGGTTAGTTTAGGTTAGGTTAGTTTAGGTTAGGTTAGTTTAGGTTAGGTTAGTTTAGGTTAGGTTAGTTCAGTTGGTTTTGATAATATACTTCGACTTTATATAAAATTAGGTGGTGAGTTTAATTAAGGTTAGGTTAATTTAGTTAGTTTTGATAACATACTTCGAATTCTTATGAAATAAAAGCAGTTAATTGAAAATGAGTCACCTGTCTGATTAGCATTTTTAGCATTTTCCTTTGTTTAAATTTTCATGATAATAAGGAGCTAGCTGAATATTAATTACCCATAATTAGCATGTCTTTTCGTCCAAATTTCTAAAAAAAGTAGTTTCGTTTTTTTATGAATATTTTAGGAATAAATAGAATGGAAATTATCAAAAAACTCACTCGGTATATAGGTTTGTCGTGTACATACTTATGTTAATTTTCTGATTAGTGCGGAATTTACCACATAAATTAACAAACAGTTGATGCATTTTAAAAAAAGTGCGGAAATTACATGCGCCCCATAATAGAAGACATAGATATTAAAAAATTACATAGAAACATGATTTCAGGTTGGACTTCCTTTTACTAGAAATTGGTAAAGCTAATATCTAAAGTTTAGAAGTCAATAAATTGTACTCTATAAAATTAGGATTCAGGGCACATAATTATATCTACCTAACTGTTGAAAACATCTCTTGAAAATTTGTTCTAAACATACCCAAAATGTTAGACAAGGTAGAACTTTTTTTGATGCGTCTTTTCAAAAACCCCTTTAACAGTATCAGAAATATTTTCCGTTTTTCTTATTTGAAATGCAAAAAGATAAATTTTCTGTTAAAGTAGGTAAATAAAACTAATCGTTGTTGTAGGCAATTTCAAAATATTGACTTTCCGAAAAGTAATTATTTTCTACCTAGCCATCCCAAGACATACTTTTAGAAACATGAATCTGAACGAACAATTAGAAATAAACGTTCTTCTGGCACATAATTCTAACTAAATATTTTTTGAGGTTTCTTTGTTAGGAATGAATGAATCGATTGCATTATTATTTTAAAAGTTATGATCTATGCCTTGCCAAACTAATTAAAATTTTCGTTAAGCAAATGTATAAAATTCAAAATAGTGGCAACGCATGATAATAATTATACAAACGAACTTTTGTTTGAGATATCATTTTTTGGCCTGTTATGGGTAGTACTGTTATGATATACATATTATGTACACATTTATAATTCATTCTCATTGAAACGGGTAGAAATATATAAATACATGATATAGTGTTGGGTCGAGGTGATTCTTTTATGTGACATGATTCCGCACAGTGAGGTGTATCGCACGGAATGAGTGACTCTTCTGGAGCACCTAGCACGCTGAGTACACTGGCACACTAGCGACTGTTGTGCTGTGCTGTGTCATTCGCACGCACAGTGTGTTAGTGTGCTACCTATACATAATTTTTTTTATAAAAAAAGTATTTGCTTGAAAAAATTTGTATAAAATACATATACGTGACAACCCATGAAGCCATAATTAATCCTATGTGTATATTTTGAAAAGTAGAAGCTTTTGTTGCATAGTACCTAAATTCAAAATGTTTTGATGAGCCAGACGGTATGCAATGCAACAATATAAACGTTTGGTGGTGGTAATATGTGCAAATGGTTGAGTCATCGCGAATTGTACCAGTGACTCTTTTTTTAAAGAGTCACAGATCACATTGCATAATTAAACGAGTCGTTCTTTTAGTGTGATTCGCACATGTGTGACTCAACACTGACATGATGGAATACATAAAGCAGTCTACTTATACATTATACTTATTACTTACTATTTACCATTTTGGTGTGAACGACTTTTTACATAGATTATAAAAATGGATTCCAGATATTTCACTGCTACATACATTAAGCTTATGTTTCTACGAGTAAGTGTATAAATCGGGTGTAGGCTAATCAAAATGTATAGGATATTGTATGATTTTTTGTGATAGATTATTTTCTTTTTTATTTGTATACCTATTATGTATTTACGAATTTTTATTTTACATAAATAAATAAATTTTTAAAATATGTAAAAGAGCAAAAAAGACAGAGAAAAATATATGTATATGTATTTATATAAGTCCTTGTACATTTGGAATAAAAAATTGGATAAATGAGATTTTTAAAAACCACTTAGTTATAAAAACAAATTTTTTGAAAAGTTCATATCTTCCATTTAAATAACGTGTATTAATGTAATATTATTACAGCAATACAGTAATATACAAGAATATGAGTATAAATCCTGTATGGCTATGAGAGTCAGTATCAGTAACACTGATTCTCTGGTCTTCCTAAGGCGGTGGTTACACTGCAAGCGACTTCGCGCAAACATCATCAGGACATCAGATATTCGCGCGACTAAAACATACCTATACAAATAGGCTAGCAACTTACCCTTAAAAATATGCTTAGAAATTGAAAGAGTGATCAGGAGCGTTCTAGTGGCTGGTTTTTTTTTAATCGATGCAGAATTTAAAATAAAATATAAAATTCAAATACTGTTTTTTGATTAAACCATGGCTTCAATGCTAAAAATTGATAAAAATAAATAATTTGACAAGTATTCTTATAAATGTTTAATTTTAGTCTACGTATTCATAGAGAATACTACAAATACAAAATTTATACATGTATCTTACCTATTACTTTCATTAATTTCAACTTTTCATAGTGACGCCGGCATTTAATAAAATACCCCTGTCGCAGCATCTGCATAACATAGCGAATTTCCAATCATAAAAGTTACTTTTTTTCGAAAACCCGCTTACCTAGAATAATGGTTCAAAATGTATTTTCTGTGATTTTCTTGGTTCTTTACCACAATGTAAAAAAAATTGGAAAAACTTTTAAATTTTGGTAAATTGTTTGCAAAAAACTCATTTTTTTGAGGTTTTTGGAATTGGACGGGTCTGACTGGAGAACTCATACAAAATTTTTGGACTTCCAACGTTTTATTGTTTTATTATATTTGCATCCCAAACTAGTATCTATCCTATAAATATAACAAGTTTCATCCAAAATGAATTTCTCGGAAATATAGGCACTTAAATTTTCGAAATTTCTAAATTAATTTAAAATAGAGTTAGTCTCCAGAAATTTTGTATTATGGTAAATTTAATTTAATAAATGACAAGTATATAAGTATAGTAATTATAAAGCATTCGCATAGAACAATAGTTTTAAGTATACATGCACATAAGCAAATAATTAACTACTTTATTTAAAAGTTCGAATAAAATTCCAGTCATTTTAATTTGTAATTGTTCAGGAACTTCAGTATCATAGAAGCAAGCAAAATAATATTACAATTTATTTATGTAGATACATATATGATGGAAAGTTAAGAAAAGAAAATGTTTTTTTGGAAGTTCGTGTTTAAGGTAAAATCGAAAAAACTTGGAAAATTTAATTAGTAATTAATTTTTTAAAAATATTTTTAGGTTTGGTTGTAAATGAATCTACTGTTGATCTTTTAATATGATACTGAACTATTCATTATTTAAAATGAAAAATTGTGTACTTATTAGATGATGAAAATAAAAAATTAGTAGTTTGAAAAACCGGAACAAATCGAAGTCAAAAGTCTGTCGGGACACCGGAGCTAAAACCGTGACAAATCCGGGAAAACCAAGACGTATGGACACTCTACACGGATTGTGAATGTTATAAACTTTAAGTTTTGATTTTTAAGCATATTATGAGTGAAATTGAAAATTAACAACGTGTGAAATTTGACATTTTAGTTAAAGTGCATATAAAATATAATACCTACATGTTTTTATAAAAATGCAAATATAAATAAATGTTTTCTGTTTTTTTTTTTTTTTTATTTTAATTGTTATTAATTATTTGGCTTTTTTAATAATTTAGAATTTTTCTGTCAAATGAATAAATTCTGAAAATATGAATTTATGACATAATTTCAGTAAAAGTGAAAATGAAATTTTTCACCCACACTTTTGTAGTGCCAATGTACAACATCACTGGATCCCAATTTTCAAATGGATAGATAATTTCAAACAATCACCCGCTAGTTAATTATCGCTAGATTTGATGCTAGAAAATTGAGAAAAAACAGGTCATATAGATTTTTTTTTATTTAGATTTTATTTGTAATGATTGAATTACAAAATTCAAAAGGATGTTAAAAAATGTGTGTATTCACTATGAGCTTTTGCCTGTAGTAAATCCAGCTGCTCAAAATCGGTTCCAATATATCAGTTGGTCAGGACGGCATTTGTACATAATTTTAATATTTTCTTTAAAAAATAGTATTTTTTTTTTAAATACTTGTTTGATTTTTTCAAGGCGAGTACTTTTTACGATGTGTGTTTACCAAATTCTACAAAATAATCAAAAAAAAAAAAAAAACATTGTAACCCTACTATTTTGAAATTTTCAAAAAAATATCATGAAAATTACCTCATATATGCTTTTTCTGAGTTAATTATTGAAAAATATTCTATTTTCCGAGATTTTTAAGGTAAAACGAGCAGATGTATGGTTTTTGTTAAACAAATTTCAGATCTTTAATACATTTTTGCCTTAAAAAAATAAATATTTAATATTTTCAAAAATGTATGATACAACTTGTCAAAATTTAAAATTATTTGTTTTGTTGTCAAAAGAAAAAAAAAACTGAATGTGCAAATTTATTTACCACTAAAATGATGGGTTTATACATATAATTATAACGTAGTATTGTCATTTGGAGAGAAAATTACGTAAAAATATTATTGTTTGAATATGATTTAACGTAATTTTTATGCGATTGTAGCAAGCTCTTATTAATTTTAGGAAGGTGTAAACATCATCTAAATTCTGATCATATCACATAAAAAACTGCGCCGTGATTTTTTATCTAAAAAAAAATGGAATAGAGATACATTATAAAAACATTTAACTGACAAAGAAAAAGAATATAGCCGAATCGTTAAATTGGATTAAAAAAATCATGACACGCTACTTAAAAAGCGGTTTTTTTCGAATTTAGCTCGTAAAAAATGAGACAAAAAAAAAAAGAATGCGAGTGCGAGTGAAATGGAGAACGACATATTTCCTAGTTTTTCTCGAAAAGTAAGTAATTTAGAGCAACGGTATAAAAACATTTTTTATGCATTTTACCTTTTACTAGGGCTTGGTGTAAAAAAAAATTTGAAAAATTGCTTAATTCTGGCAAAAAAATCATTTTGTTGACAAAAAACGCCCGGAAAACCTACTTCTGGGCATCCGACGTGTCTGGCTAACGAACTCATCCAACGATTTGGAAAATCGAATTCGCACACAAAATTTCATAAGCATTAAACGTTTCGTTCGAGAGTTATCGCGCGGATACATATATATATATATATATATATATATATATATATATATATATATATATATAAATTTTAGTGAATATCATTTTCGTATTCTAGGGACCTCAAAACATATTTCTGATATGGTCCTGGGCTTAGGTCGCACCATGACACCTGGCGTAAAAGCTGAATTTCCAGTTTTGGAAATTCGCTAAAAATAGTATTGGAATTTTTTATTCCTTTTTCAATTTTGGATCGATTAAAACGAAAATCAGCCACTAGAACGCTCGTGGTCGCTTTTTGCTAAAAATTAGGGTTAAGTTGCTACTCTAAAACGAGTGTAACGGATTACAATACAAACCTTTCTACATACATATATAGCTCAAGCTAGTATTTCAAGCAAGTTTAATTTTTTAAGCGAGTTTGAAGATACAAATTTAAATTTACATTATTTCTTTTTTTTATTTCGTTTTCGCTTGCACTGTAACTGCAGCCTAACGCACAAGTGGAAGTTAGATCAAATATATCGCTTTGAGCACCAGTGAAGAATTAAATCTATTTTTTTTTTTAATGTGAATACATCTTTAAGTTCGGTACAATATTTAAAAATTCAAGAATTACGGAATAAATTTTAATTTATTTTCACAAAATCCTCTTGTTTTGATACGTTTAACTCAGTGGATTTTTCTCCAAGCGTTCCGTACTTTTTGCTAGCAGTTGGACTTAGATTATACTACGAATACAAAAATTCACCACTTACACTGAGAAAAAATTACAGTAAAAATTACGGAGCTGCCTCCCGTAAACCAGGCTCAAGTGACCAGTCGGTAGGAAATTATCAAGCAACAATATAAAAAATGCCTTTCAAACATTATTTTTTACGATTCATTTAAAAATTTTTCCTGTACAGCTTAAGAATTTTTCCTATACTGCTCCGTAAAATTCGATGGGCTAGTAAAATTTCAAGTGAATACCAGGAAAATTTACTTAACTTTTGTTAAATTATACTAGAGATAGAAGAATTTTTACGGAGGCACAGGGTAATTTTTACTAAGTTGATAGGAAAAGTAGAGGGTAGACGCTTTTGTTATCTCTATTTTCTACTTGAAACCTGTCTTTCGGCATCTCTCTTACATAAGCATCGCATAAACTTAACGCTAGAAGACTAGACTATGTGCTTGTCTGCTTCTAACTACTCTGGCACGCGTAAACCGAGGTCCGCACTAAACCAAGGTCATTTTGAATACAGCTTCTACTGAAAACAGACCACTAACTTATTGTTGTGTGTGCTTTGTATGTGATGTATACGAGGAGTGTTATCATTTTTTTTTTTTTTTTTATAATAAACTATTTAATGGACTTTACATTTAAAACAAAGAATTATTAGTTATTTGTGTTTCATGAAAATCGCATTATTTTATTATTGATAAAGAACTAATAATTAAGATATAACAATTAAGATTTTTATATGTATTGATGTTTATTGAAACATGTTTTTACACAGAGAAAAAATTCCAGTAAAAATTACTGAGCTGCCTCCGGTAAACGAGTCTTAAGTGACTAGTCCGTAGGAAATTATTAAGCAAAAATATAAAAAATGCGTTTCAAACATTATTTTTTACGATTCATTTGAAAATTTTTCCTGTACACCTTAAGAATTTTTCCTATACACCTTAAGAATTTTTCCTATACAGCTGCGTAAAATTCGATGGGCTAGTAAAATTTCAAGTGGACACCGGGAAAATTTACTTAATTTTTTGTAAAATTATCTGGACATATGAACAATTTTTACTGAGTCGTTGTGCATTTGTTATTTGTCACACACCACTGCATAGCCAAGCATCACATAAACTGAGAATAACAAGCATGCGCAAGCAAAACAAGCATGCGCAATAGCACCGAGCATTGTCTAACACGGCCAACACGACTTCAGACAGCCAGTAACCAGGACTCCCCAGTTTGTTCGTTTAGTTGTTCAAATGTTCAATAGCCAAGGTGACTGGATGTTTATATAGTGTTATTTTTTTTATAATAAATTTTTAAAACAAAAAATTGTTGTGTTTCATGAATTTTTGTTTAGTTTTGATATGTTAATTGAAATATGTTTTTATACAAATTATTGTAATGTGCCTATTGTTTTATCATGTAATATGTCAAATAAAGAATTTATATATTTTTTTCCACAAATAATAAAAAACCACAAAAAATTTTTTTCTATATTAATAATTTGATTTTAATGCTTACCCTTCTATCAATATCCTTTTAAACTATTTTAATTCAATTATTTATTAATAAATAAAAAAAAAGCCTTATTTATAAATAATACGGTAATTTTTACTGCGCTATAGGATAATTTAAAATTTTTACTATAAATTATCGTATTTTTTGCTTAGCCTGTCACTTATGTCCGCATTACCAGAGAGCTCAGTAATTTTTTACCAGAAATTTCAGTAAAAATTACTGTATTTTTTTCTCAGTGTACACAAATAATAAAAAACCACAGAACATTTTTTCAATATTAATAATTTGATTTTAATTCTTACCCTTCTATCAATATCTTTTTAAACTATTTTAATTCAATTATTTATTAATAAATAAAAAGAAAAAAAAACTTTATAAATAATACGGTAAGAGAGTAGAATTTTTCCTGTACAGCGCCGAAATTTTTACGGAGTCACAGTGTAATTTTTACTGTGCAGTCAAAGTTTACGGAGCCATAGGGTAATTTTTACTATAGTCATCGTACTTTCTCCTTTGCCTGTCACTTATGCCCGCATTACCAGAGAGCTCCGTAATTTTTACTAGAAATTTCCGTAAAAATTACCGTATTTTTTTCTCAGTGTACTCTTGCTAAAACATCAAAGGTTTATAAAAAGCGAAAAGTAATACGCTCGATTTCTTTTTTTTCTCCCTAACACACACTATCTTACTTTTTTAATCTTTAAAAAAATTCAAGGAAACTTTATTACCTCTGAAATCGTTTTGTTGGATCGAATCAATTTATTGACGTCACTAAGAAAAAGAGTATATCATTATCTTTTTATCCACATCTTGTATTTATTGGTGGTCGTGTTGAGTAAAATATTGCCATCCATTATATCATAAATACCCGAGTATCCTCCAACAGCATTACAATAGTGGCTTTTCTTTTGTTTTCGATCAAATTCTTATGGCCATTGTTATAGATCGTCGTCCATTTGAGAAAGAATAGCGATTATTCTCAATTGGGAATTGATTTGAACGTTACCAATTCTCCGTTGGGCTGACCATACATGAACTTGAACCGACATTGAATAGTTTTTTTTTGTTTTGTAAAACTATAGCTATTGGTAATTCTAAAAATATTACAGACAGTTGTTAGTTTACGTACGAAATTATATTTTAATATTTAATTTGGTTGTGCGTATTTGTCACTGTGCTGTGTGGGTTTATCTGACTAAATCACGCCCGTAAGTTTTCACATAAAATTAAATTACACAGCTCAGGTAACAAGTTTTTTTTGGTTTTGATTAAATTGAAAGAAAAAGTAAAAGAATTTCGGTGTTACTACAATATATTGTCAAAAACTCATAAGATTTTATACAGAGTAAATAATTTGAGCGTTTCCATTCCTGTTATGGCTAAACTATCGATTTTGTATATCGAATTGTGTGGGGGTAACCGGTCAGGAGCTTTATAGTTCTTGTTTGTTGAGATATGGTAAATTTTTCTCCAAGTTTAATTTTTGTATTTTATTAAATTTATGCATTTCGTGCTTCAAAATGACATTTCCGCAGTGTTTACGTTAAAAAAGCAATGTTTTGTTAGCATTAGATATGAGAAAATAGTTAATGAATTTTTTATTTGTTATTGGAGATAATAATTTATTGAAATAAACATTATTTTTTATTCAGATGAGATAGATAGTTACTCATAATCGGTCAGCAGAAACTGACGGATAATTGAGTGATGGTTAATCGAAGTCCTACTGTACTTTTAAATATTGGCTAACGTGTTGTAATTAAAATCCCGTATGTTTTAACATCGACTGAATTGAGTCTAATCACGCAATTAAAAGAAACTTTAAAAATCCAGTAACTCAAAAAAATAGAATAAAACGGTAGTTTTGAGTTCTAAATTAATTTTTAAAGAAACATTTCAACATACGTATATGTTTTGGTATTAAAAAAATATTTGCTCCAAAGATACCGTACCTTACAAGCTTGGTAATATTTTTTTTTACAAGAAACCATACGAAATAAAATTCACCTGTATGTAGATTATCATCATAATTCATAAATCGCTAAACAGAATAAAGAAAGACATTATTTTCCTATGCATTATGAAAAATTTTTATTTCTCTCTGTCAAATTTAATTCATTTAAATAAAAACTTTTTCACAGTACACTTTTATTTGAGTTGGAACAACGCATACTATAGTAAGACTAGAATTTCACTACGAATAATAGATAACAATTTCCTCCTTGATTTTCTTGTTAACTTTATTTGTCTATGTGGAAAGAAAGATGTCATTGTAAAAAGTTGTGACACGTAAAAAAAGCTTTTTATTTAACAACTGGCACGTCCATCAAAACAAAATTAAACTGTGAAGAGAAATAAAAATAATAGGGTCAGTAGCACATAAAGAATGACAGAGATGAAAAATGTAAATTGTACTACGGTAATTTGATATCAACAATCCGACTGAAAAGATTAAAGAATAAGCTAGGCTCTTTCAGTTAACAATAAACACATTTGTCTTGAAGGAAATATGTCCCAAAAGTATAGTTTCTAATTCTTTCCAGTCCTTCTAAGCTTCAAGTATGCACTATATTACTTGCGAAGTTGCCTGAATCTGGTCGGGTACGAGAGTGTAGAACAGCGTTTTTCAACGTTTTTTCAGCCATGGTCCGGTAAAATCTCGGGTAATTTTTTGTGGACTAGTCACATATAAGATCAAATATGACGATTACCAGTTTTCTAAATTTCATTTATATTTAATATGAAAACCGTTTTCCGATCACATGATCTACCATGTAATTCAGAAAAATATCAACACTTTCTTAAACATTATTCATTAAACATTTTTGTAGTCTAGAATCATTTACGTTATTAATTGGAATATCATTAGGTCGTCTAATATGAAATGTCGTTTCCCGACCACTTAGTTGACCATGTAATTCATGATAAATATTGACACTTTCTTAACCATTAGAGAAATTTTTGGAAAAAACTCTTTAAGCCTGGAATCATTTCTGTCATTAATTGGGATAATGTCAGGTCGTGTAATATGAAATGTCATTTTCCAACCACTTGACAGATCATGAAATTTAGAAAAATATGAACATTTTCCTAACCGTTAAAGAAATGTTTAAAAACAATTGAAGAGGTGGATTCCAAAAGGCGCTAAGTCATTTTTTGTCTAATGTGAGATTTTAGTTGATGCAGAATGTTCAAGTCCAGCTCTACACGATTTTCGTAGTGCCACCCTTCAAAATGAGCTTAGTCTACTGTAAAATGAATGATGAAAAATGGAAAGTTTTCCAAAAAAAACGCTAAGTCAGTGACAGTTTTATTTCAAAACGCTCTAAGTCAAATTTTCTCGTAAACCATTGCATTCTTTTTTCCAATAATAGCTGGTATTTTTTTCCAAATTTGCTTGTAGACAGATTTTCTGTTATGTCAAACACATGAAATAGCTAATAATGCACTGTTTAAAATGTTTCTTGAATAAAATACATCTGTATTTAAACAAACTAGGTTTATTTTAACCTACTCAACCCAACTTTTTAAAGTTTTTTTTTTCAATATGATCTATTGAAAATTATATGTATAAATAAGAACAAATAAATAAATAACATCAATAATAATTATTATCTAAGAACTTGAAAATAATTTAAACAGATTACTACATTTGCCTACCTAGATAGTTTTTTACATTTCCTGAAAAATTGCAAAAAGTGACTTAGCGCGGTTTGGAATCCACCTCTTCAATTCTTAAATTTTAAATATAATTTATTCAGTTTGGAATCATTTCCGCTATTAGTTAGTATGACATTAGGTCATGTTATGTGAAATGTCATTTTCCGACCATTGGATCGGCTATATGTACTCACCAAGTTATCACTACCATAATTTTTTCGAACAAAAAGGATGTGTTACTTTGTGCTGGTCATGTGCTATCATGTGCCGTAAATAAAAATGCTAAATTGTTTACATCCAAAAATTATTTTTGGGCATGAAGTTAATCCTGCAGGTTTCTTTTTTTTTTAAATCATGGGTGGTAAATAAAAAAAAAAAAAACTAAATTCCAAAACATGCGATTCTTATTGTCAGAGAACTTTTTTTTATGAATCTAGCTCTGCCATTTTTTTTTAAAGCAAAAAAAT
Organism: Brachynemurus nebulosus; assembly: GCA_035578155.1. NCBI lineage: Eukaryota > Metazoa > Arthropoda > Insecta > Neuroptera > Myrmeleontidae > Brachynemurus > Brachynemurus nebulosus. The sequence continues at coordinate 38,441,621 of JAPWDM010000008.1, read as the reverse complement.
AAAATTAAATGATCCTTGAATCATTGACTGATGTATGTGTGCGTCATCAAGGCCTAATATTGTACAAGGCCTAACAAATTTCAAATTTTTTTAGTTACATAGTTTTCGGGGAAAACGAAAACCTCTTTGATCGATGGACATGAGAGTTGGTAAGGTTTCCGTTTTCCATTTCAAAGCTAGAATCTTAAAAAATTGGAATTTATGACAATTTATTGTGCTAAAAGAATATAGACAGAAATATTTTTATAAATATAACCGTTCAAGTTTCGGTTACCTATGGTATAAATTTTTAGTCTTCAACTAGAGAAAATCAGTTTAATACATAAGTGTTCTTTTTAATTTTTTTTCTGTGGATTTGTTGACTGTTAAATCCCCATTTCTCTGCTTCATTTCTCTGATCTTTATCCGAAAATATCATATTACACTGAAATTATTGAATAATCAGAACATTGGGACGTCTTTGTCGATTCCTTATGAGTATTAAGCATTTATCGAAAACTGAAATTAAATATTTTTTTTGTTGTGTACTCCAAATTAACTACGGTTACGAAAATTAAGTAAAATAAATTTCGTTTATACCTACCTGTCGAGAGTCACGTTTTTTCTAACGAAATCGTATTTGTAATACAATAAACGTTATACAGCTGTTTTAAATTAAAGCTTTAACCTATTACGTGTATAATTACGTTGTTTCCTTATCTATATGGTACCAATATTTCTATATGTGGATTTATCTTATTTTCATTACTTTTCTTATTTTCAAGCATGTCATGTTACAATAACTTTTTTTATTGTCAAATGATTTATTACGAGATATACGTGCGCTTACTTAAAGTTTAATTTTATAAAATTTTTTGAATAAGACAAATTGATCAGAACCTATAGTATTATAAGAAAGTTATTATTGTAAATAATAAACAAATATTTTACTTCACAAAAATACCACTTTTATTTTAAAACTGTGACAATATTGTTTCGAACCGTCAGTTCATTTTCAAACAGAATAAATATTATATTCGTTACATGCCTTATATACTAATTTTATCTACCTATACTTATTAAGGGGGAGTGGTCTGTGATGTGGAAGTGGAAAGGGTGGGAGTGATAGGAGAATCCAAAAATCAAGAAAAACAAGATTACATTACATGTGACAAGAGGCAAACAAACACGTGGCAAAAGATTGAACTTGAAAATGACAAAAAGACAATATTACAGTGAATACAGTTTTAAACAGAAACTAAAATTAAAATTTAAATAAGTTATAATATTGAAAATAAAGTTGAACTGTAAATATCGGTGTAGTCATTTAAAAGGTGATCGGAGCTATGTTTATTTATTTCTATTGCTTCTAGGATTGTTAACTTCTGTCCTTTGCTTGCCTCGTGTAACACAGTAATTTCCCGTTCTGGTGTGTGTCCGGTGTCTATTAAGTGCCTCGCAAAAGCAGAGTCGGATTTTTTATTTCTATATGACCTAAAATGCTCTTCTCTCCGGATTTCAAAGTTATATAAGTTATTTAAGTTATACAAATATGGAATACCATAGAGTAACGCTCAAATCTATTAATATTATAAAGTTATTATTAAATATCTGTCAAAGTGTCGCTGTGAATAGTATATTGTACAACAAGTGCGAGAAATTGTCAATTTCCCACGAAAGTGAAGTTGAGCGCACGATCGAAGTGAGTGCGCTCATTTGCTTGAATGAGCAATCAAGAAAACCACACGAGACATTTTTTATTACCCATATACTGGTTTTTTACTTTTTAAAAATAAATTTTTATATTTTCGTATTTTTTTTTAATTATTTAAATTATTTTTGTTAGTGTAAGTAGTAAGGTCATAGCAGTTCTGTATCAAAAGTAGTAAGGTTACAGCGGTTCTGTATCAAAATCGTTTCCATAAAGCCATATAGGTCATTTTACCACTGACTGTAAAAATTTATACACTGTAAAAGTAAAAAAATGTAATAAATTGCTTTTGAGCGAATTTAGTTTCAAGGTCCTTCAAGTTAAGGGGAGTAGACCTCTAATTTTTTTTTTTAATTTACTTTTTTTTTATTTTGATTGATTAATTATTGCAGCTCGTTTTCTCCTCTTTAAATTGATATATAACATGAGACATATTTCATTGGTATTAGATAAGAGAAAAATGTTTTTCTGATACCATGCAAGCGCGATGTAAGTAAATTCATTTCGCCGAACACAATGATTTTTTTACTAAACGTACCTTTTTCTCAATAACCGTTAAAGCTAGGACCTAGAAACTTTGCACACACATGTAGGACATTATTATAAATAATCTATCCAATTGGTTTCTAAAAATATTTAAAAACAAAAAAGTTAAAAAATATTTTATGTGTACTTTTATATTTAAAAAATCTATATTCATAGAAATTTTTACCGAACAAATAAATTGTGCTAAACAAAAATCGTTTGGAGAAAATGTTGAAAAAGGATGTAGGAAATAGTGGTAAAACTTTCAGATATCTATCTCTAATAGTTTTTAAGTAAAAGGTACATAAGCTAACATGGCGGAAGATAGGGAGGTCTACTCCTCTTAACTTTACACTGGACCCCGCTTTTAATCGGGCTGGTTCTCTATGTATGTTGTAGTTTTAATTGGTTCATCAACCCACCTTGCTTACAGTACTTACGTCTGATACAAACTCCAGTAAAGTTGACATTATTCCAACCTTATTCTTTACTTCTTTTTTTTCTTGATAAAATTAATAAATAAACTTTATCTACTATGGCTTCAAATTGAATGTCGTGTGACGTTAAGGTTTTCCGATACCATTCACTGTTTCTTCTTATCAAAATTTTCCATTGTCTCTTATACTGAACGATGATGGTATTCAGTATTAATATCTATAATTAATTAACAAAAAAAAAAAAAAAAAAAATAGAGAAAGAAAAGAAAAAAAATATATTAATACTGTAAGATGATGTCTTTAGTATGTTTTTTTATGAAAATGTCTGAAAATGTTTATGAATATTCTTTAACAAAAAAAACTATGATAAGCGGATCAGTTTAGTTTCTTTTGAATTTTTTTTTATTGTGTTCTAAAGTTCTGTTTAAATCAATTCAGATATAAAAAAAGTTGAAATTACAAGATTTTTGTATATTTAAAATTTATATCAGCAAAATGACACGAAAAATATGTGCGATATAAATAATATACACTAGTGCTTCGATTGAGAGAAAGAAAAATGCGTATGTATTGATCACACGGATATAAAAAAAATACATTAAGAATTTTTCATGTAAACAAATCATTATATATATGTATACAGAGTGGAATTTTAATAACTCTTATACCTTTTGGTGAATTTCGATAAAATTTTACGATGAATTGAAACGGAATTTGTTGGAAACAACATTGCTTAAATCATAGTTATGTTGTTTCAAACAAATTCTGTTCTACATCATCGAAAATTTTATCAAAATTCACCAAAAGATATGAGTTATTAAAATTCCACCCTGTATACATATATACCGATTTTTTTACATAAAAAATTCTTGTGTGATCAATATATGCATTTTTCTTCCTCTCAGTCGAAGCACTAGTGTAATGTATTAGCTATAATAGCTGGGGAGCTGATGGCAGTAATTTTTAAATGATTTAATCGTTTGGCAAGAGTTGATAGTAACAAAGATCTAAGTAAAATAGACAATACTTACATAAACAATTTCTACCATTAATTTATTGCTGCGATACCAAATAAAAAATTTCCAAAAATGAAAAAAAATAATTATCAGAATTATCCTAGTTAAACTAGTATATTTGGTGCTATTCACCAAATTTTTAATATGTACAACTGTTTTTCTCTTCTTCGTACATTATTTTTAATTAAAATTAATAACAAAATAATAAATTATTTATATAAACAGTAAAAATTTGTTAAGCGAGAAAGAAATATTGTTAATATATATTAATAATTAAAACTTAGTTAATTAAAAAAAATGAATCAAGGAAAAACAAACAGAAAATGGAAAATATAAAACGACTGTTACAGATATATCACAATATTTTATTGCCTATTTATTTTGATGTTGATGATTAAAGCCAAGAAAATGACTACAGTCTTGCTTATTAAAAATGAATGTAGAAAAAAGTATCTAAAAAATAATAGGTAAATGTAATAAAAAAATTGTTTATTATTTTGATTATAAAATAAGGTTTAACAAATCTCTTATTGCAAGTTGTGTTCTGGTGAAAGCGCAGAGAAGTAATTGTTTTTACTAACAGAAAATCAGAGTTCTGTATTATTTAACAACTGTGGTAATTTTCTCGAATGCTTTGATTTTCATTAATTGTTTGCTTGGTACACACTGTACTGTTAAAACTTTTTCAAGTGCATGACAGAAACACATTTGCCCGTAAATCTCTTGATAGTTTATATAGTGTGTTTGAACTATTTGATTTCATTGTCTTGGTTTTATAATGTGACTCTTAATATTGATGGCGTTAACAAGTCCAGTGGTCATTAACCAAGAAAACTTAGAGAACCGATAATTATAGTGTGCAATGGTTTGCTTTGAAGTACTTGTTCCCTTTATAAACAGAACGGTTATATGGAATCTACAAAGTGACCATATTGTGGTTTTTTTTTTTAAATACCCAAATATGTTTTGTGACAGTAATTTGTAATAGGTACGTGAGCTTCTCTTGGCGGTAAAAACAAAAATATTTGGCGATTTATGAGAAATTTTTTAAATAAACAAAAAGGAGAAATGCGTTTGTTTACTTAAACTACGTCTTTTTGGTGAAGAAACTGTTTAAAATACCTACTGGTGTCTGGTGTTTAATCCGTTGACTACAATGGACTGGTCGATTTCCTATTCTAATTTACAAATTTAAAATTGAGGTATAACCTAACAGAAAAATTATATCCAGAACATAGATCACATTTTTTGAACATACTTGGCCATTTTTAGAGAAAAATGAAAATTTGGCATTTAAATTATCAAAATTTTATCAACAGGGCTGATTCATATCATTGTTGTAGCTATTAATTTTTTAAAAAAAAAGAGAAAATTAAACTTGATGGCGCCATCGCGTATACCTACCAAATTTTTTTCAAGCTTCAAAAGCTAACATATTTTTTATATTTTTCCCATATTCCATTTTTCATTTTTGACAAAATCAGAATTGGAAAGACAAAAGAAAAATTACATGCGGAAATTAAATCACACTTCCTGAACGAATTCGGTTATTTTTTTAAACTAAAACGGTTGAACACCACTGATATATAAAATCCCAGATTTATGGATTTTTTGAAAAAATTGTTGGTAAATAATCTCTACAAATTCAAGATTGCAGACATTCAGGCATCAAGTTACTTTAAAATTTTGTGAAATTGTAGTATAAGTTATAAAAATTTCAGATTTAATGGTGGCAGTTGTAATCAGGGACGGATTTACCTCTGTGGAGGCCCCGAGGCACTTCTCATGTGGTGGCATCTGAGTACTTCACATGTGTGGACTCCATAGAGTACTTTTGTGGAAACAACTCTGGAGACTTTCCAAAATTTTTAAAATTTTCCCGAAATATGGGTTTGACGATAAAAAAAACTAAAAACGCGTTTATTCTTTCTATTTTATTTCTCTATTTTGAGATTTTATAGAAGCTCCGAGGCACGTGCCCCAGGTGCCCTTATGTGAATCCGGCTCTGGCCCAAGTGCCCTTATGTTAATACTTAGAAATTTACTACTTACGAGTGCTTCTAAAACTAGCCCAATGGTGTATTTAAATTCAGTGCGGCTCCGGACTAATTAACTTGGACCGCCCCGACGTCAGTATGTTTGCATAGGTTTGCTATAAAATATTAGTTATAAAAAATATTAATAACACATTTTGGGGAATAAGCATAGTTTTGATAATAATAATCGATTAGTTTTGTCTTCAGGTGGATATTACCAAAAGTTAAATCGGCAGTTAATTTCCCTGTTTTCCCTCCCATATGAAATATGAAATCTTCCTTGGCAACCTTAAAATGAAAATATTTATATTCTATTTGTCTTCATTAAACTTAATTGTATTAATTCGGTCGAATTTAAATTCGAAAGGTCAGACTGAAATGTCTACCTGTAATGAATGAAATATAAATTTATATTAAATTATTGTCTGATATACAGACATGAAATGTGTTTATTTACTCACCTGACACAGAGAGAAGCTCATCAAGCTCTATATCAACGTGTTTTGAAAACTTTTAGTTACGTAGATAGTATGTATACAACTTCGTTTACACAACCATGTACACAGATATTGATTTCCTTCTAAATTACAGCATTCATTAAAAGATACAGATAACCCCCGAAGAACACGGTACTCGAAGAACACGGGTACCCTTCCCCCGGATTACACGGTTTCAAACAACACGATTTTTTAGTAATTCTTCTAAAAAAAAATAAAATACGTACATACGTATATTATATATTTGATATAATGTTACACCGGTCCTCAATGTACGCGAAAATATAAGTTCCATGTGGATTTGAGTTACACGAATAAAAATCGTGTAAACTGAATCTGTTATTATAAAAGAAAAAATGCTGACAATAAAAACTACTAAAATTTTTTGAGAATTTTATAATAGAAATGATAACGAATATGTAGAGATTTACATATTTAAATTTTGAAAATGTCGTTATTTTCGACATCGATAATTTTCGATAACGAAAAGTAAGTTTTGACAGTCTCAATATGTTCGGAATACCCACAACTTGCTTCGCTTAAGCCTTCAAAAATTTCGTTATTTTTTCACTACGACGTGACGTACCGTTTACAAGATATTTACGATCAAAAGTTTACGTTTACGAAAGGTATCGAAAACTAATTTTTTCGAAAATACTCTATTGATAATCAAATCAGAGGGACTAATAGATTCGGAGGGACTAAACAATTATAACCAATTTATGATAAGTAGTTCGCTATCGATAATTTTCGATAACGAAAAGTAGGTTTTAAAAGCCGCAGTATGTTTGGAATACCGACAACTTGCTTCGCTTAAGCCTTCAAAAATTTCGTTATTTTTGAGCTACGATGCACCGTTTACAAGATACTTACGACTTAAGTTTTCAATAAATTTTTATGATAGACCGATTTAAGAGCTAACGAATGCTCAATTCGATTCTGTTTTGATCGAAATAAATACGCATTACATATAAATGTGTATGTAAGTATGTAATTCAAATTTAGTTGCGTTATTCCTTTGAAATTTTTTTATATATTTTTATTTTTACACTTGTAATAGAAAATGCCTATCTTTTGTGGTCTCGAACAACACGATTTCAAAGAACACGTGTTCTTCAGGGGATTACTGTAGAGTGTAGATAGATGGAAAATAAGAGAATATTAGGGGGGAATGGGATTATTTATGTGTTGTAGAATTTTACAATAATATAAAATAGTATTATAGAAGCAGTAACTTGTTATAATTATACACGACAAATATAATCTATAAGTTACACACAATAAATAATTGATTTATTAAGTGAATTCAGACCACCACTCGCTTCCAAGATGCTTATAAGCGTCAAGCGCTTCACGAAGTGGCTTAAAATTGCCTGAATGACACTGCTCCGCTTTAACAAGCTTCGGAAGTAAGATAGGGAGTAAAATGATTTATCTATAAGCAGATATAATATAGGACCTCACAGGAGACGCAACATACATAGATTAATTACAAATTTACCTCTTCAACCTGGCATAAATTTACTATTATTAAATATTACATGAAAAATTGATTGAAAATACATATTTTGGTTTAGTGGAAGAAATTTATTCAAATTATTTTACTAATTGAATCATAATTCGTTTGTTAAATTAATAATTCTCTGAAGATTTTATTTGATATCGCACGTGACCCATTTATTTCATTTCTACGAAAACTTTTTTAAACGAATATGATTTCTAGGATGTAAACAGTACGCTCAGCATTTAATGATTTCCATATAATTTTGTTTGTTCTGAAGTTCACGCTGGTTGGAGGATTTAAATTTGAAAAAGTTCAAGTAATTGTTAAAAATAGCGTTTCAATAATGTCTTTCTAAGAAATTAATGCCAGCTTGGCATCCAAGTAATTTACCGAACTAAACGTCGATCACACTGAAGCGGTAAGTAATAAGTGATAAGTAGGTACCGGGTTTCTTCGGACAGGTCAGGACCGTACTTATTTCAATAAAATTTTGCAACTAAATTACAGTAAATTATGCACATTTGAATGAATATAATTGGTCAAAAATTACATTTTTCACCATTTAGAATACTAGCAGCATTTTTTATTTGACGAAAGTAAGAAAATTCAAAAAATCGGAAAAATTTTTTGTAAAATATATTGAAAAGTTGTTGAATATTTAGACGGTCCACTATAATAGCTAAGACGTACGTATTTACTAAGATTTTTTATTATTGAAAAACAAATTTTTAACAAGCAACTATACTTTCATCTCTCAAAACTGAAAACAATAAAAAAAAGATGAATTTATTTAATTTAAATGACATGTCACATAAATCACATACATAATATAAACAAAAATACTTTTGATAGTCAATTAAAATTACAGTGGCACTTTTCAATTGTGCAGGTAATAAATAAAAGAAAAAAAGGATGTTTACATAACATACGTATAAATAATATTTTGATACACATATGTATGTGTGTGTATGTAACTTGTGTACGTTGTTTTTATGAAAATATTTTGAACTTTTAGTCATATTGAGTGCAATATGTATACTTGCATATGCTAAAGACGAAACTGTCTGATCCGAAAGAAATCCGATACCTGGTAATAAGTGATAAGTAGAATGCATGAGTAGATTGCTTTGTGTATTTACCACGCTATTGTATGTTTTGGTTTTCTTTATGTTTTTTGTCACTACTTACCGCTTCGGTGTGAATAAGGTACTATAGTGTACTTATTTTGTTTGAAATATGAACACCATATTTCCTTTTCTATTTTGCAGAATAAAAAAAAATGTGCAAAACAGAGAAAGAAATATGGTGTTCATATTCAAAACAAAATAAACAAATTATATTTATTTTAAAATATTTTTCGATATGAGTACATACTCGGTATTTTTATGTGACTACTTAATTGATCTGTATCGATATTTGTTTTCGATACTGAATATTGAGTTTAGACGTAAATTGCATTACGATGTGTAGTCACTAGCTGTAATGTTAAATTATACCAGTGTAGGTAGATTGAAAGTGTTAAAGTAATATTTTTATTTTGTAACTTATTTTTGCAGGTACATATTTATTTTTTTATTTTTTAAATTAAGAAAACATAAAGTTTTAAATGTTACAAAACTTGTATTAAGATGCTAAAAATATTAATGATATTTTGAAAACTTTAATATACGTAATATTTTTATTTAATTTCATACTTTTATATCATAATGTGTCCATCATCTATGGAGAATCATTAATTATTACAGTAACCTTCGGAAGTTGATGTTACAAAATTTTAAGGTTTCTAAAAATATTTAACGAACTTTTTTTATTCAATTTTATCGGTATTATTAATCTTTGAAACTTTTTAAATAAATTAAAATATTTCCGGCGGATAGATTTTTTTGTCCGTTTTGAAAAAAATCAGTTAAAGAGAACTTTTAATTAAGATTAACGAGCATACGGAAAATATTGATAAAGACAGATGTAAAACTTTGATAGCACAAAAAAATTGAAGTTAAATAAATAATGTATTATAATATTTCCTTGTATAGGTAAGTTGAATTCAAGGTTTATTAATAATTTATTCTTTTTTAGATATATTTAAGGTACACAAAAATATAAAATAGAAGTAGCATTTATTTCCACATCATTTTGCAATGTAATGGTCCAATTGGCCGCGTCCATATTCTGTAACAAAAATAAAAAAAATTATCTAGGCTGAAAAAATTAGGTCATGGTTAAAATAATAAAGAAATAGGGAAATTTATACCCATCAAAATTTTAACTCAAGACGGAAAACGTCAATGAAAATTAAATTCAAAGTAGAAAGAAAAATATAAATTAATTGTAAAACGCAAAGATTAATAAAATATTCGTGAGAAAAATAAACGCTCATTCCTCAAAATTAAATTTTTTTTTAAAAACCAAATTTCAAGGAAATCATTTAGTGTACTGAATAATAAGTAAGGTAAAGATGGGTGAAAAGAATGTATAATAAATATTTGACAAAAGTACATGTTTATTTTTTTTTTTGTGAACGCTAACACGTACCGTATTGGTTGGTATCAGTATACCTACTCGTCGATACTGTAAGTTAAAAAGTTTTGATCTTTAAAAGTGTACATTTTTAGCGAATTTCCAGAATAGAATTCAGCTATTACAGCCACTGTCATGACACGACTTAAACCCGGGACCATGGCAGAAATTTGTTTTGAGGTCCCTAGAAACCGAAAATAATATTCACCAAAATTTATATATATATATATATATATATATATATGTATATATATATATATATATATATATATATATATATATATATATATATATATATGTATATATATATATATATATATATATATATATGTATATATATATGTATATATATATATATATATATATATATATATATATATATATATATATATATATATATATATATATATATATATATATATATATATGTGCCCGCACGATAACTCTCGAACGGAATGTCCTAGGTTTACGAAATTTGGTGAAAATGTTGGATCTCCCAAACCGTTGGACAAGTTCGTTAGCCAGAACGTCGGATGCTAGGAACATGGTGTTTGTTCTTGCAAAAAATTAGTTTTTTGCCAAAATTTCCACTTATTTAAAAATTATTGCCAAATTTTTTTACATCATTTAAACGAGGAGAAAAAATTACATAAAAAGGTCTTTAAACTATTATTCTATGTCAACTAGTTTCCGAGAAAAATTAATTTTTATAAACGGGCATTCGCTATGTTATGCAGAATGTTGCGACAGGGGTATACCTATATGTATAATTATATGAACGAATGTGTTTGTGGTACAAAAGGAAGATAGATTGTATATAAGCACGATATAAGTCATATACGGCATACATATGTATATGTTTGTATGTTACTTATATGCCGTTTTTTAGGGTTCCGAAGAAAGTTTTATCTTTTAGAGCTCCGAAATAAATCTCCCGAGACTATAATAGAAATTTGTTTTCGGGTCCCTAGAAACCGAAAATAATATTCACTAAAATTTATGTATTAAATTTATATTTAGTCCCACACCGTTGGGCAAATTCGTTAGCCAGCCATGTCGGATGCCTAGAACATGGTTTTTTTGACCATTTTTCGTGAAAAAAATTAGTTTTTTGCCAAAATTTTCTCAAGTTAAAAATTTTTTTCGACATTTATTTACACCATTAGAAAGAGGAGGAAATATCACTTAAAAGATTGAAAAATCACAGAAAAACGGATTTTTATAAACGGAAATTCGCTATGTTATGCAGGATGTTGCGACAGGTGTATTACAATGTCTTAAAAACTTTAGTAACTTCCGCAAAGCGCGAATCTGACTCACACCGAGGATTCCATATAAATGTATAATACTAAAAATAAACGCAATAAGTGAAAAGTTTGCTTACTATTCAAAAATCAATCAGATTTTGTCGGGGAATGTTAGTAATGTTTAGCAATAATTATAAAATAAATAATAGTTCGATAACTCACTATAGTTCTTTATATTCTTGTATTTTTTGCCTTTTGGAAACGTACGTAATTTTGAAAATTATTTTATTTTATTCTTACAATAAACTATCAGTATGTGCATATTTACGTAATCGTAGTTGACAATTTCGGGCAATGAGAAGGGGTAAATTTTTTTGCTACTCAAGAATTATAAGTGTTATTTGGAAGTTTTTTTTATCTTTCCTATGTAAAACGAAAAGAATATAGTTTTGAAACGTGTAAACAAAGACTTCTTATATAATATCCCACTTGATCTTGCCGTCCCACTTTTAAATTTGCACCGCCAATTTTCACCTGCGCGAACTCTCATCGATTTACAACTTCTGTTAGTGTTACTCAATTTTATTTCGGTATGATGTGATGTATCGATGAATATGGAACTTTCATCCTTTATATTTTATGTACTTATAGAACCCCAAAAATGGTATGTACGAAAATTTTACAAATAATTTTAGTTGTGCATGGACTTATTGACAAAAGCACATAATTTTATAAGAAAAATTCAATTAAAAAATAATTTCCATATAATATATATACTTTTACAATAGATACCGTACAAAAGTATCATCAAAGTCATTCATAAAATGTTTATAATTAACACCATAACGGTCATAACCTATATGTAATAACAAAACGCCCAACTGGTACACTATTTTGACAACTAACATACTTTATATGGAATTGTTGACGTCCTACGACGGCGACGTGGTGTGTGAGCTAATAAAATTTCACTTGACGTCTTATAACGCCAATAACCGACAAGGTGTTAAAACAATTAAAAACTAGATAATAACTAAGCATAAATTGATTTTAAACTTTATAACTTCATTAATAAATAATTCATATTATAATAAAGTTGAATATTCAATTTCTCATCTATATTGGTTACTAGAATTATAAATAGAAAAATAAAACTTTCATATTATAATTTCCTAATAACTATTTGGTCTCTTGTTACGTCATTGCCACACAGGCTATTTATTATTAATTGTCAAGTTTGCGAACCTCGCGCCAAACATTACGTAGACAAACTGATTACGATTTAATTAACTTCATTATGTAGTTTGTGCAAAATTCATTGCAAAGTTAGTTTACAATTTCTATAATTGTTTGTTTGACTTCATTCAAAATTTCAGAGAAATAATATTTTTTCCTTGGTCTAAACAAGAAGCAGAGCTAAAAACACAACTGAAAAATAATATAAGCTATTCTTACTTTAAAACAGGGGTTTCTAAAAAGCGATCCGCGGATCAAATCTGTTCTGCGAGGCCCAAAATGTGGCCCTCGATGCTACATGGCAACTTAAGATTCGTGAAGATTATTTGCCTACATTTTTTTTTAATAAAGAACCTATAATAAATCTGACTACACTTTTTAATTAATAATTTTTCCCTTGGAAAATATCAAATTTTATATTTGTCTCGGTGCTGTGCAGCCTCTGTTTCCATGCGAGTTATTTTTCCATTATAACTTATTCGATGATTTACTTTACACAAATGAAGTTTTCAGGTCAAAATAACTAAATTTATTCAGGAAATGTCATTTAATTTCCGCCTATGATTTTTCTGTTATTTTTACAATTCTGATTTTGTTAAAAATGAAAAAAGTAATATTGAAAATCTATGAGAAGAATTAGATGTTTCTAGTATCAAAATTACGGTCTTTGGAGCTTTTAAAAAATTTTGTTTTTGTGACGACGTCATCAAGTTCAATTTTTCTTTTTTTTTTTTAATTAATGGCTACATTAATGATATATTGATACGATCTGCTGGTGAAATCTGGGTAATTTGAGGGCCAGATTTTCATTTTTCCTATAAAAATGGCCAAATTTGTTTAAAAAATAAGACTTATTTTTCCGACGTGATTTTTGTGCCAAGCTCTACTCTGCTTATTTTCGATTTGTAAATTAGAAGAGGTTAGGAATACTAGATTAAAATGAAATTAGAAAATCAACTGAAATTCTCTCTGCAAGACAGGTTGAACACCGTTGTTTCCCTTGTGTCCTTCCTTATTTTAAAATATTTTCTTGGCCCACCGACGCACAGTTTTGGAAACTCCTGCTTTAAATCACATGATATGTACTTCAGTTGAAACTGTTACCCGGAGCAAGCTGAAATAATATACTTATATTGTGTACATAATACGCTGACCTAATTTGAAAAGAAAATATAACAAACTCTTGTATACAGAAAACTATAAGAGTAAAATTGTTTCCTATTTTATCTTTTGCATATTAAGGATTATGTTGACATACCATTAAACGTGTATATTAATCAAACACTGAGCTCAAATAATAGCATTTATGACTGTGAGTATCGCTACCCGGTGCCACCACCATAGCAACCGACACAAACAGATTATTTTATTTTGTTGAAACGATAATAATATTCCGATCAACTTTTCTCTACTACCATAATAATACCACAGATTTTCAGTGTTAGTTTTGATGCTTGACTGCTTTGTAATTATTAAAATTCCAAGAATAATTTATCGGTAGTTTTAAATAGTTTACCATAAACATTATAGCGCGGAAGTTGAGCAGATTTTATGTTTATAAGTTGCGAACGTATGAAGATACCTACTCCAGTTTTCTGAACATCTCCTTAAGTAGGGGAAGGTCGCCCAAAGCGGGTGCCCCTTTTAAAGCGGGTAAACGCTTGTATTTGGTTGTATCGAATGTTTTTTTCAGGTCGTGTGGATGCCGAGATTAACCGAATATCAGCCAATATTAATCAGTTGCACTTGAACGCTTGTGTCGTTTAATGTCCTAGTTAAGCGTCATAAAAATTTTTTGTTGGTTTTTATAAAAATTTTGACGATAAATATTCTGTGACTAGTCACAAACCCTTTTATTTGTAATCTTTTTGGTATTATCGAATTATGTCATCATCATTTGACTTTTAACGTGGAAAAGATAGACATGTATCGGCTTTCATTTTAAAATTATTCTAAGTTAATAAAATTAAGTTTATCTGGGCAAAGCAGATAGACTAAATAGAGGCATCTTAATGGAAAAAACTGTTGGAAGGGAAAAAAATGAAAAACCTTCTTTTTACGACGGAATGAGGGAAAAAGCTAAAAAAAATATTTCTGCTTTGTTTGTGGTGATTTTGATGTGGAACCACCTGAAGTAATATACACCCAATGTGGGGTTTGTAAAGAAAGTTACATTTAATTGTTAAGAATTAATAATTTTTGTCTTTTTTCAATTTTTTTTACTTAATTATTCTTTTTGTTAAGTTCTATAAGATTAAGAAAGTTTTTATTAAATAATAATAATAGTATTTAAATACATTATGTACTTACCCGCTTTGCCCAAACAGGATTACCCGCTTTAGGATACCTATACGGGCAAAGCGGGTTTTTGCAGATTTTGTATTTTCTTTATTAAAAATAAATATCGTAGTTATAAAAATTTCTTTAGCGAAGTTTCATTTTAAAGTTCGATAACTAGTCTATTTGAGAATATAAAGAAGATCTGCATATCGAGGTCAAAAGCCACTTTTCTGGCCGTTTAATCGGTTTAATCTTAGCTTACCCGCTTTGGACGACCTTCCCTTAAGTCCAATTTTACATTTACACACATAAATCAACAGTCATTTAAAAGTGTTATGGCAAGCATTTTTCTCTGTTTGTGATAGTTTTTGAAATAATAAAATAGACTCGTGATTTTAGTGCAGTCTTCGACGACTGATGCCAGAGCCTTTGGTCAGCTAATAAGGAGATGCACCTAGAGTGGAATTTCCAATTTTGATGAAATTTTGCTGGCCTGCAGAAAGAATAAAAATAAGGTAACTGTATTTTCTTTTACTGGGATCTGTGTCTAAATTTTAAAATAAAAAGTTCCTACAAATTCGTTATTTTTCTACTTTTATAAAACTTTTTTGGTTTCCCGAAAAACCCAAAAAATTTTATACATATGTTAAAACACAGAAAAGATTCTTTAAAATTAAATTTTTTTGGTAATAATTACAGCTATTAAAGTGCCCACCATTTGGGAACTTGAAAAGGGATACGCTCCAGTAAAAGACTTCTGCAACAACCATTTTTTTTTAATGAGACAAAAACATGCTGTAAGACTTTATAGTTATTGTAAATAAAATTTCAAACCTCTAAAATATAGATCAATTTTTTCCTTGATAAAGAAATTCTTGAAATTGTCTTTATTATTGTCTGTTTAAAAGTAATGCTACCCTTAAAAATACAGAGACAATATTATATTTTTAATTCTCTAACATTCTAACACACATTCTAAATAGCATATCAATAACTAGTCATTTTAAGAGCAGCGTCTGTATTTTACTTTGCGTAAAACTGATAAATGGTTGATAACGGTATATCAAAATTGATTTGGAAATGAAAAACTGAAATGTAATAGACGAAATTCCCACAGGATATATAATATAGTTATCCGAAAAATATAGGTAGACGTAAATATAATTCACTTCCACTGTATTAATCTGTATTACTTTTTCCAGGAACGAGGAAAAACTGTTGAAATAGGTATTGGAAAAGGTGTCGATAGGTATATTAGATTTTCGCACTTATTTATTTTATTTTTTTCATTAAATTTAAATTAGTACCTATATTCGATACCGGTTTATCAATAATTTAGCTGGAAATAAAAATAAAATAAGTGGAGCTGAATCGAAAAATATCGGTATCTATGCATTTCAATCACTTTATTAAAGAACGTTTGTTGATTACCAAAAGGGATTTGGGTTATATTGGTTCAACCTAATAAGTAATTGCAGTAAATATTAAAGTCAGTGTTTAAGACTTTACATCGTATAAATGGAAGAAAGTAGGATATTTAATGTGGTTCAGTAAATTAAATTATTTTGCCCGAATAGGTGGCTTGATTATTTATCAACAAAATCGCCGCATCAGTTTAAACAGTAGGCTAAAGATAATTTGAAATTCTCATTTCTTATAATGGTTATTTTTATAGTTAAATGTTCAAAGCTGTCCCCTGGTGGGACAATTTTGGACCGTTGACCTTAAATGGAAAGTGGCCAAGCTTGATGCTAATTTTTTTATTAAATTATCTTACTATAAGTACATTTTATATTAAATGTAAGTTACAATTAAAAACAATATTATACACCTTATTTGCCCAATTTGTTTGATTTGTCCACAGTGTGGGCAATGTCATATTATTCTATGCAATATAAATAACATTTAAATAATTTTTTTCTTAATTTTTTTTTGTAATTTTACTTTATTTAGGATTATAAAAAAAGTATAGTATGCACCACGGGACTAAAATACTTCTTATTATGATCCCTCAACTGATTATTGATGTATAATATGTATATAATAGTCAGTGGCGGACTAACTCCTTCGAAGGACAGGGGCGACCTATGATGTCGGGTCTCAGGAGAGAAATTTCGCACTTCGAGGTCAACGCGCAAAAGGAATTAGTTTTCAAAAGAACAAAAATACAGTTGACAAAGAAATTCATACAAAGAATTACTCAAAATACATACTTCGTGACTCGTCAATAACATCTGACTCATGCCGGAGATGCCATTCCAAACCCGAAACGATCCAACACATCACAGCTGCCTGTACTCAGCTAGCTCAGTCCGAATATAAACACCGTCACGACCAGGTTGGCAAAATTATATATCAGAAACTAGCGGTTAAGCACCACCTTATAACCGATAAAACCCCTTACTACAAGCTCACACCAAAAGTAGTAGCGGAGAATGACTCCTGTAGACTTTACTGGGATCGGTCGATTATTACAGATAAGACCATAAATTATAATCGACCAGATATCACCTTCGTAATGAAACAAACTAAGACCACCTATCTGATCGACATTGCGGTTCCGAATACACATAACTTACAAAAAACACACGCAGTTAAATTGGAGAAATACACTGACCTCGCAGCCGAAATAAAACAACAATGGCGAATGGAACATGTCCACATTGTTCCAATAGTACTCAGTGCCACCGGGGTCATTCCACACACACTACACAATAGCTTGAGCCTCTTGGGTCTCCCAAAATACACATATGTCACTATGCAAAAGGCAGTGATCATAAACACATGTCGTATAGTACGGAAGTTCCTCAGTAATACGAATCCGACTGCGATATGTGAAAGCACAAGATCTGCTTGTACTCCATCTGAGCCATCTACAGTGAGTGAACAACACACTGACACTCATCTTACAGACACACAACACACATACATAAACACACAATACGCTAACACAGAACCGCAAACACCTAACACACATACAGATCCAGATTCGTCTGATGGAGAGGGAGGATCGACCAACTGCCGCACTGTAACTGTTACCGCTCTGGTGCACAATCCACCCCAACTCAATAACACACAAGGTCCGTCAACCTCTGTACCATCTAAACGCGCAATTCCAGGAATACCCGATCTTAATGAGCAATTTGATGAACCAGAACACATTTACACCAAGAAACGAAAAATAGAACGACACATCCACACACATACACGAACACACACACAAACACAAACAGTCCTTTCCCTTCCCTCTGTCCCTAATCCTACCTATTCTCTGAGGACACGAAAACGAACTAGGCATTCACAGCCGTCTGTCATTGAGCCAACATCTACGCTCCCACAAAAGTCTCGTCGTACGAACCAGTGTACACCAAAATAGACGCATAACACCTCGTTTCAAGCAACAACAACAACAAAATAAGGAGTGATGTGACAAACCCGTTCGTGAATGTACTACGGTACTTTTACGGATTGGTTTGGCACATTACCCTTCCACAGAGCCTAATACCTTGCATAATGCCGGTATAGGTGAATGTTACCCAGTACTGTCCTACTGAGTAGTGAGCGCCAGGTTGGCGTAAAAGTCTATAATAATAATAAAAACAAGCAGTTCTTTCCCTTCCCTCTGTCCCTAATCCTACCTATCCTCTGAGGACACGAAAACGAACCAGGCTATCACAGCCGTCTGTCATTGAGCCAACAGCTACGCTTTCACGAAAGACTCGTCGTACGACCCAGTGTACACCAAAATAGACTCATAACACCTCGTTTCAAGCAACAATAATAACAATATAAGGAGTGATGTGACAAACCCGTCCGTGAATGTACTACGGTACTTTTACGGATTGGTTTGGCACATTACCCTTCCACAGAGCCTAATACCTTGCATAATGCCGGTATAGGTGAATGTTACCCAGTACTGTCCTACTGTGTAGTGAGCGCCAGGTTGGCGTAAAGTCTATAATAATAATAGTAATATTTATTTCCATTAAAAACTATTACAATTAGTTGTAGAAAATGTACATAATACATAATACACAAGAAATTCAATACTCATAAATAATTGTTCCAGTTAATATAGCACGGATCCCTCTGTCTGGTATAACACGGGATTGACAGTCACTACCACTTCCTTAATCCACCACTGATACTGCTCATTATCCTTAAGATATTTTTGTAACATTTAATTGCTCTTATATATTTAACTATTTATATAGATAAACTCAAGTTTTTGAGATCTCTATATCAGTAAATACAGTATATTTCACTAAACTGATTTGATTTGCACAGCGGCATTCCTTATAGATTATTAAATCTGCAAGGAGATAATTAATAATGAAAGAATACTCACCGACCACACTGACCATATAACCATTTTTATAAAATTAATAGTGACTTTATGCTGGCTTCAATTAAAAATAACACTCTTTAATAAATAAATATGCAGTAACAAAAATGCGAATAAGTAGAAAGAAATTACAAAAAAAACCAAACTAACATTATTATTATTAATCGTATTGTGTTACAACGGATAAAATATATTATCTTGGGAGCAATATTATATTTTATTGTAGCAAATACACTTCTGTTTACTGTTCCTATATGTACAAATGTACATATTGTATTGTCGTATATACCATCATTATTTCAGGAAAAACGTAGGAAAAATAAAATTAAAATGTAATTTTCTATACTTTTATTTGTACTCTCTCAACGGACAGGAAGAGATTGCAAAATTTGTTTGTTTATTGCAATTAGAATTGTAATTCTTTCAAAAATAAATTGAGAATTTTCATTTCGTTTAGTTGCTTCTATACATAAGGTAGTTCGGAAATGATACATTTTGGATTGTTTACTTATAAAACATAGAAACGATAAGAAAAAGTAAACTTTAAATAAGCAATATATAAGTACATTTAAATTTTAACATTCACAGAACTATCTAGAAACATTTGTAACATCTGAGGAACTAAAAATAAAATAAAAAGATATCAAAAAATAATAGGTAATATAACGTAAAAGCCCCTATACCGGAACACTATTTTTAGGTGTGTAATTAAATTGGCTTATAAAAATTAACAAATAAATTAAACACCTATTTTTTTTTCTTAATAAGCATGGAAGAAAGTTTTCTTAATCCGATAAATATGTTTTTAAAAAAATACAACCCAAAAATTTTTATTTATTAATTTTTTTCTTTTACAAAATGTCGACATCTATATCCAAACATCGAAGTTGGTAACCGATATACAAATAGGCGTGTTATATGTGTAATATGACACATACAGTGACATCTAGAGGTCAAAGTAGGAAACATAGAATGGTTTAAGTATCAGACGTAAATAAAGAATCAAAATACTGTATGTAGCAAAAATTGTTTAATATACCTATATTTAAATTATATCAAAAGTAATATCTAACCATAATACTTTAAATTATATCAAAAAGTAATATCTAACCATAGCAGTGTTCTTTGATATAAACGAAAATCCTGTGTTGAATTTCGATAAACGCACATTACGTAAGAGGTCACGTTTGATATTAAACCAAGTGCCACAAATAAAAAAAAATAAGACAATTGTTTGAATTAATGGTCGATCTCCGTATAATGGAAATGAAACTGAAATTTATTAAAGGAGGGTAAATAAGTATATCTTTATTTAGTCAGTTGAGTGGTACTTATATTTTACGATTGATTCTATTAATTGTAAGTATCATTCGATAAATGATGGTTTATTAGGAGCAATTATTTTAGCTGGCACGATCGTATAATCGAAAACATTCGTGCTGAAATGACTAAATAAAGAATTATCGAAAAGAGCTCTAAAAAATAATTGTCTTCAATATCTTCAAGTATTATTTTTACTGAACCTTTCGTTGTGACATATAAAAGCAAACTAATGGCTTTTACTAGACTAAAAATTTATTAGACTAGATAGTTTAACATCAAAAAAACTTTCTTGTCTAATGAAGTCCAATCATGACAAAGTTTTTCTCTCTGGTCTAGTTACTTATCTAAACTTTAGGGGAGAAAATAAATTTATGCAACATGAATTATTACTCCCTGGTGAGTTGTACGAGAACTTTTTATTAGAAACAAATACCCAATTCAGTACGCAATATTTTCAGTGGTGTAAGACAGCCTTAAATTTCAAATTATGATGCTAGTTAAAAAAAACATTTTAATTGATGTATAGGACGATATAGTGTAATTTTGAACAAGTACTTTGTAAATCAATTCTTCAGAATACTACAGTTTGTAAATATATGTTTTTTTTTATTCTAGTTCATCATTTCTTAACCTTTTTTCAGCCACGACCTGGTAAAATCTTGGATAATTTTGTATCGACCGGTCATATACAATATATCACGATTATCAATTTTCTAAATTACATTTATATTTAACACTATGAGACCCGAGCACTTTCATAGTAAACTTTCCCGGAAGCCGGCAATATTTAAAAAAAAAACTTTATACATATAAACAAATACATAAAATGATTCAAACACTGACTAGATTCAACACAGTTCAACATGTATGTGTAAAACTGTAAACATACGTACGTGATACGTACATACTACATATACACTGGCATTCAAATCAATTTTATTTAAAAATATAAATTATATTTTTTATGTATTTTTTGTTTATCTTAAAATTTTTTAAACATAGAAACCAAAAGAGTAGTGTGTGTTGGTATGTATTTGTGTAAGTAGGAACACATCCATATGATGAATGATGATAAACATCGCACACATATGTAATGCGAAACCAACTAATCAATTAGTCATTGATCGCGGTCGGCCTCTGGGGATGTTTTATTTGGTTTCGGATGCCGAAGCCATGGGACTGAAAGTGTTAATATGAAATGTGGCTTCCCCACTATTTGGCCGACCATATAAATCAAATAAATATTGACACTTTTTCAAGCATGAGAAATGTTTAAAAGCAGATCTTTAATTAAAGTTAAATATAGTTATTGTAACTTTAAATCACTTTTATCGTTACCTGGAATAACATTAGGTCGTGTAATATGAAATGTCGTTTTCCGACCACTTGGCAGATCATGTAGCGCAAATAAATATCAACACTGTTTCAAGCATGGCAGAAATATTTAAGAGTAGTTCTTGAATATTAAATAGAATCCTTTTAATTTGGAATCGTTTCTGCCATTAACTAAAATAACACTAGGCCGTCTAATATGAAATGTCGTTTTCCGACCACTTTTTCCGATCAAAAGTCTTCTTTTTTTTATAGAGCTAGCCCGGCTCTGTTTTTTATTATATTTGTGATTCACTGTAATTTATACATCTATTTACGGACCGTGGCGGTTGGAAAACTGTTCTGTAGTTGTTGCACCCCTGTTGATGTTAATTGAAATAGACTTTCTATTTGTTGACAATTTTTTTTTTTTTGGAAATATGAAGCATTTTACAGGTTACAAATATGTGTGGAATATATGAATGTTCATAAATATGTCCATCAGAGCTATAAAACCTGAAGTGGCGTACAAGCAACCTGTCTGAACTTATTATTAATATATTTACCAAATATTTTCCAATAAAAATGTATTTTTTAGTATTTTCCATTTATACTAGACCTTACCTTAGATTATGGAAAAGAAATTTACACCTAGATATAACGTTTCTTTTTAATATTTTTATGGTTTCTGTAAGATTTTCGAGCCCGTATATTCATCTAATCATAAAATTTTATATCAGTTGGAGCTATAAACTTAAAGCGCTACAATTTTTATTTTGATCACAGAATATTATACACAAAAGCTTAGGTCGGTACACATTTTAAAGAAGAAAAATGAATATGTCTTTTGTAGTCAAAATAATTTTTTTCTACTCCTGTTGAAGAACACACTCATTGCATGTCCGTTAATTGTTGAGAAAGTTAGGCATTATTCAAAGGTGTGGAGGAATTTTTATTACTCACTACCTTTTTGACCAATGAAATCACCGTATTAACCATTAGTCAATAGGCTGGCCGTATATATATATATATATATATATATATATATATATATATATATATATATATATATATATATATATATATATATGTATATATATATATACATATATATATATATATATATATATATATATATATATATATCCGGATCGGCTTGGATCGGATTCGGTCGGATTTGATCGGAACAGATTGGATCGGCTCGGTTTGGTTTGGTTCGGTTAGGTTAGGTTATTATGTTAGGTTATTCATAAAAAAGAATTGAGTAGTTAAGAAGTTATCCTACTTAGTGCAATTTTGGAATGACATGGTAGCGTCGTTACTCCGATTTTGATTAAATTCATAAAGGTCCATCTAGGGCCAAACTGCATAATTTCTGAAAATTTCATTAGAAACAATCGAATAGTTTAGAATTTATGCCACTTGGTGCAATATTGGAGACACAGACGGACGGACCGACAGACACCAAACCAAAATTGTTCAGGAAGCTCTAAACGTAAAACGTGCGTTCAAATTTTATTTTGGAGGGAAAAAATTTGGGATTGGATCGAATCCAAGCGGATCGACTCGGATTGGTTCGGATCGGATCGGATTGGATCGGATCGGATCGGAACAGATCGGACGGGATCGGATCGGAAGGGATAGGAGCGGATCGAATTGGATCGGATCGGACCGGATCGAATCGGAACAAATTGGGATTGGATCGGATCGAATTAAAAACAAAAAAAATATTCAATTAATTAGGTTAGGTTAGGTTCGGATCGGATCGCATCGGAACGGATCCGATCGGAACGGATCGAATCGGATCGGATCGAATTAGATCGGGTCGGATTGGATCAGATCGGATAGGATCGGATTGTACCGAATCGGATCGTATCAGATCGGATGGGATTGACTCGGATCGGCTCGGCCCGGATCGGATCGGATCGAATCGGATCGGACCGGATCGAATCGGATCGGATCGAATGGGATTGAATCGGATCGGATCGCATCGGATCGGGTAGGTTCGGATCGGATCGGATCGGATCGGTTCGGTGCGGTTCGGTTCGGTTAGGTTATTATGTTAGGTTCGGTTATTAGGTTAGGTTATTCATAAAAAGGAATTGAGCCGTTCAGAAGTTATACTACTCAGTGCAGTTTTGGAATGACATGGTAGCGGCGTTGCTACCGTTACTCCGATTTTGATTAAATTCATAGGGGACCATCTAGGAGCCAAACTTCTTAATTTCTGAAAATTTCATTTAAAAGAATCGAACAGTTCAGAAGTTATGCCACTTGGTGCAAAATTGGAGACACACAGACGGGCAGACAGACGGACGGATAGACAGACACCAAACCAAAATTGTTCAGGAAGCTCTGAAATGTAAAACGCGCATACAAATTTTATTTTGGAGGTGAAAAATTTTTTATTTTTCAAAAGTGATCACAACGCTTCCGCTACTTTAGTTGTCTCGGAAGCAATTAATTGTGATAGCTTAAAAAGTTAAAATTAACAATTTATTAATTGACACTATATGATTATAACTAAAGAACCTTACTGTAGCTAGTGCACTATTTACTGTAGCTATTTGACTACTGTATAGCGACAAACAATAGTTACTGTAGCTGGAGGGCTACGGTTAATGCAAAAAAAGATATTAAAAAAGAAAAAAAGATATTCAATTAGTTATTTTTTTCTCAAAATTGTTAATTTTTATCTGTTCATCAAATTGCTGATTTTAGCAATTTTTCAACTTAGGTACGTATTCTAATTTTTATTTAATAAAACCTATAAAAAAAGTTTTTTCAAAATCTAAACAGTTTTACCTCCATAACACAAGTAATTATAGTCCTTTGATGCAACGGGTAAGGGAACTAGATATTTAGTAAAATATTATACAAGGTGTTGGCGGTTCGAATTGTAAATGTTGCAATAACAATTTAATTTTAAATACGTAGTAAACATTGAGTATTACCATATTTAGAAAAGATAAAAAGATTAGAAATTAGAAAGTCTGGTGATGGAAATTTTTCCTCATATATGACATCGTGTTGGATGTCGGTAGAAAGGTTTCTCAAAGTGAAGTTGAGATTACTTTTATCATTTTTTTTTTAGCACCGTTTACTATATATTGAATTATTGAACATCAAAATGAGGCTTCTCTTAATAAGTCAATGGAAGACTACCCCTGTCGCAGCTTCCTGCATAAAATAGCGAATTTCCATTTATAAAAATTAGTTTTTCTAGGAAGCTAGTTAATATATAATAATGGTTCAAAAACATTTTTTATGTGATTTTTTTTCCTCTTTCCAATGGTGTAAAAAAATTTGGCAAAAACTTTTAATTTGTAGCAAATTTTGACAAAAAACTAATTTTTTTCGCGAAAAATGCCCATAAAACCATGTTTCCAGCATCAGACGTGTCTGGCTAACGAACTTGTCCAACGGTTTGAGATTTCCAACATTTTCACCAAATTTCGTAAACCTAGGACATTTCGTTCGAGAGTTCTCGTGCGGATATATATATATATATATATATATGTATATATATATATATGTATATATATATATATGTATATATATATATATATATATACATATATATATACATATATATATATATATATATATATATATATATATATATATATATATATATATATATACATATATATATATATATATATACACATATATATACATATATATATATATATATATATATATATATATATATATATATATATATATATATATATATATATATTTTACACTTAAAACAGAATCCCGTTTTTTGTAGTCTCGAACAACACGGTTTCAAAAAACACGGAAATTAATCGTGTTCTTCGGGAGCTACCTATAAACGAATGATCTAATGATCAAGTGACTATGAAGTGGAACTGCAAAAATTTTCTAAATTTAAAAATGCTAAGTTATAGAAATCTTTTAAATTATCACCACGAAATCAAAAAGAGTATTATATATATATATATATATATATATATATATATATATATATATATATATATATATATATATATATATATCCCGAAGAACACGATTAATTTCCGTGTTTTTTGAAACCGTGTTGTTCGAGACTACAAAAAACGGGATTCTGTTTTAAGTGTAAAAATTAAAAAAAAAAAAAAATTTGGAACTAATTTTATTTCAAATAATATAATTATTAATTATGTATTTTATTTTTTTAAAAAGAATTACTCGAAAATCGTGTAGTTTGAAACTGTATAGGTAATTCAAGAGACGGTATTCGTGTTCTTCGAGTATCGTGTTCTTCAGGGGATACCTGTACTAACGGCGCTTATAGGGACTTTATCTTTCATTATTACAGTTTTAAATATTATTATTTAAAAATAGTTATTTTCGATACATATGCGTAAAGAGAGGTATTCTAGTAGGCTTAAATTGGAGCACGAGTCTAAGGGACTGACGTATACACAACGAGATCGAGTGCGCTGTATACCACCACTCGCCTGACGGCTCGTGGAGGTAAGCGCACGACATCTCGTTGTGGATGCGTCAGTCCCTTTAGCGAGTGCCCCAGTTAAAGCCTATTGGATACCTCACTTTACGCATACGTATCGAACATAATTTTTTATAGCGACGGCTTCTAAAGTTTTATAGAGAGAAAAAAATTAATTATTTTTAAGCAGTTTTAGAAAACAGTAGGGTTAATTTTATTTTATAATGTTATATGAAAGAAATTTTTTTTTTTATTAATTTGTAGATCATTTTTATTTTTTTTTTATTAATTTGTTGGTCGTTTCCATGTTAATTTGAATATGATTATCATTGACAAATGAATATCATTATTTTCTCGCATAGTTTTAGTTACTTTCACGCACAGTTGTACTTTTGCGCACAGTTACTGTCATTTGCTTTATAATGATATGAAAACTGCTCTTTACGCCCACTACACAACGCTTGAATATTGAACTTTAGAAGCGGGTGTTATAAAAACATTATTTAATATTAATGGGTTATGTGCATAAACTGCTACTAAATATTACCATTAGTCGCTACTAGCAAATAGAACATAGTTGTACTATTAAATAATTGATGTGCATAAAAATTTTTTGTTCCTACTACTAGTTGTTACTAGGGTAATAGCAATTTAAATTTGGCAACACGTTATTTAAGATAAAAAAAATAAAAAGAGTTTTATTTTCACCGTTTATTATTATTTTTATAGTTTTCTTTTAATAATCAGATGGGTATGAGTGTGAAATTTGGTTAAATTTTGAAAAATGTTAAACAATATTAATGATAAATGTCAATTTTATATTTTGACGTTCATGACAAATGTCAATTTTATATTTTGACTTTTATGACAAATGTCAATTTTATATTTTGAATTTCTTTTTGTTTTGTTTTTAATGCATCTATGTATTTCGTATTTGGTATTTATTTCGAAGAATAAAACGGATAATCTTTAACAAGTTTAATAAATTTAATAAATATTATGAATACTACTTTTTAAACGATTTAAAAAGTTATAAATATTTTAGAATGGATCAAAAATAAATAAATAAAAATGAAATAAAAAAAGTTTGTCTTCGTTTAATTTATTTAATGGGTTAATTCTAAGTATGTAACGATTCCAATTTTGATACCGTTATAATCGGCAAGTCGATTAGAATACAACCGATATCACACAGTTCGAAAAGTTGAAAAGTTTTCAACCGCAAGCCTCATACAAAATGATTTGCGTAACAGATTATTTGCAAATAATTTGAAAAAATTTTGCTTTCTTAACAAAAATCTGCCAAAACATGTATCAATTTATTACTCTATGTAATGAAATTTACTTTACTAACTTTCTTAATTACCACTTTGGTTGATAATAATAATTGTAATAAATATTTTCTTTGAGTTTTGATCTGACATTTTTTTACACTTCCCACAAGGTCGAGTCTCTGTTAAATATAGGTAAGTTTTATGCATATGAAGACATACAAACGCCCAAGGTACATATAATTTGATTTATTATTTACTAAGGCATTGATATCGGTATTGGTATCGTCGATTATTAACTACAATAATCGGCTGCGATATCGTATCGGCAAATTTAGGTAGCGTTACATCCCTAGTCAATTCTTTGTTGTAAATTTTCCTGTTATATAACTTGCGAATATCGTTCATTTCTCGAATATCTCTCAATACTCTATCCATCTAATAATAAATTATTACAATTTTCGAATTTAAGTACATAGGTGAAAAAATATTACTGATATTTTAGTAAAAAAATATTTATTAAATAAATTTTTATTGGACGGTTATTTTACTTGAGAAGTTCAAAACACACTACTTTCTATATTTAATAGCAACCGTGCCCGCTACTAAAATTTCACTACTAAATTACAGTGGAAGTGTAGTAGTGCCTAGTAGCACTGCTAAAATTTCACTACTAACTTTAGTAGTAGTTTATGCACATGGCCCAATATTTTTAATAAGTAGGCATTATTATATAATAATATTACTTATATAATTGTCAATGAAACTTAAAAAATTCAATAACAAGTCAGGTTTAATCTTTATAGGTATTAAACGTAAGCATCATTATGTAAAAGTATTATATAAGGGCTTGGTGGTTCCCTTAAGATACCACTGGTACGACCATAAATGTAATCTGTTGGGGGTTGTAAGGAAGGGGTGGTTTCAGTGGTTGATTCGGACTATTCCACCGACACCACCAAATGTAAAAGATTAAGCCTAAACAGGGATAAATATGTTTGAATACTTATAAGATATATAAGGTAGCGTGTATTATAATTACTCGAATTCCTAAATGAAACAATTGTTATCAGTTAACAATAAAATAAAGGTTTATTATATTAAAATTAAATAGTTTACAAAAAATCTTATATATTTGTGTATATACCTATACCGAGCGTCAAAACAATCATTCGCGCGAACTATTAGAAATGGGAACAATATTGTACAACATTGCAAAACATGAATTTATTTTTAAAGCAGAAACTTTAATAATTTGTTATTATATTAAAACAATGAAATTTAAGCTTCAATAGTAAGAAATACAATATAAAATCTTAATTTAAATTAAAACGTGTGTGAGTAGACTGATCCGTGTATGATACAACATTCTTTTATAAAATTTACTCAAATTCTTAATAATTACAGAAAATTAATCATTATACCAAAAATCAAAGTGCGTCCACGGATCAGACTACACACAAAAAGAGATATTGTTAGGGAAGGAAATACATATTACCTCTCTCCTGGAGGGATACACAACACTACACAAAATGACTTTACATTTTAAAAGTACTTTACAACATTACATTACGGAATCTAAATACGGAATTAATATTATGAAATCCAATTACGGAATCACATTATGAAATCTAATTACGGAATGAATTCATATCGACTCGTTCTTGGGCCTCAAGCCACGCTCGCTAGGGTACTCCCATTACCTCGCGCATTAATCATTCGATTTCATATTTTGGCGTTTTGCTGAATTAGCGATTAATTCAAAGAACTCATTATTCTACTCTTAAATAGTCGTTTTTCTAGATTAAACTATACAGTTGTGTTCAACAATAAGTTTACAATATGCTACTATATCATTAAGGAAGTGGGTACAGTAGCGGGCATTATATTACAATTAATATCATGAGAAACAAACTATTTGATCATTAAAAAGATGTTTTCAAAGTCTCGATATTGCTCCCAAGTGCCCGAGTGAATACACAATACTTACAATATTTTCTAGATAGTGCCGATTCCAAACTTTAATTTAGAAAAATAACCAAAGAATCATCTTGTGGGGAAGGTCTCATGAGGATAATTAATTAACTTAAGTAGGTCTGCCAGGTTAATGTAATTCAAATTTTATACAAAATGTATAATTTTCAAAGAATCTCTTGTAAGGTAAGCGACCCTCTGATTTGAGCTACTTATAAAAATTAATTAAAAATATAATTGAATAGAATTCTCAACGTTGGCCTAGGGATTGATATTTTAGGGTATATTTGCGATTAATTTAGACTACACCACAAATCCAATTTTACGTAGTGGTCGGTGCAAATTTAAGGGGAAGTACGTAAAATCGGAAGATCAGGGGCGTCGGTAAACTTTTGTTTCGGGGGTTGGTAAATATTATTTACCTGAATTTATCTAAAATAATATGTATTATCTTAAGAGACAATTTACACCTAAAATTCCGTTGTGTAGACAAAGGAAATCGAATGTTATACTAATGAATATTAGTGACGACTTTTAGAAAACTGTCGAAAAATTAACTTCACTATCGCATTCATCAGCGTAAAAGATCCAAATAGCGGAAGCTAACAAAAATTCTAGAATATTCTACTCGTGAACTAGCGAAGATACAAAAAAACAAACTTCACTATTGAATTGGGCACTAAAAATTAGATTAAGCAGCGCATTTTGACAAAAATTCTAGAATGTTCTATTCTTCAACTAACAAAGATATCGAAAAATCGATTGTACCATTTAATTGGTCATCGAATAAAAGACGGAATAGCAAATTTTGATTAATGTTCTAGAATATTCTATTCGTTAAATAGCAAAAATTGTTTGTCAAAATCGGATATTTGGTTTACATTAGTTTAATTTCGGTTGGACAATTAAGTGGTGGAGTAGATTTTCCAATATCTTTGTTAGTTGACAAATAGAATATTCTAGAACATTTCTCAAAATATGTTATTTGATCTCTTATTTGGTAGCCAATTCAATGGTGACGTCTGTTTTTGAATATTTTTGCTAGTTGACGAATAGAATATTCCAGAACTTTTGTCAAAATGTGTCATTTGACCTCTTTTTCAATGGACAATTAAATGGTACAATTGATTTTTCAATATCTTTGCTAGTTGACAAATAGAACATTCTAGAATTTTTGTCGAACTATACTATTTAATCTCATTTTTAATGACCAATTCAACGGTGAAGTCTGTTTTTTGATATCTCTGCTAGTTGACGATTAGAATATTCTAGAATTTTACGTTACTCATTTTGCATTTGCATTTTGCATATTACGTATACAGAATATGTGGATATATATCTACAGTGAAATTTTAAAATTTTTAAAGGCTACGAGACCCTCAGACAATATTACCTACGGCCCTGACTCTAGCTTGGTACATAAATTTTCACTAACACAGACAAACAACAACATATCTGTGAGAGGAGAACCCCACTAAATCGCTGACGTCACTACGTAAAATCGGAGTACGTACCATTGGATGGCCACTGTACTTCCAAAAAATCA
This sequence comes from Brachynemurus nebulosus, assembly GCA_035578155.1. NCBI lineage: Eukaryota > Metazoa > Arthropoda > Insecta > Neuroptera > Myrmeleontidae > Brachynemurus > Brachynemurus nebulosus. The sequence continues at coordinate 38,410,407 of JAPWDM010000008.1, read as the reverse complement.
TCTGGTGGGGTAGCGAAAAATACGGTTGGAGCTTGGTCTACTATAAAATAAAAAATGTGATTACGAGTTGACTTTTGGTTTTTACACAATCAACAAAAAGAATACAATTAAAATTCTTTTATTTTGGAAAACCACTTTTTATAGTGTAAGTCGGAATTAGGTAGGAAATCTCTATAGTTTAGAAAAAAAATAGGTACAATTTTGCATAAAAAGAATACTTCCATCAGAGGGAGTATCTACTTGATCGTTCAAAGTGATATGGTCTGAATCCTTGTTCATCTTCAATTTTTTTGTTTTAGTTTTTGTAAGCTTAAATTTTCCCATCACATATGTTGTCTAGTAATGTCATTAGGTATATATTGTGTTATAAATGGTCGTTACGCAAAATAAAGAATTTTATTTGCATTCTTTATAATCGTATTATTTGTTTCTGATGCTGAAAAACGACAAAACATATGTTCTTATATTTTCTAATACCTATATCTAGATTAGCTATTTAGATATAATTATGTTGGTGTTCCATTAATCCATGATTAAAATCAATTTTGTCTGTTTTCTGTTTTAGGTACTCTTTTATAGGAATTACTTTTGGTGGGAAACTCGATAGGTTTGTACATTTAAATTTTACATTTACGGTGAAATACCTAGTTGACAAGTGAGAAACTTCTAGTCGAATTTTCTATCTCTTCCAGTTGGGTGTTTCCCTTTAAGCATACGCAAACACGTCTACGTAAATATATTCCCGTCGTATAAAAATGTAATTTTATGTTCAAAGAAAGTATAATAAAATAAGTCTTTATATGTAAATTATTGTCGTACCAACGCCATAAAACTACTTATATAAGATCTAACGTATAATGTAAAACAAAACGAAATTAAGTATACTTGTGGTATATGTGTATTACGTAGAGCTATGTCGACACTGTGTATGCTATTTTACACTTGCGAAATGTAATAAAAAATTGAATTTAATAGAGCTTATGAATCCAGTACAATAATACAAGAAAATATTGTTACACATCTATATCGAGTAGTGATGAACAAATGCAAGATCAAAATTCTAGTAAGCTTGACTTTGGTCTTGGTTTTGTTTCAAAATATTACAAGAGCAAGACGGACTGACTTTGTCCACTCTTGTATTTTTAAATTATGTTACGGTTAGTGCCCGACGGAAGCTTCGACTTTGGCTTCGGTTACGTTCGGCCGAAAAATATACCTTTGGCCACACATTCGGCTCCGGGTAAAAAGAAGCCGAAGGTTTGACCGAAGTTGAAAATGGCATCCTATCACATAATGTAATTTTACACCAATGATTCGAAATAAGGAAAGGTAATTGGGTACGTCTTGATCACACGGATATAAGTAAAATTTATAAAATATTATAAACAACTTTTAAAATAAGCAAATTATAATATATATATATATATATATATATATATATATATATATATATATATATATATATATATATATATATATATATATATATATATATATATATATATATATATATATATATATATGCAGGTGTAATTTTATAAACTCTTATTATCTTATTCTTTTGGTGAGTTTTGATAAAATTTTACCCGATGATTTGGAATGGGATTTTTATGTGAAAATCATGATATTTGTTCTACTATGACAATTAAAGTTCGTCCGATAATACCGAAGTACATACATATAGTATTATTTAACTAAAATAATACATAATAACCTTAATGACAATTCAAACACATAATAAGGATATAGCAGGATAAGTATAGGTGAATCTGCTCCGGAGCGAATTATTTTAACAACTATATTACCGGTATGGCAAGACTGTAAGTAATTGATATCGCTAGTATGTAATTGATATGAAGCGCACTAAACAAATTTGATCTCGTGGGTCTCGATATATAATGAAAGCCCTGTACATCACATTTTTTGGAAATTTTCTATTATATTTCTACAATGGTTTGGTTTTGATCTAGGGAAGTCATACATATGAAGTACCTGCAGTGTCACATAAACGACAATACAGTAGTGATGCGACTCGAGTAGGATTTTGTGACTCGAGTCACTCGAGTAATTTTGCTACGTCACTCGAATTGTACTCGAGTTTTTGAGTCACTCGAGTCAACCGAGTTAACTATTTCACTCCCTCCAACTCGAGTAAGATTTTTTTAAGCATTTTTAAATACCTTTATTGAATTAGTAATATGAGGTAATATGAAATAAAATACATATGATTAGTGTACATATTATTTATTTATGTAATTAACAAATAAAAATAAAATGACTTCTTAAGAATAATAAAATTTCCATGTAAGGATGACCAATTAATGACCATAAATAACATTTATGCAATTTTGATTGCAAATAAAAATTAAACTTAGTTATTTTATAATTAGTTTCAATTATCAATCATTGATTATTTGATTAAATATTTTGGTTGTATTTTTGTGATTTAAATATTTCAATTTTATTGACTAAAAAGTGGATAAAGTCAGGTTATTATATTTAAGTCAATTATCGGTATAATCGATTATACCTCGATTAATATACCGATTATAAATCGATTACGATTATTAGTATATAATCGATTAATCGATTGGTAAAATAATCGAATCGGAACATCATTATTATACACCTATACTTTAGTCTTTACTAGTAATATTAACGAAAGCTAAATTCAAAATCACACGTATGTCCCACTTTCATAAAATAATTATTCAATAGTTCAATCAAATCAACCTAATACCTATTAATTTATTGTTATCGTATCAAGTGCAAATTTCAACCCGTCTCTTTGTAACTAGTGAAGTAACATCTGGCCCCAACCGAGTCTACTCGGTGTGCCGAGTTGACTCGGAAACTCGAGTGCAATTGGACTCGAGTAAAAATTTTTTTTTCGCTCGAATACGAGTTTGACAAATTCACTCGAGTTACTCGAGTAAACATCACTCGAGTCGCATCACTACAATACAGTTACTATTGGGACTTTCTATCAGGGGCAGATAACCTATAACTAAATATACCTCTTTCGATTATTCTTGATTATCTCGAAAACTATAGGAGATAGGAAAAAACACTTTATGAGACACAACACTTTATTTTTAAAGTACTTTCGACATTTGTATATAATTCCAGGGTCGGACCCACTGGAGGGGCGGTTCAACAGATTAGAAATGAAAAATATTTTTTTTCACCATGTTGCAGCCCTTGAATTTTGATGAGACTTGGTGCAGTAATTAAGTGCATTAGAGCACAGTTACTGAATTTTTTTTGAAGTGGTCGCTCAATTGAAATCCTAGAAAAATAACATTGGATCGGATACTATTATCCTTAATAACGAGGACTGATACGATAATAAATATGTCTAATATTCTTGAGAGTATTTGCCTTCATGTGGATTTGGAATTGTTTTCCTAAGTTGAGTAGTTACCAAGAATAAAATTTTTGTAATTTTTTAAATTTTTTTAGTTATCTCCATAACTACTCAGTTTTGGCCGCCAAAATTGTAGATATCAATTACTTACAGCCTTACCATACCGGTAATATAGCTATTAAAATAATTCGCTTCCGGGGCAGATTCACTTATACTTATCATGATATATCCTTTTGCTGAAGTGCTCTGTTCGTCAACTTTGAAAATTTGATGTTAAATGCCATGTTAACCAATGCCAAATCCCAATAGATACTTTTTAATAATGCGGAATTTTACATTATTTACGTGTATGAAATTTTTCATTGTATGTTACAATGTCTTTTGAACACGTATTTTTATATTAAGGTCGTCGCGTTATCTCTATAGATACATACGCCCCTAGCTCGACAAGCTGTCAATTTCATTTTGTATTTTATCGTTTCTAGAATTTTATTTATTTGTGTTATTTTTTATTTACAAAAGGAAGATTTACTTATTTACTTGTTCCTTCTTCTTTCTTCCAGTATCCTTAATATTGAATCAATACTACGTTTTTTTCCTATTTTACTTCCTTTAAAGCAGTTCCTTTAAACAACAAAAGAAATAGTAATTATACACAGTAATTAAAAAAGGAATAAATTTTGTGTTATTTGAAGCGGCATTGCTTTTAAAATGCGCTCTGTGAAATAATATGTTTAACACTTTACAGCCTGGACGTGTAATATTTCTAGCATGATTTAATTGCAAGCACTAAAGAATTTCTAGCTTTTATTTGCACTTTTTAGAGAGACGTCTTTATGCAGTATAAAAAAAGAATCTTTCAAGTTCGCGTTCTTCTTGTGCCACGCTAAGGACAAGTATTTAAGAAAGAAGTAGTTATATAATAACTAGCAGATAGTTCTAGTTGTAATTTTCCTTTTAACTACTTCGTGAGAGAAATAATTAATCCCGGGACTAAACAAGCCTGTGTAAGCGAGTTCAGTTTTTTTTTGTTTTAAATTATTTAAAAGTACTTAATACCGGACTTAACTATACTTACTACAGGTAAAGAAAATTAATTAAATATCTTGAAAAATTTAATCTGGTTGGTCATGAATAAAATTATATACATATAACCATTGTTACCAATAATAACCCAAATATGTCTCATAACTAACAAAGTATTCAATTATTTAGAAAAATAAAATTTCTTAACAAAAAAATTACATAGAACATTTTTTTAATCCATTGTTACTATTCTATCGTCATATTGAAAATAATCTGATGTTGCAAATTGAACATAGACTTATAATGAAAGTTTATTGATTCGGAAAAATTATTACAGTTCAATACTGCTGATACTCGTAATGTAAAAACCATAAAGTTATCTTTTTTTCTAAAAATAATCTTTGGTTAGATTTGATTAGATTTTTTTGAAAAATTTATGTATATTCATAATTTTTGTAACAATTTTTACCATTGGTTTTTAAGGCCCGATTTATATTAACGCTCCGCTCTCGGTACGATATCACACCACTCCCGGTTCGATATAATATTATTACACAATAAACAATGAGTGTATTCACATCATCGCTCTGATATCGGTTCGATATCAGTCACGGTTCGCTCTGGCTCCAATGTCACTCCAATATCAATATCAATCAGGTAAAATTTTATCGGAGCAATATCAGACTTGTTATGGCTTGTACTTATAGTGTAATAGTATTTTACAATATAAGTTCGGTAAGTTGCTTTTACTGATCGAGAAAATGTTGCGAAAACGAGACCCGCAGGGTCGAGTTTTTGCAATTTTCGAGATCAGTAAATGCACTTAACGCATCGTGTATTGTATAATATTTTTTGCACGATCGATTTAAAATAATTAAAGAATAAAAATATAGTAAATAAAACATAAAATTCGGATAATATAGGTGAAATTTATATTTCTATGTTATGACATAGAATGCCATGAATAAATATTATAAATATTCATAACAACTAATATGAATCTTTGTAGTGACAATTGACAACTATATTTGTAAATAAAAAATTAAGTGTCAATATTTCACTGGCGTGAATATTTTTTTTGAATTTTCTATTAAAAAAAATTGAGGAAAATAGTTTGTTAAACTATATTACTAGTGAGAATAATGAAATTGATGAAGCATTTTATTTTTGACTGCAAATTTATTCTCGTAAGATGAAAGGAAGATTATGAAAGCCACAGAAAATCTTAATGATTGAACGACCTTTTGAAATGTCAATAAAATAAGAAGACTGATGCCAACAATAATAATAATAATGTGCAAACTAGTGAAAATTTTCATATTATTAATGGATTTATTTTCCTAATTGTTCAAATTGTACTTTTAATTTCAATATAAATAAATAAATACAATCATTTTTGAGCTAATTTCACTTACCACACTCCTATTTACTTACCACGCATCTATTTCACTTACCGCACTGTTATTTTTTGGTTTCCATGGATATAAACAAACGTTCGGGAAATGTAACTTACCAGCATTGTCAACAGCATCGGTAAATGCATGAAAATACACGATCGTGCAAAAACACTTTTTTGCACGATCGTGTATTTTCATGCATTTACCGATGCTGTTGACAATGCTAGTAAGTTACATTTCCCGAACGTTTGTTTATATCCATGGAAACCAAAACATAACAGTGCTTTAAGTGAAATAGATGCGTGGTAAGTAAATAGGAGTGTGGTAAGTTAAATTAGCTCAAAAATGATTGTATTTATTTATTTATATTGAAATTAAAAGTACAATTTGAACAATTAGGAAAATAAATCCATTAATAATATGAAAATTTTCACTAGTTTGCACATTATTATTATTATTGTTGGCATCAGTCTTCTTATTTTATTGACATTTCAAAAGGTCGTTCAATCATTAAAATTTTCTGTGGCTTTCATAATCTTCCTTTCATTTTACGAGAATAAATTTGCAGTCAAAAATAAAATGCTTCATCAATTTCATTATTCTCACTAATAATATAGTTTATAACAAACTATTTTCCTCAATTTTTTTTAATAGAAAATTCAAAAAAGATATTCACGCCAGTGAAATATTGACACTTAATTTTTTATTTACAAATATAGTTGTCAATTGTCACTACAAAGATTCATATTAGTTGTTATGAATATTTATAATATTTATTCATGGCATTCTATGTCATAACATAGAAATATAAATTTCATCTATATTACCTGAATTTTTTTTTTTATTTAACACATTTTTAATCTTTAATTATTTTAAATCGATCGTGCAAAAAATATTATACAATACACGATGCGTTAAGTGCATTTACTGATCTCGAAAATTGCAAAAACTCGACCCTGCGGGTCTCGTTTTCGCAACATTTTCTCGATCAGTAAAAGCAACTTACCGAACTTATATTGTAAAATACTATTTTAATTCCACTCCACTCCGCTTGCATTCAGTTGTTATGAAAAGATATTTGAATCGAACTGACAATGAGACCGAACTGGGAGCATACCAAGAGCAGCATTATAATGTCAATAGAGAACGAATAAGTACCAGCATGATATTAGCTCTGTAATCTGAAAACAACAAGATTATATCGAATCGGGAGCGTAGTGATATCGTACCGAGAGCGGAGCGTTAATGTAAATCGGGCCTAATAATAAGGTTGTCTATATGCGATCAATAATACTGTCGGTATTTGCTGACCAAAATAATGAATCGTTATTTTCATAATATCAATTTTATATCAGTATACATCAGTATTATCAATATACATTACTTTCGTATTATCAATATACGATCAGTAGTAACGTCAGTATTTATAAACATTATTGATCGTGTACACTTTTAAAGGTTCATAGATACTTTACAAATAGTGGCGTCGCAAGACGAAAATGGAGAGTGGGCAAGATAATTTTGGCGAGGCCCCCTTTAATTTTCTTTTTAAAATTTTTGTCTTAAAAATTAGGCGACGAGCAGAATAAAAAAAAAAATAATAATAAAAAAATTAAAAAAACGTAAAACAGCCACTCGCGAGGCCCCTGTAAGTGAACTCGCGAGCCCCCTTTAAGTGTGAGGCCGTGGGCGTAAGCCCACCGCCCACGCCTAGCTACGCCACTGTTTACAAGTCTACTTTTCAAATTTTTAAGATTTCGACTGATTATGGGTTTTTTTCTCCTCAATGTTATTTTTTGGGGAAATTTGGGAATTTTTATGGCTACTTAAAAATCATTTTGCGTCATCCAAAATATCAAAATATTAGAAATATTCCTTACCCCTAGTTTCAGACTCCTCCTCCTCTCTTCCCTACAAATCATCATTTGGGTGCCCTTGGATATATACATCATATTTACCTAATACTAAACTCCCGTGTGTAAAACAATCTACTTAATAAATTTCTAACACTGACTGACTGACTGACAGACAACGCACAGCCTAAACCGTTGGGTTTGGAAGAATGAAATTTTCCATAGGAGTTCCCTATGTAACGTCGATGAGCACTAAGAAAGGATTTTTGAAAATTCGCCCCGTAAGTGGATTAAATAGGGAATGCAAATTTTTATGGAAATTCGTTATTTTTGAAGTTAGAAAAATATGTTACTATGGCTATTAAAATAAATAATACCTTATTTAATTAATCTTTAAGTTTGACTGACAGACAACGCACAACCTAAACTGTTGGGTTTAGAAGGACGAAATTAAGCACAGGAGTTATGAAAATTGGCGTTTAGGATTCTATTTATAAATAAAAGTCAGTTGTTTCTGGAAATGTATTCCTTAAGGAGTTAAAACAGAAAATGAAAATTCATATGGGAAGTTCGTCATTTTTGAAGTTAGAAACGTAGATATTGATTTAGGCTTTTGAAAAACATTAAAAGTGAGCAGAAAGTCAGTACCTAATAAAAAGATGTCGAAGGGAAATCCCATCGGGCATGCGGCTAGTAATAAGTAACAAGTGTATTTTATAACTCATATTCATAACTCTTTTTATTGTCAAGGAAAGAACCTATCAGTTTTATTGAAAGTAATGCGACAATTTCACAGAACAATAGGCTGCTATCGGAATGACAATTTAGTGGGCGTGGCTGTGCTGTTGTTAAATAATTTTTGTGTGAAACATACTGTTATCAGTATCACGGTTGATTATTATGGCAGTTACTGTCATAACTGAAATTTTTTCTGCTTTTACGATCGCATTAACGTTTTATTGCATTAACGATGGTAAAATCTATAAACACCAAATATATACATGAAAATGAATATTTGTGGAACATAAAATCATTTGACTATAAAAATAATATAAAAAGGAAAGAACAAAAAGCGATTCGATACCGATACCGTTAATTATTTTTATTTTCGATCTTTTTTTTTTGGTGTTTGGGTATTTGGTTAGTTTTTAGCGAATTTCGAAAACTCGAAATTCAGCTATTACAGTAGGTGTCATGACGCAATCTGAGTCCGGGACTATGGCAGAAATCTGTTTTGAGGTCCCTAGAATACGAAAATGATATTCACTAAAATTATATATATATATATATATATATATATATATATATATATATATATATATATATATATATATATATATATATATATTTATGTGTTCCCACGATAACTCTCGAACGAAACGTCTAACGCTTATGAAATTTTGTGTGCGGACTGGATTCTGAATTGGCTTGGCTAAGTTCGTTAGCCAGACACGTCGGATGCCCAGAAGTAGGTTTTCTGGCCATTTTTTATCATTCGATTCTATCATAAGGCAGTTCAATTTTTACATCGTTGAAAAGGAAAAAAAAAATTATGAAGAAAATATTCTTATAATTTTCTTTCTATTTTAAGTATTTTTCGAGAAAATGTAAATTTTCACTTTTATTCTTTCTTTGTTAGTCTAATAAGTAATTTATATTTATATCTCAGTTCTTTATTAAGTATAAAAATATTTCACTTTTTTATTAAAGAATTTTGTGAGAACAAGTGAAAACTATTCACATATATGTGATATAACACACATACATGTATAGAGTTTTGTTTCTCATTTATTGCATTATAATTAGCATGGTTCTATCCCATGTTAAAAAATGTAAATTAAACAGATTTTCTAAGCTAATGTAATGAAGAATTTTTTTTTTTTTTTATTGAATTTTTAAGTAAACAAGAAATTGAAGATTATGTTATGATATAAATATTATTATATTTATATCAACAAAACAAAATATGTACAATGTACATATGTATGTACGGAAAAATATTTTGAATCGATTTTGAAAATTTTTCCACTAATAATTAATAATGTTAAAAAATTAAACCATTTCAAATGGATTTAAGGTATTTTATGTGAGGTCAAGGTTTTCGGGACCTAAAAAGGCCAGAAATTAATTAACCAATCGATTTTAAAAATTTTTTCACAGTTAGTAAGTTAAAGTATTTGAATTAATTAATTAAATGATGTCCGCAAGAAGCTTACGGACTGCAATAAGTTATATGAGATCCTTAGAACCCTTTTCTTACTGTTAGAGTACAAGACTTGTATGAGTTTCGCCAGGATTTACTGATCCCATAATTGTAAAAAATCAACTAAACGACCAATTTTAAAAATTTCTTCACTGTTACAGAGCTAAACTATTTTAGATAGATTTAGAATACATTATGTAAGGTCCGCCAGGGTCCACAGGACCCAAAAGTGTCAAAAATAAACTAACTGACCGATTTTGAAAATTTTTTCACTGTTACAGAGCTAAACTATTTTAGATAAATATCGATTACGTTATGTAAGGTCCGCCTCGGTCCATAGGACCCAAAAGTGTCAAAAATAAACTGCCTGATCGATTTTGAAAATTTTTTCACTGTTACAGAGCTAAACTGTTTTAGATAAATATAGATTCCGTTATGTAAGGTCTGCCAGAGTCCATAGGATCCAGAAGTGTGAAAAATAAACTAACTGACCGATTTTGAAAATTTTTTCACTGTTACAGAGCTAAACTATTTTAGATAAATATAAATTACGTTATGTAAGGTCCACCAAGGTCCATAGAACCCAAAAGTGTCAAAAATAAACTAACTGACCGATTTTGAAAATTTTTTCACTGTTACAGAGCTAAACTATTTTAGATAAATATAGATTACGTTATGTAAGGTCTGCCAGGGTCCATGGGATCCAAAAGTGTCAAAAATAAACTAACCGACCGATTTTGAAAATTTTTTCACTGTTACAGAGCTAAACTATTTTAGATAAATATAGATTACGTTATGTAAGGTCTGCCAGGGTCCATGGGTCCAAAAGTGTCAAAAATAAACTAACCGACCGATTTTGAAAATTTTTTCACTATTGGGGAACTAACTATTTTAGATAGACATACATTACGTTATTTAGGATCCGCCAGAGTCCATGGGACCCAAAAGTGGTAAAAATAAACTAACCGACCGATTTTGGAAATTTTTTCACTCTTACAGAGCTAAACTATTTTAGATAAATATAGATTACGTTATGTAAAGTCTGCCAGGGTCCATCGGATCCAAAAGCGTCAAAAATAAACTAGCCGACCGATTTTGAAAATTTTTTCACTGTTGGGGAGCTAAGCTATTTTAGATACATATAGATTACGTTATGTAAGGTCTGAAGTGTCAGTAGGACCTAAAAGTGTCAAAAATAAAATAACTGACCGATTTTGAAACCTTTTTACTATTACCAAGGTAAACTATTTTAGATAGGTACAGGTTGTGTTATCTGAGATCCACAACTGTCCTGCGGATGCAAATGCGGCGTAGAATGCTACACAACGGGTTTTGAATATATATATATATATATATATATATATATATATATATATATATATATATATATATATATATATATATATATATATATTACATAAAGTCCGCCTAGAATATACGGTCGAGCTGATTTTTTAATGAGGTCCACCGGGATCTTGCAGATCCGAAAACGCCAGTAATAAGCTATCGAACCGATGCTAAAAAATTTCTCACTGCTAGAGAACTAAATTATTTTAGATGGATACAACTATGCTGCACAAAATTCGTTCGGGTTCTTGGGTCCCCAAAAATACCAAAACTAATTACCCAACCGATTTTAAAAATTCTTTTACTCTTAGAAAGCTAAACTATTTTAAATAGGTACAGGTCTTAGATGAGATCCGCCAGTGCCCAAGATTTGGAAATTCGCTATGTTATGCAGATGCTGCGACAGGGGTATTTTATTATATTTTCATTTACCTTAACATTTAATTAATGAACATATTAAAGTAAAATTAGTTGTGTTTTTTATTTGACACCTTTTACTAAAACTACTGTTGGCAAACACTTTTAAATATTGTATGTTACCGCATAAAAGTAGAGCTATAACGTAGGTAGTAATAACATCTCCTACCTAACAATTCTATTGTTATAGCAGTCTATTGTTGTGTGAAACTGATCCTCAACAATTACATGAGATTGTGCAATTATTATATTTGTAAAATTTAATATATATTTTTGTTAATAATAGTATATTATTCAACGGGCTGGTAATGCATCTGAGTGAGTAATAGCTATTACAAGCGAGTAAAATACTATAATTTTTCTACTACTTTTTGAAAAATTGAATATAAATTTTAAATTAAAAGAATAAAATTTTTAATCTATCTCTAATTTCATTAAATGTTTGTATATGTATCTATGGAAACGATCGAAATAAAAGTCAAATTGTTTTGTTTACTTATAGGTTATTACGCAACATAAATTAAAATTTGATACATATGTATATTATACACAAAACAAATGCCAGCCCATTGAATAATGGTTAATAGGGTGATTTCATTGATCAAAAGGTATCGGAGTAGTGAACATATTCCTTCACACCTTTGAATAATGCCTAACTTTCTTAACAATTAACGGATATGTAATGAGTGTGTTCTTCAAAAGGAGTAGAAAAAAAATTAAATTTATTTTGTCAAACAAATAATTTATATTAATATAATTTAATCTTATAAAAACCATATTTCCACATACTATGCCAGTGTTTCTCAAAGGATGTGACACGACGAATTTGTGTGCCACAAAATAATCCAAACATATCGCAAAATGTTAAAATAAAACCTAGTATCGATTATATATTAACAATATTGTCTGATAATATAAAATTTTCCTCTTTTCTTAGTACGCAGGTGTACTAGGAAATTGTCTTATAAGAGTAAAAATGTTGCAAAACTCTGTACTATGCAACACTGAAACATACACGAATGTTTTTTTTTATTATTTCCGGTTTTCGACTAATACAAAAAAATATAATATAAATCATATAAAGTGAATAAAATGTTCATGAGCTGGTAAGTACAACTCTAGAGTATATGTAGAATATATGTCGGAAATTTTCGTCATGAACATTGTTTTTATAATTTTTTGAAATAGTTTAAATACAGGAGAACTTTACAGTATTTATAAATATTATGTAAGGCAAAGACCGTAAATACTCAACTAAATTTGTAGAATGTGTTCTTTAGACTTAAGCTTTTATGCTTTTAATTTTTATGCTTTATGTTGCATAGCGATAAATTCCAGTTGTACATGGTGAATTTATTCGACTGTAAAAGCTACAAATATAATACTGGTTATAGAAATAATAGACATATTTTTTTTTTTTAAATATGTTGAAAAACTTTCTTGCAGGTAATAACAATGGAGTAAGTAAAATTTTTCTTTTCTTGGTAAGGAAATAATTTACTTTTTGTTTCGATTGGAGTCCAAAGATCAAATACTTCGTTACTAATGGAATTTCAACAATAAAATTTTTAATTCAAATATAGCAATCAGAATGTAGTTGTCGTTGTATCGTTGTTATAAACGAAATTCACTCCTTTCTTTGATTTCCTTTTCTTTAAATCAAAAAAGCAATTTTTGTTTGAAATAAAAAAGTATTCTTCTGACTTTTTTGAAAAAATAATATAGTATTAGTATTTACTTATCGAGGACCACAAGTATTATTTTTATAACCTCTGTGACCTGTGATTAGGAAGGTACATACATATCCGCTAAAAGTTTTTGTTAAACCCAGTTCGAAAATTTAACTTCTCATCAAATTATTCGACTCGCTAGTCAGATTGTTTTTCTATGTTCACCAACCCACAAGCATACGTTGTTAACGAATGGATAAATTATGAATATGGATTGTGTCAAAGGATTTCTATACTATGTGTGTTGTATGTGGTAGCGTTCAAAGGTCGAAAACGTTCATTCAATGAAAAAATTGACCATAACCTGCTGTTGTGGTGTCTTAAAATTATGTGGCCACTTGTAAATACATTCATGAAATCGCGTCGTGGCTTTTATAGTCACAACTAAGAAAAGTTAGATTCTGGATGCTATCTAAAAACTTTTCACAATTAGAAATTATTTGTTTATCATTATTTACTAACAAAATTATTTTATTACATACTGAAATGCAGCTTAGTTATTTTTGAACAATGTGGCAATATTTCTAATATTGCTAAATAATAAACAAATTCTTTACTTTGCAAAATTCCACTTTTATTATTGAAACTGTGACAATATTGTTTCGAACCGTTAGTTCATTTTCAAACAGAATAACAATTACATTCGATACATGCCTTATATACTAATTTTATCTACCTATACTTATAAAGGAGGAGTGGTATGTGATGTGGAAGTGGAAGGGGTGAGGGTAGTGGGAGAATTCGAAAATCAAGGAAAACAAGATTACATTACATGTGACAAAAACCAAACAAACACGTGACAAAGGATTGAAATAGAAATTGACAAAAAGACAATATTACAGCAAAATACAATTTTAAAGGTTTGAATAAATTATAAATTGAAAGTAAAGTTGAACTGTAAATATCGGTGTAGTCATTTAAAAGGTGATTGGAGTTAAGTTTATTTATTTCTATTGCTTCTAGGATTGTTAACTTCTGTCCTTTGCTTGCCACGTGTAACACGGTAATTTCCCGTTCTGGTATGTGTTCGGTGTCAATTAAATGCCTCGCAAAAGCAGAGTCGGATTTCTTATTTCTATAGGATCTGAAATGCTCTGCTCTCCGGATTTCAAAGTTTCTGCCAGATGTAAAAACTATTGCAATCTTAGCAGTTTAATTTGTAGATACCCGATTTTTTAAATTTACCAATTTTTGTTTTATTGTTATATATGAGGTTTCCTTTTTTTAGTTGCACGAATTTGCGTTGTGGATATTTTTTAGAAATCACAACGCGTTGTTGTTAATTTTTTCGCTCAATGAGCGTTTTTGTTTTCTGAGTGTTACATATACATATGTCATATCTCGACATAGGAGTTATATATGCATGATAGCGCTCCAACTTGAAACTCGGTTGCAGAATAAAACTTAATACGAGCTGCGAGTATGAAAATTTATGATCATAGCTCTCTAATGTTTTGTTTTTCACCACATACATAGATTTAACTCGTATAAGAACCGCAAACAGAAATGTAGATGAAATAATATTTTTGTGTATATTGTGAATTATGAAAAATAAATTAGGAATAACGGTATTTAATGCTAGTTTTAAGGAATCGATAGCTTTCCCAAGTAGATTTAATAAGATTGCCATTTTGTGTTAATATATGCTAATTAAGTTAAAATAATCTCACACGATCCCAGGGTCTTAAAAAGAGTCCAAAGTAAACGGATGGACGTATCCTCGTTACCAAAATTTCCTCAAATACTACTGAGATTCTGAAAAAAAGGGGCGTAACCAAAAAAACCTAAAATAAACGGTTGGATAATTAATATCTCAAAGAGCATTAAGATCCTGAAAAACTAAATGTGGGGCTGTCTAAATTAAAATTCTCTAAATTTAAATTGCTCTCCAAGGTTCTAGGAACTCAAAAACACTCAATATAAATAGCTAGACAGATCTTGACCAAATTTTCCTCAAATAGTATCGAGAGTCTGAAAAATATGAACGTGAGGTTAACGGTCTCTTAAGATTCTGGGTACTTAAAAAAAACCGCTTAAAATAAATGGCTGGACGAAACTTAATCAAATTTTACTCAAATAGTATTGAAACTTCGAAACGACCTAACGCGACTTCAGAAATGTTCCCTAAAGCCATGGGACCTTAATCGGAAAGTGCTACTCAAATTATTTTCAGTATGTCTATTTGCGAGAAGGTCTCAAAGTATGAAAATTAGATACGCTTCGTAAATATGAATAAAATGTCTTTAGAGTGGTTGGGCGAGCGGACCGAAGCACTATAAGGAAATAATTTTATAAAGAATTTTAGAATATCTGATTTAAAAGTAAGGTGAGGTCGAAATTGATCGCGAGGACTATCGAATAAGACTCTAATTAAACTGTTGGATCGATGTTGACAAAATTTTATGAAAATTCGATATGTTATCCAAAGGTGAGTTGATGAGAGTCGGTATAGAATATTTCGAAATACGTCAAGTTTAAATATAAATTTTGAAACAAGTTTTTATTGCTCACTGTGTATTCATATAGTTAATATACTTGATGTAATACGTATTATACCTAACTAATATGTGTAGGTATGTTTATATTTATTTATTCTTTGAGTCGCTATAACGAGTATTTAAAGTTTCGAGTAGTGGTTTAACTGGTTCAAGTATACTTTTAAAGTTATTGTTTATCATCTTGTTTGAGATTTAGAAATAATTTTAATCTTTTGAAACAGTTCTTAATTTTAAAAAGAAATTACGTGTTTTATAATCACCTATTGTAATTTTTTAAATTTATCAATGGTTTTCCAGTAGATACGTATGTGAACTATAATATAGGACTATAGGTAGTTATTTTTTAGCTCTTGTAGTTCTATTTCTATTTGTCAAATTTTGATAAACTTTTACACAAAAACTTGGAATAACAGTATAACAGTAGTGTTACTCCCGATGTTAACACTGTTACCCCAGGATAACAGCAGTGGCCTGTCTAATATACAATATTTATGAGAGACTTCAATAATACCGAAAAGGAAAATTAACAGTACGTAGTTTTTAAATGGTGAACTTTTTGGTATTTGATGTAAGGAATTTAACAGAAACCTAATGATAAAAAATTCGTTCAGTAGAACTGAATTTCGCGGTTTTTAATTTTTTATACACAATTGTATTGGAGTATTAAAATGGAATGTTCAGTAACAGACCATTTTTGAAATATTAAACAAAAGTGAAATGTTTTAAAAATATTTCATCCACAAAGAGAAAGAGAAAAGTACAAAAACCAAGATATTCCATTGCTTCTTTATATTTAAAAAACTCTCGAAAAAAGTATACCACCGACAAACATGTTTTTTCCACAGTATATTATGTGTAATACAGTGGGTCCATATACCATTTAAGCTTAAGGTCTTAAAATATTATGATATAAAATTTAAAATTTAAATTAACAGTTAAAAGTTATATCAGCCAAAAAATTTATTACATAATAGGAATAGATTACAATAATATTATTGTAAACGTAGCACACACGTGACATCTAATGCTATTTTTATGACGATATTTATAATATGGTGATATACAAATGTCGTTTTTTTTTGTCAAAATGAGAAAAAAGGGAGCTGAAATCTATTTTTAGTCGATATTATTGCGCCACGTGTAAGAGAAGCTATCTGTATGCGAAGGTAAAAATATACTAGAACTAGAATAGGTGTATTCATGTATAAGTGAATATTTGTTAAATCGAAGTAGCATAAAGAGATAACTTGGATATTTTTAGGATCGTCTTACTGGAAAATAAATCGATCTGTAGCATGTTACTGAGGATCGCGAATGTTGTTTTTGTAGCCCCGGAGGAGCCGAGGCTGAAAGCCCATGATTCTTAAACATTCGTGTCCATAAAAATAAACTTACGAGCCCGAGTACGAATAAGTTACTTTCTATCCCCAAAAGATGAATAATTGGAAAAAAAAAATCAATAAAAAAAATAAAAATTATCGAAAATGCAATTTTTATTGATTTTAAAAATAAATATAAGTACCCGGTAGTCTATTTCATTAGTACCTATAGTAGGAATTTAGTAGGAATAAGTAACTATTCCCATAGAGAAATCTATTTACTATGCTACGATTAGGGGAAGGTCGCCCAAAGCGGGTAAGCTAAGATTAAACGCCCAAAAAAGTGACTTTTGATCTCGATAAGCAGATCTTTTTCATATTATCAGATAGAATAGTTATCGAACTTTAAAATGAAACTTCGCTTAAGGAATGTTTATACGGTATTTATTTTTAATAAAGAAAATACAAAACCTCTGCAAAAACCCGCTTTGCCCGTATAGGTATCCTAAAGCGGGTAACCCCCTTTGGGCAAAGCGAGTAAGTACATTATGTATTTAAATACTGTTATTATTTATTAATATAAACTTTCTTATTCATATAGAACTTAACAATAATAATAATTAAGTAAAAAAAATTGAAAAAAGACAAAAATAATAAATTTATAACAATTAACTGTAACTTTCTTTACAACCTCCATATTGGAATATATTACTTCAGGTGATTCCACATCAAAATCATCACAAACAAGGCAGAAAAATTTTTTTTTAAACTTTTTCCCTCATCCCGTCGTAAAAAGAAGATTATTTATTTTTTTTCCCCTTCCAACAGTTTTTTCCATTAAGATGCTTCTATTTTGTCTACCCGCTTTGCCCAAAAAGACTTAATTTTTTCAACTTAGAATAATTTCAAAATGAAAGCCGACACATGTCTACCTTTTTCTACATTAAAAGTCAAATGATGATAACATAATATGGTAATACCAAAAAGATTACAAATAAAAAAGTTTGTGACTAGTTGCAGAAAATTTATCGTCAAAATTTTTAACAAAACCAACAAAAAAATTTGATGAAGCTTAACTAGGACATTAAACGACACAAACTTTCAAGTGCAACTGATTGACATTGGTTGATATTCGGTTAATCTCGGTATACACACGACCTGACAAAAACATTCGATACAACGATATACAAGCGCTTACCCGCTTTAAGAGGGGTACCCGCTTTGGGCGACCTTCCCCTACTTACCTCTCTAGGAAGGTAAGTAAACTTTTTCAACCTGTTATTTCTTATAACTATAGTAAAGGTTGGTTATGCGTCAAGTTATCTTTTATATAAACTTCAACTTGCGATTATAGTGATTGAAAAAAATAATTTTATATCAGATTCGATATTAATACATTTATATTTTTGTAAAAAATTACGTTCCGAACAAGCGAAGACAGCCAAGACAGCTCAACTGTTATTTTGGATATTATCAGCTCAGTCTAGAAGTTCGTGCGTATTTTTTTGGTAAATTTTTAAATAATATAAAAAAAAAAACACAATTAAACACAATTCATTCTTTCTGCGATCTGATCCACTGTTAATTGTGGCTCTGACTTCACAAGATTTCGAAGAATATCATCATCAAAAATAACAGGACATCCTGAACGGCGTTCATCATAAGTGCTGCTTTCTCCAACTTTAAATTTTTTAAACCATTTCTGGGCAGTCCTTACACTAATAGTGTGTTCACTATGTACACTATTAATTTTTATCGCTGCAGACCTGGCAGATTCACTGCACGAAAATAAAAAATGTAGGGGAAGGTCGCCAAAAGCGGGTAAGCTAAGATTAAACGCCCAAAAGAGTGACTTTTGACCTCGATAAGCAGATCTTTTTTTATATTATCAGATAGAATAGTTATCGAACTCTAAAATGAAACTTCGCTTAAGAAATGTTTATACGATATTTATTTTTAATAAAGAAAATACAAAACCTCTGCAAAAACCCGCTTTGCCCGTATAGGTATCCTAAAGCGGGTAACCCCCTTTGGGCAAAGCGGGTAAGTACATTATGTATTTAAATACTGTTATTATTTTTTAATATAAACTTCCTTAATCATATAGAACTTAACAATAATAATAATTAAGTAAAAAAAATTGAAAAAAGACAAAAATAATAAATTTATAACAATTAACTGTAATTTTGTTTACAACCTCCATATTGGAATATATTACTTCAGATGATTCCACATCAAAATCACCACAAACAAGGCAGAAATATTTTTTCAAGTTTTTTCCCTCATTCCGTCGTAAAAAGAAGATTATTTATTTTTTTCCCCTTCCAACAGTTTTTTCCATTAAGATGCTCCTATTTTGTCTACCCGCTTTGCCCAAAAAGACTTAATTTTGTTAACTTAGAATAATTTCAAAATGAAAGCCGATACATGTCTACCTTTTTCTACATTAAAAGTCAAATGATGATAACATAATATGGTAATACCAAAAAGATTACAAATAAAAAGGTTTGTGACTAGTCACAGAATATTTATCGTCAAAATTTTTAACAAAACCAACAAAAAAATTTGATGAAGCTTAACTTGGACATTAAACGACACAAGCGTTCAAGTGCAACTGATTGACATTGGTTCATATTCGGTTAATCTCGGTATACCCACGACCTGACAAAAACATTCGATACAACGATATACAAGCACTTACCCGTTTTAAGAGGGGTACCCGCTTTGGGCGGCCTTCCCCTAGCACAGCACGTTTGTACTGATTGTCTACATATATTCATCTTCTATGGGTACTAAAATGCGTTCGATATTTACGAAATTTGGTGATGAACTGAATAATAAGTTAGTCAAACGATGACAAGTTTCGACAGGTTCAAAATTGTATTGGTTTAGTAAATGAGTCATAATGAATTCCATCCATGCTATTAATACGCACGAATTTATGGACTGACCTGATAATTCCATTTTTGTTATAAAAATTTCTGTAAGTTTAAATACAAAAATCGTTATAAAAAGAGTTGTTGCAGCAAATCAAACTTTTGTTTATCTTTTAAGATTCTTAACAGACGGCAGATAGAAAAATATGTTATATTACATATGTTATATATTTTGAATATTACAATTCAAAATAATTCTATTTTTCTGGTAAATATAATCGAGTGCTTCGTATTCAAATGTTATTACTAATATAATGTACGTGTTTCTTTTAAACACAAGATGGTATCAAAATAAAATCGATAAAAATATTCCTGCAGTACTTTTCTCGTATAGTTTTGCAAGATAATCATAATATATGTCCCGTTTTGGGAATAAAATCGCCAATCAATACATTATAATATATGTTTGTGTAATATATGAATTTACGTATCTATACCCAGGTGTCACAAAATACAAGTACATATATTCTTTTTAGAATATACACCTTCATTTATATTGATAACATTTTTTCTTGTTAGCAGTATCCGTTTACCCATACGTATAAAAAAAATAACATCAAGAATAATGGAAGTATACCATTTGGGAAAGAAGAGTATTTTAGATAGAACGATTGTGTGTACAAAATTAATATTTCAGACCGCGTTCAAGATACATGCAATATTATTTATGTTTGTTGAATATTGACTATCAACCCACGCCAGGGATGCCATTTGTATCCACACATAATATAAGTTATGTCTAACATTGTTCAACTCAAATATTTATCATTATTTGTGCTCTTTATCTGTTGCATATTATGTAGGTACCTATCGCCATCTATTCGAAATGTTATCGTTTCTCTGTCTGTATATCCAAATAGGGTGTTATACTTACAAATTTTCCTTACAGTACGTATTTCGTACGAATGAAAAATTTATAGAAGGATATGGCATAATTAAGAGACCTGAATAATAATGAGCCCGGAACAATGTAACGTAAAATAGGTATCTAAGGTAAAAGGATAAATGGAAATAGTAGATTATTTCATTCTATTTAAGCTATTCTCTTTTAGTTATTCTGTTTTAATCTTTTTCTATAAAATTATTCAAAATTCTCAGTGTAAATGTGAGAAAACAAAAATTACATTTCGCATTACAAAATTAATTATTTATCTAGGATAGTACAAGAATGAATATAAGAATTACAAAATGTAATGATTAAATTACTATCGATTACTGTGGTGATAGTGATACCTTTTTAATGTGATGCCATTAGTGGTGAATGGTCATCGTAAAATGGTCGATTAAGTAGTTGATAGATTGTTGAAATCAATAAGAAAAATAGCCTCGATAATTCTATCGCGGTGATGAATTATTGTTAAAATGAATAAAAGATAGTAATAATTAGAATAATCGAATTTTTGACCATCTTTACATTTTCTATTATCAATCTAGTGATAAACTTTCTCATCATTTTTTACATTTATGTATCTGTTTCTATTCTATAACTTGTTCGTATCTTTGTCTACCGTAATTTCTTATTTTATTTTGGATTAGAAAACGCTAGTTAATTTTTAATTTTAGAAAAGATTGAAGAATTTTTCAACAGTATTTTATTGCTACGGTGGGAGCGCTAGGAATTATTATGATAAATAGCAATAATATTTCTTTTAAATGCATCCGATTGCTGCTGAAAAATTACATAAGTCTTGTATCTATGGCAAAAGATTTGACGTAGGTTGCCGATCGCTGTTTTAGACTGTCGCAGCATCCTGCATAACATGACGTAAAAAAATTTCGAAAGCTTTTTGAACACAGAAGAGTAGAAGGAAACTAAAATTAAAATTGTTTAGCTCACTTGGAGTTATTTGTTGGTCTGTCCCAATTTAAGGTGACTAGTCGTGCATCAGCTCTGCAAGAGCAAACATGCATTGTTAGGTCGTGGTTACTGATTGGCTACATACAAACACAAACTAAATATGTATCTAACTATAGAACGTGGGGAGCCTTGCTGTGACGTAATCATGATGCAAAATTCTGGCGACAGCCGTCATGCTATAGCTATGATATAGCAAGCTTGGTATCTTTATAAATAATAAACAAATACTTTTATTTGCAAAATACCACTTTTATTTTTGAAACAATATTGTCACACTTTCAAAAATAAAAGTTGCATTTTGCAAAATATTTGTTTATTATTTGCAAATATGGAATACCATAAAGTAATGGTCAAATCAATTAATATTGGTATCTTTATATATCTGTGCTTTTAAATATTGGCAAACTGATAAATTTTGTGCAAATTTTGGACAATTTTCGCAGAACACATTTTTTTGAGGTTCTGGGCATGGAGTGTGTTTGACTGAAGAATTCATTCAAGAGGTTGAGATTTCCAACATTTCTTACGTTAGAATTTTCGAAAATGTAAATGTGTTTGATAATTATTCAACTTACTAATTAGCAGTTCCATATTATTTTGTAAATCAATGTTTAAACTTTCTGTCTACGAAAAAAAAATACCAACTCCTGGTTTAGCATATTTGGTAGTGATACAGTATGAATAATAAATTCTGATAATATGTAATATATTTTTATTAATTTTTAATTATACTTCTTTAATTAATTATCTGTAGAAAAAACAGAGTTGTGCCATGTGATGTAAAAACCAGTTTTTTACATTTTTATGTAAAAAATTGTAAAATACGTAAAAAACTGTAAAAAACCGTAAAAAATTGTAGAAAATTGTAAAAAATGTAAAATACTTAAATCATTTGTCATTTCATTGACTAACAATTTATGTTGACGGTTATAACTTGTTTATAAGTTCACATGAAAAAACGTGTAAACAAAATGTCGACACAAAAATGATTTTCTGCTGGTGGAAGGCCATCCACAACTGACTACGAAGCTTTACATTTCCAAATGAACAAACTGAGTTTTGTCAGATCAAAAAAACTACTACATATTTATCTCTCTTTAAATTATAATAACAATAAAATCACTGATGATAATGATAATGAAGATGATTGATTAATAAAATTTAACTGAATAAATAAAAATCTTTTTAATATTGAATTTCTAAATAAACTATTCTATCAAAACTAACCATTAATAATAATAATAATAATAATATCTTTATTAAGGGTTAGGAGAGACCATAAAGGCCATATATTCCCCCCTCTACAAATTTACTTTACACCACTTGTACAGCAATTAGTAGACGAGAAAAAAAAATTAATAAATGTAACAATACATAAAATAATGATAAAACACAAAACAAATAACAAAACAATATAACAATGAACAAACAATATAAGTACATATACAAATAAAAAATAAATAAATAAATAAGTAAATAAATAAATAAATAATAAATTTTCCTTTTTCCATTTTCCATTTTCTTCCATTAAGTCTCATAACGGTAGCATATCATTGATAAGTAGGTTAAAACACTTTTCAATGAAAGAGTGAGTTAACGCTGTGTCTCTGATTTCTACAGGCAAAGAGTTCCATAGCTTAGCACCAATTACGTAGAAAGATGAACCGCCAATCGCTGAAGTTGTTCTAGGGACACATAATTTCGTTGTTCGTGTGTTGTATGAATGGAAACTACTCAGTTCTACGAAATTGTTGAAAATGTATATTGGTTTATTGACCACACGAATAACTTTATGGATTAGCCGTAGAATATTAAGTATGCGAGTTTTCTTACAATTCAGCATATCTTGTCCAATTAGAAATGGGTGAATGTGCTCGCTTCTCCGTAAGTTACATGCAAATCTTAAACAAGAATTTTGAATTTTTTGCAGTTTATAAGATAGTTTTTCGCTGAGACCATGATAGCAAACATCACCGTAAGTAATGTATGGAAAGATAAGCTGTTTAATTAAGCCGATTTTAACTTCCGTACTCAGCATGTATTTAGTATTATATAGCATTTTCAGTCGATAATACGACTTGGAACAGACGGAATTAACATGCTTATCCCAACGTAAATTTTGATCCAAAGTCAATCCGAGTACTTTAGCTGACTGGACAAAATCAAGAGAAATACCAGATATACAGATTTTAATATTTGTCTCACTTAAGAAGTTTTGAATAGTAGATCGAGTCTCGACTGGCATAACAACTGTTTTGCTTGGATTTAATCTTAGATTATTTGCATTTGCCCATGAAACAATGGTGTTTAAATCCTTACTTAGAAGATTAATTTGACGAACCATTCTTTTTCCCATTTATATTTTTAATCTTCAAATTACTTAATTATTAAGTTTTACTTTGCAAATATAGCAAATACTTCAGTAGCAAATATGGAATACCATTAGTAACGCTTACATATCTATTAAATTTAAAAAATTTTTTTTTTTACATTTTTTACAGTCTTTTTATCAAAACAAGTATGTGTGAATTACAAATTTTTTTATATGTAAAAAACTGTGTAATTTACCCGAAGTAAATTACACACACTACTCTAACAAAAACCCTTCATATAATGCCGTTTCAATTTGCCGTATATATAAACACAATACATAGGCACTAAAATTAATGGAAAATATTTTGCCAAAAACAAAAGAAACTCATTTCAGTATTACCAACCAACAAAAAGAAATAACAATTTTGCATAACAGTTTGTTTTTATGTCTATTTTTCTATTACATTTTCAAGTACTAACATCTGACCTTTTTTTATAACTGTCACATTTACTTATAAGTTATTAACAGTACTTACCACACAATGATCAAACATTACATATACATTTACAATAACTATGAGGGATGAATATTGAATATTAGTAACCATTTTCAACAAAATTACATTGTCTATGATATTTTACCCTTTCGTTTTTCCTTCGTTCGTCATATATAAAATGTAATAGCTGCCATAATTCAATATTCTTTTTTCTCTTTCGTATTATGTTTGGTGTTTCCATTGACCTAGTTACGTCTCGTCTTCAAATAAAATTACCCATTTGTTCGTTTCATTTTCAAACAGTGTATTAATTAATAATAGAATAATAGAAAATAATTCTGGTCATTTTTGGAGTTAAAAAAAAATTGGTAATAATCAGGAGTTCATTCTATCGATTTTGAAATAAACGATCATTTTGCATGCAACAAAGTATTTTTTTTTTCGGTGTAACTGTTATTAATATTAATCAAAAGTGTGATATTTGGGGACCTTCTGAATTATAACAAATCTTAATCGTTTTACTACATTTGGTTAAAAATAATTTTACGAAAGTGTGCGTATTACGCGTTACAATTTGGTAAGCTTATGTAGGATCGAATTTACAATTGTTGCGTCCTAGGGCCTAAAGAAAAGTGTATAGCAAGATAAGCATAAGGAAATGGCCCCCATAGCCAATGTCTGTAATAATATATATGTAGTAACATTGATACCCCAAGTCATGTAGGGTTATTGACTCTTAACTTTGATTTGTCCTTGAGATATTAACCAAAATATGTGTGAGTGCTGTCATTTTTCAAACTCAATTTTCTCAAAAACTATAACACCTAGGAAAATAAAACCGACGCCAAAATTTAGGTAATACTTGGAATTATATTATATACTTTTTTGACATTTTTCCTTAAATTTTAAAAGTTCAAAATAATTGCGTAGAAAATCTATTTTATTTTTTAGTATGGTTCTAGTATGTTTACACCGTTTAAAAAAATGCAGTATATTGTTTAGATTATCTACTTATGCTACACCAAAGCTCATCATAATAAAAGATGCGCTCTTTGTCTAAATTCGGCCATGGATATATAAGTTTGTCCCCTGCGCTGTCACCATTGGTAAGATTTTTGATGTAGTTGGAGAAGTAGTTTTATAAAATTTTGATAAATTTACCTATTAATTTTATTATTAATTACTTAGCTTCTTAGGTTGGTAAATAGTCGCTTACCGTCAATTAGTAATTAGATTTCTTTGTGGAAATAGTTACCGGTAGATGCCTACTATTCATTTTTATTAAAATTACATTTTTAATAGCACTCACAGTCCTCATTACGTAATATAATATTTTTTCATTTTTTTCGATTTATTCAACATTTTTTGGTTAAAGAAATAAACTCGGTCCGTATGTGTATTTTTGTGCCCTTAGTAAGTATAATATACCATTAACTATAATTCTTTGGGTCAATAACAAACCTGACAACAAAGAGGAAGAAATTTGACCCTTTGCACTCGATGGGCGCCGCCACGGCGACACAATAAATATTAATTCCACTCGTTAGGCGCCGCAGCGGCGCCATAAACAATAGGTACGTATTTTATTATTTACAACACGCTAGGGGACTTAAGGCCCGATTTACATTAAAGTCCGATTTACATTAACGCTCCGCTCTCAGTACGATATCATTCCGCTCCCGGTTCGATAAAATATTCTTACATAATAAATAATGAGTGTATTCCCATCATCGCTCTGATATCGGTCCGATATCAGTCACGATTCGCTCTCGTTTCAATACCGCTCCAATACCAATATCACTGAGAAAATATTTTATCGGAGCGATATCAGACCCTATATCGATAGTGTGAACACGTTTTGATTCCAATTCGCTCCATTTCTCACTCAGCCTTCTTCATTTATTTGAAAATTATTATATTAGGAAAACATGATTCAACACAACGACGCGACGTCTTGCTACAATACATTGTGATACATACTACTAATTAACTAATAGATATATTGTATTATGATGTTATGTTCTCCTAATACAATAGTGTTTACAGCGTTTTAAAACTACTGTCGAGTAGCTGAGTACCCATACTAAGAAATGGTTCGAGTGCAAAGGGTTAATTTTTTTCACCCTCTAAATAGGTATATTTTTTCTAAGGATAAATTATCTATCAATCATGATAATTATACTAAATGAGTGTATGACAGTACACTTGATTTTCTATTAATCACTCTTACCCATTTTTAATCCTACACTACGTACAAAAAATCAATAATTACGATTATTAAGTGTCATTTGCTTTAACTCAAATCCCAATTACCATGCTGTAAATACTATGTTCAAGTACCAACTGAATATATCAACCTGTTATTAACATGAAAATTGGATAAAAAATAAGCAGAAACGTACAAAAACCTATTATTTGGTATTTGTTTTAAAATTGATATTTACTTTTTTTCTGAAAAATAAATACCTAAATAAAATAAACATAAATGTTTCATATTGTTTTATTATAGATTGATATATATTTTTTTTTTATTAGCAGGCACCGTTTCAGTTAACCAATTCATGTTAAATCGAGTTCGCGTTATCCTATTTCATAACGACTAATTGAAATTTAATGTTCCAAAATAATGTGTGCAAATTTGTGATTTTCAATTTATATTTCTCATTTGAAAACTAATTTCAATTTCGGTATTTGCTATAATTTCGAATATTGTAAAACCACAGTAAATACAGTTTAGTTGCGACAACGTAACAAGAATAGTGTCAAGATTGTTCAGGATATCGAAGGGATTCGATAAAAACGGGAGTAGGGGAGACTGGAGCATGTACTAACAGATTTTACTTTTTTATTAATTTAACGGAAATGAAACTAGTTAGAGATAAAGCATGAACTATTTGTCTATGATTTTTGATAAAAAGAATTCACATATCCATTGTATTTTCTACGGAAAATTCATTTAAAAAAAATGTGCTTGTTAATATTTACCCCACTTTTGGGGTAAATTTTAACAACTTTGAGGCAAGTATTAACAATAGAGTTTTAATGTGATTATGATAATATTTTATAGATATGTGTAGAAAATAAAGCAAAGTACCATATTTAATTTATTATCAGGAAGGAATCATTTTGACAGAAAATTCTTATTTTAGAATTATCTTTATCTTTGCTTAATTCAAATTAATCATTATTTTAATTTTTTCTAAGTTTTCGAGAAACCATGAAAAGCAAACACAGGAGACAACTAGGTTTACGTAGCCTAACTGTTTTACAGGCAGATAAAACCGTTTTTGGTACCTAATTTAAAGTATAATAAAATTAGGTGTTTTTCAATCATGCTGACAGGAAATTTGCGAAATGAAAATTTTAAGAAACATTTTGTAAAATATTTTAAATTATGGAAGTTTTTCTGAAAGAATCTTAATTGAAATTTTCAACTTCTTTATTAAACTAATATGTGTAAATAATCTAGAAAATCAGCTAATTTCTCTTCACAGCACTCCCACTGTCTGCTAGGTTTTATACATTTTACGATATAGTTGGAAAAAAAGATATTTAACGTCTAGTAACGTTCTCAAATCTTACACAAAGTCGGAAGTTTATATATTTGCGACAGGTTCATTGCTACAAAATTAAGCACAGCACTAATTTTTTTGATTTTTACACTTCATTGCACTAGATGATCTACCCGCATTTGACCACTTTTAAAATAATAATCATTGTCGAACCTTACACTGTTTAATATACGGAGTTATTTATTTAAATTTTTATGGCGTAATAAAGTGGATACCTCGTCTGAACGCCCACTCCCCTCACCATCTTGTCGCACCTTCTCCTAAACAAAGTTTTTTGAAAATTACCTTTACTTCGGTAGATAAACGTACATGAAACATATATAATCAAAATTCAATTCTAAATCAGATTTTCCCCAAAAAAATTTTTATAAAAAAAATTTATTCTGATAATTTAAATTCAACAAAAATATTTTAATAAAAGTTTTTATGTTTAACATATAAATAAGATATCGTGATCGATATTTTAAATTTTTTATCAATTTTTTTTTATATTTTATTAGTTTTTCTCAGCAGTATTTATCTACCTTGTCTCATATAGGGGTTTGTACGTACTGATAAAATAAAAATTTAGATATGTCGTATAATAACATTAAATATATCAATTTACTTATTTAAATTTTAAATAGTGCCCCTGTATGAATGTTTTTTCAATATTAATCATCTTTAAATAAATGATTATAATTATTTAAGTAGTATTTGGGCATCAGGCGGGTAAACGATTGCAATTTGTTAAGAAAATGAATTTATTAACTAAGTATTTGTTTTCTTTCTTGCTATTATTTTCGTCATAAATTATTGTTCTGCGTCATTAAACATAAAATTATACCAGTACGGCAAAAAAACAAGAATTTCAAGCTCTTACTTTAAAGAAAAAAATTGAAAAATCGGCTTCCTTTCCGCTTTTTTGTGCTCAAAACGGGATTAAAATTTAAACAGATTGGATTTTTTTAGGTTTAGTGACCCAGAAAAATTGTAATGCTGCAAACGCATCCTCACACGTTATAATTCATAAAGAATTACGAGCTGCAATCTACCTGGTTTTAGAAGATGTAGTTTTAAGTAAAATTTTTTGAAGATTTATTTCTTATACGGTACGCGTCAAGAAAAAGCCTTTCGAATCCAGTAATATATAGCCAGTAAATATAACTCGGCTATTGCTCAAATTTTAACTAATCATTCATAAGACATAGTGGTACAAAATATCGAAGAAAAAAAATGAATTTTTGTTTCATAGTATTACTTTTCCATTTCATTACTAGAGTCTCTTCAAGTAATATATCTATTAGGATATATAAGGTATGAAATATATAATTTTTATCTGTTTGATAATGATCATATAGATCGAAACATTTCCTAAAATTAATTAAATTATAGTGGTGCATGGTGAGTTTTTCAATGTAAAATATATTATTTTTTATTAAAGATACTCAGTAACAACTGTCTAATGAAAAAAATAGAAATACCTAACCAATGCCAAATTTTTTTTAATATATATTTTATCTATTAAATTATTATACAAGTATTGTGAATTTAACGTTGGAAAAAATTCAGTTATTTCGGTTTTGATGCCAACAATCTATACTATACATACATACTTAATAAATTTACTGTATTTTATACCTTATATGAAAACAAATTACGTATTTTTATTGCAAAATTAGTCAAGTGGAATATTTTCGGTAAAGCATATACTAACATATATTTATAAAAAACGCCGTGAGCAGCGGGGCCCCATCACGGAAGTCGAATTTTTCCCTTCATCTTCGGTATTGAATGTCTACAAGCGAAATGTGATTGAAAGTCTACAAGCGATTTGTCATTTTGGTAGTCAGGTTTTTAAGGGCTGAATCTCAGTAAATTTCAATTTTGTGCCGATAGCAGTTAGCAGGAAAAAAGCCAACACAATTCGTACGAGGGCATTCCTACCCATGCTTATCCGCCAATTGCCTTTGTGTTTTATTTTTAAATATTAAAAAAGGACCTTAAATAGTAAACTGGAAGGGCTTTATGAAGATATTTTTTCTTTCCAAAAAAAAACAAAATTTCTATTTTATAAATAAAAATCCAAAATTTCTACTTTTTTAAAATTCCTACAACATTTTTAAATTACTTAATATTTATGTATTGCATTTGTTTAAAAAAAGTAAGTTCATTTTTTTTAAAATTTTTAAAATTACTACACGCCTGCTTGTATTAGAATAGAAATAAAGCATTTAAAATACATTTAACAATACCATTTAATTCCATTGTAAAAATCGAAGAAGTGGGGGGGAGTAATGTGGAATCCCTAAAAGGCACTAGCTGGATATTAACTCAATACATGTACAAAATTTCAGACCTCTAGTTTTCCTTAGGGAGTCTCTAGACGTGTTAGAAAAAAAGCAAAAAAATCAAGGAAATATTGGCGTAAAAATTGTGGGGGTAGGGGTTAAAAGTTGAAACCTCCAAAAAGCAGTGAGTGGCTATGAATTTAACCTGTACACAAAATTTCAGCCCTCTAAGTTTATTTGGGGAGATTTTGACCCGAACGAAACTGTCAAAAAACAAGAAAAATCATGTTCTTTTTGGTATAAAAATGGTGGGGGTAAGGGTTAAAAGTCGAGACCCCCAAAAGGCAGCCCCTTGATACTAACCCAATCCGAATACAAAATTTCAACCTTCTAGATTTATTTAGGTAACCTGTGCGAGTGGTACAAACTTCAAAAACGTCAAAAAAGCATGAAATTGTAGCTTAAAAATGAGGGGGGTGGGGGTAAAATATTAAAACCTTCAAAAAGCACAACCTAGGTGTGAACTCTATCAACCCACCAAATTTTAACCCTCTACGTTAATTCTGGAGGGCTGGAGGCGTGTTAGATCCAGCCAAAATCGTTTTTTCCCCCTCTACTCCCTCCAAATCATCCTAGGAAGCTGAATTTTGGATATGTTGTAAATAATTGCCCGAAACATTATTTCCAACCGATTTGGAAAAGTTTTATTGTTTTACCGTGTTCTACGGGTCCGAAAACTCTCGCCTCTCGCCTCTCGCTGTTCTTATCGTATAGGCTGTATAAGTCTAATTTTTCAGCTGAAAAATTCGACTAAAAAATTTATATTAGAAAAGTATAAGAATAAAATTGAAATAAATATTTTAAAAAGCAAAATTCACTGGTAATTTATAAATGTCAAACTTAACGTGAATTTTTCTTTCACGAGAAATTCTAATTTTTTACACGTAAGGAAAGATGAAACACGATTTGGTGAAAAAATTTTTAAATGTAGAGGATTCGAAGTAAATTTTGACTGTCACATGAGTAAAATGGTGTAAAAATTTTATATCTACGTCAATCATATTTTATTGAAACAGTTAGAACATATAAGACAGATTTGTTAATAACGTGACAGCATTTTTCTCTTCACTTGTCACAAATAGGTTAGATAATTTACCGTTATTATATCTGAAAATAGGTTGCGTTCAAATGAATCATACTTATTACGTAGATACCGTAGACACACATAACTTTACTATAATTTTCGATTCATTGAATAAAAGGAAGACGAAATTAATTTAGTTATAAATGTTCTAACGAACTCAACTATAAAAATCTTTGTTTTGATTGATAAATAAATTTTCCAGAAACTCAAATTGCTAGTCAAAAATAAAAAACGTCGTGAGCAGCGGAGCCCCATCACGGAAGTCGAATTTTTCCTTTCATCTTCGGTATTGAGTGTCTACAAGCGAAATGTAATTGAAAGTCCACAAGCGATTTGTCATTTTGGTGGTTTCAAAACTGATGATGAGTGTCCGGTTGATCGGGGCTTTAAAAAAAGGTTTTAAGTTTTTAAGGGCTGAATCTCAGTAAATTTCAATTTTGTGCCGATAGCAGTTAACAGGGAAAAAGCCAACACAATTCGTACGAGGGCATTCCTACCCATGCTTATCCGCCAATTGCCTTTGTGTTTTATTTTTAAATATTAAAAAAGGAACTTAAATAGTAAACTAGAAGGCTTTTATGAAGATATTTTTTCTTTCCAAAAAAATTCAGAATTTATATTTTATAAATAATAAAAATCCAAAATTCCTAATTTATAAATAAACAGTGACTTTAATAAAATTTGAAATTACTTAATATGTATGTATTTCATTTGTTAAAAAATTATATTCACTTTTTTTTAAAATTTTTTAAAATTACTTATTCGCCTACTTGTATTTAGAATAAAAATAATGCATTTAAAACACATTTAACAATAGCATTCAATTACGATGTAAAAATGGGAGAAGTGGGGGAAAAGTAATGTGGACTCCCTAAAAGGTACTAGCTGGATACTAACTGAATACACGTACAAAATTTCAGCCCTCTAGGTTTCCTTAGAGAGTCTCTAGACGTGTTAGAAAACAAGCAAAAAAATTAAGGAAATATTGGCGTAAAAATCGTGGGGGTAAGGGTTAAAAGTTGAAACCTCCGAAAACAATGTCTGGCTATTAGCTTAACCTGTACACAAAATTTCAGCCCTCTAGGTTTATTTGGGGAGATTTTGACCCGAACGAAACTGTTAAAAAACAAGAAAAATCATGTTCTTTTGGGTATAAAAATGGTGGGCGTAGGGGTTAAAAGTCGAGACCCCCAAAAGGCACCCCTTTGATACTAACTCAATCCGAATACAAAATTTCAGCCCTCTAGGGTTATTCGGGTGACCTGTGCGAGTGGTACAAACTTCGAAAACGTCAAAAAAGCAAGAAATTGTAGCTTAAAATAGAGAGGGTGGGGGTAAAATATTAGAACCTTCAAAAAGCACAACCTAGGTATGAACTCTATCAGCACACCAAATTTCAACCCTCTACGTTAATTCTAGAGGGCTAGGGGCGTATTAGATCCAGCGAAAATCGTTTTTTCCCCCTCTGTTGCCACCAAAGCATCCTAGGAAGCTGAATGTTGGATATGTTGGAAAAGTTTTATGGCTTTTCCGCCCCCCACCACCCCCTTAAAGGTTCGGTCGGATCCAAAAATTTGACCCCACTTTGATAGTATTGTTGTGCATCGGAATGAGCTCCATTTACCAAATTTGAGCTCTTAACTTACACATATTAAAAGGTTGCGGGAAATATATATATATATATATATATATATATATATATATACATATATATATATATATATATATATATATATATATATATATATATATATCAGACATTTTTTTTCTACATATTCGTGGGCTACGGGTCCGAAAACGGATAGCGCCCCTACTCTCGCCTCTCGCCGTTCTTGTCGTATAGACTGTATAAGTCTAATTTTTTCAAGGAAAAATTTGACTAAAAAATAAACAAACAGTAATAGGTTAAGATGTCAATAAATTACTAACTCTACCAGTCCATATTTTTCTGTGACTATTTTTGACACTTTGTTGTTAATTCCAAATAATATCTGACAATGAAACGTAACAAATTTAAAATTTTTGACAGGTACTTCAATTATTATAGGTATATATGGGTATATATAATAGTAGTCTTCATAATCTTTGTTAAATTTGTTAAACTTGTTAAATGTTATTTATATTATTCTTCGAAATAGATAAAAATCATGAACGACCTATTTGCAACTGTGTTAATTATTACATATTTGACAGTTATGATAGTTATTTTATAGTTTTAAACCAGTTCTCGATTTCAATTTAACAAATAACATGCTCTTGGGCTTGTTATTTGTTATCGTTGAATTTCATGAATTTTTTCTCGATTTGTTAATTTTTTTCTTCGAAATAACACATTTAACATGTTATAGCATGTTTAACAAAAATTATGAAGACTACTATTATATATTAATTTAAAAATTCAAATGTTTTTACCATTTGTACGAGTAATGTTAAAGAATCCTAAGTTTACCTAACCTATAGTAACAATGACTTAAGCGAAATATTCGATAATACGCGAATAAATAAAGGTGAAAATTATTTCTAAATACTTATGAGATTATGTAATTTTTCATCTGATAAAATTACCTACCTAAGTTTTATAGCTTCTGAAATATTAACTAACGATAAACTGGAAAAAGCTAATGATTTAATGGAATAGTGGTTGGCAATTTCAGAAAAATTAAATTTATAGAACACTAGTAGTTTGTATTGTTAAAAAAAATGCTATAGGTATTATAAAACATCAAATTTAATTTTTTCAACACAAAATGTAGTATACTAATGTTAGGTTCAATAGGTAAAGTTAGGCGGTTTTACGGTAATTGAATAATTGGAAACTGTTATGTAACATGAAAAATGAATGGACATCTTAGATATTTATATCACCCTACTTTCATAATATAGTTTTATTATTTTTTTGCTAATACATTAATTTCTTATTAGAATGCCATCATTTATTTTAAAAATATTGGCGTACGGATATTATTTTGTATTTTTATAGTTGAATGTTTTTGATAATGGTCAGTAAAACTGGATTGGACTATTGAGTGATTGCCGTAATGACCCTGTCAATATTTGACCTCGATCATTTATCAAATAAATTGTAGGTTAAATATGTTTTTAATGTTGAAAAATGAAAAAGAAAAATCATTTTTACAAATTTTATTAGTGCCTTCTGAATTTATAGAATATTTGCTTACTCGTATTTGTGTAGGTAAATTGTAAATGACACAAAAATTGCTCTATAGTATAAAGTTTCTTCTATGATACATAAATGCTTTTACTTTATAATGTAAAAAAATAATTTTAGTGAATTTACAAATGAAAATTCAGCTATTACGCCGCTACCATGATGAGACTTAAACCTAAAAGTAAAACTATCGTACTGGTATCTACCATTCTACATAACATAGTGAATTTCTGGTTACAAAAATGATTTTTTCTCGGAAACACGGATAATGGTTCAAAAACGTATTTTATATAACTTTTTCCGGTCTTTGTCATGGTGTAAATTTTTGCAATAAACTTATTTTCATCAAATTTTGTTCCGGAAGTATTGCGCTGAAAGCCAAACACGTCCGATGTCCAAAACCGAAAATATTAGTTTTTTTTTACAAGTGTACTTGTTCTGTAATTTTTCCATTTAAATTTTAATTTTAGACATAAAAGTATGTAAATGTCTATTTAAATTCTTATTGTATAAAAAAATAAGATATTTCACCATTCACCATGTATGTTTTTAGCTTTTTTAGGTCTGATATAATTTCATCTATAATAATGTTGAAAGAATAGGACTTAAAGAATCATCCTTTTCCACTTTCACTGATCCCAGGCTATGTCCATTAGCTTGAATGTATATACGTAGTTAACTACAAAACTAACATCAAATTTATAAAATATGGATGAAATATTCCTTTCTTTTATAATGACTCTACCAACCAACATTATCTGATAAAAATATTTAATGTATACAGTGAGGAAATATGATAAATCCAGGGAAATGACAGGTAGTGGGTACGTAATTCCAAAAACATATTACTAATTTGTTAATTTTTTAAAAGGTGTACCGTTGTTAATGAAAATCTGGCCCAATTCACCCACTTTTTAACAAATTACACCTACTTATCAGGCTTTTTACACCCTTCTTCGTTGTTATACTGTCATCCGTCATATCAACACTAAATAAAACAAATATTAAATACATACGTGATTATTTTTGTACATTACTGGTTCATTTTGATGGTTAATTAGAATGATAATAATTCATGTGTAAACACATTATCATGTGCGATACAGACACAAGTGCCGAAGAACTGATTATAATGTTTGGACGGATATTTGCAGCTATATTTGGATATTTATGTTTGCGAGGAGAAAATATGTTATGTTAGAGCGGTGAGGAATATGATAAACAAAGATGAGACATAATGAAAAATGAGATTTGTCAATAGTGACATGCTCGTTAAGTCGTTACTCCTATATTATATACCGCATTAAATCTCATATAAATTTAAATAATACAAAATAAGACACAATGTTTGGGATAAATTAGATAGTTTCAACAATTCCTGTATTACAGATTTCAATATACTCTCAGTATTACCGATATTACGGTCTCACACAGAGTTACACTGACTATAAAAATTTTCACTAGAGTCGGTCCATCCAAAACGAGGTCCGATGCAAAGTTAACTTGCCGAGGTCTTGAATAAAATTGCACAAATTCTTATACAGTCAGAGGTAGATGACATACTATATGCAAGCAATTTGGCAATTCTGAATAAATGGTAGATCCTTATGGTTATTCAATAAAGTTACCGATATAATTTGCTTTCAACATTTATAAAATTTTAACCAAAGGTACACTCTTCGAACGTTTTTTGTGTTATATAAGTTACAATTGTAATAAAAAACGCATATTTATATGTGATTTTTATTTCGTTTTGGTAAATCTCTTGGTATAGAAGCACTGCGCAGTAATCTTACTACTCTTGGTGTGAAACTGCTTACAGAATTGTTGTAATTTTACTATTCTTGGTACAGAACCGCTGTGACTTTACTACTGTTGGTACCGAATTGCCGTAACCTTACTACTGTAACCTTACTAATTTTGATATATAAAATAGACCTTTTCCTCTACTGAAGAGGTAAATCAATCTTAATTAACAGTAGGTAGTAATATTTTTGTATCTTCAATCTTGAAAATGATCTGCCTATAGATACAGTGGTAATCGTTTAACTGATAAAGTTAATTTAATTAGTAACAAAATTTGGATATAGTTTAAATAAGTTATATATTTTTAAATAAATATTGTAACACATATTTGTAAAATTGTAATTGTGGAACGGAAAACTCCACGAAAAATTTTGATTTTATTAAATAAATCAATATTGTCTTTCAAAGATCACATGTAAGTTTTTGATTTTGCAAAATTAGTCAGTGACGTGTTCTTTCAAAATCTTTTTCAAGAAAAATGATTAAACCTAGTTTATAACGCACCTTTTAAAAATTCCGTGTAAAAATATGATTATTTCACTAAAGACGTATCCGAAATGTCTGAAAAAGTAGAAAATTTTTATAAATTACATATCCAAACATGTTTTAAGCTTTTACTCCTCACAAACAACACGAAACATTGTACCGGTAATATAGTTGTAAATTAGCTACAGTAGGCAAGCGTAGAGGCGGGCGTAGATATCACAATGTTCAACATCCATTATGCCTACCAGAAAGATGAAAATGATTATGTATACCACAAAGATGAAATTATACCAAGTATGAGTATATACGTTATTTACTCGTACATAGTTCATATTTAAAATTACCACTTCAGTGTTGGGGAGTGGCATATCATTTATTTTTAGTTAATAACCACTACTCTTTGTAGAAATGATATATAGTTATACATGACACCGTGCAAAATTATGGCCATGACTTCATTTTTATTTACTATTTTTATAAGCACCTATAATTTAGAACACTGGTTAAGTGTCAGTGGAAAGCTTCAAGTATTTATACAGTAGTAGAAACAGATAGTAGAAATAGAAATTCCTTAAATAATATAAAAATAAATGTTACGAAACAAGTAAGGTTAACAGTTTTATTGTGTTTACCTACCATGAAATATACTGTACCTACCATTCTTTTTCACTGTAAAAAGTGGTTTTGAGCTTTTTTCTCACGATAAAAGTGAAAATATCCCTGTCGCAACATCTTGCATAACATATAGCCGATCCAGTGTATCACTTGAAATTGTTAAATGGATCACTGTAGTTTTTATTTTACTTTTAGAGAATATGAACCAATTTAGGCATTTCTAATTTGTCATCAGACAAAATAGAATGCTTGTTGGGTTGTTGTGAGTGAGACTCGTGGTAAAGTTAGGCATGCCTAGTGTGAATCTAGGAAAAAAAATTCTAGTTGAGAATAAAATGTCTTCACCCCCGATCGAACTAACGTTTAAATATCTAAAATTCTTCAGGATATACAAGTTTGGAAGCTGTACTAGGTAGATTCGATTTGAAGTTTTTTTGTAATCACAATTGAAGGTTATAAATCCATTGGTGTTGAGCTTGCAGCTTAATTTCCCGGCGATGTCACCATTATAAACATAATTATGTCATTCCTTAAACCAGCCACAAACGTACAGTTTCAACTGACAGTTTGAACTGAACGGTGCAACTATACAGTTTTAACTCTACGTGTGTGGGTATTTCAGTCTCAGTTCAACGCAACTATGCAGTTAAACTGAGACGAATGAAATTTCAATTTTTTAAACTGAAAGGTTGAACTGATTGTTACGTGTGTGGTGGTTTAACTGTACAGTTCTCAGTTCAATTTGTGTCAGGAGCAAGTGCGTTTGTTTTTTTGAGTTTTTTTAACAATATGATTTTCGTGGAGTTAAAGATGTTGTTAGGTGAAATTGTCCTGCTGTTTTGAATCCATTATAAGAACGGACGGATTGAACTGTACGTGTGCGTGTTTCTATGGTGTAAAGTTTCACCTGACAGTTTAAACTATTCAGTTGAAACTGTCAGTTAAAATTGTACGTGTGTGGTCGGCCTTAGACACATTTAGAGAAATTGACAAATCAAATTTATCAAAACAATTTTTAAAAAAATTCATATTTTTCACGTTGTTTCATGATTAATCACTTATGTTTCTATTTTATTTTCGTACCTTAAGATACCTTCTTTAGTTTAATAGCTTTTGAGTAAATTTCTAAAATGATGAATTGCAAAATGGATTTTGAATTCAACTTTAAATGCCCGACAATTTAGATTGTTTAAAACAGACGCAATATATTAGATAAAAAGCTTTTATTCTTGATCTTGACTACTTTAATTCTTTCAGTTTTGAATAAAATGGTTATTTTTTAATGTAAGAAGATAAAATTACTTATTCACTTCTTGCAACCATTCTCTAAATCGTTTATATTCTAAGTAAATTTTAATTTTACATCTGTTGCCTATAATTAGTTTTTATTTGCAAAATAAACAAACAATATTTGAATTTAAATATCAGTTTTATTTTGAAACAGTTTCAACTGTAATAAAAATGAACGACCTACAAAATTTCGTATGTATACTCTAAAGAGAATAATCGGATAAAATTTTAAAATAATTATATTAATTATATTTGAAATTAGATTAATTAAATGACAAATTCTAATTGGTTTTTTTAATGAAGTTATTAAATTTAATGAATTAAGAAGATATAAAAATGAGATACAGGCGAAACAGACAATTATAGTAATTAATCGTCTTCTATCAGTAGGTACCAACTCCAAATATCTGCGGTTACATACAATCTTAATATGTACTAGTGACAGAAATCTTAGGCTTTTATATATTTTTTTTAGAGATTTTCACTTTTCAGGCTACTTCCTGAAATTAACCTTCAGAATCTAAATTTAATTTCACATTTATAATTGGGCTATCACACTCTATTTCTGAACTAAATTTCAAATTTTCACAGGCACCAAAGTGGTTCCATAAGCGTTTCATTTTGTCAGTTTTGCTACGGAACACAAAAAAAAGAAAAAAATGTTAACCGAGCTACGCATACAAGCATATGCAAAATTACTGATAATAGAACACCTATAGGTTTATATGAATCGGTTTTTTTTAAAAGGGCGTAACTCACTAATTTACCCATTTTGAGTTTTTACGCATTTCAAAAACTAGGTAAATAGCTCTACAAATTGGTTTTGAAAAAACTGTTGTCATGCATTCTGTTCAATTTATATTTGATATTAAAAATTGTGATTTTTTTAAACGGGCGTATCTCACTCACATACGCCCTTTTAGAAGAAAACATGTAGTGGAACCAACTCATTTTTGAGTTAAACTTAAACAAGACGATAATAAATTTTATTATTATCTCGTAGTTTGTTGTCGGTGTTTGACAATAACGCTCTTATCGACAATAAATAGTCTTCAAGTTTGTCTCTAAAAATTCACTGTTGAATAATATGTAAATCAGAAATCAATTAGTTTTCATAATGAGTGATAGTGGTAGTGATAGTGATAATGAAAGTCCTTGAAAGAGAAGACGGGCACATCTTTCTCTCTACAAAGCCTACAAAGTAGTCTTTAATTTTTTTTAAACGTTTGGCTGCGAAATACGGTTTGATAATATACCCAACATGAAACATCTATTTCATATCCCTACAAAAAAATACCTGTCAAAGAGGCAAAAATCAAAGATTTGTTAAAAATTAGAAATTATATTCCAGAACAATAATATAGTAATTTCTACAACGAAATATTTTCTTGTCCAACATTGAAGAGTGACAACGATTGTGATCAAAATTAAAAATTTTCAAGAAACAAAAAAGTTTTCATTTTTAGCGAATTTTTTTTAGTCGAAAATTCAGCTATTACAGCCACTCTCATGACGAGACTTGAGTCCGGCACTATAAGAGAAATTTGTTTTATGGTACCTAGAAACCGAAAATGACATTCACTAATATATCTTGTATGAGTTCTTCAGTCAGACACATCCGGTGTTCGGAACATAGATTTTTGGGTATTTTTCGTAAAAACAAATAAATTTTTTGCCAGAATTTCGCCAATTTCAAAAATTTTTGCTACACTTTTTTACACCATTGGAAAGAGGATAAAGAATCACTTAAAAAAGTTTTTGAATCGTTTTTCTATCTAAACTAGTTTCCGAAGAAAACTAATTTTTGTAAACAGAAACTTGCTGTGTTATGCCGGATGTTACGATAAGGGTATTTTAATTTTTATTTCATTTATGAAGACTATATGGCATGTAATAAACTAAATATTTCATTTTTATTAAAATTTTTAAACCAATTTTAATAGATTTTTTGGTTTTTTTCTCCCGAACATCTCAATTAAAGATAATTTTTTTTTAAAAGGGCGGATATTATCAAACTTTGAAAGCTTATAAAAAGTAAGATATCAAGTTTAGCATGAAAAATTTTTCGAAATTTTGTCCCATTTTAGCTGAATTAAAAACTATTAATCTTTTAAAACATTTTTTTCAGAAACATGGATGCAAAAAAAGTTTTTTTTCATTTTCCCACAAATTCGGTTTTTGTGATATGCGCCCTTGTAAAAAAAAACAAACCGATTCATATATAGAACATAGAATGGTGCTACTAAATATTTTCATTGCTTCATATGATTCACCGTTTATAATTTCATTATTATTAAAAATTCCTGTCCTCACTTATTATGGTACTTAGTACGAAAAAAAAGACATCAAGGCACAAAAATTTCAATAAAAGTATAATGAAATTTTCTTATCATTAAAATTGTCAATTGCTGTTATCCTTAAAAATATAAAAGTACTTTAGTTTGGTAATTTTTTTTTATTTTAAAAATTACCGTCGAGTTTGAAAAATTTTTTTATGAAAATGAGCACTTTGGCATATTACATAGATATTTTTAGCATTTGAAAACATTAAATGCATTTCGTTTTGTTTTGAATATACATATACCTAGACATTAATTAAAATTTGCATGTTGTATATAACATTTGCGTGTCGCTAAAAACTACCCTATACAATTTTTATACAAAGTTTTTATCTATTTATTTTTTTTAAATAGCAAAAATAGAGTTTACGTTTTAATGTATTACGTAGTTATAAGGTATGAAAACTTTCTTTGTTTATGTTCTTTATATTATGTGAATGATATCTTAGAAATGTCATCTAAAACCAGTGGCGTAATTAAATTCTATGTTGCAACCTATTTTTTTTTTAAATAGAAAATTTAATGTTTGTTTGCTATATTTCTATGTTAAAATAAAAATAAATTATATAGCCCAGGCTAACGAATTTAAGTTCTATTAAAAGAGCGAACTTTTAAAATCTTAAAAAGCATCAGTTTTAGCAGTCAGGATTACTACACTGTTAACGTTGGGACGAAATAATTGATCTTTCTTCTCATCTTTTTCTTATCAGCGGAAAAATGGTTCGAAGCGGTGAAATCGCCATTAAAAAATTAGGATAAAAAAATAATTTTTCAAATATCTCGAAAACGATAAGAAATAGAGCAAAAGTTTAAACTGGCGATATTACTCTTTTTTTAACGAGCTAGGTATCTATTGATATACAATTTGTTTAAATTATGTCAACAGGAGTAGTTGAGGGTTAAAATTTGGGGATTTATTTTGTAAAAAGAGGATAAAGAATAAAAAAAATAATAAAAATTTTTTTCTGATTTTGAATTTACGCAAAAAATCGACCTGTCTTTGCTCAATTTTTTAGTATTAATTTTAGGGATAGTTACCTAGGGAATAACTGTGTCGAAATAGGCGTACTATTTGAGTAGTTCAAAAAGTTCTTCTTCATGTTAAATATTTCAAGGCAATTAGAACCGTTACTTTCTGTAACGGTATATTTCTTCCGTTTTTTGCTAAATTTCAAGTTTTTACGTTGTATAATAAATTTTAGAGAAAATCACCTGTGATAGATAAAGACGTGATGGATACTTATTTTATCTTTGTTTAGAACTGTATTTGGAATATCAATCACAATAAATACCTAATATTATTCTTGCTATTTTTAGATGTTTTTTACACTGAAGTACGCAACACGGGTAGCAATGTAGGTATTAATGTCAAATAAGAAATATTCTATAGCTTTATAAAAAATACGTCATTTATTCTATTCCTTAGTTCTTCTGAGGTTTTCTTTCTGTTTCGTCTAACCATAACGTTTACTTTTATAATGATATGTAAATGATTTCTTTTTGAAAAAAAAAACAACCTGGGCACAATTCTATTAAAACTGTGTGGTCTCTAAAGAAATTAAACATCAAAAATACAGA
Source organism: Brachynemurus nebulosus (assembly GCA_035578155.1). Classification (NCBI taxonomy): domain Eukaryota; kingdom Metazoa; phylum Arthropoda; class Insecta; order Neuroptera; family Myrmeleontidae; genus Brachynemurus; species Brachynemurus nebulosus. Next base: position 38,367,377 of record JAPWDM010000008.1, on the reverse strand, counting down.
ATTAAATATATTTGTGTGATCGTAAAAGGTAAAACAAGTGGTATAAATATTTTATTATTATAACAAAATAATCCTATTTAAATTAACTTTTGTAAAGTTTATTAAAAGGACATTTAAAGTTAAAGGTCACGGGTTAACCATTTTCTATATTAAGAAATTATATAATTTTATTAATCCAATAAATTATTTATAATCATTTACCAGAACGTGGTGACATGACGTTATCTTTAACAAAATCGTGAAATAGAATCGTTATCTATCTAAAACAAACTTTGATATTGTTCTCTAGCATTTGATTTGGGTAGACGTAACTTGATTATTTGTAAGTTGTTACCTACATCACAGTTTAGTTTAAGACTATAGTGCTCCATTTATAATAATGATTTTTATAATAGAAATGAACATTCACATCGTACTCTCTTTTTCACATCTTTTGTGTTATTTTCACTATGTGTTTGAGTTTTAATAATGTTGTCAAAACTATTGTGGTTGAACTTTAAAAGATCTTTTGACATTTCAACTTATAAATAATGAAGAACGGAACAAAGTTGTAAATAAAATATAAGATAAATTTAAAGTTTGTGTTCTTTGCAGAGAATGGAGTGAGTCGGAGCATTCGAAACGCACCTAGCCAAAGTGTCTTCATCTTACTTTTAAGAACATTACACTTGTTTTGAAGTGCTTTTGTCTTACTTTTGAGACAGTATACATACCTTCACCCTTCTTTCAAGAACATGGAAAGTGAGACAGGAATATACAAATATCTCCAAAGTAAGACAGAAACACTTCAAAACAAGTGGAATGTTCTTAAAAGTAAGATCAAGACACTTTGGCTAGGTGCGTTTCGAATGCTCCCAGTGCCTATGTTAGCCACAAATAGATATTTTAGACCAGTGTTTTTCAATCTTTTTCATGGCGCGACCCCTCTAGTATGGAAAAATATTTCGCGACCCCCCTAGTATAGAAAAATATTTCGCAACCCCTACCAACTTTTATTTTATTTTATGTTATAAATATCGGATCCGTTCATCATTATTGATTATTTTGAGTTAGGTGTCAATTAAATGCCTAACAAAGGACTTTAAACAGGCATATTTTTATGTCATCATCGAAGTTTACGATTTTGGTAGCTACTGAATACGCGCGTGACTTGTGTGAGCGACGTGATGAGCGCTATGTGGAGCATAAGGCGAGAAAATGATGACACTTTTGAATTATTTGAATTGTAAATTCGCTTTGAATTGTGTTTAAATTTATTGAGTTGACTTGTTGTTTGTTTAGTAGTTGCTCACTGTTTTTTATTGTCTAATATCCAATATTCTGTGCTCATTATAATTACTGAAAATGGATGAATTTCTGGAAAGACATGCACAACCGCCAACTTTAAGTTCCAATGAGAGTAATGAAACAAAATTAATGAAAATGAAATTAAAAAATAGTTTAGCTCTCTTTAATTAACCTTTTCTTTATTAAATATTATATATTGAGCTAGAGTGGTTTCATTGTTAAAGTAACTGCGACCCCCTTAGAAAGGCTTCGCGACCACCCAGTGGGTCGCGACCCACAGGTTCACTGTTTTACACTGAAGGACTTTTTATTTTGTTGAAAATATGCAAATTTATTCTACATAAAATTCTACCTGAAAGTTTTAAAACTTAGATAGGGTAAAAGCCCCGATTGTGGAACACTATTTTTAGGTATTTCATAAAACTTGCTTATAAAAATTAATAAATGAATTAAACACCCATTTTTTTTTCTTAATCCAATGAATATATAAGCCAAGAATTTTGATTTATTAATGTTTTGTTTTATAATTTGTTGAAACGTATAAAAAAACGGGCAGAATATATTAACACCCTTTGAAAAATCAGCATAGGCACCTAAAAAAAAACACTTATTTAACATACATGGCATACAGTCCCATCTTTTGACGTATACTGATATGACGAGTTTGATATCTACAGCACTGATTATGTATAGAATATAGTAATTATTTAAAATAGCGAGAGACATAGCGACATCTTTTGATGTATCTATGTAAGTATTTATTGATGGTTTTCTAGAAAACTGACACAAGTCAAAAAACGTGATTTTGCAGGAAATCATTTTTAAAATTATTGGAACAGATTATTAAAGTTTTTTCATCATCAAACTTTTATGCAAAATGGCGCACAAATCCCATGTCATAACATAATAGTGTCCAACATAAATTGCTAGCAGTGCCACAAAGCGTTCGGTCTGTGAAGTACGTTTAAAAAATTAATATAGGTTTCGTAGTACTTACAGTATACGATTTTCGTCACCTAGTGTCATCTAGGATGTTTTAAAAAACATCGTGTACCTACTTTCTAACTTACCCATCTACCATTGTTAATTTTTAATAATAGTTAGATTATATGTCGTTTCAAATCTAATATGTCTGACGTTTTTATTTAATAATAAAAATTTCGAAATTTTAATTCAATATTAATTATTTTTCAATTGATTTTACGTTCTGAAATAAAGAAAATATTAAAGGGAAATTATAAAAACAGTTAGTTAAGTGTTTTAGGCCCAAAAATAAATTAAAAATGTTTATAAAATAGGTAAATAATAGATCATTCTCAAAATGGAATACATACCCTAAAACTTCGAACTCATTTAAAAACACTTCTACAAATAATATTTAACCCGTATAAAAAGATAATTTAGCTTTCCTAATCTCTTAAATGGACTAATAAAAATTATTTGTATACTTTTATTATGCTAATAACTTTAAAAATTCGGTGAAAAATGTTACAATTTATAACTCATGTGTTTTGAATAATGATCCACCATTATAAAAATTCACGAATTCAACAAAAATTGTTCGATATATATATATATATATATATATATATATATATATATATATATATATATATATATATATATATATATATATATGTATGTATATATATATATGTATTTCTTAAATTAAGTGAGGAAACATTAAATGCGAGGTGAATTTAAATTGAAAAATAATCATTCTATTAATAATAATTTTTGTTATCAGAGGTTTCTTTCAGAAATAACTTCATTAAGATATAAATGTCAAAACTGTTTTCTATTGGATCGCGTTCCACAAACGGGGCTTTTACCCTACTCAAACTAGCGATTACGAAAATACCTACTGCTGGGTTCCGCCTTGTGTACTACTTGCAAGGTTTGTTTACTGGGCTTAACAATTCATAAAATTTGCGCTGTTTAGTTTGCAAAATACAAACTTGTATATTTTCTTGGATGCCATTCTAATTTTTTCATAATAACTTCAAATTCAATTGTCCCGCAGTCTGAAATATTGTACATACCAACTCTGTCAGGAATCATTTTGGCCGTCGTCTAGCTCTTAGTTATTTTGATTATTTAATTTGGAAGGTGGCGAGGTCAAAAGTAGTAGCTCTTTGAGAGTTCTAGAGCTTCCACTTTATGTATAAATAATGTTACTCCACTTCAACCTCTATTTTAAGGGTTGTTGAATTTACGATTTTAAGGATTGTGGACTGTAACCGAATTTTGGTAATTTTTGACAATTCGTGACAGCTGGCCACTCATTTTAGCTAATTTTTTTTAATGGTCCGAACCAAGCAATTTTTTTTTTCACTTTTGTGGCAATTGGGGTCTTTTGACAGGTTTCAATAATTTTCACAAAATTTATGGATAATCTTGATAATTTGATATCTTGGTCACTTATGTCAGCTAATAATTTTAACCTCCTCATTCCAAATACACTTTTAATATCTATTTTCTTTTTTTTTACTTGATTTCGACTATAGTAACATTTAAAAGTTTGATAACAAATTTCATACATAGAACATTCTAAACAAATATCTTGTTTCCGTCTCTGAACATTCATAATAACATATTAACCCTCATATATTAAAAAACTTTGTATTATTTTATGTCAACTACAGTCGACGTTTGAAACGAGGAGGTTAATTGCTTCCCGTAGTCTCCTGTCTAATTAACACGGCTGACGTAAGTGCACACAGAACTCATGGGTTAAGAACTCTTAAAGAAAATTTATCAAAAATATATTCCGCGATGGCGAAGGCGCTGAAAAATATAAATTTTAAATTACACTTTGGTTAGTTTTTGCCACTAATCTCAATATATTTCAGCATCTACGATTTGGCAATGGACTAACAATAAAACTATAAAGATTTTGATTATTTGTAAGTAATAAAGGAAAGCGAGTATGACTATATGATGATTCAAATAAATTCATCTTTGACCTAATTGCAAAAGTCGGATTTTCCGTACATTAAAAAATTTAAAAATTAATGTTCAAAGTTTTGTAATGTATTACCTCTTTCGAAATACAAAATAATAATACCCCTGTCGCAGCATCCTGCATAAGATAGCGAATTTCCATTTACAAAAGTACGTTTTTCTCGGAAACTAGTTGATATAGAGTAATTGTAAATAAAAAAACCTTCTTTATGTGATTTTTCCGCCTCATTCCGCCAAATTTTTTTCGTGAAATTAAATTTTTCGTGAAAAAAATTTGGCGGAATGAGGCCGAAAAATCACATAAAGAAGGTTTTTTTATTTTCAATTACTCTATATCAACTCGTTTCCGAGAAAAACGTACTTTTGTAAATGGAAATTCGCTATGTTATCCAGGATGCTGCAACAGGGGTATTTATGTAATCTTTTCTCCTCTTTTAAATGGTGTAAAAAAAATTTCACAAAAATTCTTGAATAAGTGGGAATTTTGGCAAAAAAACAATTTTTTTCAAGAACAAAAACCATGTTCCTGGCTAACGAACTTGTCCAACGGTTTGGGACCTTTTGGGAATATTTTCACCAAATTTCGTAAAGCTAGGACATTTCGTTCGAGAGTTATCGTGCGGACACATATACATATATACATATATACATATATACATATATATATATATATATATATATATATATATATATATATATATATATATATATACATATTTTTTTTTTTAGTGAATATTATTTTCGGTTTCTAGGGACCTCAAAACATATTTCTGCCATAGTCCCGGACTAAAGTCGCGTCATAACAGTGCCTGTAATAACTGAATTCCATTCTGGAAATTCGATAATAATAAATTCAGTTTATATAAATTATAGAACAATAAGGTTCAGTTAGGTTGGAAAAAATTTTGTTGGGTTCGGTTAGATTAGATCAAGTTCCCTTAGGTTCAGTTAGGTTAGAAAAAATTTTCGTTCACATTACTCCACCCACCGCCGTAAGGTTTCTAGAACCGCCCCGGTAGAGGATTTTCTTATTTTATTATTTTCTTAAAAACTAGCTAACGTAGAATAATAGTTCAAAAACCTTTTTTATGTGATTTTTTCCCCTCTTTGCAATGGTGTATAAAAATGTGGCAAAACTTTTAAATTATAGCAAATTTTAGCAAAAAACTAATTTTTTGCAAGAACAAAAACCATGTTCCTGGCATCCGACGTCTCTGGCTGAAGAATTCGTCCAAAATTTTTGGATTTCCAACGTTGTCACCAAATTTCGTAAAGCTAGCAGTTTTTCCTGAAGAGCTATCGTGCTGATACCTATATACCATACATACGCCGATACATACATACATGCATACATACATATATATATATATATATATATATATATATATATATATATATATATATATATATATATATATATATATATGTATATATATGCATATATATATGTATATATATATGTATATAAATATATATATATATATATATATATATATATATATATATATATATATATATATATATATATATAAATTTTAGTAAATATTATTTTCGGTTTCTAGGGACCTCAAAACAAATTTCTGCCATAGTCGCGCCATGACACCTACTGTAATAGCTGAATTTCCAGAATTCTTTCTGGAAATTCGTTAAAAGCAACCATGACTTTTTACATTTTTTTAAAGTTTGTATCCGTACCTATCTTTGTAACATCCGACAATACTTGACTATTCACTAAATATTTTGTTCCAGTGTAAAACTAGCTTGTAAAATTTTATTGCTCTTACTGCCAATTCGCATTTGTTAAAATGTAGGTGCATTCTCATTACGTAAAACACTAAAACTAACAAAAACTGATATGTACTAGCAACAACACTTAAATGCAACTCACGTAATTCTAGTTTTCTTAGCAGTTCATGTGTGTACAACACTAGTTTTTGAACTTTAAAGTACCACTTGTAACACATGGACATCCACATATGTACAAGTGTGTATATTTGTACGTACTACACATCGACAAGTACTACAAGCGTGGCGTTGATACATCACATATGTATGTACATACTATTTCTGAGTAAAACGTTGTTTTAAAATAATTATATTCTAAGTGATAACAATGAGAAAATGTAAAGAAAAAGCATTGTCACATTTTGTTTTAATGGAAACGGTAGAAAAGTAATTAAAATTATACTTTTTTGCTCAAGTTTCTTTGAATAGAATGCGTACAGTTAGTTTATTTTCATAAATATTATTTTTTAATGTCATGGTAGGCTTTGTATATGTCATTATTTTTTATTGTAATGCAAAATTCTTGCAATTTATTTTTCCCTTGATACTGTTTCTGATAATGTAATTACTTTTTCATAGATGTCTACATTTTAGCTAATTTCTATTCTGGAAATTCAGCTATTACAGCGGGTTTCATGGTAAGACCTGAACCTGGGACTATGACAGAAATGGTCCTTCACAGCTGTTAGAGAGCTAAACTATTTTAGATGTAAGTAGGTTATGTTATAGAAGATTCGCTAGGGTCCTGGAGGCCCAGAAATATCAGCCTACTCAACTAATTTTAAAAATTTTTTCACAGCTAGAAAGCTAGAGTATTTTAAATGGGTACAGGTTTTAGGTGAGGTCCCTCCGTACCCAATATTTGGAAATTCGTTGGGTTCCCCAATTCGTTTTGTTATGCAGATGCTACGACAGGAGTATTTATTATACAGAACAGATGTAACTACATAATTATATAAATAAAATATTGTGTATGGATGGATTATGTTTTTAAAGTGTTAACACGACACATCTAATTATAAATTCCGTTTTAATTTATAAGTTAGCAGTTGCCAGTTTTTCACAGGTATAAAAAAATAAATCAAAATATTTTATATTGTTTTTTCTGGCCATCAGGAGTTTTAAAAAAGAATTTTTGTTTAGTTATTTTTTATAATTATTTTTATCATAAATAATAGTTCTTATAAAATTTTATATAAAAAGATATACATTATTTCATCATATTTATTTTCATTCATTTATTATGAATTTAATGAATTTTTCTTGTAAACCATTCACATTTCACCCTGTAAATTTTTTTTTGTTTTTAAGTAAAATTTATAGTTGGAAACATAAGCTTTTAAGAGACAATAAAGATAATTAATTGATAATCTTATTTTCAGTGTGTGTGACAGATTTATATTTTAAGAGATTGTACTTGAACTAATTTTTTTTTTGATGTGCCCATTATTATCTAATACACCAATACCTCGCTTTGCGTTGTTTCGTTTTGCGTTTTTTCGAAGTTGCGTCGCTACTGAATTAGTACTAATTTTCACTGTGCGTCGTTAGATTTTCGAAGTTGCGATGTTTTGGGTTCGAGTCTTTAATTTTTGCTATAGAAAATCATAATTCACTTTGCGTCGTTTCAATTTCCGTCGTGTTTTTTGGAACGTAACCACGACGCAAATTGAGGTATTGGTGTATAATTAAATTGCTTTGTATTAAGTGTGTTTTTGATGGTACTTTGATGCTTTTATTTTTCTTAGCTTCTCTTAAAATTATCAAAATTCTGTTCAAATATATACCTACTGCTTGTTCGCATAGAAAAGAATATTAATAGCGCAATGAAGAGAAAAGGAGAAAAAAATCTAGATTAAAGATGAGCAAGTATAAAGATAAATCAATTATTATTATTTATTAATTAAGTACATTCAAAAAAAAAAAAAAAAAAAAAAACTAAATGTAATATATAATAACAACAGTTTTCCTTGCCATTTTTCATTGAATTAACGGGAGATTCGCCAACAAAAATATCAAAAATCGACCTTTTTTATTTATTTATTTATTTATTTATTTATTTTATACAAATTTTTTTGTTTTTTAATTCAAAAATAAGCTGAGTATAAATGGCTTTGAGGTCGACACTGCGAGATTTTTTCGCCTTCGCGTTCTGAAATCCCCAGTGAACCAAAATCAAAAAATCAAGAATTTTCTGAAAATATATGTAGGTACATATACAGTTATGGCACTAACTAGGATCTAAGAAAAAAAAACCAGCGAGAAATCGCATTATGAAACTATTTTTTCAAAAATCACCGCTTGTTTTCGACTATAGACAGCCGCGATTTTGAAAATATATTATGGAACCAAAAGATCCTAGTTCCTGCCAAAACGACGGTATCGAGAAATAATATGCACTTTCATTTATGTCGATATCTCAAATACTTTTTGAGATACATGAGGAACTATGTCGAAAAACGTACTTTCGAGAAAAAAGCATTTAAAGTTTTTTATTTAAATTGAATGATAGTAGCGAATCTCCCCTTAAACTTTTCGATTACGAGCTGGCTTTTGAGTAATTAATTAATAATTAATAACTCAATTGAAGAGTTCAATTACAGAATATTTACCTGAATAGCGTTATATATAATATATCAGTTAATATTATATGAAGGTTATGATTCGTAAAGAAACTCTTCAATTGTGTGACAGCTGGTATCGAACACTGAGTTGGTCATATGATTAGCATCTCCAGTCTTGTCTAGTAGATCGGGAGTTCAAACCGAGCGGGGGAGATACTTTATCTCCAACATTACCATATACCTTACACTTTAATTATTAGTAATCATTCAAATCAAAAACAATAGCACTATCTAAAAATGATGCATATCACCTTAGTTGTGACGCCTCTAAACAATGGGAAAAAAATTGGGTGATATACCTGATAATGAGTTAATTACTCGAAAGTCAACTCATAAGTGAAGAATTTAATTTGGTGAAAGGTGACAAAGAAAGAAAATTAATTTCGTATTTTATATTCTAGTTTTTAAGTTTAATTTGTATCTTTTTTTTTTAAACAATTTATTCTTAATAAAAAAAAAAAATTTTTAATGAACGTATATAATTCAAAAATAATTACATTCGATTTATATTTCAATTTGCCCATCTTTAGTATAATTTTCCTAGATGCGGCTGTTTAGTAATTTTAGAGTTTAATAGGTACGTATTTAAAAATTTGCAAATTTGAAATAATTAGAAAAACCACGTTTTATTATTAAATTTATAAAGAATTAAAAAAAATACTTAGGTAACATGTAATTGATTTTTTTTAACACTTTATCCAATTGTTCTATATGTTTGTACCGTATTTTACTCTTTTATGATTTTTTACCAAAGAAAAAAAAAAACAATTTACACTTAAAATATTTTATTATGTGATGATACTTTTGAAAAAGAAAAATTAAGTAGGGGAGAGACTTAATGAATGGGACGATTATTGAATGGTACAAATGGGTTTCAACTAACAAGAAACCGTTAGTAGAATTTTATTTTATAGTCATTAGGTGTCTTTTATATAACTATTTTTATGTGCGATATATGTGTTAACGATTTTCCGTTTGTTTCAGCAAAAATTAAGAAATACGATTTTAAGCAGAAAAAGTAACTTTTATTTTTTTACAAATTAGGAAATATTCTACAATAACCATTGCCTTAGATTAAATTCTATTAGTTGATTATTAAACAGCTTAGTATAGACTATAATTATACAAGTATTATTTGCACATTGAGGTTTAGGTACTTCTTATTTCTTGCCATTATCCTATTACTTGACAAGGGATATTGAATGGGTCATTATGAATATGACCTTGAATTTTGACGTTAACATCAAAGTCAAGGTCACCATCGAATGCGCCGTGAAAAATGGTGAGACTTTTATCCTCATCATTTATCCCGCTGAGATTTTTGACCATTTTCATATTTTTACTAACCTGTATAAACCGCATGAATTTTACATTGTATTATATATGTCCCATTCAATATTCTTCTTGTCCCATTCAATGAGAATGGAATTACTAAATGGGACAAAAAGCTAATTTTTTCAAACAAAAAATTTACTGTTATTTAAAAAGCATAAAATTTTTTTTTAGTTTAAAACGTAGAGTAATATTTGAAGTATCTTATGCCGCAACAATTAAAATATTTGATTACTTGGTTTTGAAGTTAGGTCGATTTTTAAAAAAATGCCCCATTCTTTAAGCCTCTCCCTTACGCCATTTTTTTTTAGTTTCATATGCCATGTGGGGTGTCGTTTGAAAGATCTTGTTATAGGGAATGCAAAAAAAATACAAAATATTGACTTGTATTTGTCCGAATATTTGGCTATTCAATTAGGTTAGTGGCCGAATAAGGTATTTGTTAAAAATGTTATGTAATACTTGAAACGTATTGTACTCAAAAATACGTTTTCAAAAAAGAAGCACATACGCTGTTGCAGTATGAGCACTACAATTTTTCCAGATGAAAGAATCTAAGAAAGCAATTTCAATTTTTTTTGGGACAAGGACCACAAGAGAGTCAATTTTTAGAATTTTTTTAAAGCTTCAATTTTTATTTATTTATTTTTTTTGACGTTCCGGTAAAATTTATGGTTTAGTAACCCAGCAAAATATTTTTTGTTAAAATGCCAGTTGATTTTCTGATTTCAGACTGCCCGGTCAGGCAAGAGCAAATTTTTTATAGTGAAATGACAATCTGGCAGTGTGAAAAAGGTTCTAAACCGACTATTTATAATGGTCCCTTAAAAGAAAACTATTCGTAATGTGTTTTTCTCTTATACTTTTATAGTTTTTCAAATAGTAAAAATAAATAGATTAGTGTTCACATTATACTAAAGTTTCTGTTTCTGTATAAAGTAAGGAACTGGCAGAAGGTTGGAAACGTTTTAACTTTTACAAGAATGGAAGGCAAAAATTACATGTTAGTAAAAATGTTATGAGTTCGATCTAAAAGGTTATTTTTTAATCAAAATACCATAAAAAAATCACGCAAACAATACGGTATTGGGGTTAAACGGACATTTTAAAAAAAATTGCATTTTTTCCATCTTGCCCGCTATGTGAAGGCAAGATGGAACTTGACGTTGTGCAAAATGGAATATATATAAAACACAAAAATAAATTAACAATTATTTACATTTTTTCAGTTAATTCAAAAAGCGAAGCTTTTTTATGTATAAATTTTGATCACAAATCCACATATATTATAATTCAAAAAGGTGTAGATTCAAGTATGCTGTATTTTTAACTTAAAAACAATATTTTTTTAAAAATATTTTCATTATTATTGTTTATTTTTTAAAATATCATACCTTCTAATGATCACAAATAATGATTCTGCTTGAGGAGTCAGTGTATATATTGCGTGCACATATTACACTGTATCTATATTGGTGGAAACATTTCCATCTTACAAGGGGAGTATCAAACATGGGAATCACGGATTTGGGAGAAATTAATATATGTTGTGGAATATATTTCTCTGAGTATTGTAGTGATAATAATTTAGGCCAATGCGACTTTATTTAGAAATTAAACGCACGAAAAATTTCGAATAACATATCGTGTTTGATATGTATCAGTTAGTTGGTATTGCCTGTAACAAGGACAGCTGGTGGTGTGGTTAGTGCTTGCTCTCATGTATGTAACTTTTTTATACAGACGGAAAGGTTCTATGTTCGAATCTATGCCTTTCCAACATAAATAATTCTCTTTTCAATTTTTTTTTTAATTTTTTCAATATTATACAATGGTCAATTACATTGACGATGATATCATTCTTTTTTTAAATGGAGATATGGTATTCTTTTTCGCATTGGCCTAAATTATTATCACTACCATACTCAGAGAAATATATTCCACAACATATATTAATTTCTTCCAAATCCGTGATTCCCATGTTTGATACTCCCCTTGTTAGGTGCAATTGATGGTTTCCATTTTGCCCGAAACGCTTAACCCTCAAGTTTTAATTTTAATAACAAAAGTGTTTAAATATTTTGAAATTATTAAGAGCAAGGCTTATTTTTAAAAAACTGATTATTTCAACACGACAAAAATATTTGATATTAATAAAATACTATTTTTTGTACAACTATTGAAAAAAGACTAAAACTTATTTAAAATTAACATTTTTATTGTATCACGCAACTGAACAAAAACCGCTATATGTATTTACACCATTTTAGAGACATCGGGGTATTTTTGTGTGAATTTTGATTACGAACAAAAAGATTTCCAATTATCAGATGACAAGATAGAATAATTTCAAAATTCCATCTTGCCTTCTATTTCCATTTTGCCTACCTCTCCCCTATACAACACACGTTCCTCTGACATTTTCAGAATAGAAATAAAAATAAAAGCTGAGAAAAAAACAATATTTTACCAAATACTATCGATAAATAATTCATCGAAAATATTTTCGATACCATAAGTAATTGTGAAAGGGATTTATTGTAATATTATGTATAAACAATATGATTATAACAATATCCACTTTCACGTCTATCTAAAGCTTTAACAACGATAATAAAAGAATGTAAAATATTTGACCGCATAAGATAAAATTGCGTGTGAACTAAAAAGAAATCAGAAAGTGTAGATTTGTAATTTTGTATTCCCATGATTTCCCATTCCTGGTTGTGATCAGATAAATTGGAAATGTTGCGAACAAAACACATGGGTTTGTAGGAATATTGTCACGTGCATTCTCCGTGCAATGTCTTCTTCATTTAAAAAAGGAAATCTTAACGAAAGTTGGAATGTTTATTTTCTTAATAGCGAAAGTGATCCATGACCTTTAAGACTAGTGGTTTCTTTTTAGAAAATATATACTTAGAAATAATGTTTTCTTTTTTCTCTAGTTATACATATTCTATATTTCGTTTCAACTTATAATTGTGTAAAGAGTGTAAGTCGACTTAGGCCCATTTTAGAGTGTCTATTTATCGTGAAAAAATTTTCATGGCAATTGGAAATCAATAAATATCGGTAAGAATTAATTTTTGTAGTACCTCGCAGGTGTAGCAATCTTTGAGAAGTATTTCTGATCTTGCAATGTACACTGTGATACAGAAAAGACGAAGGAAAATATCTAAATTTATTTTTTATAACTCCCACTTTAATATTCGAACGTTCAATATTCGAACCTTTTGTGGCGGGCCCAAAAGTACAGTAGCGTGCGTGAAAATAGCTGACCGTGCGAGAAAATAGTGATATTCATTTATTGAAATTAAACATGAAATAACAAAAACAAAAATAATCTACAAATTAATAAAAAAAAGTTTTTTTATATAACTTCATTAAAAAATAAAATTAATCCTACTTCATTATAAAATAAAATTAATCCTACTATTTTCTAAAATTGTTTAGAAATAATTAATTTTTTTTCTCTCTATTAAACTTAAAGTGAGGTATCCAGTAGGCTTAAGTTGAGGCAGTCGCTAAAGGGACTGACGTATACACAACGAGATCTCGTACGCTTACCCCCACGACCCGTCAGCCTAGTGGGGGTACACAGCGCAGTCGATCTCGTTGTGTATGCGTCAGTCCCTTTAGCGAGTGCCTCAATTTAAGCCTACTATAATATCTCTCTTTACGCATACGTATCGAAAATAACTATTTTGAGGCAGTAACCTGTGATTTTGTATTTTTTTACATTAACTATTAATTCTACGCAACTTTTTCAGATTACATTTTCTTCAATTTCCATTAATATTATGGTACTGCACTCTTTAGGCATAATTAGATTTTTACAATTAAAGTATGATATGGTAAAGCTGTCTTCAACAGGTAGTTGGCTGTTTTTATTACGACATTATTTTAAATAAATAAAATAATGGTGAAACATATTACCGGCTTTTAATATTATCTAACATATAAGAGTTTAATAATTTAATATTACCTATATTATGTGGACATAACTTTTTAATGTTCTTTGTACTAATATTAATTAAAAAGGTATAAATGGAGATGTCATTCATTAATTATAAAGGTACAATTAAATCTATAAATAACATAACGAAGTAATGAAATAACGTACACGATGTTTATATCTAGAGATGTTTAAAATACATCAAAAGTTGTAATTTATGTTTGCTGGTGCTGCTGGTTTACGAATAAACTAGACTTTTCAATCAAATGTTTAATGAATATTTCGACATCTAAATAGTCACTACGAGAAGATTTTGTGCAACACATTACTTTAATGTGTTTTGACAATTTACTTCCGTCTTTGCACTTGAAGGGTAATGATTTTCAGGGTATAAATTCTAATTAAAATTGTGAGAGAACCATTGAGACGATGAAATTCAATCAGTTTTCAAAAAAAAATTGAGGTTAAGTACCTGAATTTCAAATTACGATTAAGAAATGATCAGTGAGGTATCTAAATCCCTCTCAACTAAAGCTTTATTATTGCTGGTAATAATGCTACAGAAAATGAAATTGCATGCGGACCCATGAGGGCGGATTTTGATTATAAGAAACACACAGAAAAAAAAAACTAACTGTATATTACAAAAACGTGAATTAATATTACAAAATTTTTACTCCAATAGAACCGTTTAGTAATATTACAAAACCACTTTTATTAAAAATCTGAGTACTAAAAGGTTCTATTAATTCAGAATAATTTTTGTAATTATCACAAAGACTTATTTTTGTGAATAAAACTCAACGTATGTTTTGTTGAACATTTAATAAACTTTGTTATAATTACTAAATGGAATTTGTAATTGGTATGATTTATTTATTAATAAATACTAAATTTTATAGTAAATTTTACTATATTTTTTTGTTGTACTTACAAATAACCCCTGTAAATATTATTAAGGATATTTGTGAAGGAAAGGAACTTATTGGATATACTTTGATAATTAATGTAAAAAACAAAACAGATGTGACTATAAAATATGTACAAAATTTAAACTTCACATCTATTTTACACAGCATTATATTAATTATCAAAGTACATCCAGTTAGTCCCTGTAAAATAAGAAAAATTTTATTTTATATAAATGAATTTATTAATTAATTAATTAATAGAAAAAAATAAAAAGTTATGTTAAAATGTATTAACTTACAGGAGGTATGGCAAGTGTTTTAGAAATAATTCTAACATATTTTTATATTCAGAACTAATATTAAGCAAATTTCAATAAAAGATATAACTGTAGTCCAATATTCAATTACATCTTCAAAATCCAGTGAAAAATTTTAAAAAACAAAACGAAAACAAACATGTTGTTTATCTGTAAAAAAGCATATTTTACTAAAATATGAAACATAAAAAATGTCTAACCAAATAATAAAAAACTTACTTTTAATTTGTTAGTAATTTACTTGACTGAGGTTTTTCACATATAGTCGAATAATGGATTACATATTCGATTCAGAATCAAAGTAAAAAGATAAAATAGGAGTACCTAGCATGTTTTCCACCTGTAAAAAAAGAATATTTTACTGACTAAAATATGAAGCTTAAAAACATGTCTAACCAAAAAATAACCCTTACTTGAATTTGAAAAGGAATGCAAATTTGCTAGTGTTTTATAAATTTCTGAACTGAAGGAACTTTTCTTTGGTTATAAAAAAGTTTAACTGCAAATCTGAAATTATTTTTTCCATAATGTTCAAAATTGCTTTTAGTATCTGAAAAAAAAAGAGATCAAATTTTAATAGGAATATTATTAATATTTGTGAGCAAAAAATAATTTATGAAAATACTTACTAGCCATTGTCAGATTTTCGATAGTAAAACCATTAGCAAGTTTTCTTGTCATATGTCTAACGTACAAACAATCTTTTAAATTGAGATTGTATACTATGTTTTTTCATAAACTCTTGTCAGGTTATAATAAATATTTATGAAGATGGACTCTATCACAGAATGACGCTATGAATACTACACAACATTCTAAAAATCATAGAATTCGTTAATATTGCGCTTGCGTCAGTTATTTATTACAAAACTTTTTGTTATAATTACAAAACACAATTTTTAAATGAGAAATACAAAACTTTTTGATAATCACTAAATCAGGGTTTCTTTAAATGCATATATAGGTATTATGAACGTTTACAAAATATCACATAAACGTATCAACTTGTCAACTCTGCGCAAGCGTCATTTAATTATTACAAAAATTTTCGTTTTAATTACAAAAGAGACTTTTACTTTAAGCATGCGCATTTTGATTTTTAAAACAGTGTTATAATTACAAATATTTTTCTTATATTTACTTAAAATATTTAATAGAACTGTAATTAATGCTACAAAAATATACTACTAAATTATTTTTTTTTGTTATTACAAAAGTTTTTGTAATATTTACAAAATTTTATATTAACAAATTAATAAAACGCTATTTGTAGGATTAATAAAACTTATATTAATCACTGAAAGCGAGTTTTGTTACAATTACTCAAATTTTAGTTCTAACAACGAAAGCTAAATACTAAAAGGGGTTTTGTAAATAAAATCACTGTTTTTTTTTTCTGTGCAGGATGCTGTCGCAGCATCCTGCATAACATCCGAAAACCCTCGTGCATAGTATAGTGGTTCAAAAAAGTATCTTATTTGATTTTTTACGCTTTTTATCATGACGTAAAAAATAATTTCATAAAAACTGGAGAGAGTTCGTCCGAGAGTTATCTTACGGATACATAAATACTTAAATATAAATTTTAATGAATGTTATTTTCGGCTTCTAAGGACCTCAAAACAAATTTCTATCGTACTCCTGATAAGTTATGAATTTTGGGCCCAAATTAGATAAACATTTATCGAAATGGAATTAAAATATCAACGAAGAGCTAAAATGTATACCGTCTGAAATATGAAAAAAAAAAGAAAGTTTAAAATTCAATTTCAAATTTAATTCATTTTTGAGGCTTAAAACTCCCCTTATAAACGGGATAGTCCCCGATAGTCCTCTTTATACATAAGTAATATATGTAGTACCGAACATGGCATGCATTTGTATTGAAATGTTACTATGTTCTACCAACTAAAATTTTTCCATAAAAATATATGTTATAGAGTACTAAGAGACAAATTATTGAACAAAAAATGGGGGGTGTCGCTAACGCGTAAATGCCAAAAAAAATTTTTCTTAAATTTAAAAATTTAAAAAAATTAGTATAATAAAGGGATAAAACGTTAATTTTTTTTTTATTACTTCGTCTAAGGTGGGTACACAATATATATTAAACTCAAGTAAATCGGTTCAGTAATTTCGTCAAAAAAATTTTTGTCTGTTTGTGTATTCATAAACTATTAGCCTCGGAGGGTTGAAATTTGGAAGGAATGTATCTGGGGCTAAGAAGTATTATTTCCTATAAAAACAATCAATTTTGCGTCAAAGGCCGTTTTCCCTATCTTACTCGGCTATGCCCTTTGGTTGTAATAAAAATGGCAACTCAAAAAACTTACATGATATATATATATATATATATATATATATATATATATATATATATATATATATATATATATATATACATCTGTGTGTACTCGTCTTTTTATGATAGATAAGGAAAATAGTATACATATCGGTTCCAAATATTTCGGATACGGTTACGGATAATTACTTTCAATGAACATTTTTTTTCCCCAGAAAAAAGGGAAAAATTTTTACCCCAAAAAGTGAACGGCAAACACAAATCATCGGAAATTTATTAAAAGAAATATATGCAATAAAAATTTGCTTCGATTTAATCTCAGTTTTCCAACGGCAGTTGTCTGTTATTATCCGAAACAAATCTGGAACTTTTACTTTCGGATACGGTTTCGGTTTCGGCTATGTAATTAGTTCGGATATCCGATAGTTTCGGTTACGGTTATGGGTATCCATAACATCACTAACACATATTATATGCGCAATAC
The DNA here is from genome assembly GCA_035578155.1 of Brachynemurus nebulosus. NCBI lineage: Eukaryota > Metazoa > Arthropoda > Insecta > Neuroptera > Myrmeleontidae > Brachynemurus > Brachynemurus nebulosus. The sequence goes on along the minus strand of JAPWDM010000008.1, from coordinate 38,349,413 downwards.
ATTCTCTTAGCCATCTGTATTGATGGTGTTAGCTGTAATTACTATTTTGGTAACTAATAAACTTTATATGGAATTGTTGACGTGCTATAGTGTGGTTTCGCAATTAATCAGGATTCATTTGAGATACAGTACGACGTTCATGACCGTCAACGTGTTAATACTCTTCGCTATCAACATTTTTACCTACACGCTACTGATTAGGAATATGGATTAACTGGTAATATCCAGTTAATATTCTACCGATATTTTACCATGATTTGACATCATAAATTAGTTAATCAACTAATCAGTTTTTTTTTATGACGTTGAGAAAAATATGCAAAAGTGTTAGTAGTAGCCAAACGTGGTATACAATCTATTACTAAATTTTCTCACAATGAAAAAGAAAGGATATTTTTTCGAGATTTATATAAATATTATCAACATAATATATGTTTTTATGAATGAGCTAGCTAATTTAAATATTTAACTAGTTCGTTGCATGACGAAAATATTGGAATAAAAATATGGTTATAATAACACTAGGTATGCTTGGTTACCAACTCCAACACATGCAAGAAATTTTTTTTTATAAACAATATACCTATTATGTTATTTAGTTGATAATATAGAGTTGATAACGAAGCCGTGCTATGTTTATGATATTTGCATAAAATCATAATGAAATTAGCGATTTTTTTTTTTTTAATTTTGAGCAAGCAATTTATTTTGCATAAATATTTTAATCAAATTGGAATATTTTAAGATTTCATGTTATTTTATAAATTTATTTGTGCTAAATATTAGGACATATACTTGTGTTTTTTTGTTGGCTAATTCCTAACATTACAAAGTTGGTATGTCATACTATCATCATATGAGAGCAGTCATATAAAGTTGATCAGTTTATATTATTTATAACTTTATAGTTATAGTATAGTTTTACCTTAGAATCTTAACATGGTATACTAAAATTGCAACTAGTTTTAAGCATTTATCCTTATACACTGAGAAAAAAAATATCGTTAAAATAACTAAATGGTATATGTTGAAAATATTAGTTTCTAGTACATATGTACATACTAATCGTAGTACGTAGTACATATGTACATACTAATTCTATAAATTGTCATTTGACTTTAGTAACGAAATATATTATATAGATAATCCATATCAAATATCTCTTTATTGAAAAACCATGTTCCTGGCGTCGGGCGTTCTGGCTGAAGTACTCATCCAAGATTTTTTAATTTCCAATGTTTTCCACAAATTTCATACTAGTAGATGTTTTCGTTCGACAGTTATATATATATATATATATATATATATATATATATATATATATATATATATATATATATATATATATATATATATATATATATATATATATATATATATATATATATATATATATATATATATATATATATATATATATATATATATATATATAAATTTTAGTGAATGTTATTTTCGGGTTCTAGGGACCTCAAAACAAATTTCTACCATAGCCGGGCTAAAGTTGCGTCATGACGAAGGCTAAATACTATATATTAGGCGGACACGCGTTAGAGATATACATAAATACTAAATCTTCAGAAAGTCTACCTGTATCCTTCTGTCATAGACAATTGTCTCAGAAACTATTCAAGGTGAAAAATTTGCAATTTACTGCAGAAATGGAATGTGATGGCTTAATTGTAGACCTGAAGCTGAATTTCGATTCTATAGGAATTAGTTTCGGAGAATGACGAAAAGTGAGGAAAAATTTGAAGAGCATTAAGAAGAGTATCAAAGGAAATCTTATTAACTTTTGTTTATTTTTGGGAAAAATCCCTTAAAAATTGCTATTCCTGATTGTTATCACCAGAAGGATTGCTCAGAATAATTATATGAAAATATTCGTGAACATTAAGAATGGGGTGTAATTTAAACGAAAATTATCAGGACTGAATTTTTTCACGTAATTTCTTTGATATATAAAAATAAAGCTTGATGACACATTTTGCTTTGAGCCGATCCGGATAATTTTTTTAATCACTTTGTGATTTTTAATTTACATATGTGGTTTTTGGTCATGTTAACCAAGGAAGTCGAGTGCTTAAAGTTTCAGTTTAGCTGAACGATAAGTGAACATATGAATACTACGTGTATTTAAAATGCAGACAAAAGTCTGTCATACGTATAGTAGTGTTTCACAAGCACTCGATAATATTTGAAATTGAAAAATTGTAACTGCTTCTCGCATTATAGAGAGTACATACATATAGGTGGTTGAATGTTGTCTGTATCGAACGCCTGTCGAGCAAAGGACCGGTGGTGTAAGGGATAGCATACCTGGCTAGTTACCAGGAGATCCTGGGTTCGATTCCCGGCCGATCCGGATAATTTTTTCAATCACTTTGTGATTTTTAATTTACATTTGAGCAAGATGTTGTAAGTCAACAATTATGTCAACTTTAGTTAAACGGGTATTTCTGTAGATTTTTTAGAAAATGAATTTTAGAAATTATAAAGAAGAAAAAAAGATTAATTGATAAATCTATACTGGAAAAAATATAACAATTTCTGTACACTAATAAGGTATCCAAAAATTATTCCTTGACTATTTTAGAATGCTTCAGTGCGCCTATCAAGTTAAACTAAATAAAATTTTTTATTACGATACGATAAATAATATGTCGTAAATTTTTGCGAAGGTAAATGTTGCCAGATGTACAACATATACATATTTAGCTTGAATCAAGTAGTAAATATTGACATATTTGATTAATTCTAAGTATATATACCTAAGCTCATCTATGTTATTAAATTATTTAATTTCGTAACAGGTAAAATAGTTAGTTAATTAATTAAGCGTACTCTACGGTGAACAAATTAATTAACAAAATTAATTATATGTTTTGTATTTGTTTTTATACGAACAAAGACTAACGCTCCAACGGAAGATAAAATTAATGTACCCATAAATAAACACAACATTGGAATAGCAATAGTACCAGAGGCTTTTTTCGAAACAGTCAGTATACGTAACAAATAAATGTACGAATATAGATAGAATATGCATATCGGGAATTGATAAAACTATAAAATTATTTTACCAGTATTTTTTTTATGTTGCTATCAATTAAATAGTTTTAAATGGAATATTTGCAAAATATTCAGTAGTCGGTGTTCGACAAATATCCCCAATTTATTGCAAAACTGTAGCCTTAAAACATAGTCGTATCTCATATGTTAATTCTCATCGTACGTATCGTACTTATTACTTAAGGTAGTTGGTCGATAAAACCATTTTTTCAAAGGATTTTGACGAAACTTCTCTAGGTATTTATTTAATCCAATACCAATAATACGAGCCCTTACCGAAAAAAAAATTGACCACCCCAATTTTGAGAAAAACGATTTCATGGTTTTGTAATTTTAAGACGGGCTCTTATGGTAAAACTCTATTTTTTTTGAATAAAATGAAAACGTATCAAAGAAATTTGATAAAAATTTAATATGTTATTTCATACAAAGTTATAAACCATATTTAATAAGGACTAAAAATTATTGACCACGCCGTTTTTGAGATATAATTTAAAAACATCATTTTCCAACGTTTTTACAACGATTTTTCAACAATTCTTTTAAGCGAAAATTCAAAAAAAAACAAGTGGTATACAAATATAATAACTGCAAAATATTAATACATTATTTAATTTTTGATAGAAGAAAATTTTTTTGCTGAGATATACTTTTGTACCTGACTATCTCAGAGCAACTACGTTAATATTCTCAACCTACTTCCACTTGCTTATGCTTGTTTGTACTCTTTGTACTTAACGTACTCGCATTTTTTAAAAAGTCCATGCTAGAATATGTTAATTAATTTTTGTCAATGACAATTTTTGATAGATTATTCTTTTGTTATAATTTTTACAGTCGTATTATTTACAGGTTTAGTTGTACAGGTCGTATAGGTTATGGTTTTTACAGTCGTTTACGATTATAGCCAATAACATAAAAAATATAAATTGAAGTTTTTTTAAATAATTTCTTTTATTTAATAAAACAGACACATTTTTAAGAAGTTCAAAATTCAAGATGATTTCAATTGTTATTTTATTATTTTTAATATACCCCATTTCAAATACAATTGAGTATGAGTCCTCTTTAAAGAATTCTTTTATTCGAAACAAATGAATCTTTTATTCTTTTCTAAAAACAAACTTCAAATTTAAAATCTACGCAAGTGCAATAATGAAAGAGGTAAAGCCAAGAAAATGGAATTTCTTTAAATTCATAAGTGATGAATCATGGTTAAATTTAAGTGAAATGGATTATATTAATTTATGTAAATATTACGGCCTATGTCAGACGAAACTTTTTATTCGATGTAATCTTTGTAAATTGTTACATGAAAAAGGATAATTTTTGCAATTAACTGTAAACAAATTAAGTAATATAATAATAATTATTTTTTATTATTCATGCGGGAGAAGTACTAACTTGGCGCACACATTTCTGTACGCAAAATAACTGTTTGCCCACTGTACTCTTCCCGTATACTTTTTTGCGTGTGGAAAGTAACTTTCCACACGCAAATTGACAATAAAACACGCAAAATTTAATCAAAACACGCAAAGCCGCCTCTTAATTTTTCATTTAATAAATATTTCATAATTGTTTCTATAGAAACCACCAACAAAGTAATTTAAACAATAATTAATTCAGAAAAAAAGACGAACACTTAAAAATATTATTTTAAAAAGTAGTAAAAATGTCAAAAATAGTGGTAATAATAGAAAATACCCCTGTCGCAGCATCTGCATAACATAGCGAATTTCGAAATATTGGGCACTGGCGGATTTCATCTAAGACCTGTATCCATTTAAAATAATTCAGCTTTCTAAGAGTGAAAAGATTTTCAAAATCAGTTGAGTAGTTAATTTTTGGCGCTTTTTCGCATAAGGTGCATGGCGCATATACCCATCTAAACTAGTTTAGCTTTCTAAGAGTAAAAGAATTTTCAAAATCGGCTAGTTAATTTATTTTTGGTATATTTGGGACTCAAGACCCCGAACGGACTTTGTACAGCATAGTGCTATCCACCTAAAATAAGTTAATTCTCTAGCAATGAGAAAATATTGAGAATCGGTTCGGTAGCTTATTTCTATCCTATATAATATAGGATATTTTATCTTTCTAACAGTTAAACTATTTTTAAAACCCGTTGTGTAGTTTTCTATGCCGCATTTGCATTCGCAGGACAGTTGTGGATCTCAGATAACATACTGCATTTATCTAAAATAGTTTACCTCTGCAATAGTGAAAAAATTTTCAAAATCGGTCAGTTATTTTATTTTTGACACTTCTGGGTCCCATGGACTTTGACGGACCTTACATAACGTAATCTATAACTATCTAAAATAATTTAGCTCTCTAACAGCGAAAAAATTTTCAAAATCGGTCGCTTATTTTATTTTTGACACTTCTAGATCCAATGGACCTTAGCAGACCTTGCATGAGGTAATCTATATCTTTCTAAAATAGGTTAGCTCTCTAACAGTGAAAAAATTTTAAAAATCAGTCGGTTATTGTATTTTTAATACTTTTAGATCCAATGGACCCTAGCGGACCTTGCATGAGGTAATCTATATCTTTCTAAAATATTTTAGCTCTCTAACAGTGAAAAAATTTTCAAAATCGGTCGGTTAGTTTATTGTTGATATTTTTGGGTCCCATGGACCTTGGCGGACCTTACATTACGTGTTCTATATCTATCTAAAATAGCTTAGCTCTGTGACAGTGAAAAAATTTTCAAAATCGGTCGCTTATTTTATTTTTGACACTTCTAGATCCAATGGACCTTAGCGGACCTTGCATGAGGTAGTCTGTATCTTTCTAAAATAGTTTAGCTCTGTAACAGTGAAAAAATTTTCAAAATCGGTCGGTTAGTTTATTGTTGACATTTTTGGGTCCCATGGACCTTGGCGGACCTTACATTACGTAATCTATATCTGTCTAAAATAGCTTAGCTCTTTGACAGTGAAAAAATTTTCAAAATCGGTGGCTTATTTTATTTTTGACACTTCTAGATCCAATGGACCTTAGCGGACCTTGCATGAGGTAATCTGTATCTTTCTAAAATAGTTTAGCTCTCTAACAGTGAAAAAATTTTCAAAATCGGTCGGTTAGTTTATTGTTGACATTTTTGGGTCCCATGGAAATTGGCGGACCTTACATTACGTAATCTATATCTGTCTAAAATAGCTTAGCTCTTTGACAGTGAAAAAATTTTCAAAATCGGTCGCTTATTTTATTTTTGACACTTCTAGATCCAATGGACTTTAGCGGACCTTGCATGAGGTAATCTATATCTTTCTAAAATAGTTTAGCTCTCTAACAGTGAAAAAATTTTCAAAATCGGTCGGTTAGTTTATTGTTGACATTTTTGGGTCCCATGGACCTTGGCGGACCTTACATTACGTAATCTATATCTGTCTAAAATATCTAAAATAGCTTAGATCTTTGACAGTGAAAAAATTTTCAAAATCACTCTAGTTCTTTAAAATTTTTTTCCTGGCATATACATAAACATTATTATTATGTTATCTTTCTATAATATTTAATAATATTATATCATGACATTACCTTCATTATCTTGTTCATTTAAAATTCAATAAAAAAATTAAAAAAATCTTCATTACACATGCTTAAAATATCTGGTTAATTTTAATTTAAAAAAATGAGACAGAGATATGGTATTTATAATGCATAGATTTTGAATAACTACCGTTTGTTTTACGTAAAAAAAATGAAATTTTTGTATATGTTATATGCAACTGAGATAGAAATATAAATTACTTATTACAATGACAAAGAGAGCAAAATAAGGCAATAGTGAAAATTACGATTTTCTCGAAAACTACTTAACATAGAAAGAAAATTATAAGAACATTTTCTTCATAATTTTTTTTTCCTTTTCAACGATGTAAAAATCGAACTGTCTTATGATAGGATTGAATGATAAAAAATGGCCAGGAAACCTACTTCTAGGCAACCGACGTGTCTGGCTAACGAACTTAGCCAAGCCAATTCAGAATCCAGTCCGCACACAAAATTTCATAAGCGTTAGACGTTTCGTTCGAGAGTTATCGTGGGAACACATAAATAAATAAATAAATAAATAAATATATATATATATATATATATATATATATATATATATATATATAAATTTTAGTGAATATCATTTTCGTATTCTAGGGACCTCAAAACAGATTTCTGCCATAGTCCCGGACTCAGATTGCGTCATGAGACCTACTGTAATAGCTGAATTTCGAGTTTTCGAAATTCGCTAAAAGTATGTGAAATTTGTAATAAAAGATAGTATGTGCAACTCGTGCGGGATTGTCGATTGCCCCACTCAAGCGAATGAGCGCACTCACTACGTTCGTGCGCTCAACTTCGCTTTCATGGGCAATCGACAATTTCCCGCACTTATTGCACAATATATTATATTCAATCATTTGTTGAAAAATAAAAATGCTAAAAATTGAAGCCAAAGTACTGACACAAAATTTTTTTTTTAAATGCAGGAAAATACGTTTATTATCTCAATGGTTTCCATTTCGGTTTTCACTTTTGTTACATTTCTATTACCTATGTATGTATATTTCACTTTGAAATAACATTACATATTAAACATAAAATTCGCTTAAGCTAATTAGACTTAATAAATAATATTTTTAATTTACCTTTCCACTTATATTGATGTTGAAAAAAATTAAATTATTGAAGGTTTTCTGCACGTTAATTTTTTTGTACATGAAATTTATTAAGCAGGAGATAAATTAAATTGAATTATTATTGTTTGTTTATTAATCAGTTAATTTTAAACCCATTCAGAGAGACAAATGTGCTAATCTGCTTAAATTCAAAATTTTCGAAAACATAATAAAGTAATAAGCCCCGAACATAACCTACACGTCCGAAACCAATACATCTCCACCATCATTATTGATTATTGCGATAATTGGTAATCAATCAAAATTATTTATGCGTTTGTAATTAACCGAATTTAATAATTTAATAAGCAAAAACATTGTTTATGCGTACAGTACATAATACATACAGTGTGAATACCCGATTTGCTGGATATTGGTATAGTATATACGAGTCCTCGCCATCACAGTTCGTATCGAATGCGAAGAAACGGATTAGATAATAACATAGCTATACTACTAATAAGGTGAAAATCCGAATGTAATATAGAAATGTGAAATAAGGACTGATTCAAGTACAGAATAAACCCTGGCGGGATGTGTTAGGTGGCGGCATTAGCTGAGTTTTTTTGAGAGTTCCCATTTTTAAGTTATATTAGTTGGTTAGGTTAGTGTAACCCTTACATGGAATCTTGTGACGCTTGTATGGAACAAATTATTACTTAAATTTTTAAATTATAGCGGTTTACTTGATTTAAATTATTTTTCAAATACTGTTCATTGCCGACAATTATGAATTTCTAATCGATTTTTTTCACTTTTTTTCAAGCTTAAAAATTTTTTCTTTTTTCCCATCATAAAGTGCATAAAAAGCCTACAATTTAAGAAAAAAAGAACCTCGTACGATACAATGCACAAAAATCATTGGCCAGGCAGTTTTCAAATTTGACGTCAATTTTTACGGCGTATGTTAGATACTTTGACTTGAAATTTTAATCAGTTATTGTCCATGTTATAAACTATATTTCCTGAAAATTTCATTAAATTTCACTTAAAACATCCGAAGTTAAAACCAAAAAACCAAAATTTAGCAGTATCTCAAGTTTTATTTTTTTTAAGGTTGTGTGTGCAGATAAAAATTTCATACTGTAGCCGCCGGTAGACTATATCGTAGTGAATAGCCCCAATTTTTTTCGTTTTTTTTTTAGACCTACACATACCGAGATATATTCATCTATATTTAGAAAGTACGACTAAAATGGTCGATTTTTCATAAAATGGCCGATCACTTTGCTAGCGGCGGTTGCAAGTGGTAGAAAATGTTCATTTCGTATAGTCTTCGATGTAACTAAGTTGCTACAAAATAAAAATTTGAGGGGGGAAACAGTTCCTTATGCTTTGTTTATCCGACTCCATTATGAAGGGAATATACGGAGAAGATAGGAAAAATTTCGTAGAATTCGATGAACTATTTTTAAAAAGCTGAGTCATTGGAGAAACTCCCCAAAATGGTGACCAAAGCAGGCCAAAAATAGTTTTTCGCGTTTCTAAAGAAACTAAATTTCACACAAAAAAGTTTCATATACAAAAGTTGTAAAACTATTTCGTATCAACAAAATGAGACCAATTAAATGAAAATTCGTGTTTAAACAAATTAGTTATTGCAAAAAAACCACCAAAAATTGTGTTTCTCAGCGGTTTTAACGCTCACATCTTGAAGGGGAGAAAAATTTATGAAACTTGGCGAAAGTGTAGACCCTTGTAAGTAGAATAGGAACGTTAGTACATTATTTTCAGTTTGTAATTCTATGGAATTTTTCCTATCTTGTCCGAACTTTAAAGTTGGTGCTTATAAAATTAGTGCTTATGAAATTGGTACCTACCAAATAAATTTGACTCATCTAAAAACTATGCAAAAAATTACAAAAATTGAACTATATATTTTAATATGTATAGTACATTAAGTGATTGAGATTGTAAATTGCATATAACACACGAGCGAAATTGTTACGCAAGAGCCGCGTAGCGGCGAGCGTATAATTCCGTGAGTTTGTAATATGTCTAACATATTTGTAATTTTATTTTGACTTTTCTGAGTGTAAATATCATATTTAAATATAATGTTTAACCTAAAACAAATTAAAAGCATTTTGAATTTTATTCCCCATAATTATTTAATAAATTTTGTTAAAAATTGTTAGCAGCAGATATAATTGTAGTTTAACAGAGGATTTTTAATCAGAAAATAATAATTGTTAAACGTTATGATTTATTTCCACGCCAGTAAGTTAATTAAAATTAATTGCAAATGGGTATTATAAACAATAAATTGTTATATATAATATAAAATATGTATAATACAGTGGGTCCTTAAAACAATAGTGAAACTAAAAATACAATCGTTGTCCCTTATATTTTAAATACTATATAATATTTAAATATTAATAAACACTATAGAAATATTAGGGCCAATATTATAAAGCAAAAGATAACGGTCTGTTAGCTAACAGACAGTTAAATCTAACAAATTGTTAAACTAAAACTTATATAAAACAAACTACAACAAGAATCAACTCGATCGGATGATTTGTCTTCGAGTTATAACTGCAGCAAATTTTAAAAATGTAGTTTTGCTATATTTTACCTTTTAGTTTTAATCACTGAGAATTTTTACTAAAATTATTTACAATGTACTCACTATGACGGTCATAGTAAAACTAGATGAGTCGTTTAAATGTGCCAGGGTCTAGCTTCTCCACAACATATTACGGGCAGCCACGTTCAGAAACTCCCGAACTATCAACCTTTATATATTTCTCAATACCTCAAAATTAACAATGAAAATCAGAATCCTCTCTTCGGATGGCTGTAACTCAAAAACTATTTGAAATGGTTGTACGAAAAATGCGCACATGAAAATTGCTCGCACGAAATCTCACACGAAAACTCCTCACAGTGATAAATGCTCGCACGAAATATCCCCACACAGAAAATTCCGCATACAGAAAAATGCGCACACAGAAAATTCCGCACACGGAAAAATGCGCACAGTGATAAATGCTCACAAGAAAAATGCCCATGTTGATAAATCCTCACACTGAAAAATGCTCACATTAGTTATTAAACAGGTGACACAAAATTAATATTTCATTAACTTCTCATGCAAATAAGTTGTTTAATAAAAAATTAGACATTGGTTTAGCTATTTGGACGTGATTATGTAATCGTTATTGTATCTCCCAGAGACTTCTAATCTGGATAAAACTATCCTATTATTAAAATTATTGCTATATGTGTTGACGGTAATTAGCGTCTGTATCCTAAATTTTATCTAATTTGATTTAGTTATTTCGACGTGATTATGAAACTGGTTTTGCATCCCACAGGAGACGTCAATCGGGATAAAGTAATTCTATGTATTAATTTCGGGTAAATAATATCTGTGTGCCAAATTTCATTGAATTCGGTTTAGTCATTTCGATGTGATTATGTAACTGCGTTTGCATCCCACAGGATCCTTCAATCGAGGTAAAATTATTCTGTGTGTTAATTCCGGATAAATAGTATCTGTGTACCAAATTTCATTGAATTCAATTCAGTCATTTCGATGTGATTATGTAACTGCGTTTGCATCCCAGAGGAACCTTCAATCGGGATATAATAATTCTATGTGTTAATTCCAGGTAAATAGTGTCTGTGTACCAAATTTCATCAAATTCGTTTTCATTATTTGGGAGTGATTTTCCAAGTGGTTTTGTAACTCTCAGGGACTTGGAACTGGCATAAAGTGTATCCTGTGTGTTAATTCAGTGTATAGAGAGTCTGTATATAATATTTTATCAAAATCGGTTCAGCCGTTTTGGCGTGATTGATCAACAAACATCCAAGTATATAAATTTTCAGATTATACTAAGACCAAGATTTCTATACCAGATTTAATTCAATAAATTGGTACAACTGTTTTGTCATTAGTGACCTCGTGGGAGCTCTTCATCAGAATAAAATTATAATTCGTGTTAATCTAATTCATATATACTATCTTTATTACCAAATTTAATTAGTGTCGATTCAGCCAATCTGGTCTCATAATAAATTTGTATTTTCTCCTACGGGAATATTCTACCGGGATATAATGCGATCGATAATTTAGTCTGGATTCTAAGATGTCTAATTTTTTATTAAACAACTTATTTGCATGAGAAGTTAATGAAATATTAATTTTGTATCACTTGTTTAATAACTAATGTGAGCATTTTTCAGTGTGAGGATTTATCAACGTGAGCATTTTGCTTGTAAGTATTTATCACTGTGCGCATTTTTCCATGTGAGGAATTTTCTGTGTGCGCATTTTTCTGTGTGCGGAATTTTCTGTGCGAGGATATTTCGTGTGAGCAGTTATCACTGTGAGGAGTTTTCGTGTGAGGAGATTTCATGTGAGCAATTTTCATGTGCGCATTTTTCTGGTCACCATTTGAGATATGCACTTAAAATTTTAATATGTTATTTTTAAAGGTATAGACTATCGAAATATGCAAAAAAAAATTTTACAATTTTTTGAAAACGTCACACTAGTGGTGCCCCTTAAATTAATTTAACAGAACGTTAAATTTAACTGTCGATTAAAATAATTTTATAATATTGGCCCTTAATGAATTTTATATTTTTGCCTATTTCTCGAATCTAGTTTACTACGAATTAAATTTTTCTAATACGCTTTTAATACACTCGTTTTCTGCTAAACGTAACTGGGTCTAGCATTAGTTTAGCAACACAACTTTTGTCTGGCAAGTTAATTATATAGCTCATCTAATAGTCAATAAAAAACGTATTAAAATTTCAGCTTTGCTAAATAACCAAGGAAGTTAGGTACTATGCAATATATTTGGCTAGGTAGACAGATCGCATGTTTTCTAAATCATCAAAAAGGGGGGATATGAGGGAATCTAATATGTAAGTTAGTATACGAAATTCAAATTAAAAAGTCAAAAGTGTCCCGATTCATTCCATTTTATGGTATTCATATGATAATTTTTTTCCCTTCGAAAGGAAATATTATTTTTTCTTATTAAAAAAAATATATATAAGGTCGATTGAATGACGGGATTTTAATAGGGAAAAAGGCTTCGTTTAGTACACAAAATACATAATTCCATTTGTAATTTATATTCTATACTATATTCGCAAACCTTTTTCAAAAAATCTTTTTATAAGTTTTCTTGGAAATCACAAAAATAGCAAAAAATGAATATATGCTTACCAATAAGAAATATAGAATATTTTGACCATAAGTATATTGATTTGTATATTTAGGTATAATTTAATTTTTTCTTTTTATCTGCATAAAATAGAGGTATATAATAATATAATGGAAGGAAATATCTATCTAAAAATTTTCTTTTATATTATAAAGAAAGTAAAATTATAGTTAAACAATTAAAATAAAATCTTTATTTTAGGAAATACTATTTGAATGTTCTTTAATTTTTTATTGATGTCGCATCAGTTTTGACAACTTAAAAGAGGGCGTCAATCCTACCAAACACGGGGATTTAAAAAAAAAAGAAAACATAGGCGAAACTTTATTGAAGTTTTGCCTATCCTATTGTGCGTGATTCAAATAAAACATAATACTTTTTTCCCTAAATATTGATTTTATATTTTGTTTCGACCTTAGTTTCTTCAAAATGTACTGTACGTAAAACTAAAGAGACCTAGGTCGAATTTTAATGGTACAATCATATTCGTTGAAATATTGTAAATATCACATTTAAAGTTAGAAGAGTTAGGGCTATTTTGCTAGGACCTCTACTTGGAATACTTTTTTCCTGGATAAGTCTTTGAATAATAAGTCTAAATTTTTCATATCGGTTAGTGTGAGAACCCGATCGAAGGAACGATAAACTCTTGTCATAATAATGTTTAAATAATAGACAAAGAAGTTTCGATTTTTCACTTCGAAATAAAGGGCAAAAAACTACATTACTTTTTATAGCTTTCAACTTCTTTTACTTGAAACAAAATTTATTAAATATTTCTTTTTTTGTATACAAAGAAAGAACAAAATTTAAATTTATATTTTTAGACGATCGTAAATGTTTATTCGATACAAAATTGTATCGAACGTTATGCTCCAAAACGATCCATAGATATACATTTTATTAGGTATATATATAATACATACGATATACGATACAAGTTGTTTCGGTGCTACTACTGATAAAATAGGTTAATGAGCTTACTAAAAAATTGATGCTAATGTCATGATGTTGATTTTTAAGAAATAATTTGTGTGACCTATTTACAAAATAGTAGTATTGTTTAGTGTTTTTGATCACTTTTGGAAATATATAAAATTTTTGATGGGGAATCTAAAAAATCTATATAAAAAGAATAAAAGATTTAAAATCGGTATACGTACAATCAAAAATCGACTAACAGAAAAACGTACAAACTTGAAAATTCAAAAAGAAAAATTTGGAATTTCGCCAGTACGTACAGGATAACTACCCGATGCAGAGGCCTAACTACAATAGAGCAGGTGGAGTAGTCGCTTCAGAGCGCATGATAAAAAGGTACGTAATAAGTGGGGAAGAAATAGGGCGCAATAAAGCAAAGACGACGTTTTTGTTTCTTTGCTTACCACTTCTGTTTTTCGGGAAAGTGGACTCTTCTTAGGGAGGGGGGCCTTGCCTTAAGTCCGATGACATTAAAAACACTAGTTGGTGCTAAAAAACTCACGAGTTAAGTTCACTTTACCTAGCATACAATTGAAAATTTTCAATATTTTCCGTATAAACATTTCAACTCTCTTTTTCTCTTATTTAAATTTTTATTTTGCATCAAAAACCGGAATAAATTGTCTGAAAAGATTGAACGTATTGTTTGTAAAAAAAAAAAAAGAAAAAATGTACCATGTTTACAACACTTTCCAATATAGTAATGTAACTTTAATTTCCATAATAAAAATTACCATTGTATTTTATGGTATTCCCTAACGGTTCGAATTATACATATTTCTCACTTACGAATTGTTTGTTGTGAATTAAAATTGCGAAGACAAATTATTATCGATTGTCATTAATTCTTATTTATTTTGTTACTGCGTTTTACTTTTCCAGAAAATTAAAAAGCATCTTAGTGTTAATATTAGAAAAACATTTATTCATTTTCTTTTTACGACTTTTAAAAGCTCTTCTTTATTTTTTGAAATTCAAAGCTCTTTTTCATTTCTTGGAATTCAAATCTGTTTTTCTTCATTTTTTGGAATCTCAAGGTTGTAGGACCAGTTTTAATGTAATATTTTATTTTTCTCAGATCTCAACAGTATTTGAGCAAAATTGAACGAAAATATATCTAGTCAGTTGTTTTGGGCGTTTTTTCGGTACTCCGGGCCTTTAGATGCCAATTTCAACCCTAGTTGAGCTGTTTATTTTGAATTTTTTTGGGACCTTGGGAAGTTCCTAAGGTTTAATTTTAATCTAACGTCTGTTTTCCCAAAATGTCAGTAGTACCAGCTCGAGCCAGATTTGGTAACGATCCGTCCAACAGTTCACTTTGGGCGCTTTTTGGGGCCCTAGGACGCTGCGGGATATTTTTAATCTTTGCCTTTCAGCCTTTGGGTATGATCGAATTTTTAAAATTAGTGGGATTAGTTTAACATACTAACAAACTCATAAACTTTATTACTTTTATTAGATAGAAAATAGAGAGGTACGGAATTCGATCCTATTCTTTTGGAGTTGATTATAACGAAACAAAGGGTTATAGATAAAGCTAATACTTTTTCCATATGTACACCGAGCTTGTTCAACCCAGAACTCGCGGATTGCATGCGGCCCAAGATAACTATTAATGTCGCTCAATAAACAATCGTAAATCGTTATACAACCTACATATAAAATTTTGATTAAAAATTAAATTTTAACGTGGTACAATGTATGTTTGGTCCAAGAGAGCTTGTCGTTTTCCAATACGTTTACACGTAGTAGATGCTCAGCTTATGCATTTTACTGATTCAGTAAAATGCATAAGCTGAGCATCTACTACTTGCTTACATTTTTGTAAGAGTTTACTCAACTTACTTAAAAAAATCTGAGCATTTACTCTGCATTGTGAGACTTTGCTCAAGTAAGTATGAATATGTTGTTATATACACATACATATACACATTTTGAATACACGCAGGTAAGCCTTGCTATCATAAATAAATTGGACAATAGAATTACCATCCTTTTCTGTTATCTTTTACACAGTTCTCTTTCAATAAGAGTAATAAAATTTTGTGTATCCTAGATGTGTATATGTATGTGTATATAACAATATATTCATACCTACTTGAGTAAAGTCTCACAATTCTCACATTAAAAAAAAAAGTTGAGTAAACTCTTACAAAAAGGTAAGCAAGTAGTAGATGCTCAGCTTATGCATTTCGGCCATTAACTTTACACCTATATTATATGTTAAGAAACGTTGTACATTGACATTGTAAGCTATTTAATCTATTAGTATTATTTCTACATACATAAGTAGGTAAATTATCAACATTTTGATGTTATGTTCAAAGTAATTAATTGTTTTCGAGCAAATGTAATACAAGTTGTACAAGTATTTGTATAACTGAACATGTGTAAATATATTATAGAATATTCACCGCCTAATTCAGATCAATTTGTCTGAATTCCATTTCTGTTTCTGTTTCCAAGTGTTTAATCAATACAAAATGATTTTTTTAAATGTAATTTTATTTCTGGGAATAGATTAACTTTTATCCTAATCGACTCAAATCATCAAAGACGTTGAAAATAGTGAAAGTAAGTCTTTTACAAAGAACTTTGACTTCCGACATAAAACTTTTCTCCCAATAAAACGTCTACGAGAAGAAAGAAGGTAACAAAAGTTCAAGACCTATTATACATTTTAATGTTTCCCCCTCACAATTCCCTTGAATTGAGTAATGATTTTCTTTGATAATACCGTACAATTTATGCATTTATTTTCTTTTTTTTTTGTAACTTAAAATGCATGATGATTTTTATAAATGAATTATTAAATATTTAATGAATTTTATTCTATGATTTCTCGTATATTGTTAGACGGGAAACTGACAGGTTCTTTTCTCATTGATACCACATTCGTGTGTGCGAATTAATTATGATGTACAATGTACATATTTACTGTTTGATTAGATTAAGTTCAGAGCTGGTTTTACCATGGCCAACTTTTATACGCTCATCTAACGGTGCCAGAACAACGAGACATTTGTTCATATATAAATCTAGGACCAGTTCTAGGGGGCAGCAGAGGAACGTGCCCCCCCTGCAGGTTTTAGGAGTGCCAAAAGCACAAGTTGGAGGAATCAAAATGTTAAATTTCAGTTGCTCGTCACTTTTTTCATGGAAAAGTTGAAGTTTTCCCCCCTCCCCCTCATAATAATTGTAGGTCCGGCCCTGTATAAATCATATACACTATATAGCCCAAGGTGAACAAACATCTTATTAAGATAGCAAAAGAAAAATAGAAAAATTACAACTCTTCAGACATAAATTCCTAGTCGAAAAACTATCAGTAATTCCAGTATTTAACCGTATTAGACATTTTATACCAATGAAATGTACGAAACTGAGTCCAGTATTTCCAATTACATTCAAATTTTGACTTTTTTGAGCTAGTCTTAATAACACAAATTTTTCTGTTATTTAGCAATAACAATTATTTATTTTACATTATCTTAAGTAGGAAACCGGGGTTTTAGATTTTCCTTAAAAAAAAATAATATCAAACTAGCAAATTATATTTCTTTCACTGAACAAAAAGAATAGAGAAGAAAATAAATTTTATCACTGTACATTTGAAGGAATGAAAATGTTTACTTTTATTTTAGTGATACGTTCACACTACAAGAAACACTGGTAACGTAACACTGCAACCATAATCTCATCACGTAATACCAGCACATACGTTATTCCTTTAACCCTTTAACAAATATCAAAGCGAGAATGCCTGTATGTATGTTACACATACCTATCTACAGGGGATTTGCTCGTTCTATGTGTTATAACATTTGTGCTTACGTTACAATGTTTTGTGGTTAGTGTGCACAGAACTTAATGTCGAAGGCATTTTAATCAAGGATGTTTCAAGCATAGCGTTTCTTCAATATGAGTAACAATAAATTAATATCCTGCGGATTTTCCCTACCTATAGTTATATTCTACAATTGTAATTTCCTGTTTAATCAGAAAGACCGGAAACATGCTTGACGCAACGACCAAAAATTAAAAATAAACATAATTTTACTTTCAAATTGACAAAATTTCTCTTCTCCCGTTCCTGGTGTCCTCAGATGTTTTTACAATACTAACGATAATCGTCTTAAAAAAAAGGGAAACAAACAATACGTATAAATAAGTATGGTACGTAATATTTCAAAATGTGTAATTTATTTCTTTTTTTTTTTGTTTCATGAAAAATAAAAACAGGAAGTATTGCCGTGAAAGAAAGAAAAATTACATTAATGAAAATATTTATATTTACTCCTATGAGTAATCTTTTGTCACAAAAGGAAAATTATTTCTTTGTTTTTATTTTATTAAATTTATTATTTTACTTTCATTTGAGAGAAATTATTTTAAAAAATGAAAAATGTTTTTAAATCCCTGAAATCATTTACGAAAAATAAACAAATAAATTATGTATAAAAAATATAAGTATAAAAAATGCAAAAAAAGAAAAGATTTAAAAAACCAATTAATTTTTTCAAACTTTATGGATTATATTCAAAGTTAATACCAGCGAGACATATATTTATTTAAATACTGTAAAATGTTGCATTACTTGTTTCGACAGTTCAATTAATATGGCCACAAAATAATGTTTAACATTATATTCATATAATTAAAAATATCACATCAGTATTCCCAAAAAAGTACAAAAGTAAATATGTTTGTTTATATCTCTACCACGGGCAGATGTAGAAGAACACAGGCTATTTTTTCCACGGAAAAACATCCTATTTTCCAGAAAGAATGTATTGTTTAAAACAAAACAATGAAATTATGACAGTTGACTATTGAAAACATCATTATTGAGAGTTATTTTTTATGAATTTTTTCGTGGGATAAAGGCAACTTTACTAGCTAAATAGTTTGTTGTTGCGTGTACGTGTATTGACCCTGTGAACTATAAAACATGAACATATGTGGAAATAATTGAATTAAAACATGGAAATCGGAAACAAAAGAACGCAAAATTTTTCGTCTGAATTCTATAAAGAAACGTGACGACTGAGTATCTATTTATTTTCAATGGTGAATCCACATCAACGAATTAAAGACCTAAAAATTTGGCATACTAAAATTTGGCTTCAATGGTCACAAATACATCATTTTAGTAGGAACAAGTAAATTCTTGCGAAATTAGATATGTTTTACAAATAAATTATACACTTATACAGCGTTAATCAAGGTTGTTTCAAGCATAGCGTTTCTTCAATATGAGTAACAATAAATTAATATCCTGCAAATTTTCCCTGCCTATAGTTATATTCTACAATTGTAATTTCCTGTTTAATCAGAAAGACCGGAAACATGCTTGACGAAACGACCAAAAATTAAAAATAAACATAATTTCACTTATACAGCGTTGATACATAAATATGTCTAGCTTATAAAGAAACCTGTTTTGATTCCTCAAGCGAAGCATAATTTAATACGTCTAACCAATTTTCGATCATTATAACCACTAAAAGTTTCATTCAATTATGGTCAACCAAATTCCAATTTGCTGACAATTGTTAATATAGACAACACTGTAAAAGTTGGTTGGTAGAAACACTCATTAAAAATCACGCATAGTTTAAACCCTTATTCACGTTGGATCCCCATGGGATTACTGAAATCGAAGTTGTACCCATTTTCCCAGCAATGTCGCAGCAGTCCCGAAACCATGTTGGCTTGTTTAACATTGTTCTTGTGTTGCTTCATCCGCTCACTAAGATGTTGTTCCGTGTTTCCAACGTATACATTGTCACAACCGATACAAGAAACCATATATACAACATTTTGTTGGTTGGTGGTGGAAATCATGTTGGAAGATCACTTAAACCTGCAGAAATAAAAATTCCTTACATGTATTTCCTTCCAAAAATCGATAAACCCTTCGGACCTGATAATGTTCCTTTCCGACCAATCTGTTCCACCAAAAACACCATCCTCAGCAACTTAGATACATTTTTCAGTTGGACTTAGATTTTCACAGCAAATATAATATGATATGTATCCCTGGATACATACTGGCTAGTCTGGATGTAAAATCGCTCTTCGCCAGCTGCCTCGTGGATCTTTTTCTACAGCATGCTGCTGATGAGTGGTCTAGCATCCAGCCAAACACCACTCTTGATTACAACACCTTCATGGAGGGTTTACAACTTATCATCTCCAACAGCTTCTTCACCACAAAATTTCACCCAAATACCTTTTTCCACCAAGTGTATGGGCAACCCATGGGTGCTGCCATAGCAGTTATTGCCTCCAATATCATCATGGACTTGTTAGTGGACACATCCCTGGACTCTCTTGATTGCATGGTTCCGTTTTTTTTTACAAGTATGTGGATGATATTTTACGGCCATTCCCTTTGACATGATCGACCATGTTTTTGACGTCTTCAACAGTTTTCACCCGAAATTACAATTTACGATCGAAACTGAAAACAATAACTCTCTAGCCTTTTTGGATACACTTGTTATTAAGAAAGATAGCGTACTCACCACCATGTGGTACAGAAAACCTTATGACTCAACTAGAACACTTAACTTCCATTCCAGGCACCCCCTTAGCATTAAGAAAAATGTCGCAACTAACCTCATTCGCAGGTCCCTAAAATTGTCATATCCTGCACATCGACCATTGGCCCTAAAAAATGCAAAAAATATCCTTTTTTACAATAATAATCCACCGCCTCTTATCAACCAAATCATTAAAAACCTTACCCATAGATTATACAATTCTCAACCCTCCATAGCTCCGGACGTCTCCAACCCTCCGTCTTCCTATTTCTCTATTCCATACTTCAGAAAATCCCTTCAGAAACACAAATTAAATCCTGTTTACAGTTATCCTCGTGCACTTAGTAAACTCTATAGCAACATGAAACCCCAGATTCCCACTCCCAACTAACAAAATATTGTATATATGGTTTCTTGTATCGCTTATGACAATGGATACGTTGGAAACACGAAACAACATCTTAGTGAGCGGATGAAGCAACACAAGAATAATGTTAAACAAGCCAAAAGGGTTTCGGGACTGGTGCGACATTCCTGGGAAAATAGGCACAACTTCGACTTCAGTAATCCCATGGTGATCCAACGTGAGCCTAGCTACAAGAAGAGATACTTCATCGAAAGTAGCTGGATCAATACCGTCCAACCCAATTGCAACCTTTACCAGGATGCCATCTCCATCGACAACGCATAATCCCGCAACTTCGACAAGATAAAACCTGCTGCTGTCAAAAGCACCAAAGTTTCGCAAACTCACTAAAAATTAAAACGATTATGATCATATACCTTTATTATCTTTGCTAAAGGCACTATGTTTTCGGGACTCATTGTAGCAATGTATTTCATTTTTATTTTTTTATTTTTTATTTTATAGAAACTCTCAGACTAACCTTAATTGTTCTTTGTGATTCACATTTTAATTCAAGAAATTCTTTAAATCTTCTAAAAAATTTTCAAATAATTTTTATTCTTTCAATTTTAATCATTTTACACTTAAAATGTTACTTTCAAGTGTTTTTATTCTTCTAAAAATAATATTTAATACTTTTACTTTAATCAGTGCTTAAATTGTTATTATTTTTTAAAATTATTTGTTCAAATGTCAGTTTGACATATAATCATGTAAGTATCTGATGTAGTATTTTATCTACGTATCTTTAATATTAATAAATTTTTCCTCAGAGGCCTGAAAACGACAAAAAGTCGAAACCGGTAGCCTTTGGAAAAAAACACATTTTGTTTTCCTTGATGACCATCACTCCTAAATCCCTTTAAAAATAAAGACAGTGGTGTACAGAAATAAATGTACACTTAAGTACTATAGTGGGCATAATAAGAAGCAAAATTGGACGTAAAA
The DNA here is from genome assembly GCA_035578155.1 of Brachynemurus nebulosus. Taxonomy (NCBI): domain Eukaryota; kingdom Metazoa; phylum Arthropoda; class Insecta; order Neuroptera; family Myrmeleontidae; genus Brachynemurus; species Brachynemurus nebulosus. Next base: position 38,327,581 of record JAPWDM010000008.1, on the reverse strand, counting down.
TGACAAAATAATATTATAAAATGGCGGACCGACAAATACTAAAATTGAATATTAGTAGAAGGGGCGTTGCTAAACCAATCACATTTGATGACGTCAGTCATAGATTATAAAACAAAATGACGTCAGTTTAATGACGTAAGTTATAGATTATAAAACAAAATGGAGACCCGAAATGTATCAGGAATTTGTGTCGGTACAACACATTATAACAAGATGATGTCAAAAAAACCATTAAATTTTTGCAACCAAAAGACATAACATAGAAAGCGTGAGACACATTTTAAAAAAGATGATAGATAATATAAATTCCGGTTTTGTAGATCTTTAGAACTTTTTTCTATTTAATTTATAACGCACGGTAAGTCGTAGTATTAATATACTCGAATATGTGTATATGTAGTTGATAACAAAAACTTTGATGCTTTATCTCAAGAAATGAAACTTTTTCAAACTTCCTCTCTTCCTATGAAATAACATAAAAGTTTTTCAACATCATAATATATATTTTTATTAGGACTTCGTAATTCTAACCATGAAATCCTTATAGATTCGTCTTGTCTATTGTCTATCATCGGATTAGGTACCTGATACACATAGGTGATTGAATGGTTTCTGTATCGGGCGGCTGTCGAAGTATATGGGTCTTTGGTGTAATGGTTAACACGCCTGGCTAGTTACCGGGAGCTCCGGGGTTCGATTCCCGGCCGATCCGGATAATTTTTTCAATCACTTTGTGATTTTTAATTTACATGCAGTTTTTGGTCATGCTATACCAGAGAAATCGAGTGCTTAAAAGTTTCAGTTTAGCTGAACGATAAGTGAACATATGAATACTGCGTGTGTTGAAATGCAAACATAAGTTTGTCATACGTAGTAATGTCTCACAAGCACTCGATAATATTTGAAATTAAAAAATTGTTTACATCTATAAAAATACAGCTGACATTATTTTAGATATACAAGCTCTCCAACAAAACGTCCTATTTGTACGAAATTTTGAAAGTCCAAAACTCTCTGATAAGTTCGTTAGCCGGGCACATCTAATACCAAAAATAAGGTGTTTTCATCATTTTTAATGCAAAAGCTGAGTTTTGCTACAAAGTTTGCTACAATTTAAAATTTTTCCAATTCTTTTGGCCGAAACCGAAAGCGCGGAAAAAGTCAAGTAAGATGGATTTTTTGAACATTTTGACTTTTTCATCACTTTACATAGTTTTTAGTATGCAGGTAACCCCCGAAGAACACGGTACTCGTAGAACACGGGTCTCGAAGAACACGGGTACCCTTCCCCCGAATTACACAATTTCAAACAACACGATTTTTAAGTAATTGTTCTGAAAAAGAATAAAATACATATATTATATATTTGATATAAAATTACATCGGTCCTCAATGTACGCGAATATATCAGTTCCATGTGGATTTGATTTACACGAATAAAAATCGTGTAAATGGAATCTGTCATTATAAAAGAAAAAATGCTGGAAATAAAAACTACTAAAATTTTTGAGAATTTTATAATAGAAATGATAACGAATCTGTAGAAATTTACATATTTAAATTTTGAAAATGTCGTTTTTTTCGACATCAATAATTTTCGATGACGAAAAGTAGGTTTTGACAGTCCCAATATGTTTGGCATACCCACAACTTGCTTCGCTTAAGCCTTCAAAAATTTCGTTATTTTTGAGCTACGATGCACCGTTTACAAAATATTTACGATCTAAGTGTTCTATAAATTTTTATGATAAACCGACTTCAGAGCTAACGAATGCTCAATTCCATTCTATTTTAATCGAAATAAATACGCATTACATACAAATGTGTATGTAAGTATGTAATTCAAATTTCGTTGCGTTATTTCTTTGAAATTTTTTATATTTTTTTATTTTTACACTTGTAATAGAAAATGTCTATCTTTGGTGGTCTCGAACAACACGATTTCAAAGGACATGGAACCGATTAATCGTGTTCTTCGGGGGACTGCTCTATAGGTACATTTATAAACATTCAATAAATGTAACATACAAAAAGGAAAATAAATCAAATAGGTTAACATTAGTATTCCTTGAATATCGATTCTGAATTCGTACGTGATCCTATTATTTTTTCGGAAAATAATTTACACTGTATATAAATTTATAACAACATTTCTGGATGAAAGCTTATTTTTATAAAGTTCCGAACAAAAATTTCGGAACCACTATATTTTCATCAAATCCATCAAAGAGTTTTTATATAAAAATTTGCCAAAATCCTAATGTTTTTTGTTTTGTTTTTTTACACTATGGCAAAAACTGTGGAACCGAGTTTTCGAAAAAACGTATCTTTTGTAACAGGAAATTTGTTATATTGTACATAGGATGCTGCAATATTTCAAAAATAAACAGAAGATAGTTTTGTAAACATTTATTGTTAACAATCTTTTATTCAAAGTACGTGCTTATTCATAATTATATTATATATATGATAAGTCGTTTGTTTATTCTCTTATTATTATTATTAGTGTGGAAAACTTAGGCGATATTCTGTAGTAAGGAATTTTAGTTCCACCACTTACTTTTAAAATTATTTAATTAATTTTATTAATTTCAGTAAGTAATTTTCACAAAACAAAGTGTAATTAAAATCACATTTTTTATATAAAGTTACAAGGCAAATCGTTACTTATGGTACTATTTGTGAGTTTAAAATATCCTCTTTGGTTTTTTTCTTTCATAAAAGTGATCTACAAATGTGCGGAGAATATGTATTTAAAATTTAAAATCAAAATTCCAAGTAGAAAAAAAAGTTATACCGACTTTTGTATAGACATGTTTTAACGACGCTGCAGGAATACTAGAAGGCCGGACAACGAAAAAGCAGGATAAAGAACTACAGGAGGAAGAATTTGAGATTGCTTATGGATTACTATACGATCCCGGATTGGCTGATTAACTATTAGTATATTTATCTATAAATATTTTATAAATTATATTTAAGTAAAAATTTATACCTAAAAAAGACTCTAAATGTGTTTTACTTGAATTAACATTTTTCAAATTTGCGCAAATCCTAGTTCAAAAACTTTCTGTCGTGGCTCTCATTTTGTTTATTATTATGCCTATTGTGCATCCCTCCACCAACCTGGTAATTTTTTTCCTCCTCTAGACACTTAAAACTGTGGAAAAATGAAGCTACCTACGTTAAGAGGATAGAAAATTAAATATCATATCGCAATATAAATCAGTAGTTACAAATATGATATTTAATAAATAAGGGGGATCACTAGTGTGATCGCCTGAAAAAAGTGATTTTTGGGAATTTTTTTAAAGAAAACTACTGTATGGAATGTTTTAATATTTTAAGGATATATTTTTTTGATATATAATAAATTCATGATAAAATTTTTGGACCAAAAAATTGAAAATTCAGTGAGTTATTCGAGATCTCCCCAGGCTCCAAAAAAATAGTTCCCCCACTGCTGCAATGATAGCGGCCTTCACACTGCTTGAAATCAAAAAAACCAAAAAGCCTATTAAACTAGAAGGTATTGTCCGTATCGTGAACCTCAATCGAAAAAAAAGTTGAAATTTAACAAAATGGTGGAGTTTTTAAAAAAAAAATTTCAATTCAGTTTTTGGCTTGCGAAAATTTCGATCGGAAAACTGGAGATTCATGGTACGACGAAATATATATAAAAGAAGCTGCAACAAGAATCAAATCGATCAAATGATCTGTCTTCGAGTTATAACTGCAGCAAATTTGAAAAATGTAGTTTTTCGTGATTTTACCTTTTAGTTTTAATCACTGAGAATTTTTACTAAAATTATTTAAGATGTATGGTACTGACAATAGCGGTCATAGTAAAACTAGATGAGTCGTTTAAATATGCCAGGGTCTAGCTTCTCCACAACATGTGACTGGCAGCCACGTCCAGAAACTCCCGAACTATCAACATTCATACATTTCTCAATACCTCAAAGTTAACAATGAAAATCAGAATCCACTCTTCGGATGGCTGTAACTCGAAGACTATTTGAGATATGCACTTGAAATTTTAGTATGTTATTTTTAAAGGTATAGCCTATCGAAACATACAAAAAAAAAATTTCCAATTTTTTGAAAACGTGACACTGGTGGTCCCCCTTAAGAAGAATATCCAACTATCCAGCGCTATCACCATTCTAATATCAGTAGTTAGTAAACATATTTCGAGTATTTCTATTTGGAAGCAGAGGTTAAAGTTACTATTATTAACTCTTCAAATATAAAGATGGAATCATTCACCATCTATATTTGTCAATTCTGTTTAAAGTTTCTTTACTTTTCAAAGGAGTGGATGTAAGGCAATATAATATTTTCACCAATTTAAAAACCGTAATTTGAATGATAAGGTAATAAAATTGGAAACAAATTATTTTCTAATAATTATTAATTTATTGGTTTTCAAAGTCGTTAATTTCATTTTAATTAAAAATAAGTACCTGAAAAGAAATTTCTGTCATCTACCAACCCACTATCAATCATATTTCTAAAACGAATTTTGTCATTTTGGTGAGTTAAAAATGAAAATTTCGTACATAATTTAGCCAAATTCGACTGATAACGCTAACTCAAACCTCTTGAATGATGCATGAATTGAGAAAACGAATCTTTTTAATTTGGTGACATCATCACGTTTACTTGAATTTTTCAGTGCTTTAAAAATCATAAAACAATATGACGGGACGTGACACTAGAAGTCGTTTTTTCCATTTTTACTAAAAATTAGTATGTGGGGTCACTAAAAAAATGACTTATGTTGAATCGATAACATTTATATAAAAGAAATTTAAAAGTCTACGGCGAAAATGAAAATTTTACCCCTGATTCAACCACTAATCCTAATAAATCATAAATAAAGTGATCGAGTAATGAAATTGCGAAATGAATTATAGGTTTTCGAAGTCATTGTTTTAATGTTGGAACAGATACATTTTTGTAAAGTTTTCAATCCAAAAATCATGCCCCTGCATCCATACCTCCAAATTTGAAATCAAATAGGTATCTGCAGCATCTCGAAGCATATACCTACGTTTTAAGTAAATATAAGTAAAAATATTGAGCCAGTTTTGGCCAGTAACATGGGTAATATATTCTCAGTGTCGTGATTTCAATAAACTTTATGAAGAAATAACATAATACGTAATTGTAGCTCGCTCTCTATCTAGGTAAATAGATGCGAAGGTTCGATGTAATATGTAATGTATTATAGATCACATCACTAGACAGAGAGCGATCAACGTTTGTGTATCTTACTGGTGTACACATTATATGGCATTGTTAACATCGTACATATAGCGCTGCGTCAACGTGTTAAAAGCATTGCTGTTCTTAGGGAAATTTACTGTGTATAGGCGTCGAATGTATAACGATTATAAGTGTATAATGTTAATGTTTTTAAAATGAAATGTAATTTTTATAAATGATTAGCATTTTCTTCTTTTGATTCAAAAAATGTTAATATATTATACATACAAAATTTGTGAAACTGAAGCTCGAAAAAAGTTCTTTTTTTTGTAAAATTCAAATTAGTTTGATTCACTTAATATCAACAAAACGAATGAAGATAAGCGAAAGAACATAACGTAAAATTTTTGTGTTCCATAAAAAACGAATTTATTTTTAAAATGTAACAAATTTATAATAAATTTCCAACATTGTTACTTTCATTATACCGTTTCAAGTTTTGTAATTTATATTCCCTCTTTTACTTTTCACTTTTCTTTTTTAAAATTTATTTCTCTCCATTTCAGGTGTTGCTCATCATACAGATATAATACCAGATGTAGGAGAATTGATCATTGTCGACCAGGTAAGATAATTTTCATATTATTTTGTGATTTAAATTAGTTTTTTTCACTGTTATATTTTTAAGTTTATACGCATATATCTCACCATGAGGTTAAGACTGCACTATCTGCAAAAATTTTAGATTTTGAGTTATTGGTTACCTTCGGATTCAGTTTTTTGAGAACTACAATCTGATATTAAATTTATTCATTTATTGATTCATTTAACCCATAAAATATGTATTATGGGTTAATATTTGATGTATAAATAGCACTATCTGCATTTAGTTCTGTAATGTGTCAAGTATATTGGTAAGTACTAGAAAATGATAAAGCACTATCTGCAAATAATGCTTTTTTTATATTGAATTATTTCGTAGGAATGAATAAAAATAATATTATGTTATGGTTTCACAAATACCAAACAATAAGAGAAATAAAAACATATGTATGTACATAATAAATTGCAAGTTTGTCTATTTTGATTTTATTAGTGAAAAACAGTTTATTTGTGCTCACTTTACGTATTTGACGAATTTTTATGTTTATAAAAATATGATTAACAATGAAATTGTTTTAGATATCATCAATTTTATAACAATTTAAAAACAGAAAATAAATAAGAAGAATTTGTTTCTAAAAAATTAAATCTATTTTGTTTCTAAAAACATCGTTAATTTTGTTTGTAAAAATGTTTTTTTTTGTCTTTAGAGATACTTAATTTTTATAATTTTAAGAATGTATAAGGCAGCGAACTTTATCATTAGCCAATGCGGGACAATATAACAATCTTGGAACTTATTTTTTATTCATGTAATATTTTGAAAAATTCTGAAAAATTTATTTTCAAAAAAATTATTGATATTTATCTGAGTTATATTGTAGACGAAGTAGTCGGAAAACGATATTTCATATTACACGACCAATGTTATTAAAACTGATGATGGAAATGATTTCAGATTACAATAATACTATTTAGAATAAAAGAAAGGCTTTTAAATATTTCTCTAATGCGTAAGAAAGTGTCGATATGTATCTGAATTAGATGGTAGGTGAAGTTGTCGGAGAAACACATTTCATATTGTGTAAATGTGTAATTTAAAAAAATTGATAACTGTTATATGTGATTATAAATGTGACTCGTCCGCACATAATTATCCGAGATTTTACCAAGCCGTGACTGAAGAAAGGTTAAAAAACACTGTTCTACAATATATTAATATTTCATCAAAATCGATAAGTTCGGTCTTGGGACCTTTACTTATTAATCAAATTTTTTGTGGGAAAAAACATTCAAACATTTTGTGCGTTCAAACTGAATGCGGGACTTCCGGGACGAATGAGACTCATTCTCTTAGACTCAATCAACAAAAATTACAATGTGGGACAGCAGCTACTTTTCCGGGACTGTCCCGCAGAATCCGAGACGGTTGGTCGCCTTAAGAACATATTATTTTTATTTTTATTTTTTGTTAAATAAAATCATCCTGAAACGCTATTTACCTGAGTTTTTTTTTTTTTTAATTTTATTCCAGATCAAGCTGAAAAAAATATTAATTCTAAAAAGAAATCATACCAATAGGTATCACAAATGTATTAACTGGCAGATAGTTCCTCTACATATATTATTACTTTTTCATTCTGATGAAATAATTTTTTAAAATAAAAAACCATCAACTGGTAGATAATTCCTCTACACATTACTTTTTTCATTTTGGTGAAATAAATTTTTAAAATAAAAAAGTATTAAGTGTGAAAAGACATAACTATGTTTTTACTATAAAATTTGACTAAACAATATTGTGTAGCTTACTTTCATTTCACGTATTCCAAATTTGAAAGAAATTTATTAAGAAATGTAATTTTGGTACATAGATGTTTTAAGTTTTTAAAATCTGTAAAGTGTTGATATCTCAAAAGTAATAATTTTGTAGATAGTGCAGTCTTAATCTCATGGTGCGATATACGTACATATAATAGAAGTTTTTCTGGCGTCCCAGATCAATTGTGTTTGTCCTTTGAATACAATTATCCAGTACTTAGGAATATAATTTTAGGAATATTTTTCGAAGTGTACAGTAAGCTCTCGATTATCAATAAGATTATATGGCACAGCTCCGCAGATAATTCGAGTCGACCAAAAATGAACGTAAGTGAACAACAATACTTTTTGCCATGTATAATAATTACATTGCGATCCAAAAAAAAAAAACAAAAAAAAAAAAAAAAAAAAAACAGAAAAGATAGAAAAGACATTAACGTAAAAACTATTTTAAACGTTACAAAACTGAACATACATACCGTATTTTCCGCCGTATAACGCGCACCAAAATTTTGATAATAAAATAATGAATCATATACCTATTTTATGTATTATTTTTTTATTCTGTCTTATTAATAGACATCGGACATTTTTCGGATCAAACAGCATTCGTGTTTTGTGTATGCAAGTATATCGCACTTGATGTGATTAATGTGAATAAAAACGAATAGATATTTTGACAAAACATACATATATATTATACAACTCACACATTAATGTCTGTCTATCTACCTGCATATACAAAACACGATAATGTTTGATCCGAAAAATGTTCGATATCTACTTATTAAATTTGTATTTTTGTTAAATTTTCTTTTATTTTTTTTAATTTATTTGATAACACGCGCTTACTGCTGACAGAAGAATATATAATATCAAAATAAAAACCATCATAATTTTTACTCAGTTTTATATCCGGCGTATAACGCGCACCACGAAATTTGGACAATATTTTTGATGTTCAAGGTGCGCGTTATATGCCGGAAAATACGGTATATTTATAGATAAGCATGAACCTGTATACTATAAAGAATACATTGTTGTAAATATTATATGGATAATTCTTTAGCAAAGTTAGTTTTAGCAAACCCGAAAACTCTTAGTTTTAGATTTTGATGATTCTTATATTTTTATAATCTACAAGTACTGGGCTTGTGTAGTTATGCTGGACTACAAGCTTTACAATATCTGTTTATTTTTGTAGAGTAGATGAAGGCATAGTGATCCATGTTTAAACCTATTAAAATCATTTTTGTCGTCTTTCTCCCATTCTGTGGCGATTCATATCTAGAGTTAACGAGCGAAAAACAAGTTATAACTTTACCTCATTCCCAGATTTTTTAAAATTGAAACATTAGTTGTTCTAACAAAAAAATACTATTGATGAGTAAAAAAAAATCTCTGTCGTATAGCATTCTGCGTAACGTAGCGAATTTCTAATTATAAAAATTATCTTTTCTCGAAAGACCCCTTACATATTTAGGATAATGATTTAAAACGTATTTGATGTGACTTTTTGCGCTCTTTGTCATGGTGCAAAAAAATATTTTTAAAGACTTTTGAATTTTGGCAAACACTAGCAAAAAACATTTTTTTTTGAGGCTCCTGGCATCGGACATGTCTGGCTAAAGAACTTTTAATGCTTTCACCAAATTTCGTAAAGATTGGATGTTTCGTTCGAGAGTTATCGCGCGGACATATATATATATATATATATATATATATATATATATATATATATATATATATATATATATATATATATATATATATATATATAGGGTGTTAGTGAATAAGTGCGAAAAATTTTAATGGGTGATTGCTGCGGTTTTTTTATGTAAAAAAGTTTATATAAACCCACGTCTGAAAACGCTTAGTTTCCAAGATACAGTGTCCCATTTCTTGTTTTTTAAAAATATTTTTCTATATTAAATTAAAAACAAATTATGTGGTCATACTATAGAAACGAAACGTCTTCACCTTTTTGTTGGTAAAACTTTTTCATAAAATGACCTCAGCAGTTAATACGAGAACCTAAACCGATTTTGTAGTAAGAACAGTAATTGAAAATTGCTTTTTATCTTGAAAACGGAAACATGAACGACAAAATACTAGGAGGTCTTTTTTGTCAACAATTTATGGAACATTTAAAAAAACATTTTCAAATTGGAAAAAATCATTGGCGTCCCTTTTTTTTTTCAAAAATATATCATCATATGGCCGTACGGACGCCAGTGGTTTGAATGGAAATATTCTGTCTACTTCAAAATATGGGTATTTACCCTGTCGTAGCGTATCCCAAATTTTATGTGAATATCTCAAAACGTTTTTGAAATATTTAAGAAAATATTTAATAATATATATATATATATATATATATATATATATATATATATATATATATATATATATATATGTGTGTATATATATATATATATATATATATATATATATATATATAAGTGACACTCATTTCTAGCTTCTAGGAACCTTAAAATAAATTTCTAATATAGCCCCGCACTCAAGTCTTACCATGACCTTAGCAGTAATAGATGAATTTTCTATTCGGAAATTCACTGAAATTTCAATTGAAATAATATGAAATGGTAAATTTAACAAAGAGACTTATACATATCTGTACCCCACCTTGTCGATAATATTATCTGTTATTAAATATTTCAATATTAGTTTTATTTATTTATAACTGTTTCAATAAACTTGCTAAACAGTATTCACATATTATTTTGACGCAACATCAGTTTGGTTTTTGTTAAATATTTTATACATATTATTAATAAAATAAAACACCCATTAATTATAATTTTTCCCTATGTATGTAAAAATTAATATAGGTATGTTCTTACTTATTTGAAACATTCTGTATATTGATATAATATTCTCATTTTAAAAATGTTTTTTTATTTTTTTATTTTTCCAGTATAACACTTTTCATTTGGGCCAGTAGTGTACTTCCATAAATTTTTAGTAGATTAATTATTTTATCAGTTTTAATTTGCTACAACAAGAAAGTGGGGTAAATTAGTATATTATCTTTATCTAACACATAATGTGGAACTGAGAAAGAATATTCTAACACCTACAAATTGCAATTATTGGTGTAAGATCTCCATGGCGTCACAGTGAAAGGAGTAAAACAATGAATGACGTGAACCTTATAAATAAAATTTTCACTATAAAATATGTAATAAGTAACTACTCGTTTTTGATATTGTATATTTGATTCATTTAATTTAATTTTAACGTTGAAACTGTTTATGGCTGGTAATTTCAAATTTTAGATATAGTCATATTGTCAAAACATTTCTACCACTGCTAAAAACTTGGGTATGAGCATTGATCTTGATCTATCTTTTTAAAAAGTCAATTAAAATTGACCTTAAGAGAGAAAATGTTTCAAAATATTTTATTCTACCATCCTAACATATCGCCGTTACTTCAATATGTCGTATGTCAAAAATATGTCATTTTCTGTTAACGCTATAGTAACCAAAATCATCTTTTCTATATAATAGCCAAAATTCCAATGTCTAGGACTACAGTGAAACAGAGAATGCGCACTTGAAAATATTTCGTATATCGCCACTTTTATTTGGCAATGCTTCATAATAATATGTCGTACAGTGCTTTAAAAATACAGGTACTTTAATAAACAATAAATAACACTAGTAACACATCACCAAAAATCCTTGATAATTCAATAAACAAAGCAACCAAAAAGAATTGCAGCGTAAAGAATAAAACAGTTTTTTTTAATTTCTGACAAATGTCTTTTTTTTGACATACGACGTTTTGAAGTAACGGCGACGATATAGAGAAAATTGTACCAACAAAGTATTGTTTAGTTCAGTTTATATAATAGTTTAAGAAAAAATATTTATTTATTTATTTATTCTTTTTGAAAATTGTCTTAACATTCCTGTAGTAATAGTATTTAGCAAAAATGGATTATTCATGTCCATTGTACATCAACATAGTTCCATCGATAAACTGTTCCTGTACTGCTGGTAAAATCACGTTAATGTAAAGTGACCAGACGTCCCGATTTTGGCGAGACAGTCCCGCTTTTTGGAAGACTGTCCGGCGTCTCGCCGATTTTTAAAAATGTCCCGCTCTTTAGAAAATATCTGCATTTCTTATTTTAAATGTAATTGATGTTTTTTCTATTTTTGTTCGCCAGTTATTTTTTAAGAGAAAGTTCGTAAAATTTTTCAGTTTCGTTCGCGAAATATTCCGCGACCAAATTTAATTTATTTGTTTAAACCAATTACAAGATATATGTATAAAAGTAATTCTGTAATAACATTGAATATACAAAAGTCATACCCAAAAATAATAAATACAAAATAACGACAGAATACTTAATATAGAACACAGGAAATACAGAAACGACAATTCATAATAAAAAAAAAAGAATTATTTTTAATTATTATATATTATTATCATATCTTCATAATCATTTTTATTAATTCATAATATATTTCATATCTTTAAATCAAAAGATGTTTTTTTCCTTCTTTTTAATAAAAGAGTGACAACAATTTTTATTTTTATCAAATTCGATTTGTTTGTTTAAACCATTAAGATATATATAAATATTACTTTCAAGAATAATAGATAATAATGGTAGAATACATAGAGAAATACAGAAACTACAGAAATGAAAATATACATAAAAAATTAAAAAGAGGATTAAGTAAATTAAGATAATACAATTTTTTTCAATTTATACAGTGATTTCGTTAAAAATTGTACAACCCATGTAGACATTGTTATTTTCAAAAACTGCAGTTGTTTGTTTTGATAAATGGATTTCATTGTTTATTGTATGCACATATTTTAAGTTTTTTGGTAATTATTTTCATATTAACGACATTACATTCTTTAAAACAAATTAAGAATTCCAATACATAAATGCTGTGAAATATCGTCATATTATATTGTTGAAAGTGTGGCTGACATGAATTTTATTCAATAAATTATTTAAAATCTATGGAAAAAAATCATAGTAATCTTTAGTTTATTTTCTTATCAGCTTATCGATATCCATCAACATCCATTCCAAAAATTTCGAAAATTTTTTCTTCAATGTAGTTCATAATTATCCGATCTCCACAACAATTTGCTGCCCTTAAACCTTCATCCAAGAAAAGACGAAAATCTGGACCAATATCTCTTACACGATGTTGCCTTACATCAATCAAACATTCAACAACTTCAACATTACAACCAAAATTTATGGCATAAGGCAAAATAATATAATTTTTTGTTAATCCAGGATTTTTCTCCAAAATACACTTTAAACAATTCACACACACAGGTTCCTTTCGTAGAACTTCCAAAAATTTCTGACAAATGGCTGCATTTCCAAATTCAGTCACTTCCATTAAAACATTCATTTTGAAATTATTTATTTACTTATTTAGTAACTTAATAAACTAATCCTGTCTTCCTAGGTACTAACTACTCTGGGGTACTAACTAAATTTTCTATTAAGACAGCTCCTTTATATAACGCTTCCTCATTTTTTCTCAATCTAAAACTGATAACAAAAAAAAAAAAATCGGTGTAAAGACATAAAGAATTTACCATAATGCTATTAGTGAAAACATTTAAAAAAATATTTGGCAAATGATATAAGAAGAATTATAATGTTTTTAATAAAAATCATGATTTTTGATCAACTGAATTTTTAAAGTAATTGATTCTTTGCATTACAACGTTAATGAAAATAACTGCAACACTAACTTATAATGCTGCAATTTTCAAATTTAATGATTTCTGCATTGAAACATTAACAAATGCTATAACATTTTGTGATATCAAAGTCAGTGATTTTCTGCATCAAAATATCAATTAAAACCTACAACCTTGTGTGATTGATTTCAAAGTTAACGATTTCATGCATTAAAACCTTAATAAAACAAAAAAACTACGGCACTACGATACAATAGGATAATTTACAAAGTTAATAATTTTATACTTTAAAACATTAAAGAAAATCATTAACAATTCCAATACATAATTGCTGTAAAATACCATCATATTAGTTATTGAAACAGTGGCTGACATGAATATTATTAATTAAAATAAAAACGATGATTAAAAATTCATACGTCCAGCTTATTTTCTTATGATGACAATGAATTAACCCACCGGTAACGAAAAAAGATGAATAATGTATTTCTACAAATAACGGAATGTTTATCATTAATTGATCAATAATTATAATAGAAAAAGAAATGCGAATCACTTGTAATATTTAATATGTCGTCTTTTACTAAAAATCATATGAAAAACTTGTAAAAAGATTATAAAATTTATAATATCATTTATAAATGACATTATATATAATTGTTAATTGTATAAAATTGTAACAGTAATAAAGAAGAATAATTTCTGCAAATAATGTAAACGTTTATTATTAATTTATCATTAATATTAACAAAACAAAGACAAATAGCTGAATCTTTCCGTTCGGAAATTCGCTAAAAAGAAATTTGTATACTATTAATAGTATATGTATACTTATTATCCACTGCCAATCCTACCCATTGCTGAACAGATTTTCGTATAAACAGTCCGGTATTGTCAACTATCTGGTGTCACATCGGAACTATGCCATCAGAGCACCTGTATTCTACTTATGGAAGAAGGAAAGGTATATAATATTTTACATGAAAGAGCATTTTCCAAAATACTGATCAACATATTATGAATGTTCACGGGCATATTATGAATGACGTTATTTTATAAATAAACCGTTTTAATGTAATTAAAACTTGCCATAGCTTTTAAACCAATATATTTAGTATATTTTTCAATAATCAATTCCTTAAGAATGCAATTCGACTATTTTATCAGTTAATTTGTCCAATTCTTTAATTGTCCACTAAATCATTGTATTTTTCAACGGTGTTTAAAAAATATTATACATAAATTACTATAAACTGAAAACAAAAATTACTCAAATTAACCGAGTATTTACAACGTATAACTACTTTTGTAAAAAGACTACGTTTTAGTTTATAATTTTGCACTACTAAATAATATGACATATCTTTTTGACAAGGGTAGACACAAACAAAATAAAACTATACATTTATTAAATTATCATTTTATTAATACATAAATAAGTAAATACAAACAAAATACATAATCTTGAAGTTAAATTTTTATATGCTCATTAATTTTACATAAACGACACCAATGATTTAACCCATATTTTAATTTATAAATATTTTTATTTTTACAATATTTTTAAAATTTTTGTCGTTATTATTACATGTTTTAAATAAAAAACGAATTCCATGTTTACGTAGATTAATTCCTTTTTCGGTATTTCCTTTACTTTGTGTAATGCCAAAATTGGTATTTTTCAGCTTATTATAAACCTCTTTTTAAATGAAAAATAAACAAATTTTCGCTACAAGTGGTTGTATTTATTGATAAGTACAATATTTTCTTACCCAAATATTACATTTATGCAGTACTACATTTAGTAATATTATTATAAACTTAATTTTATGTAACAGTCAATATTAAGCACGACAGGTTACGCGTCTATTTACTCTTTAGTTTGTGGAACATTCAAAGGAATCTACGTATTCATTCTAATATATCATATTATATCTTGTCTCTCTCTTAAGAAATAAGTTGAGTTTATTTCAGATTAAAAACATAAATTTTATACTTGTAGAAATTTTTAATTTCAACAATATTACAACATACACATTTATTATAATATTATTATTTTATTAAGCATTTATTACAAACATTGATATGTCATCCACTGTCATTCTAGCCACTGCAATACGCAGATTTTGATATACAGCCCGGCATTGTTAACTATCTGGTGTCGCATCGGAACTATGCCATCAGAGCACCTGTATTCTACTATGATTTCTATATTATTATTAATAAAATAATAAGTACATAGCAACAGAATACTGTTAACATACTGGCTGCAATCAGTATCTAGAGAACAGGACCATATAGTAATAATTTATAAAAAAAAAAATTATTCTAACTATATGCTCTTTACAGATAATATCATGTCTAGATAAATGTTCTATTTAATTATAATATATAAAAATGTGTAATGATATTAATTACAACAATCAAGTTAAAATGAAAGTTTTTGCAAGTATTTTTTTTCTAAATTTGATTATTATTATTTTTTGTTTTTTGAAAAAAGCACATGCAATAAACAAACATGTATCATTTTTCTTTAAAGAAAATAATAATGAGTTCAATCGGATTAGATTAATTTTTATATAGTACTTCCAGATAGAAAAATATACGTCACATTGATGCATACACACATATGTATATATTATCTAGAAACCAGTAGTATATATATATATATATATATATATATATATATATATATATATATATATATATATATATAATATTATCATTATCATTTAATCATTGTACAATTGTACAAAATGTATCATTTATTTATTTCTATCATCTTGAAATAATTTCACTTGTTGGTGTTGTCTTTTAATTCGGTGCTATTCTTTAAATTTTACTATTAAAAGTTGATTGGATCATTTGGTCAACACAGTCATGGTCATCTTGAAGAAATTAATATTGTATCTTTGTACGTTAGTAGGCTATTGACATTTGACTATGTACAAAAAAACAGGGAGAAACGGAACTAATTCGTAACACAGGTGTTTTATTGTTTCATATGTTCATTTGTACCCCAAAGATGATAAATTCACAAAGTAATATTACATTTAGGCGTGGGTTTTTACGAACGGGATAAATTTATCGACTCTTAAGTTTTTTAAATATAATAATAAACAAATATTTTACAAATATGGAATACTATAAAGTAACGCTCAAATCTATTAATATTTTTAAATATAACTCAAAAACTATGCATTTTTCGTAAATACACATGAAATGATTTTTTGTAGAGAATTAAATTTCCTATCGAAATGGCACTTTATGAACTCCAAAAAACTTTTTTCTCAACAAAATAAGTTAAAAAAACTATTTAAAAATAGCGGAAATTTTTCAATTTTTCTTTTTTTTATATTTTTATGCAGCACTTTTTTCTGAGTGAACTTAGGTATAGGCATTGGTTCACAAAAAAGAAAGCTGATGCAATTCCCGTCAGAATGGTGACCGATAATAATATTTTCGATAAAAACTGGCTGATATATAGTCGTTTAAACTTACCTACTTTTTACAATTTTATTACTTTTTACTTTTATATCAAGTTATTTGTAATTTTTACACGCAAAAATTATTTTTATTCAGTACAAAAATTATTTCTGCTTTATCAGAGAGATAATGATGATAAAAGTATTTGTTAAAAATTTTGATATTTATATAATCTTAGGTGTAAAGAAAAAACTTTAATATTGTACTAATTTATAGTTGTTCTAATTTTTTTTTTTTAAATCACATATCTTATATTTCCCCCATAATGTTGTCGAATTCAGTATCAATATCTTCATCAACATCGTTTTGGGCATCTTCTTTCGTAACTTCTAGAACATCTGGAAAATTACAGGAATTGGCTGCTCCATATCCTGCAAAGAATATATTGGCCTAAATTGTGAAAACGCGGATGTTGGTACAAATTCATTTTTTTAGGTTGAAATTTTTTTTTTAAAAAAATTTTCAGCTCGACTAAAAACTTTCAAATTTCTCTTACGCATTACGCACTTTTTTCAATTCACTGATAAGAATTGTATCTATATGTATATACGTGTGACGTCACGTACGCACTTTTTTTTTCAATTCTCTGATAAGATTTCTATACGTTTAAAAAAAATTATATAGGCAAATAACATTACATATATGTAATTTACAGAATTAACATTTATTTTATAAAGTTAAAAAAATTTATATAAGCAAATAACATTACATATATATAAATTATGGTGTTTATAATTATGACGTCACGTAAGCACAATTTGACAATTTCAATTTTTCAAGTGAAATATAAAGTTAGGTACATTTTCAAAAATGTGTCTGAATTTTTTCATTTTTGTGCAAAATTGTACCGTACATTAAATTCAAATTTGCTAATTTTGTATACAAATTTTTTTAATTGGGTGCAAAAATGTACCTCATTTTTGTACCTGTTGGTACAAATTCATTTTTTTAGGTTGAAATTTTTTTTTTAAAAAAATTTTCAGCTCGACTAAAAACTTTCAAATTTCTCTTACGCATTACGCACTTTTTTCAATTCACTGATAAGAATTGTGTATACATATATGTATATGCGTGTGACGTCACGTACGCACATTTAGCGAATTTCCAAAACTGGAAATTCAGCTATTAGAGCAGGTGTCATGGTAGGACCTCCGGTGGTGAGTATAACAGAAATGTGCTTTGAGGTCCCTAGAATACGAAAATGATATTCACTAAAATTTATATATATATATATATATATATATATATATATATATATATATATATATATATATATATATATATATATATATATATATATATATGTATATATGTATGTATCCGCGCGATAACGTGTAATGACGACCAAACGTGTAATGACCATGAAATTTTGTGTGCGAATCAAAATCCTTATTGGCTCGGCTAAGTTCGTCAGCCTGACAGACCGGACGCCCAGGAGTAGGTTTTTCGGCCATTTTTTGTCAACAGGTCAACAATTCTGGCAGTTTATTGCCAGATTTAAGCAATTTTTCAAAATTTTTTTACGTAAGTCGCAAGAAAAAGTCAAATTACGTAAAAAATGTTTTTGGACCATCGCTCTAAGTAAATTAGTTTTCGAGAAAAACTAGGAAATATGTCATTCTCTATCTTATTCCAACTCGCATTCTTTTTTTTCTGTCTCATTTTTTGCGAGCTAAATTCGAAAAAAACCGCTTTATAAGTAGCGTGTCATGATTTTTTTAATCCAATTTAACGATTCGGCTATATTCTATTTCCTCTGTCATTTAAATGTTTTTAGTCGAATTTTCTCCGAAAAATTAGACTTATACAGTCTATACGATAAGAGCTGCGAGAGGCGAGAGTAGGGGCGCTATCCGTTTTCGGACCCGTAGAACACGATTATGTAGAAAAAAAAGATGTCTGATATATATATATATATATATATATATATATATATATATATATATATATATATATATATATATATATATATATATATTTTCCCGCTACCTTTTAATATGTGTAGGGCCCCCCTATGGAAGTTAAGAGCTCAAATTTGGTAAATGGGGCTCATTCCGATGCACAACAATACTATCAAAGTGGGGTCAAATTTTGAGCAAATTTTATTTCGGACCCGACCTTTAAGGGGGTGGTGGGGGGCAACAAAACAATAGAAACTTTCCAAGCAGGTTTTAAATAATGTTTCGATCAATTATCTACAACATATCCAAAATTCAGCTTCCTAGGGTGATTTGGAGGGAGTAGAGAGGTGGAAAACGATTTTCGCTGGATCTAACACGCCCCCAGCCCCCCAGAATTAACGTAGAGGGTTGAAATTTGGTGTGTTGGTAGAGTTCATACCTAGGTTGTGCTCTTTGGACGTTTTAATATTTTACCCCCACCGCCTCATTTTTAAACTACAATTTCATGCTTTTTCGACGTTTTCGAAGTTTGTACCACTCGCACAGGTCACCCAAATAAACCTAGAGGGCTGAAATTTTGTATTGGAATTGAGTTGGTATCAAGGGGGTGCCTTTTGGGGGTCTCGACTTTTAACCCTTACCCCCACCATTTTTATACCAAAAAGAACATGATTTTTCTTGTTTTTTGACAGTTTCGTTCCGGTCAAAATCTCCCCAAATAAACCTAGAGGGCTGAAATTTTGTGTACAGGTTAAGTAAATAGCCAGCCACTGCTTTTTTGAGGTTTCAACTTTTAACCCTTACCCCCACGATTTTTACACCAATATTTCCTTGAATTTTTTGCTTATTTTCTAACACGCCTAGAGACTCTCTGAGTAAACTTAGAAGGCTGAAATTCTGTACATGTATTGAGTTAGTATCCAACTACAGTCCGTTCAATTTAAACTTAAGCCAGAATGAATAAAAAATTTAAATGCTTTTAATAGGAATCCCTGACGGATACTGTGGTTACAGGCTTAAGTTTAAATTGAACGGACTGTAGTGCCTTTTAGGGATTTCACATTACTTTTCCCCCCACTTCTCCCATTTTTACATCGGAATTCAATTGTATTGTTAAATGTATTTTAAATGCTTATTTTTATTCTCTAATATAAGCAGGCGTATACTAATTTTGAAAATTAAAAATAAAAAAAAAATGAACTTCTTTTTTTTTTTATTTTAACAAATGTAATATATAAATATTAAGTAATTTATAAATGTGTTTCATATCACTGTTTATTTATAAATTAGGAATTTTGGATTTTTATTATTTATAAAATAGAAATTTTGGATTTTTTTGGAAAGAAAAAATATCTTCATAAAAGCCTTCCAGTTTACTATTTAAGTTCCTTTTTTAATATTTAAAAATAAAACACAAAGGCAATCGGCGGATAAGCGTGGGTAGGAATGCCCTCGTACGAATTGTGTTGGATTTTTCCCTGTTAACTGCTATCGGCACAAAATTGAAATTTACTGAGATTCAGCCATTAAAAACTTAAAAGCTTTTTTTAAAGCCCCGATCAACCGGACACTCATCAGTTTTGAAACCACCGCAAAATGACAAATCGCTTGTAGACTTTCAATCACATTTCGCTTGTAGACATGCAATACCGAAGGTGAAGGGAAAAATTCGACTACCGTGATGGGGCCCCGCTGCTCACGGCGTTTTTTTTTTTTAACCGAAGTAAAAATATTTTCTTTTTAAAATAAAAAAAGATGGTATAAACAAACCATAAGAATTTCGTTATTATCAAAATTACGAAATTATAATAACTTTTTAGATCAATGATAATAATTAAAAAAAAAAAAAAGAAGATATGTAACAAAATGACATTCATTAACAACATGATATGTTATCCACCGTCATTCTAGCCACTGCAATGCGCAGATTTTGATGTACAGCCCGGCATTGTCAACTATCTGGTGTCGCATCGGAACTTTGCCATCAGAGCACCTGTATTCTAACTATGATTTCTATTATCTTTATAAAATAATAAGTACATAGTAATTAGAATACTGTTGACGTACTGGCTGCAATCAGTATCTAGAGAACGGGACCATATCAAAAATGATATGCTCTTTACAGATATATCACGTCGAAATAAATGTAAATTTTTGTTGCAAACAATAGCTATTTTATTTAAAAAAAAAATAATTATTACCATTGCTAAATTATTATTATTTTTTTTAAAAAAACAATAATCATTGTTAGATTATTATTTTCTTAAAAAATTAATAATTATTGTTATGGATCAAAAATACTAGTTGTTGTTGGATTATTGTTTTCTTTAAAATAAAAGAAATAATAATAATATCCCAGGACTTATATACTAGAAATTAAAAAAAGTGGGGATAACATTTATATATATACATGTATATATATATATATATATATATATATATATATATATATATATATATAATATATATATATATATTCTAAAAAAGTGGGGATACCAATAAAAAACATTCAAAAAAAGTGGGGATACAAATAAAAAAAAAGCATACACACAAACAAGTAAGTGGAGGTAATAGTTATACGAATAAAGAATGCTATACACATATACATAGCGCGCGTTTTCTGTCTCAACTCGTATGAGGTTTTTTGACGGTTCTGAGTTAGAAAGTCATACATGTACATAATACGGTATACTGATATGGAACCAATTTAACGACGTATATAGTACAAAATGTATATATACGTATATCTATGTGTGTGAATGTATTTGTACCTCTAATATACATATTTTTCAAATAAGTACATCACTGTTGACAGTTTTAGCGAATGGAATTCAGCTATTACAGCCACTGTCATGACGCGACTTGAGCCCGGGACTATGGCAGAAATTTGTTTTGAGGTCCCTAGAAAGCGAAAAAAATAGTCACTAAAATTTATATATATACATATATATATATATATATATATATATATATATATATATATATATATATATATATATATATACATATATATATATATGTGTGTGTGTGTGTGTGTGTGTGCGTGTGTGTGTGTGTGCGTGTGTGTGTCCGCGCGATAATTCTCGAACGAAATGTCTTACGTTTATGAAATTTGGTGAAAATATTGGAAGTCCCAAACCGTTGGACGAGTTCGTTAACCAGACACGTCCGATGCCTGGAACATATCTTTTTAGCAATTTTCGTGAAAAAAATTAACTTTTTGCCAAAATTTCCTCTTATTCAAAAATTTTTGTAAAATTTTTTTACACTATTGGAAAGAGGAGAAAAAAATCACATAAAAAAGGTCTTCAAACTATTATGCTATGTCAACTAGTTTCCAAGAAAAACTAACTTTTATAAACGGAAATTCGCTATGTTATGCAGGATGCTGCGACAGGGGTATTTTAAATCATCTTTCTTTCTAATTGCAAAAAAGCGATACACCGAAAATAATTAAAATTTTTATAGGTTATTTCATATTCGATAGGAAATAATATGCTGTAGTAACCAAAAAAATACGGCAACTTGTCAAAAAATTTTCACCAAAACATGAATGTTTTATACATGTGTCTTTATCTCTACCAAAAAAATTTTTACTTCTAATTGAAGAAAAATTACATTAAAAATAGTTAAAATTTTTACCAGTTATTTCTTATTCAATAGGAAATAAAGTGCTATAGCAACAAAGAAAAAATGTTAATGAATAAAATAATGATAAAACATAATTATCTAATGTTTTTATTGAAAAAACCTAACTATACATTTACAAAAATGATCATCACATTCACAATAATAATCACATCATGATAACAACATTTTAAATGTCAATAAATTTGTATAATTATGTGATGTTGTTATTAAAAAAACCTATAGGAAAAATTATAGATATTAAATAATCACTAATCAATCTCAAATACATTTTACACTATATTCTTTAAAATAAATTAACAATTTCAATAAATAAATGTTGTGAAATATATCGTCATATTATATTGTTGAAAGTATGGCTGATATAAATTTTATTAATTATTTAAAATCTATGGTTAAAAATCATATTAATCTTTAGTTTATTTTCTTATCAGCTTATCAATATTAATCATAATCCATTCCAAAAAAATCTAAAATTTTTTGTTCAATATGGTTTGCGATTATCCAATTTCCACGAAGATTTGCTGCCCTTAAACCTTCATCCAAGAAATCACGAAAATCTGGACCAATATCTCTTACACCATATTGCCTTACATAAATCAAACATTCAACAACTTCAACATTACAACCCAAATTTATGGCATCACGCAAAATATTCTTATTTTTTGTTAATCCAGGATTTTTCTCCAAAATACGCTTTAAATAATCCATACACACAGCTTCCTTTCGTAGAGCTTCCAAAAATTGATAGCAAATGGCTGCATTATCAAATGCAGTTGTTAATCCAGGATTTTTCTCCAAAATACGCTTTAAACAATCCATACACACAGGTTCCTTTCGTAGAGCTTCCAAAAATTGATAGCAAATGGCTGCATTATCAAATGCAGTTGTTAATCCAGGATTTTTCTCCAAAATACGCTTTAAACAATCCATACACACAGGTTCCTTTCGTAGAGCTTCCAAAAATTGATAGCAAATGGCTGCATTATCAAATGCAGTTGTTAATCCAGGATTTTTCTCCAAAATACGCTTTAAACAATCAATACACACAGGTTCCTTTCGTAGAGCTTCCAAAAATTGATAGCAAATGGCTGCATTATCAAATGCAGTCACGTCTGTTAAAAAACTCATTTTGAAACAATATATTTACTTATTTAGTAACTTAATCCGCTAGTCCTGTCTCCCTAGGTACTAACTAAATTTTCTATTAAGAGAAAGCTCCTTATATACCCCTTCCTCATTTCTCAATCTAAGACTGATAACAAAAAGAAAGAAAAAAGGCGTACAAACGTTAAGAATTTCAAAATGTTCAAAATGTGTCTGAATTTTTTCATTTTTCTTGTTTTTGTACCGTACATTAGATTCAAATTTTTTAATTTTGTACAAAGATTTTTAATTTTGTATATAGAAATGTACCGACATTTGGTACATTTCATAAATGTACCAAATTTATATATATAGAAATGTACCGAAATTTAGTACATTTCACAAATTTTTTAATTTTGTACAAAGATTTTTAATTTTGTATATAGAAATGTACCGTACATTAGATTCAAATTTTTTAATTTTGTACAAAGATTTTTAATTTTGTATATAGAAATGTACCGAAATTTGGTACATTTCATAAATGTACCAAATTTGTATATAGAAATGTACCGAAATTTGGTACATTTCACAAATTTTTTAATTTTGTACAAAGATTCTTAATTTAGTATATAGAAATGTACCGTACATTAGATTCAATTTTTTTAATTTTGTACAAAGATTTTTAATTTTGTATATAGAAATGTACCGTACATTAGATTCAAATTTTTTAATTTTGTACAAAGATTTTTAATTTTGTATATAGACAATAACGTATTCTTGTAAACTTAATAACGTATTCTTATTTACTATTTCGGCCTTAAAACTTCGCGGTTTTGCTCTAAATCTATAAATAACCATGGTTTGAATCTTAAATTATGTTACTTATATAACATGTACAATTATTATAATAAATTTTGTAAACTTTAAATGACAGTATGATTTGCATGAGTTAGTAAATTTTAAAAAATTGTGAGATTGTCAGATGTTTGATAAAGTACGGAAGTCTTTGTTATGATCGATGTACGATTATAAACAATAAAATTATTATTATTATTATTATTATTATTATTATTATTATTATTATTATACAGAAATGTACCGCAAAATGTACCGCCAAATGTACATACCTCATTTTTGTCATTTTTGTACAAATTCATATTTTTAAGTCGAAATTTTTTTTAAAAAAAAATTTTCAGCTCGATTAAAAACTTTTTCAAATTTCTCTTACGCATTACCTATGGCATTACGCACTTTTTTCAATTCACTGATAAGAATTGTGTATACATATATGTATATGCGTGTGACGTCACGTACGCACTTTTTTATCTTTTATATATGTATACTTTGCGTGCATGACGAGAAAGGCTAGGAAACTTGCTAAGGAAGAAGCTGGTGCTGAAATTTTCCCAGTTTTACAAGTTTCCCAGCCTTTCCCGGCCAATTAATAAATTAATTGTTTATATAGTATAGCAATTGCAATTTGTCTATCATTATATAGCGACCATTAATTGTTGCTAGTCATGGCTAACAGGGCATTGTTGGAAATGAAAATTGCCAAATACGAAAACGAAAATTGCATTGTTGAAATTGACGGGAGTGCTCGCGAGAAGTTCGTTATCGATTACATTAAATCAAATGGTAAAATTGAAAAATTTCCTGAGACTTCGTACAAAAATTATCATAAAATTTATAATTATAGTAAAAATTTGTACATATGCAAGAAACTGCTCTGTGAAGGAATCAAAGCTCACCAATTAGATCGATTGGCCGACTTGTGTATTAAAATAGTGAAAAACTATCCAACAAACACCCCTGAATTTATAGAGGTGGTTGGTAAACTTTTCAAGTCCAATTATAAACGAAATATTGGCAACATTGAAATATCGGAATACTTCTGTTGTGTGGAATTTACGGATCATTACATCAATCTTCTTCAATGTTCTAACGCAGAATTAAGAGAACTAAATAAGGCGAAGCGTCGAGACGAAGTTATTAAACAACTCGTTAAAAACTCTGAAATACTATGTGATGAATTGCAACAATTTTACGATACTCTAATTGATTTCCACAATAATAAAAACAAAAGTAAATATCATTTCAAAACAATCGGCTTATTAATTTATCACTATTATAAACATTGTTACATCTACAACAAAAAAGAGGAGAGAACTGAAAATTTATCAATAAATGAATACTTTGAAGTGATTAATAATGTCTTTAAAGGGGAAAACTTTAAAGGAAAAGGAAGATCAAATAATGACCATGTATTTGAAAATGACGAATGGAGAGGCGTTCTATTACATCAGCCAGATAACACAGATATAATAAAAACGGTACATAAAAAATCCAAAAAGTAAAATTTACATAATTCATTGCAAAAGTGTGAATTTTGATTATTTTATTTTTTTTTAACAAATTAAAATTGTTTAACTACAATGGAGCAAGTGGAGCGCAGTCGCTTCAGGGCGCATGGTAAAAAAAGAGTTTTACAACAATTATAAGCCTACTGCAGCAATTGGTGCTCTAGGCTTGTATTTAAAATCTAAAGTAGAGAATTTTACTGGTGTTTTATATCCGAATATAACTCATATGTCCAATAATACGTTTGTGCCCGGTGTAAATCGAAAACGTGTTGCATCTACTTGGAGTGGTAATAGTAATAAAAGAAGTAATATTGAAGAACAAGGGTTTTTTCCAGCTTCTGTTTTAAAAGAATTTCAAACAGAAGATATGGATGTACCGGATAATGGAAACAATATCGTTGGGCCAACTACTGAAGGAACGAATAAACAAGAACAAAGTACTGAACAGTTTAATACCCCTGTCGCAGCACCTGCATAACATAGCGAATTTCCGGTCATAAAAGCTACTTTTTCTCGAAAACTCATTTACCTAGAGTCCTAGAATAATAGTTCAAAATGTATCTTCTGGGATTTTATTTTCTCTTTACCATAATGTAAAAAAAAAAACTTGATAAATTTTCACAAAAAACTCATTTTTTGAGGTTTTTGGAATTGGATGTGTCTGGCTGGAGAACTCATACAAGATTTTTGGACTTCCAACGTTTTATTGTTTTATTATTATATTTACATCCCAAACTAGTATCCTATATCCTATTAATATAGCAAGTTTCATCCCAAAATGAATTTCTCGGAAATATAGGCAATCAAATTTTCGAAATTTCTAAAATAATTTAAAATACCCCTGTCGCAGCATCTGCATAACATAGCGAATTTCCAAATTTTGGGGACTGGCGGATCTCATCTAAGAACTGTACCTATTTAAAATAGTTTAGCTTTCTAAGAGTAAAAGATTTTTTAAAATCGGCTGGGTAAATAGTTTTGATATTTTTGGGACCCAAGAACCCGAACGGACTTTGTGCAGCATAGTTGTATCCATCTAAAATAATTTAGTTCTCTAACAGTGAAAAAATTTTCAAAATCGGTCGGTTAGTTTATTTTTTACAATAATGGGAACAGTAAACCCTGGCGGAAATCATACAACATAACCTTTATTCATCTAAAATAATTTTAGTAAAAAGTTTATCCTAACAGTAAAAAACGGGTCCTAGGGATCTCATATAACTTATGGTAGTTCGTAAGGTTCTTGTGGACATCATTTAATTACTTAATGAATTCAAATACTTTAACTTACTAACGGTGAAAAAATTTTCAAAATTTTCGACATTCGCTAAAAAAATCATTGAAAAATATTTGATATGTTTCGATCAATTAATGGTCAACATCAGCAAATAAAAGTTACTAAAATCGAAGAAAAGAATGAGTTATTTGTCCGTAGAAATTAAAATACAAATTCTGAAAACGAGCAAAGAAATATTGATAAAACTAGATCGGCAAAACATTCTGACAAATAACACTACCCAACTAATACTTGCCAATTTGAATGAAACTTAACATACTTATTAAACAGCGAAAAATATTAAATACGTGTTTTTTTATTTCGGCTAAATACGCTTTTTAGGGGGAGAAAACACCATTCAACCTCTGTAGATGAAAACAGTTATAGCTAAATATTTTTGAAACGACATATTTTCTGAAAAAAGGGCTGAGTACGAAATTTGTAGAATTTAAAGCGATGCACTTGATAGTGACCCTGAAATCGATTTTCAAGGTCAGTTGAAAATGATTAGCCATTGCCGAACTTTGACCATATCCTGTACCTATAAGCAGTAATTTCATGTATTGACTCAATCTATCTTCAAAATTGATTTGTTGCGTTATTTTTCTAAAATAAAAAAAATAAAAACTTGACGAAATGGAAAAATAGGCGCAAATTTATAGAAAAAATTAGAAGAAAACATTTTTGTAAGTAATTTTAGAAGTAAAGTTAAGAAAAGATTTAATATCACTCCAATTGTAAGTTAAACATTAACTTTATGTTATATTAGAAATTTTCAAAATTTTTTAAAATTTTTATTGCTACTCTATAGTTATCATATTAGGAATTCAATTGAACATATGATTAACTATTATTTTTCCGATTGCGATTGAGCAAGTATTTTTCAAAATTACTTCTTGATCACTTATTTTCTATCTTGCATGTGAAATTCGTTCGAATATACTTTGAACCATTTAGGGATGAAAAGTAAACTACTCCTTTTGAAAAATATTAAATGATTTTCAAATGACTTTGGAAATTGACCTCAAGGTCAACTTCAAAGTCATCATCAAGTGCATCACTTTGAACTCTATAACTTTGGTCCTAAGCACTTTTTTCAGAAAATATATCGTACCATAATCCACTTCTATGTTGATTCCTGGTCTCTTTTCCTGCGTTTCTAATATTTATGTCAATAAAAAATGTGCTACCGTAGACAAGGATGAATAGGTACGCATTCAGACTTCACACCGTATTTTTTTGTATTTATTTTATGAGTACCTAATCTTTAATATATTAAAAATTTACGCGAAGATGGTCACTTTATCAGCAGTATCCAAAAAAATTTAAAAATATCGGTGGTTTTTGAAAAATTAACAAAAATCGTATAATTTCTTCTCTATGAAAAATTGGGGTCAAAAGAGACGAGAAAAGAGTAAATGGGGACAACCCGTAGGGTCGACCAAAATTGAAATTCTAATATAAAATAATTTCGAACTTTTTGTATTTATACATTCAAAAAAGAAATAATAGGTACTTGATGATTTTCTGTAAAAATAAACGTAGAATCTAAAATAAAGTTTATATACTCCTGTCGTTTACCCCTAAGTTTATATTCCTCCTATTCTTATTTTAGTTCAAAAAATAATTTTTCAAAAGACTAAGACATAATAATTAATAACAGTGAGATTCTACGTCCATTTTCAGACTTTTGTCTCATACAGACGTTACCTAGAATTTTTTTTATCTACAAAAACATCAGTCTACAGAATTTAATTTATTAGTTAGGAAAATAATTCAAATATGTCTCACTAACAATAAATGTCTTAAATGAGTTTAAAAAATCAAAACGATACTGTTTATTAAATTGCGTAAAAGCTAGTAAATGCAATAACAGATATGATGAATTTATAAGGATTTTCTTGTACTACAAAATCTTAAAAATATGGAAACGCGTACTTTTTTTTCGTTAATTGTGTTTTATTCTTTTGCACAAAATTTTAAAAATACTTTATTTTCTTAAGAAAGGGAGGCAACTTTAGTCACAGATATGCCTATGAACAGTTTTTGGTAATCCGGGAAAAACGAAAACACTTTTTAAAATTTTTTTATTGTTAAAATCGAAATGTTCTTTTAAAGAGGGTTAAAATTACCATATTTTATATTAAAATTTTGACACAATCACTCCCTAATTAACGAGCCTTACTTAATATTAGCAAATTGAGAAAAAACACGTCAATTAGATTTTTTTACACAGATTTTATTTGTTATATAATTCAAAAGGATATTTTAAAAATGTGTATGAATAGCTTTCATTAAATAAATTTCAATATATTTTCCATTTATTTTAACAGTGGAATGTCCTTATTAGTGGCTATACTTTCGGCTTGGAGCGAATTAGACGAAGATTTTCTTCTAAAACCAAATTTAATAATTAATTAAAGAAATAAAAAAAAATTTGTGGATTTCCTACCGTTCAAATATAATCTTTATTGTATGTAAAAATGTTATTACATTTTTTCAAAAAACTGTAAGTAAACTGTAAAATTTTCTTTACAAATATGTTAAAATAGAGAAATGTTTCCTTTTTAATTTATTTTTAACTCTTTTTAAATGATTCACTTTAAAATTTTTTAATATTTCTTAATCGAAATTTCATAAAAGAATGTGTCAAAATTTAAAAAAATTTTTCTTTGTTAAAAAAAAAAAATTGAATGTGCAAAATTATTTAATATTAGAATGCTCTGATTATACAATTCTAATCATAACTGTATTGTCAATTGGATAGAAAATTACGTAAAAATATTATTGTTTGAATATGATTTAACGTAATTTTTATACGATTGAAGCAAACTCTTATTAATTTTAGGAAGGTGTAAATATAATCTAAATTCTGATCATATCACATAACAGATATCGTCGGGATTTTTTTTGTAAAAAAAAATGGAACAGAGATACATTATAAAAACATTTAACTGACAGAGAAATAGAATATAGCCGAATCGTTAAATTGGATTAAAAAAATCATGACACGCTACTTATAAAGCGGTTTTTTTCGAATTTAGCTCGCAAAAAATGAGACAGAAAAAAAAAGAATGCGAGTGCGAGTGAAATGGAGAACGACATATTTCCTAGTTTTTCTCGAAAAGTAAGTAATTTAGAGCAACGGTATAAAAACATTTTTTATGCATTTTACCTTTTACAATGGCTTAGTGTAAAAAAAAATTTGAAAAATTGCTTAATTCTGGCAAAAAACTCATTTTGTTGACAAAAAACGCCCGGAAAACCTACTTCTGGGCATCCGACGTGTCTGGCTAACGAACTCATCCAACGATTTGGAAAATCGAATTCGCACACAAAATTTCATAAGCATTAAACGTTTCGTTCGAGAGTTATCGCGCGGATACATATATATATATATATATATATATATATATATATATATATATATATATATATATATATATAAATTTTAGTGAATATCATTTTCGTATTCTAGGGACCTCAAAACATATTTCTGATATGGTCTCGGGCTTAGGTCGCACCATGACACCTGGCGTAAAAGCTGAATTTCCAGTTTTGGAAATTCGCTAATAGAGCTAGTCTCCAGAAATTTTGTATTAAGGTAAATCTACTTAATAAATTTCTAACGCTGACAGACTGACTGACTGACTGACTGACTGACTGACTGACAGACAATGCACAGCCTAAACCGTTGGGTTTAGAAGAATGAAATTTTGCATAGGAGTTCCCTGTGTAACGTAGGTGAGCACTAAGAAAGGATTTTTGAAAATTCGTCCCCTAAGTGGGTTTAATAGGAGATGAAAGTTTGTATGTAAATTCGGTATTTTTGAAGTTAGTGGTATATAAAAATATGTTGCTATGGCTATTAAAATAAATAATATAATTATTTAATATAAGGGCTATGTGCATAAACTACTACTAAAGTTAGTAGTGAAATTTTAGCAGTACTACTAGGCACTACTACAAATTTGGTGTGCATAAATCGCTGTTACCCTTAATAAACCTTACTAGCACTGAAATTTAGTAGTGAAATTTTAGTAGCGGGCACGACTGCTATTAAATATAGAAAGTAGCGTGTTCTGAACTTCTCAACATAAATAAATTGTCCAATAAAAATTTATTTAGTAAATATTATTCATTAAAATATCAGTAATATTTTTTTACCAATGTACTTAAATTCAAAAATTGTAATAATTGTAATAATTTATTATTAGATGGATAGAGTATTGAGAGATATTCGAGAAATGAACGATATTCGCAAGTTACATAACAGAAAAATTTACAACAAAAGAATTAACTAGGGATGTAACGATACCTAAATTTGCCGATACGACATCGGTGCCGATTGTTGTAGTAAATTATCGGCGAAACCAATACCGATATCAATGCCTTAGTAGATAATAAATCAAATTATATGTACCTTGGGCGTTTGTATGTCTTTATATGCATAAAACTTACCTATATTTGACAGAGACTCGACCTTGTGGGAAGTGTAAAAAAATGTCAGATCAAAACTCAAAGAAAATATTTATTACAATAATTATTATTATCAACCAAAGTGGTAATTAAGAAAGTTAGTAAAGTAAATATCATTACATAGAGTAATAAACTGATACATAAAGTCAGTATGTAATTTATTAAAGTTTACTTTTGGCAGATTTTTGTTAAGAAAGCAAAATTTTTCAAATGATTTACAAATAATCTGTTACGCAAATCATTTTGTATGAGGCTTGCGCTTGAAAACTTTTCAACTTTTCGAACTGTGTGATATCGGTTGTATTCTAATCGGCTTGCCGATTATAACGGTATCGAAATTGGAATCGTTACATACTTAGAATTAACTTGTTAAATAAATTAAACGAAGACAAACTTCCTTTATTTCATTTTTATTTATTTATTTTTGATCCATTCTAAAATATTTATAACTTTTTAAATCGTTAAAAAGTAGTATTCATAATACATATTTATTAAATTTGTTAAACTTGTTAAAGATTATCCATTTTATTCTTCGAAATAAATACTAAATACGAAATAGATACATTAAAAACAAAACAAAAAGAAATTCAAAATATAAAATTGACATTTGTCATAAAAGTCAAAATATAAAATTGACATCTGCCATGAAAATCAAAATATAAAATCGACATTTATTGTTAATATTGTTTAACATTTTTCAAAATTTAACCAAATTTCACACTCATACCCACCTGATTATTAAAAGAAAATTATAAAAATAATAATAAACGGTAAAAATAAAACTCTTTTTATTTTTTTGTATCTTCAAATAACGTGTTGCCAAATTTAAATTGCTATTACCTAGTAACAACTAGTAGTAGGAAATAGTATATTGTGCAATAAGTGCGGGAAATTGTCGATTGCCCACGAAAGCGAAGTTGAGCGCACGAACGTAGTGAGTGCGCTCATTCGCTTGAGTAGGGCAATCGACAATCCCGCACGAGTTGCACATACTATTTTTTATTACGAATTTCACATACTTTTTTCTATTATTATCATTATTTTTGACATTTATATTACTTTTTAAAATAATATTTTTGAGTGTTCGTCTTTTTTTTCTGAATTAATTATCGTTTAAATTAGTTTGTTGGTGGTTTCTATAGAAATAATTATGAAATATTTATTAAATGAAAAATTTAGAGGCGGCTTTGCGTGTTTTGATTAAATTTTGCGTGTTTTATTGTCAATTTGCGTGTGGAAAGTTACTTTCCACACGCAAAAAAGTATGCGGGAAGAGTACAGTTGGCAAACAGCCATTTTGCGTACAGAAATATGTGCGCCAAGTTAGTACTTCTCCCGCATGAGTAATAAAAAAAAATTTTTATGCACATCAATTATTTAATAGTACAACTATGTTCTACTTGCTAGTAGCGACTAATAGCAATATTTAGTAGCAGTTTATGCACATAGCCCTTAAAATCTTTAACACTGACTGATAGACAACGCAAAGCCTAAACTGTTGAGTTTAGAAGGACGAAATTAAGCACAGGCGTTATGAAAATTGGCGTTTAGGCTTCTATTTATAAATAAAAGTCAGTTGTTTCTGGAAATTTATTCCCTAAGACAGAAAATGAAAGTTCATATGGAGAGTTTATCATTTTTGAAGTTATAAACGTGGATATTGATTTAGGCTTTTGAAAAACATTAAAAGTGAGCAGAAATTGAGTACCTAATAAAAAGATGTTGTCGATGGGAAATCCCATCGGGCATATGGCTAGTTTATTTTAATAAATTAGAAATATATAAGTATAGTAATTATAAAGCATTCGCATAGAACAATAGTTTTAAGTGTACATGCACATGCTCAAAATAATTTTTGTATTTTCCCGAAGGAAGGAAATATTTTCCCGTAATAAAAAGTATCCTAAATGTTGACGCAGGTAATAAGTTATCACTACACCAAATTTCATAAAAATCCGTTCAATAGTTTTCGCGTAATATGTGCACATGCTCAAAATGCTTTTTTTTTCTTTTTTTTTTTATTTCCCCGTAGGGATGATACACTTTCCCTAAATAAAAAAGTATCTCAGATGCTGACTCAGGTATACCCTGGTTATGAGTCAAAGTTAAAAAATTAAATAATTCGTATATTCAAAACAAATCAATCTTATATTCTTTTCTAAAAACAAACTGCAAACAAACTTTATTACGTAAGTGCAATAATGAAAAAGATAAAGCCAAGAAAACGGAAATTATTTAAATTCATAAGTCATGGAGCATGGTTAAATTTAACTGAAATGGACCATAATAGGTTATCACCGCACCAAATTGCATCAAAATCCGTTCAATAGTTTTTGCGTATTGTGTGCACATTCTCAACATGGTTTTTCCATTTTCCCGTGGGAATGAGACATTTTCCCCAAATAGAAAGTATCTTCGATGTTGACCCAGGTAATAAGTTATCACCACACCAAATTTCATTAAAATCTATCCAGTAGTTTTTACGTGATGCGTGAACAGACAGACAGACAAAAATTTTAAAAATCGCTGTTTTGATATCTACATCGATAACTATTTACAGTACCAGCACAATTTTCAAAAAATATTCCATATACATAAACGGTCTCGTTACAATTGTATTATATGTATAGATTATCTATTAATAACTCTTTATTTAAAATTTTAATTTTTTTTTTTCAAAATAAATCGCCCCCTGTTCTAAAAAGTATATATTTTTTAAATTTTTATAAAATTTCTTATGAAGGTGACCTTCTTAGACAATTTTATTTTCAAGGAAAATTGTATTAATTAAAACATGAACATTTAAATGTTGGCAATTTCTGTATCAGTGGCGCTATCAATGTCTATGTTACCTAACTATTTTATTTAAAAATTCGAATAAAATTCGAGCCATTTTAATTTTTAATTGTTCAATCAGTATCATAAAGTCAAGCAAAAAATATGACAATTTATTTATGTAGATACATATATGATTAAAAGTTAAGAAAAGTAAATGTTTTTTTGGAATTTCTTGATTAAGGTAAAATCGAAAAAACTAGGGAAATGTAATAAGTAATTAATTTTTTTTAAATATTTTTAGGTTTGGTTGTGATTGTGAATGAAGCTACTGTTAATCTCTCAATATGATACTGAAATATTCATTATTTAAAATGAAAAATTGTGTAAATAAATGATGAAAATAAAAAATTATAATTTGAAAAACCGGGACTCTACACGGATTATGAATGTTATAAACTTTAAGTATTGATTTTAAGCGTATTTTGAGTGAAATTTAAAATTAACAACATGTGAAATTTGACATTTTAGTTAAAGTGCATAATTATAAAATACCTATTATACCTACATGTTTTTATAAAAATGCAAATATAAATAAATGTTTTCTGCTTCTTATAATTAACAAATAATGTTTTCTTATTATTAATTTTTATTTTAATTGTTTACGTACTTATAAAAAAGATGTTTATAAACGTGTTCTCCCGAAATTCGAAAATAACTAACTTTCTCTCGATGAAGTTGGATTGACTTCAAAAAAATTTCATAAAAGTTACCTCTTATATATGATCTTTCTGAGTTAATTATTGAAATATATTCTATTTTCAGACTATTTTGAGGTAAAATGAGCAGCTATATGCCTTTCATTAAATAAATTTAAATTCTTCAATATATTTTCCATACATTTTAAAATAGAACGATGTCCTGATAAATTTTAAATATGAAATAATCATTTGATATACATATACGCGGCTATACTTTTAACTCGAAGCAAATTAGACGACGAAGATCTTCTTCCGTAAAGAATACAATTCTAAAAGAAAATAATAAATTGGTGAAAGAAATAAAAAAATTTACCCTTAAATTACCTTTCGAATACAACTGTTTTAAGTACTTTTTCTGGGTTAATTATTGAAAAATATTCTATTTTCCCACATTTTTGAGGTAAAATGAGCAAATATATAGCTTTTATTAAACAAATTTCAGCTTTTTAATATATATTTTCCCCTTAAAATATTTAATATTTTCAAAAATGTATGATAGAATTTGTCAAAAGGGTATAGCGAGGTTTCAATGGCAAAACTGCCTTTGGGGCCGAGGTTCAAAATGATGTGTGCGGTAGTAAGGGCTTTTGATGTAAATACGATATATATAAGATTTAGCCCCTGACCTTGAACTTTTCTTGAGATATTCGAGAAAGTTCTCGCGGTGCAATACATTTTTTAAATTTTTATATCTCGAAAACTATAAAAGCTAGAAATTAAAAAAAAAAAAAGGCAATCGTTAGAGAATTGTTCAAGGTATATTATATATTTTTTTCAGATTTTTGCGTGACTATTATACGTGATAAATCAATAAAAATATTTTTCATTATTATTTCTCGTACAGTTGTAATGAAGTGACACCTTTGGAAAAAATACAAAATGTTGCTCATACTATGTACTTACACTCAAAAAAGTTTCATCAAAATCAAAGAGGCGCTTTTTGAGAAATTAATAAAACACTGTCCTACTCTGTAATCCGCTCCTGACCACTACGTGGTATATTATGGTATATATTGTGCGTATTCGAATAAAAACTACTTACGTATGTGTTTATTCATTATTGGTTACATTGTTTACAAAGTATAAAGAACCGAACAGACCAGTACGACACACCGTAACAGTAGTAAAGTCATTATATTATCACCCGTCCTGGTTTGTCCTCATATTAAATTTGTTTAAACACGTTTATGAGGAACTGACTGAATTGATCGTCGCTCTCTTACAAAATAAATATAGTAGACGATTAAAATTTAATACCCCGTTAAATGATACAGTTTCAGAATATATGAAAATTCGAACGACCGTGCCAAATTCCTTACGAGAAGAAGTTAAAAAGCGATATTAGAACCGTTAAAAAAGTAACATTTGATGTTACCATTGGTAACATTTGATTTTACCAAAGGTAACATCAAATGTGCTCGATTTTCCGCGACTTAAAGAACAGGATTTAAAAGTGTTATGTACTTGTTTATATCAACTCGCATTAACAATTTCTTATCTAACCGAACTAACTAACTCCGAAATTAATATTCGTTTACGTCAAACAAATATCCAAATATTATCAAATTCCATGTATAATCACGGCATATAAATAATAGAAATTATGGCATTTTTACTGAATATGTTCCCACCAGTACTAGTATTGAATGTATTCAGCACTATTGTTGTAATTGCCCAAATGTTTTTTTTAATAAGCGGCTAACATGGTTTTAAGAATTAGTGTGTGGACTGACCGGGACAGGTGACCGTCACTGTCATATAATTTTATTGCACTACTTGACTTATACCAAAATCTCAAGTAGCTCATAATTTCTGCGTACAATTAAAGTCAATTAGATATTGGGTTTTGATAAAGAAGATTTAATAAGTGTTTTGATCAATTTGTCATATTTTAGCTCTTAATACTTATAAAGTATGCAATATAACTACTTTATTGCTGTCACGATGTGTCGTACCGGTCAGTTCGGTCCCTTAGCATTAACCATGAAGAGAATTTTGCCCATGCTATGCATTTGTTCTCTAAATATGTAGTGTACCCGTATATTCATCAATATGATCAACACTATAAGCTGTACTATGACTATAAAAGTCATCCAAATAGATAAATAAATTCAGACAGTTCCTCAAAAACGTGTAAACAGATTTAATGTGAGCACAAACCAGGACGGGCGATAATATAATGACTTTATTGCTGTTACGGTGTGTCGTACCGGTCTGTTCGGTTCTTTATCCTTTGCAAACAATGTAACCAACAATATAAATAAAGACATACGTAAGTAGTTTTTATTATATATACCGCGTAGTGGTCAGGAGCAGATTACAGAGTAGGGCAGTGTTTTATTAATTTCTCAAAAAGCGCCTCTTTGATTTTAATGAAACTTTTTTGAGTGTAAGTACGTAGTATAAGCAACATTTTGTATTTTTTTCAAAGGTGTCACTTCATTACAACTGTACGACAAATAATAATGAAAAATATTTTTATTGATTTATCACGTATAATAGTCACGCAAAAATCTGAAAAAAATATATAATATACCTTGAACAATTCTCAAACGATTGCCGTTTAGTTTATATTTCTAGCTTTTATAGTTTTCGAGATATAAAAATTTAAAAAATGTATTGCACAGCGAGAACTTTCTCGAATATCTCAAGAAAAGTTCAAGGTCAGGGGCTAAATCTTATATATATCGTATTTATATCAAAAGCCCTTACTACCGCACACATCATTTTGAACCTCGGCCCCAAAGGCAGTTTTGCCATTGAAACCTCGCTATACCCTTTAAAATTATTTTTGTTGTCAAAAAAAAAAAAAAAAAAATTGAATGTGCACATTTATTTACCAGTAAAATGCTGTGTTTATACTGGTTTATACATATAATTATAACGTAGTATTGTTATTTGGATAGAAAATTACGTAAAAATATTTTTGTTTGAATATGATTTAACGTAATTTTTATACGATTGAAGCAAACTCTTATTAATTTCAGTATGGTGTAAATTTAATCTAAATTCTGATCATATTACCTAAAACAAATTGTCTTGTTTTTTTTTTTTTCAAAAAAAAAAATGGAATAGAATACATTATAAAAACATTTAAATGACAGAGAAAATAGAATATAGCCGAATCGTTAAATTGGATTAAAAAAATCATGACACGCTACTTATAAAGCGGTTTTTTTCGAATTTAGCTCGCAAAAAATGAGACAGAAAAAAAAGAATGCGAGTGCGAATAAGATAGAGAACGACATATTTCCTAGTTTTTCTCGAAAACTAATTTACTTAGAACGATGGTCCAAAAACATTTTTTACGTAATTTGACTTTTTCTTGCGATTTACGTAAAAAAATTTTGAAAAATTGCTTAATTCTGGCAAAAAACTGCCAGAATTGTTGACCTGTTGACAAAAAATGGCCGAAAAACCTACTTCTGGGCGTCCGATCTGTCTGGCTGACGAACTTAGCCGAGCCAATAAGGATTTTGATTCGCACACAAAATTTCATGGTCATTACACGTTTCGTTCGAGAGTTATCGCGCGGATACATACATATATATATATATATATATATATATATATATATATATATATATATATATATATATATATATATATATATATATGTATATATATATATATACATATATATATATATATATATATGTATATATATATATATATATATATATATATATATATATATATATATATATATATATATATATATAAATTTTAGTGAATATCATTTTCGTATTCTAGGGACCTCAAAACACATTTCTGTTATACTCACCACCGGAGGTCTTACCATGACACCTACTCTAATAGCTGAATTTCCAGTTTTGGAAATTCGCTAAAATGATGCATAATATGTATTTCTACAAATAACAGGGAATGTTTATCATTAATTGATCAATAATTATAATAGAAAAAGAAATGTGAATCATTTGTAATATTTAATATGTCGTCTTTTACTAAAAATCATATGAGAAACTGGTAAAAAAATTATAAAATTTATAATATTATTTATAAATAACATTATATACCTATAATTGTTAATTGTATAAAATTTTAATAATAATAATAAAGAAGAATATTTCTGCAAATAATTTGAACGTTTATTATGAATTTACTATTAAAATTAACAAAATAAAATAGCTGAATTTTACATTCAAAAATTCGCTAAAAAGAAATTTGTATATTGTATTAGTAGTACTTGATATCCACTGCATAAACAGATTTTGGTATAAACAGTCCGACATTGTCAACTATCTGGTGTCGCATCCGAGCTATACCATCAGAGCACCTGTTTTCTACTCATGGAAGAAGGAAAGGTATATAATATTGTAAAAGAAAGAGCATTTTCTAAAATACTGATCAACATATTATAAATGTTAACGGGCATATTACGAATGACGTCATTTTGTAAATAAACCGCTTTAATGTAAATTAAAATTGACATAGTGTTTGAATAATTACCAAACCGGATCGGCTGGGACTCGAACCCGGATCTCTTGGTTAATAGCCAAGCGCCTTACCAACTAGGCCACCGATCACTTGTTCGAGTGCCACTCCAATTTAGTAATTAATCAAACACAACCTCTCTCTAATGCGAGACGCAGTTTTATACTTTTAATTTCAAATGTTATCGAGTGCCTGTGAAACATTATTAATGTATGGCGGATTTTTATCCGTATTTTAAACATACACCAATATTCATATGTTCACTCAATGTCCAGCTTTGGCTGATACTTGAACACTCGATGTACTTTGGCAAATGGCCAATTCATTATGTTAATTAAAATTGACATAGTGTTTGAAAAATTACCAAACCGAATCGGCTGGGACTCTAACCCGGATCTCTTGGTTACTAGCCAAGCGCCTTACCAACTAGGCCACCGATCACTTGTTCGAGTGCCACTTTCTCGCAACAATTTATAACTACTTTTTAAAAAAAAAAAACTGTTTTGGTTTATAATTTTGAACCACTAATAGGACATATCTTTTTAACAAGGGTAGACACAAACATAAATAAAATTATACATTTATTAAATTGTCATTTTATTAATAAATAAATAAAGACAAACAAAATAGATAATCTTGAAGTTAAATTTTTATATGCTCGTTAATTTTACATAAACGGATCCACTGAAATTAAGTGTCAATTTAGCCTATATTTTAATTTTTAAATATTTTTAATTTTTACAATATTTTTAAAATTTTTGTCGTTATTATTACATGTTTTAAATAAAAAACGAATTCATTATTTACGTAGAATAATTCCTTTTTTGGGTATTTCCTTTACTTTGTGTAATGCCAAAACTGGGATTTTCTGCTTATTATTTGTTTATTTAAATGAAAATTGAACAAATTTTCGCTACAAATGGTTTTATTTATTGATAAATACAATATTTACTTACCCAAATATTGTATTTATGCAGTACTGCATTTAATAATCTTTACATATAATAAAATAGTAACGAGACCATTTCTGTATATGGAATATTTTTTGAAAATTGTACTGGTACTGTAAATAGTTATCGATGTAGATACCAAAACAGCGATTTTTAGAATTTTTGTCTGTCTGTCTGTCTGTCTGTTCACGCAAAACGCAAAAACTATTGGACGGATTTTAATGAAATTTGGTATGATGATAACTTATTACCTCGGTCAACATCTAGGATACTTTTTACTCCGGGAAAATTTCTCATTCCCACGGGAAAATGGAAAAACCATTTTGAACATGTGCACACATTAAGCAAAAACTGTTGGACGGATTTTAATAAAATTGGGTGTGGTGATAACTTATTACCTAGGGCAAGATTTAAGATACTTTTCATGCTTGGAAAATGCCTTATTTCCACGGGAAAATAGAAAAACCATTTTGTGAATGTGCACGCATTACGCAAAAACTATTGAACGGATTTTGATGAAATTTGGTGTGGTGATAATCTATTACTTGGGTCAACATTTAAGATACTTTTTACTCCGGGAAAATGTTCCATTCCCAGGGGAAAATGGGAAAACCATTATGAGTCTGTGCACACATTGGACGAAAACTATTTGATGAAATTTGGTGTGGTGATAACTTATTACTTGGGTCAACATTTAAGATATTTTTTACTCCGGGAAAATTCCTCATTCCCACGGGAAAATAGAAAAACGATTTTGAGCATGTGCATGCATTACACAAAAATTATTATTCTTTGCAAGTTCTGTATAATTATTACACTTCTATAGATACTTCTCATTGAGTTTATA
This sequence comes from Brachynemurus nebulosus, assembly GCA_035578155.1. NCBI lineage: Eukaryota > Metazoa > Arthropoda > Insecta > Neuroptera > Myrmeleontidae > Brachynemurus > Brachynemurus nebulosus. Next base: position 38,286,204 of record JAPWDM010000008.1, on the reverse strand, counting down.
ACAATGTTTTGCGCGAACGACGTCGCGGGCATGGCTAGTATTATTATAAACTTAATTTTATGTAACAGTCCGTATTTCATAATTTAAATTCAAATCATAATTTTGAACATTGACTATTTAGTACTACGAGTGACGAGCAAAATAATGTTCCCTTTTGTAGTTGGTGTAGCCAGTGGAGACAAGAGAAAAGGATAATAACTGTTTAGTGTTACGAATAAAGTAAATTTCCATTCAGTAGATGGACTATTTACTGTCGAGAGTGAAATACCTGCAGTATTATCTTCAATGATCAGATTATCCAATTTTTGCATCTCAAACGTTATTAATGGAGCCAAAAAAACTCAATAAAATTTCAGTTACCTTTAGAACCAACTTGGCAAAACGATCATTAAGAATCGATTTTTGTTCTAAAATCTATCTAATTTTGTTGGTGTTTAACTAGTTTTCTTAAATTTATTATTAAAGTATGATTAAATCTCATTGAGTGCCTTGTGAAACATTTTAATCTTCAATCTTCATTTAAACTTTGATTTGATTATCAAAGTAGTTTATTTATTTAATCACTATTTATTACACGAGAGGTTTATATTTTTTCGAATAAATTTAGGATTGTTTAGCGAATTTGTTGCCTAGCAATTTAACGAGGAAAACTGTTAACTAACAAACACGGTATAGCGAAGTTGCAACATTTTTGTTAGCTTGAAAATTTTTCCATAGTATCTTCAAATACTGCCCTATAATGTATATATTTTTCAAATTGAACTTCTTGAAATTATATATTTTTAATTTGCTAAAATCCCTACATTCACTCATAGCAATCTAACAAATATAAATAGGAAATGGTATGCATGGGATAATTTTCTCCTCTCTTACTGGACAACGGTCTTTCTGAATTCTTTCAAATTTTCCCGAAAAACAGGGTTGGCGAGAAAAAAAACTTACCCTTTCTTTTTCTTTTATTCTACTCTTTTAAGGGATTTATTATCAGTTTTGTGGAGGTTACTTACCATTTTCGAGATATTTGAAAAATTAAATTTTTATCCCAATTTTTGAAGGACCCCATCAAACCGGTTTTCCGCAGATAAAAAAATACGGGTCTCTTAGATTTCGACAAAGAATAACATATCAGGATATCATCGAAATCGAAGAGGGACACCTCGGAATATTTCCTTCCCAGTCAACATTCTGACGTCTTAATGAATTCATAAAGAATTCATATTTCTGATTTGGAAGTCAGAAAACAAGTTCAGAAAGATATCTTTATAAATTCATAAAGATATCTTATGCGTCGATTTATGAACAGATTATGAAGTCTTAAATATGATGTCTTAAAGAATTCTTTTTTCTGACTTCAGAATTGCGATGTCTTAAACAGCTCATATTTCTGATGTCTGAAAAAAGATATCTAAATTGAGAATTCATTATTAAGAAGTCATGTTTCTGACTTCAGAATTTTGATGTCTTAAATAGTTCATATTTCTGACGTCTTAAAGAATTCATATTTCTGACTTCAGAATTTGCTCATATTTCTGATGTCTTAAACAGCTCATATTTCTGACGTCTGAAAAAAGATGACTTTAAGAGGACTATATACCAAGAATTCGTTGGAAATATTAAGCGTAATTTACGAAATAAAAGAAATAAAATTAATTTAGTTAATTTTATTTATTTACATAACTGTATATGTACAACGTATATTAAATGTATTTAAAATATTAACATTTAAGATTAAATTTACTCCAGTATTTTATCAGGAAATGTCACAATTTGTACACTAGTCACAATAGAAACAGTCAAAAACACTAACTAACCATACTCAATATCCCATCAAACCACAAATTATTATCATAACTTCTTAAATTAACACTATCATAAATTCACTTCCTTCAATTCATTTTCACTTTAAGTAATTTTCTTTAAGCTACCATATTTTATTTTTGTTTAGTATCACCATCACCATCATTTCCATCTTGTGCTAAATTTCTCTCCTATTTTAATCTTCTATTTTTTTGACTTTTGAATAAATATTGAAATGGTTTTCTTTTAGACATTATGTTGTTAACGTTGTCAATAAAAATATTAATTTTAATACATTACATTGTTCGTTTGTTTTTTGTTTTTCCTTACATCCAAAATATGAACTAATTAAGAAGTCTTAATAATGAAGTCAGAAATAAGAGCTGTTTAAGACATCAGAAATATGAGTTCAAAAAGTAATCAAAAATAAGAACTGTTTAAGACATCAGAAATATGAGTTCAAAAAGTAATCAAAAATAAGAGCTGTTTAAGACATCCAAAATATGAGTTCATAAAACAATCAGAAATAAGAACTGTTTAAGACATCAGAAATATGAATTCATGAAGTATTCAGAAATAAGAATTGTTTAAGACATCAGAAATATGAATTCATAAAGTAGTCAGAAATAAGAGCTTTTTAAGACATCCAAAATATGAGTTCATAAAACAATCAGAATTAAGAACTATTTAAGACATCAGAAATATGAGTACAAAAAGTGGTCAGAAATAAGAACTGTTTAAGACATCAGAAATATGAATTCATAAAGTAATCAGAAATAAGAACTGTTTAAGACATCAGAAATATGAATTCATAACGTAGTCAGAAATAAGAACTGTTTAAGACATCAGAAATATGAATTCATAAAGTATTCAGAAATAAGAATTGTTTAAGACATCAGAAATATGAATTCATAAAGTAGTCAGAAATAAGAGCTTTTTAAGACATCCAAAATATGAGTTCATAAAACAATCAGAAATAAGAACTGTTTAAGACATCAGAAATATGAATTCATAAAGTATTCAGAAATAAGAATTGTTTAAGACATCAGAAATATGAATTCATAACGTAGTCAGAAATAAGAACGGTTTAAGACATCATATTTCTGATGTCTTGACTTCTTTATGAATTCATTTAGATGTCCTAATATTGTTTAAATTATTTTTATTTGTGGTTTCTATAGAAAAAATAATAATATACTTATAGGATATTTTTTTAAGACATCAGAAATATGATCTAATTCTGAAGTCAGAAATATGAATTCTTTAAGACATCATATTTATGAAGTCTTAAACAGCTCCTAAATCGACGCATAAGATATCTTTATGAATTCATAAATATATCTTTCTGATAATGTTTTCTGACATCTTAAATATGACTCCTTTAAGACATCTTTAAGAAGTCTTATTTAAGAAGTCCGGAAGATGTCAGAAAAAAGATGTCTATTTGATATCATTAAATTGAATTCATATTTAAGATATCTTTAAGAACTCTTATTTCTGACTTCTTAAAAAAGATGTCTTAAAGATGTCGTATTTACAGCTCAGAAAGATATCAGAAAAAAGACTTCATAAAGACATCTTTCTGACTTTTGTGCTCACTGGGTTGTGAGATAAATAGACACGATTTCTTGTGTAATGTTTTTATATACTTTTTATTGAATTCTTGTAGAAATTTCGATCGTTAATATTTGCTGTTATTGTTGCCATGTTATTTCTTTACCGGATGATGTAATACTGTGAGTATGTTGATAAAACAAACCAAAACGTTTTGGATACAACGCGTCCTAACCGATTTGTGTTAGCTAATAGAAGAGTCATTTGCGTATTCGCGTATTATCCACGACATTCGTATAATACGCGGATTATCCGATTAATACGACTACTTTCTATTTCATGCGTATTAGCCGTAACAGTAACATCACGATCCTATCAGTATAGGTGTGATGCAAAAGGTCTCGTAATGTGGATTATTTTCACTCTAAAATCAAACTAATTTTGTTGGTATTTAACTCGCTTTCATCAATTGCATCAAAATCACCAATTTAGTCAAATGGTCAAAATGGTTTATTTATTCAATATCAAATTAAAATACGTGATATGAAGTCATTTTTTTAAAAATGTTTGTACCATAGTGGTTTGAACTATTATTTTGAATGGTTGAGGTACTATATTGAAATAAATAAAATAATTATTCCTTTTGGAAAGACAAGTATCCTCGAAGAGTCAGTTGATTACGCCAAATTATGTATTATATCATACCTGATGCAGGAATACTTATACAAAAGCCTAGTATAGAGTCATAAACAGTCATAAAATAAAGGTATTTTTGGTTTATAATGAATTAACAATTAATAAAATTTACTGTGGCCTATACTTGATCTTTGCTCTGCTACCCACTTGAGATATAAGTGATATGATATGAGCAAAATCCAAAAATTGTTGTTTCTCTGAATATTATGTAATATACAGGGTGGACCATTTTAATCGCGCCACCTAAGTATCTCGAAAAGAAAGTAGAATGAAGAAAAAAGTTTGAGACTGTTTTGGGGCTGGGGGGTAAAATATTGGTGATCTTGAATTTGACCTTGAGATCAGTTTTCAAGGACAAATCAAAGTCAACTTCGATTGTTCAAATGGAAACTTATATTTTTATTGCATATTAGTATTCCAGCGGAAAAAATACGTATCCTTTGTAGGGAAATTGTTTTTTTAAATTCTCTGTTCGTAAACACATATTGCTAGACATTTAATATGCCTTCAAAATATATTTTGCATTACTATTCGTATGGGGGAACATGGAAGAAAAACGAATCAAAAGTCTCTGCAAGACGTACAATGTTGTGTCTCTTTTTGATCATTATGTTAATGTTGCTAGATTGATCATTATGTTAATGTTGCTAGATGACAGATTAACCTATTAAACATAGTTGAAACACGTTATATATAGATTACATATTTAAGATGGAGGCATTTACTTTGAAAAACTTTGTTTAGTAAAGGCTAGTCCAGAGAGTGAAATCAATGACTGAATCACGAGAATAAAGATGAATCCAAATGATATTGCACGATTCGAAGGATGATCCGCGATGTGAATGCTTGCTCGCATTAATTATGATCGATTGATCTGATCAGAAAGCAAGAATTGACTCGGCGACATTCTTGCAACGAGTGGTCCTATCCATTTATTGTTAAAAATAATAATGACAGTAAGCTGACCGATCATCGCCATCTTGTGAAGCTTTTGACATGTGATTTTCAAATTAGATGTGATATACTAAATCAGGGGTTCTCAACCTTTCAGGCTCTGAGCCCCCCTTCATACTTTCGTGTGAGGTCGCGCCTCCCTTTACGGATTAAGTTAATCTAGACTTATATATGATAAATTTACTTACATTATGTTTGAGTAAAATGACTTTGAACTTAGGCTAGACATACTCTGGTAAGGAATATAAAATCATATTTGTTCAAATACAAATTTTAATTACACAAACCATCGAAATATCACAAGTCAGCTAATTTCTCACGCCTGGCCGGACGCTCACTTACATTTTATTGAGTTACTAGCTATAAAGAAATTTCAATGATTATGTGTATTTGTCTCCAGCATCAAATTCAATTTTTTGTTGTTGTAAATATACATGAAAAAAACAACTGTTTCAAAAACTACAAACTATATTTAATTTTTTTTTAATTTGTTGACGCCTCCCCTGGAATTCTTCCACGCCCCACTAGGGGGCGCGCCCCCCAGGTTGAGAACCGCTGTACAAAATGACATACATTCATACGTATATATGCATCATGAAATCCATCAGACTTGTTTAGGGGACTGAACCATGGAAGTGCCTGGGGGGGGGGGCTATTTTGTAGAGCTGTCGAATTAATATCCTACTTAAAATTTAGTTGGTTGATTTTCTGTCAACTAATAAAATTTAGTTCCCCAGGAATTTAATTTATTTCAGCTTTCTTTGTAATACTGGCATCTGTGAATAAAATTAGTTAAAAACTTACTTATTTTTGTCTTTTATAATACTGGCCCTAATAAATCTTTTATTTTTGACAGTTTTTCCGTATCGTGGACGAAGAATTTTGGTATAAAGGTGTGTCTAATAATAAAAAATTTGCACAATTTTACAAGGTTCATTTGTATGGCTTTATTTTATTTTTTATAGGAAATATTTTAAAAAGAAAAGGAAGAAACAATAATATCGAGCCATTACCGCCATTTTAGCGTCACCGACAAATATCAAATTTTACAGGAGAAGGATTTACAGGGAAGGATAGGAGAAGGAATATTTGTATGGCGCTTGCGATATTTCTGCTGTCTTAATTTTATTACACCTGAGCGTATTATTACTATTATTTTATTAACCTTACGATAAAGATGGTTATTGTCGGTTACGCTCAAATGTGAAAATGTGTTGGATTAACGATAAACTAAGCAGTTGCTATAACTGGTTAATAAACGAATTTTGGAGAAAAACGTTAACACTGCTTGGTCCGTTACAATTTAAAATATTGCTTGCAATAAAAATCTCAATTTCGATAAAAGTGTCGCTTACGATAAATCAGCGGTAATGGCTCGATATAAATCTCAATTTTTAGAAAATATTTATATACAATGGCCGTTATTCATAAAGATATTAATGATTTTACAATATACTCATTTGTATGGCAATTTTTTTTTTAGTCGGTATTGAGGCATCATGACGCTGGCCGGAAGTTTTTTTGTAGTCAAAATTTAATAACTTCAATCGATTGTAGGCCGTTTGTAGATGTTTGTAGTATATTTATTTTCGTTTGTAGCCCTTTAGTTTATTTGTAATTAACAATCAAAATTTTGTACTGAAGTTAGCCGGAAGCAATCGTGAATGTAATTTTTTTTGGTAACAATAGAAAGATTATAGTTTGTAGTGTCTAAATATAACGGTAAAATATTCGTAGGGTCGTCTGATAAAGCATACTTCATTAAAGTTATTTAAAAAAATTGCGCAAGCGTACCATTTTAAATTTGCTCCATTATTGCATTATATTATTCAATATTTAACAGGTTGCGCTTATGATTACAGTAAAATTTAGTCTAAAAATTTTTTATTTTTATTTAATTATGAAAGAAAATAAATTATTAATGAAAGATAAATAATAATAATAAATAATTTTCAATTGTGTTAAACCTGTTATTGAGTTAACTACTCGAAAGGTGGCTCATTACAAGGAAACTTCAATTTGGTTAAAAGTAACAAAGCAAAGTTATTTTCATATTATTTTTCAAAGAATTGCTTCAGTAACTGGTGAGTTTGTTTAATTTGCACATTTTTGAAAATCCTTGTGAGATTTTATTATTTAAAGCTGCTATTTTTTTAGAATTTTTCATTCATACCAATTGCTGACACAAGTTTAAAAGAAACTACGATGTATTTTTAATAGTGTATTAAGAAAAATTATTTTAATAATATGTATTATATTATATATTATTAAACATGTTTTATTGAAATAAAAAAATTACTTTTTTAAATTTCATTGTTGTATTTTTATTTTCAAAAATATAATAAATAATTAAAAATATTTTACAAACCATTGTCGAAATAAAATCCATTGCACTCTTCTCTTTGCAATAAAAGTACATGAGTTTAAAAATGTGTAGGTGTAAGAAGTTTTCCTTTTTAAGAGTTTATTATTATTATCTTTGATAATTAATTGAAAATAAAAAATTTTTAGATCAAATTTTACTGTAATCATAAGCGCAGTCTGTTAAATTTTGAATAATATAATGCAATAATGGAGCAAATTTAAAATGGTACGCATGCGCAATTTTTTTAATTAAGTATGCTTTATCAGACGACCCTACGAACATTTCACCGTTATATTTAGACACTACAAACGATAATCTTTCTATTGTTATCAAAAAATTACATTCACGATTGCTTCCGGCTAACTTCAGTACAAAATTTTGATTGTTAATTACAAATAAATTAAAGGGCTACAAACAAAAGTAAATATACTACAAACATCTACAAACGGCCTACAATCGATTGAAGTTATTAAATTTTGACTACAAAAAAACTTCCGGCCAGCGTCATGATGCCCGGTATCGAAGGTATTTAAAAATAAATAAATAAATAAAAACAAAAGATATATGAGAATTTTTACAAAATAATTATATTTACAATATATACAATTATACCGGGTGTTTCAAACAACTAAGAACATATAAATTTTAGCACAAGGGAAATTTGTTATGATCAAGGGGTGCTTTATTTTATTATTATTAACTATTTAGCAAAATATTTAGCAAAACTTGAAATAATATCGCGTCAAAATAATGTCTAAAAGTAATTAAAAGACATTAGTAGTAAATTTATTGTGATAACTATAAATAAATCTTAATCTAATGCTGAAATATTTATTAACAAATAATACTGCTTAGTAAAAAATTAGACACTCATTGTTTTGTTTTCAAATTTACTTCTTTCCAATTAAAGAAGTGCGCCGTTCATGCCACCATTGTAGTGGATCTTTTTTTCTATCTAAATAACTTTCATCTAAATACTTATTCAGCTCAAGATTTCCAGCAGTATGTTTATTTACTGGGTTTGCTAATTTGTTTATTTCTGTATCGTATTCCTCCCATATACTGATTTTACCTTTATTAGCATCGGAAGCTTCATTGGTGAAATCTAAAGCACTTGATGAAATTTCTTGATCCTTTCTTGAAGGCGATTGTTCTGGATCAAATTTCTTTCGCAGAGCTTTAATTGCATTTTCGGATGCTTCTTGGTTTTGAAATCCCTTTTGTTTGAATCGGGGATCCAAAAGTGTACATTCAGCGTATAGTTGGTGTGTTTCTATTTTTTTGAAATGAATTTCCATGTCCTCTTTTAGAGCTGACTGTACCGCAGCAATTTGTTCGTTTCCAGAATTATATTTTTGTAAAAAACTTTGCAGTAGATTACAAATAACAACAACTTTTGATAAAGTTAAATTTTTCTCAGAACTTATTTCTGTTATGATTTCATAAAACGGTCGAAGTAAGTCTAAAATTCCTTCTATAACCTCCCAATCTAGCTTTTCAATAATTGAAGGCTCCACTGTGCTTATAATAGCATCTTTTACCTTCATAATTCGTTCTAACATGTCGTAGGTTGAATTCCAGCGCGTTGGAACATCTTGCTTTAATTTTAAAACAGGTAGATTCAGTTGTTGCTGAGTTTTTATTAACTTGTTTAATGCCTGAGTACTGTTGTTGAAATATCCGACGATATTCTTTGCTTGTGTTAAAACATTTGATATTTTTGATGTGGCCTTTTGCACAATCGAATTTAAAAGGTGAGCAAAACATGAAATCAAACGCCACTTACCGCCGTGATTGATAGCAGCAATAATATTTTTCGTGTTATCGGTAACAATAGCAGCAACATTATTTGAAATACGCCAGTCCACCTCGGTCTTCACAAATCGATCCCACAAATTTTCCTTAGTATCCCTGTCATTATAAGGTTTGCATGTTAGTAACGCCGAGCAAAGTTTGGTGTCCTCATCGATAAAATGTGCTGTTACCGTTAGGTAACTTTCGTTATTCCGGGAAGTCCAAGTATTCGTCGCAAGACATAAAGCAGACGCAACTTGTATTTTATTTTTTAATTCTGCCATCACTTCATTGTGGATGTTTGTAATTAAATTTTCAGACAATGTTTTTCGTGATGGAAGCTGGTAATTGGGACAATGAGACACCATTTCAATTAACTTTCGCATTTCATTTTCTTCCACAATTCGGAGAGGGTGATGCCCTTTGGCAATCATTTTAACTACCTGCCTATTAATCTGCTCCTGCTTCCCTTTGCGAATAGATGACGGTTTACTAACAACAGGAAAATTTACCACAGATGGATTCGAATTTGCACCCTCAATTGGCGGCGGTGGTTGGCTTTCCGTGACTAATGGGATAGAAGGATGTTTCTTTTCCATGTGCCTCCTAAGATTTCCATGGGAGCCTCCTGCAATGCTAATGTATAATGCACAATGCCCGCATTTTGCTTTTTTATTCGCTTCGTCTTCAGTAAAATGTGTCCATAAGGAACTACGTTTTCTTTTTGATGACATCTAAAACAAATAGTATGTTATTCACTAAGGGACCAAAGTATGAGTTTTAATCCCGAGTATGCAGTTTGTTGCCAGAGAGCCTGTAAAGGCCCGAGGGCAATCAATCACACGAGGGATGAAGAAAAACACTTTAATCCTGTGGTGTATATACGATTTTTTGCAATTCCAGATAATTTAAAATTATAAAAATTTAAAAAGAATTACTTAAATGTTATTCAAATTGTATGTAATATTCCATCAAGTACATACCTATACTTGGATAAATTAATCGAATTGTACAACTGTTTATCACAAGTTTGTTTATTATTTTCAATTACCTAACAATGCTATTTAATTTAAGTTAAATTTCTGAACATTGTGCTTTTGCTGATTGGTTTAAAAGCGGGAGTAAAATAATTTTTTAGTTCCTTGGGACTAAAATTGGCATTTTACACTCTATTATGAGGGATTAAATCATGTCTCTTAGTCTCGGAATTGCAAAAATAAAATTATTAAATATTTCATCTTATATTAAATATCAACTAATAATTAAATACAATCTGTATTTAATTAATTTTAGACTAATTTTAATACCTAAAACAATTATTTATTATAATAATATATAATAATAAACATAAATAATTATAATAATATAAAAAAATAAATAAATAATATTATTATTTTTAACGGAGAATCATTTAATTCATGTTTGTGACTTTATTCTTAACATTTTATAGTACAATTTGAAATTAGGTATTAAAATGAAATAAATTTCAAAATGAAATTTTATCTAATTATAAAGGATCTTGTTTTTAAAATTAGTAATTTTAAAATTACCTTACCTTATTGACAAACCCGCACAACCGTTACTCTATGGACTTATAAAATAAAAAGTAAACACTGCTTTGATTGAATAATAATTTTTACAATTACTTCGCGAACGGATCGTACTGCTGATTAAGCTTGGGTGTGTGAAGCTTGCAAGTCATCTGAACGAATTAGTTCATAATTGGTTTCGCTCTTCGTTCATTAGTTAAATATCTGGATCACTAGCAACACTGACTTCAAGCGACAAATGACCATACCGGTCCCCACTATAGCTACTAGACGTAGGTATGTAGCTATAATTTGTTTATTTTGTTTGGAATATGAACACCATATTTTTCCTTCCCTGTTTTGCAGAATATAAAAAATGTGCAAAACAGAGCAAGAAATATGATGCTCTTATTCTAAACAAAATAAACAAATTACACCAATGCGTATGATATATTATGTTCTATCAGAATTTGCTGGCCTTCTACAAATTATTTTGGTAGTTCAGTACTTCAGTTAGTTCGTTCAGTTAATTTGTTTCATTCAGTACTCAGTACTACTGACTGATACTGAACGAGCTACTGAACTACCAAAATAATTTAGTTCAGTAGTTCAGTTAGTTCACTTTGTTAGTACTGATTACTGAACTCAGCGGACGAACTGAACGAAGTGAACTACCTGAAATACTGGACTAAATTATTTTAATAGTTCAGTACCTCGTTCAGTATTAATCAATAGTACTGAGTACTAAACGAAGCGAATGAACTGAACGAAGTGAACTAACTAAACTACTAAACAACCAAAATAGTTCAATAGTTCAATTACTTCACTTCGCTCAGTTCGTTTGCTGAGTCCAGTAATCATTACTACTGATTACTGAACGAACTGCTGAACTACGAAAATAATTTAGTTCAGTAGTTCAGTTAGTTCGCTCCATTCAGTAATCCGTAGTACTGATTACTGAATTAAGCGAACTAACTGAACGAAGTGAACTAGCTGAACTACTGAACTAAATTATTTTGGTAGTTCAGTAGTTCAGTTAGTTCACTTCGTTCACTGAACTACCAAAATAATTTAGTTCAGTAGTTCAGCTAGTTCACTTCGTTCAGTTAGTAGTACTGAACTAAGTGAACTAACTGAACTACTGAACTAAATTATTTTGGTAGTTCAGTAACTCGTTCAGTATTAACCGGTAGTACTGAGTACTGAACGAAGCGATGAACTGAACGAAGTGAACTAACTGAACTACAGAACTACCAAAATAATTTAGTTCAGTAGTTCAGTTAGTTCACTTTGTTAGTACTGATTACTGAACTCAGCGGACGAACTGAACAAAGTTTAACTACCTGAAATATTGGACTAAATTATTTTAATAGTTCAGTACCTCGTTCAGTATTAATCAATAGTACTGAGTACTAAACGAAGCGAATGAACTGAACGAAGTGAACTAACTAAACGGCTAAACAAGCAAAATAGTTCCATAGTTCAATTACTTCACTTCGCTCAGTTCGTTTGCTGAGTCCAGTAATCATTACTACTGATTACTGAACGAACTGCTGAACTACGAAAATAATTTAGTTCAGTAGTTCAGTTAGTTCACTTCGTTCACTGAACTACCAAAATAATTTAGTTCAGTAGCTCGTTCAGTATTAATCGGTAGTACTGAGTACTAAACGAAGCGATGAACTGAACGAAGTGAACTAACTGAACTACAGAACTACCAAAATAATTTAGTTTAGTAGTTCAGTTAGTTCACTTCGTTTAGTTCGTTCGCTTAGTTCAGTAAATAGTACTACTTATTACTGAACTAAACAAACTAACTAAACTACTGAACTAGCAAAGTAATTTAGTTCAGTAGTTCAATTAGTTCACTTCGTACAGTTCGTTCACTGAGCTCAGTGACCAGTACTACTGATTACTTGGTTTACTATACTGAACTAAATTATTTTGGTAGTTCAGTAGTTCAGTTAGTTCGCTTATTGTTAGTTCAGTAATCAGTAGTACTGATTGCTAATCTCAGCGAATTAACTAAACTAGTGAACTGTCAAAATAATTTAATTCATCAGACCCTGATAGAACATGTATGATACGCATTGATAGCAACATATTTAGTTCGTTCAAATCAGTTGTAAAAACGCTCTTTCAAAGTAGTTTGTTCGTGAACTACACAAGCCTAGCAACTATGCAATTGATGGAAGTAACTGAACTTATTGTTAGTACTTAAGTATGAAGTATAAATCTGATAAGATAACAATGGGTAACAAAAAAAAAAGATTTTGTCGTAAAGGTTTTATTTCCTGATTTTTACAGTACCCATTCTATACGCTGAATCAAAAAATTAAAACTGTTTTTTTCCATCATGTAAGGTTTTCTTGTGACAATCAAATAAATATGTATATTACAATTAATACACATTTACATTTACAATTTTATTACTTCAATATGAATTCAGTACATTAAAAAGTACTTGTAAAAGATCTTCTTGAATATTTTGCTTCTGGTAGATCTCTTTTCAAGATCCAGCACCAGCTCCAGTGTTAAGTTAGTCAGCATCCTTGCACTACATTTTCTCTAGTACCTTTTTTCCATACCTGAAATATCTTGATGGAACCGGTCTCCGTGTGCAGCATTCCCTACGTTCTGTGGAAATGAAGGAAATGGATTTTGAGTGACGTGTTACTGCCAAGACAACTGTATGCTTTCAGTAGATTGTCCACGAATTTCTTATTATTGTCGGTTTTACGTTGTTCTAATAAATATTTAACTACATTTTTTAAACAGATCCAGGCAGGTGTGTAAAATGGTCAAAAATAATGGAATCCGTAATTTTTTTTATCGGCCATCTTCCACTTTTACGGGGTGAAACCAGCCCCTAAAGTACGGGTTCGAATATTTTTTCAAGACATCTCAAAAAAGATACAGGAAAACTTTAAATTGACAAAATGTTGCCCTTTAAAAGACCTATTCACCTATATAGGTTAAACTAGCGTCGAATTCATAAAGGGAGCTGGAGGAGTAAAAATAGGGATAAATTTTCTTCTACAGCTTGAATGGTTTAATGTATCAAATTTTCACCATCATAAATAGAAAGATTTAAGTGGTAATATACCCATGTGTATATTTGATTACTTCTGTTCTATAATTTTTACATCTGTTTCTGTGAAAGTTCTCTGGTCAGTCAGTGTTAATGAATGCTCGATAAAAAGTAATAATTAATTCAACTCTGTGTTGAATACACGTTATGATACAAAACGTTGTAGGTACGCTTAACGTGAAGGAATTAATGATCATCGTCTCGGTATGATCAATAGGTGTGAAGCATGTGAATTAGTTTCATTTTAAAATCGATCTAATTTTGTTGATTTTGACTAGTTTCCATCAATTTCATCAAAATCATTGACTTAACTTTTTCTTAAATAAATAATATTTATTTTATAATATTATCAAAGTAGTTTATTTATTTACTATAGTCACCCCCATTTAACTTTAATTTGATATGAAATAAACTACTTTGATAATAAATACATATTGTCTATTTAAGAAAAGGTTTAGTCGATGATTTTGATAAAATTGATGAAAACCAGTTAAAACCAACAAAATTAGATAGATTTTAAAATAGCACTAATTGACAATACGAAACCGTTTGCTTCACACTCATAATCTTTATACATATATAACGTTTTGTATCATAACGTGTATTCAACACAGAGTAGAATTATTATACAAATCGTTTATTATCAAATTAAATTATTTATTATCAAATTAGTTTAAGGTATTAAAAAATTTATTTAGTAAAAATGGAATGCCAGGTTCACAGATGTGAACTCATTAAATAGGTATGTGACATTAAAAAAACCGTAATTTTAATCAAATTTTCAATAAAAAGATTACATGACTGGATTTCTTTCACTAACTAATAAGGTAGAAAACCAAAAAATCAATAATAAGTTAGAATAAGAATAAGAATAATAGATAATAATATATAACAATAAAATATATAATACAAAAAATACAGAAATGAAAATATATAATAAATATAGAATTAAATTAAAACATAAAAGAGTTTAAATTGTGCAAGCAATCAATTTATTAAAAATTTTTTAACTGATGTAGATAATGCGTTTTTCGAAAAATTCAGTTATTAGCCTTGTACAGGTCTACCCACTTGAGATATGAGTGATATGAAAAGTTATTTTTGCTTTATAATAAATTAATAATAATTAATAAAAATTGCCTGAACATAAAACGTAGCCTACTTTATCGTACTATTTACCGAAAATATGCGTTATAAAATATGAACAAAATGTAAAAATTGTCGTTTCTCTGAATATGTAAATCCTAGATAATAAAAATAATACACTCAAATAAAAACATTAGGTACTAATTTTTTCTAAATCCATTTTTGATCTTTTGCAAATAATTTCTGTGTAAATAAAATGCTTATAACAATAATACCACTTGACGTATTGGCTACAATCACAATTAAATACATACATAATTATATTTATAGTCAAAATTTAATTTATAAGGTTTACGTCATTGTCTGTTCTACTCCTTTAGTGTGATGTTATAGAGATTTTAAACCAATAGTTGCAACTCTATAGATCTTATTAAAATATTCCTTCTCAATCCATATTATGTGTTAGATAAAGATAAATATTCTAATTTTCCCCACCTTTTTGATGTAGAACAATTAAAAATGATAAATAAATAATCTACTGAATATATCTGAAAGTACACCATTAGCTCAAATGAAAAAGTATATAGCGAAAATATAAACATTTTTAAAATGAAAATAACTATTATATCAAATTTATAATATACTAGACGTACCCGTGACGTTGTTCACGCGAAACGTTGAGTAGTTTCTTTTTCCGATTTGTAGTTTCTTGCAACACAAAATGCATTAAATTGTCTCCAAATTGACAATTGTGTATTTATTGTATTTTTCGGTACACAATTAGCAACATTTTCTTTGATTTAAGATTCAGAAAAATTTCCAAACTACAAAATTTATTTACACATTTTGTTACTATAGTTATGAAATTTATGAAATATGTAAATTGGCGTAATGTGTGTAGATGCTCAAAATAGTTTTTCCATTTTCCCGTGGGAATGAGACATTTTCCCGGAATAAAAAGTATCTTAGATGTTGACCCAGGTAATAAGTTATCATCACACCAAATTTCATTAAAATCCGTCCAGTAGTTTTTACGTGATGCGTGAACAGACAGACAAACAGACAGACAGACAGAAAGTTACAGTTTTATTATATGTATAGATTAAAAAATCATCAGAAATTATGACGAAATGGCCAACTGACAAACTGTTTTGACAACAAATACACTTTATATGTATGGAATTGTTGGCGTGACACAGCGTCGGGTCGCAATTTATTGGGTTTCACTTAACCGTCATTGACCGTACATAAATCTGGGGCCGAACCTACTGGAAGGATTGTTCAGGTAAAATTTAAAATGGAATGAATATGCTTCGGTATGTTAAAGTTTGAATAGCCATATACCTATGACAACTGCACAAAAGATAATAATTTACTTGTTTTTTACTCAATGTTCTAATTTGAGACATAAAACCATGTCAGTAAACATACAGTTTGAGTTGAACATGGTAAATTTTATATGTATCCTTGCTGATGTCTGACTAAAACTCTAAATACCCCTGTCGCAGCACCTGCATAACATAGCGAATTTTCAGAGATTGGACACTGACGGATTTCATATAACAACCTGTATCTATCTACAATAGTTTAGCTATCTAACCGTGAAAATATTTTTAAAATCTGTTGAGTGGTTAATTTTTTAAAAATTTAAATTTTGCAAAAAGCCACTAAAAATTGCCAAAAATTTCGCTTCTAAAGATCGAACGTATCTGGCTGATGGACTCATCCACGCTTTTTGGACTTTTGGGACTATTGGGAAACAAAGGCCCTTCTGACGACACATCTTGCCGGAACGTTGGAAAAAGTGAATTTTTGAGTGCGCGTTTGGAGCGCTGTATTTTTTCACCTGTTCAAGATAGACAGATGCTTTCACGGACTTTTTTGTAGAGAATTCGATTCTCTACAAAAAAGGTGTTAACACTTTTTATTGTATCTATCACCTTTTGGCTACGTAAGCGGTGAAAGGTAAAAAAACGCTCTTCATGAATTTTCAATATTGTTTAAACAATACAAAAAAAAAAACATTTCCGGGAGTTAATATTTTGCACAAATGTTCTCTTCGGCAATCCCTACAAGAATCTCTTTTTAAAAAATTTTTACATCTATTCTAAAATTAATGTTTAGTGAGTGAGATAGAGCTTAAAATTAGTGCTACTGGACTATAAATGCATTTTAAACGTATCCAAAATATTTAAGCTGTCTACACAATCAATTAAATAAGGAATAAGAAATAAGAAATAAGATTTAAGAAATAACGAATAAGAAATAAGGAGTATGCCATCTAGTGACGTTGATTGGAACTTTAACGTAACTGCTCATAGATATAAATATGTAGGTACTTTTGTACGTCATAATTCGTGATTTTTTTCACTTGAGTGACATAAAAGTCATCATGAACGTTATTTTTTCATGAATTTTGAAGTACAAAAATACCTAAATACATATACCTATGAGCAGTTACGTTAAAGTTCCATTCAACGTCACTAGATGGCATACTCCTTATTTCTTATTCCTTATTTCTTAAATCTTATTTCTTATTCTTTATTTCATTGATTGTGTAGACAGCCTTACTGATACACCATAATACCATATACACACAGAACGATATACAGATATAGCTTCTAATTTAAAAAACCAGGAGCGCTCGCGTAAACTTTGCATCACCAATATAATTATTACAATTCGAATTTATTCTCTGATTATAGCAGTTAGTTTTAAATTCAAATTTCATTGTTTATTACATAGGTACTACAATAGATATATAATGCTTGTTGATTTGATTTTGCAAGCTGTCAATTTTTATTAATTTTGATTGTTATTATTAATTTATTTTATAATTTAAGCTAAACGCCGGCTAAATATAATATAATAACAAGTAAGTAGATACTTATCTATATTCGTAATCATATATACATTTTATGAACTTTTTTCGTTAAATTTGATGTTTTTTTTTCTAGATTGAACAACGATTAAGGAATTTTTAGACAAAGTTAAATTGATTTACGATTGAAGACTAAAATTAAATGAGTTTTTACTTAATGTAATTTTGATTTTGCTTCAATAGAAGTAAAAATTGTTTTGTATTGTACAGATTTTAAACTGGAAGTTTTATTTACAAACTGAAAGAAAAGTTACGAAGCAAAAAAATGAAGGAGATATTTGCCTTATGAAGAGAAATAACCAGAAATCATAAAATAATTAATTAATGTATTTAAAAAAATAAATAAATAATAAAAACATGTTTTCTTGTGTAATTTTACTAAATAATTTGATAATAGAATGTGTCAGTATGCTAGCACTATTTTAAGCTAAATCTGCTTTCCATTTTTAAATTATACTGTTCACGAATTGAAATGATTGACAAAATATGTGGAAATTATAGAATTTTGGTGTATTTTCGGTAATTGCTATGAACTTGAGTATAAAATGGAGAATTATTTTCAAAAAAAAATATATTATGAAAAAGAATATGTTAAAATTTTTATACATTTCGTATGCATGAATACATCCACCTGAATTGTCAAATACATAAATAAAATACGTATAATTCAAGAATTTTATGTTAGAAATTAATATTCATTTTGAATTTATTATTGGTAAAAAAAAAAAAATTATTTGAAATGTCAAACTAAAAAAAAAAAAAATAACATGAGGCGTTTCAAATAAGTCATCTATTTCAGTTCTGGTCGAAAATGAGTTAGTGATGAAAATGGATTTTTCAGCTTGTATTGCTTATTACAATTTAATCAAAAAGGGGTGTTGTTTCAAATTATAGTTATAGCAAAACTAGCCTTAGCAGTAAGTTGTGATAAAACTCGTCTTTTTTATTTTTTTCGTTAAATAACTCGTTTTGTATGAATTAGGCCAGTTTCGTTTTAGAACGCCTCATATTTTTTAATTAAAACAAAATGACAATGATATTTGACAATCCTCTACTTTGTTTATAGATATATAAAGACACGTTTATGCTGGTGGATAATATAAAAGATTTATTCAATTAAAGAAAAATTACAGTTTAATTGATAAAATATCATAAATATAATGATTTGCTTATAATTATTAGACATTATTTTTTAGTATTTTATCATCAATCTGATCAAATTTTTGAAATATATTAAGGGCAGTCTAAACAGAGTTTACGGTATGCGTATAATTAAACTAATAACATGGGGTATGTTAAACTGATGTTAGACAAGGACAAAAAATCTTTAACCCAAAATTTTGTAAATTATTTTTAATTTTTCTGGAGAACCAGCTGACAAACAGGTATAGGCATAGGTACAGGTATATATATAAAGCTCAGAGGACCTTTTTAATAAAATTTTGTGTGCTTTTCGCAATGGTATAAAAAAAACCTTTGAATTCTAATGTTTTTAGCACTTAGGACACTTTTTGTCAAAAGTGCCCAAAAACCAACTTCTGGGCATCCGATGTGTCTGGCTAACGAACTTAGCCTAGCAAATCGAGAATCCAGTTTACATACCAAATTTCATAAGCATTAAACGTTTCGTTCGAGAGTTATCGCGTACACACATAAATACATATATATATATATATATATATATATATATATATATATATATATATATATATATATATATAGATATATATATATATATATAAATTTTAGTGAAGTAGATTTTCCGGTTCTAGAGGCTCCAAAACAAATTTCTGCCATAGTCCCGGGCTTAGGTCTTATCATAAGAGCTGCTGTAATAGCTGAATTTTCATTCTGAAAATTCGCTAAAAATTGATTCTGATATCCTATATATACTGTTAAATTACTCAACGGTATTAATAAATAAAGGGTTAAATGGACCTAATTAAACGTCCATCACCAACCATCAATCGGCTGTCCAAAGATATCAAAATACTTGTTTCCAAAATTAAAACCTAAGAAGTGGACAAACAACATGAAATTACGTATTTTTTGTATATGTAACATTTTTACTCCTCTCTCTCTCTAAGTAGACACTTTAGGCAAACTTTCAGTGGATTCTTACTGGAGAAAACTTGCATTTTACTTTCTTCTAAATCTTTATTTAAGTCAGTTAAAATTATTTCAGGCAACTTGGGTAGGTAACTTACCTATTGAAGTTAAAAGACTCAATAAAATAATATTAAAATCAAATTTCATTAATATTTGCGTGTGTTTAAAAGATATACAAAAATGGACATCAGGCACACAGGAGGAAATGAATATTAAATTTGCCTATTAAGAATCAGTCCTCTAGATCCTCATCACAGTTTTCTTCGTCTTCGGAATCGTCACCCAAGTTGGTGATGATGGGAGGATAATCTTGATCTCCTCTATCTATTGCAATTTCCTTCTCCCACCATTCGAATATCAACTTTTTGACATGCTGAACACATTTGCTCCAGTATTCTGATGTTATTTGGGACAAGGCCTCGTGCCAAACATCGAAAACTTTTTGTGCACCACGACCATTATGTTCTAAAATTCTTTTGTCATAATACTGCTTTACGTTTCCCCATATCATTTCAATTGCATTGAACTGGCAATGACGTGGTGGTAAACGTAAAACCTCGTGGCCGGCTGCCTGAGCCAAAGTATCCAGCTTATACTTTGGTTGTAGGTTAATTTTCACGTCCATCACCAATGAGAGTAATTGCCGCTTCAGCATTTTCTCGTTAGCATCAATATTTTGCTGAATTAACCATTCTAAAATCTCTTGTTTCTTCCAGCTACTGTTGGGGAATTTTACATCAACCGCATTATGATAAGGAGCATTATCCATAATTATCAAACTAGGTACGTTTAAATTGTTCAATAATTGTTCCACCCACCATTTTTCAAAGTTAATCGAGTCCATCTCTCCATGGTAATCACCCATTGTTGATCCAGAGAGAAATATTAATTCTGCACCGTCAATAAAGCCATTTTCTCCACCAGCATGCAGAATTATATATCGCCTACCGTCGCCATTTTTGTTTTGCTTACATTTCAGTGTATCATCCGTCCATGTGTTTCTATCGGTTCCTGATGAGAATATCCAAGTTTCATCAAGAAATACTAACGGCTTCGGTGTCAAGGATTTTTCATTTTCGATAAATTTTTTAAGAAATTGTAGCCTCTTTTTAACAAAAAAAGATGTTTCCATCAATATTTTTCTATGGTCCACCTTTTTCCACTTAAAACCCAAATGATGTACTAATTTATTTAAACTGCTTGCTTTGCCATCATAATCAATTCCCCGCTGATGAATTTGTTGTAGCAATAATTTGATCGTAATATAAGAACCTGTAAATGATAAAGAATACTTACTATTTGCAACTTTTATTAGAAAACTCTAAATTATGACTAAAAGGTTGAAGTTCGAAATCTGAATTAATCTATAATTATAGTATTTTATTTATCCATTCATTCAAATTCATTTTATGTAAATTATTATTTCACTTAAACACTTAAAATTTTCATTTAATTACTTTTTAAACAGTATTTCTACAAAAGCAGGTTTTTGAAGTTAATGCCAAGCCAACATTAGTAGTTGGGGCTTTAGGGTAACATCAAAGTAGATGAAGAAAGGTATGCCGACGCTCAGATCGTGATGACGTAGATGGCGAATTACATTTACACAGAGTGAGTTTTTTGAGAGTTTCCATTTTTATTACAGCCAAACCGTTGATTTAATTAAAAAATTGTTCAAATAAGAGTTGTAAGTATCGACTAGGGTAACCGATTGCTATAGTCAGGAGCTTTATAGCTCTTATGGTCTTAGTTCCTATCAACGGTTTGGCTGTAATAAAAATGGTAACTCTCAAAAAACTCAGAAATATAATAATAAATAATTGTAATTTTGTCTTTTTCTAAAAATATGTACAAATATGTGACGTATTATGACGTAGATGGCAAACTGCGCAAAAAAAGCTTATTTTGGACTCAAATGTAGCGTACCTATCTCAATCTACTTTGGGTAACATTAAACGCAGTTCAGTTGGCCTGATATAAATTTTAAAAATTATCAGGTTATATTTATGTTTCGATTCATGGCGTAATTATTCTTTCATACTTTTCAGTGTTTTTATTATTTTGAAGTATGGGTTTTATTATTTTTTTTTAAATTTACATCTTATAAAATTATTAAAGCAAATTGTATAAACGACCTCTCAAACGAAGCGTGTCTGTTGACTTTTTACCATTTTTGGTAACTATATTCTAATGAAACACCATCTTTGTGTGATATATCTTTGTTTTCGAGTAGCAGAATTAACGTAGGTACTTGTCAATAAACGTTTGTTATACATTTTAGCTAATTGAGAGTATCAAAATGATACAAAACAAAATAATTTATGCGTGAGATTCAGCAACTAAAGCATCTCATGCAAGTTCAGATCTGTACACACTTGAATTTACCAAAGTATAAACATTTAAGAAAAAATAATACAAGTGAAATGAACCGAAACGGCGAAATATGATCGAATTTTCTTCTCTATATCTGTATAGTGTATACCGTGTATACAGTTGCCATATTTTTACTTATGCTTTGTTAAGAAATTAAAAATTAATTATCATTCGTATAATTCGATTGGTAATTTTACGTTAGGGGATATTTCAAGGTGAAACTTCTTCTATGATAAAAATACTGAATCAGAAAAAAATTGTAATAGAATTTCAAGCTAAGATTACTAGATTGCGAAGTGATTCAATATTTTATATCTAAATCCGGTCTTTTTATTCCATTCTTATAGTTTTTTTTTTAATTAAAATTGGGACACTGCTGCCGGTGGATGGCGCGGTCAGCAGTGTCCGGCGGCATCGCCATCGACGGGCATGCGCCGCCAAAACGGGAAAATGATAAAAACGACACATAAAGACAGGAACACATAAATGCAATAGACAACGGACAAACATACACATGATAAAATTCACCGATGAGCCCTGCCATCCCAGGGATTCAAAACGAGCTGACAGTCCTTGGTGACGGTACCCTAAGTACTGGCCAGAACGTCTGGTCACCAAGGACCGAAAACCAACGATGAAACTCCCTCATAGGTGTAAAGGCCCCCGGAGTGGAGGAAACCGACTACAGACACACAATAATAAAAAAGAATAGAAAGTAAATATCACAGACTACATCACAGGACTCCACTGTACTCCTGGGGGCCAGGAACCACCCACCAGCACAATGGAGTAACAAACGAAAGAAGAAACAAAATATCACAGACAATCATCACAGCAACCCACTGCACTCATGGGGGGACTAAGCCACCCAGTGGTGCAGTGGAGATCATAACAACGCTGCCGGAGCCCCATAGAGCCTCCATTAGCTAAATAACAAACAAAAACTCAACAAGAAAGGAAATAACAACAAAGAATAACAACAGATTATCACAGTCAATATATATATATATATATATATATATATATATATATATATATATATATATATATATATATATATATATATATATATATATCACAATTAGTCCACTGCATTTCTGAGGGCCTAAAGCCGCCCAGCAGTACAGTGGGGATCACAACAACACCGCTGGAGGACCTCCAAGGGCCTCCAGTGGTAGAAAAATACACAAACGGACAGAAAAACAATAACAAAATAAACTTACTATGTGTTGTCTTATTTATTAACTAACCATAGCCCCGTTAGCCTGCTAGCCAGCTAGCAGTTACCGCCGAGCACGACGAGGACGAGGGGTTGGATTTATGCCCGGCTTATAGTTTTAAATTAACAATAATTAAACAAATGCAACAAACGAAACAAAATCCGACGCATCTAGTTTTCTGTTTCTTTCTCAGTTTGTTATTTTCATACTATAATAATTATAGAAACTTAAGGGCTGTACATATAACTTTGCTTCGTTTGCCAATGACGTCAGATAATTTTTAGTTGATTTGACCGACACCTATACAATAAAATTTTATCATAATTATAGTACCTACATACCATGTTGATGCATGTCATAAATAGTTCTCATTATGTCATTTTTTACTATTAGATTACAGTCACTACTTTTAGAGCACATTCGTTTTTTTCGCTTTTTTGTCTTGATTGGCTTGTTTGCCATTTGAACTGCTTTCGAAATGGAAGAGGTACTTAAGCCCAAAGCTGAAGCTACTCTCTAAAATACATACGACATTTTATTTAATAAAAGTCATTGTAAATAAACCATTCACCTTGTAAATAAATTACTTAAAATGTACCTCTTGTACCGCGTTTAAAGGTATTAAAGGACCACCATTTCGTAATTCTAAAGTAAAATAATTCACTAAGTTTAAAATTACAAAATTCATTTCCTCAGAAATAATTTTTGATTTCGGCATTTTGGAAAACAATGATAAATAATCACAAGATAACAAATTTATTGTACAAAAATTTGTACACAGTACTACTACAGAAAAGTAAATTTTAAATAAACAATACGTTGCAAAATAAAGTGCTTTACTTATTTGTTATTAGCATTGTATCAATATTATCAATTCCACGTGTTGTACACTTGAATATTATCTTTAAAAAAGGAAATACACTGTTGCATATGTACACTATCGTCCAAAAGTTTAGTAAAACAAAGGAATTCTTAATAAAAAGTTCATGAACTTATTTTCAATATATAGATGACTAACATTTATTCTCAGCTTCGCTCGCGTGGCTTTTGAAATTATGACATCTAGTTAAAACGTATAAAGTGTACTTTTGTCGCGTCACTACTGAGAACTGTTACTTTTTCTTTGGAATTTTCCCGTAGAAATAAAATGTAAAAATAAATTATAACATTCTTTTAGCAATATGCAAAGTTCGAATGAAGTCAGTGATTCCTTTTTATGTCGTTTTAAATATATTTTTCCACGAGAATAAGAGTTTCCACAAGATTCAGTAATTGTCTGTGTCCCTTTTCATCCCCTCTGTAAACAATATACAAAGTTTAAAATCAATCATCCTTTTTGTTACCAGTCAGTTTCATTGTTTCGTTTTAAATACATTTTCCCTTGGGAATGAGCTATTTTCGCAAGGTTAACAACAATCTATATTTATCGCTATATATCATATCGTTCTTTTTGCTAGCAATATGCTAAGTTCGAACAAACTCTAAGAATTTCCTTTTTTTGTTTCATTTAGAATATATTTTTCCACAGGAATGCGATTTTCCACGGGACTGAGAGATTTTGCCAGGGTAAAAAGTAGTCTGTGTCCTTTTTCATCCCTTCTGTTAACAGTATACAAAGTTTGAAATCAACTGTCCGTTTTTTAATAGTCAGCTGTTGGAATTTAATACACTTTCCCTTGGGAATAAAATATTTTGCCGAGATAAAAAGTAGTCTATAGCCGTCTCTGTCCCGCAAGCTACGTCTGTGCAAAGTTTCAAGTTGATTGATTAAGCTGTTGAGGCGTGAAAGCCAGTCAAACAAACAAACTAACTAACTCACTTTCGCATTTATAGTATTAGTTAGAATTATAATGCAAACCCATAGCAGTCAATATAAATAGTAATATGTATGCTTAATGTTATATTGTGATTCGGAGCAAGAAATAATTGCAAGACAATAGAACGCCGTTATTGCTCCACTTGAGCTTTAGTTGTTTACATTAACAAAAGTCGAATTAAAGGGTGTAACACGCTTAATTTTGCGAAAAATTAGACTTATACAGTCTATACGATAAGAGCTGCGAGAGGCGAAAGTAGGGGCGCTATCCGTTTTCAGACCCGTAGAACACGAATATGTAGAAAAAAAAAAGTCTGATATATATATATATATATATATATATATATATATATATATATATATATATATATATATATATATATATATATTCCCGCCACCTTTTAATTTGTGTAGGGCCCCCCTATGTGAGTTAAGAGATGAAATTTGGTAAATGGGGCTCATGTTCGAGGCACCTCATACTATCAAAGTGGGGTCAAATTTTGGGCAAATTTTTTTTCTGACCCAACCTTTAAGGGGGTGGTGGGGGGCGGAAAAGCAATAAAACTTTTCCAAACCAGTTTTAAATAATGTTTCGGTGAATTATCTACAACATATCCAAAATTCAGCTTCCTAGGATGATTTGGTGGGAGTAGAGGGGGGAAAAACGATTTTCGCTGGATCTAACAGGCCCCCAGCCCCCCAGAATTAACGTAGAGGGTTGAAATTTGGTGTGTTAATAAAGTTTGTACCTAGGTTGTGCTTTTTGGAGGTTTTAATATTTTACCCCCACCCCCCTCATTTTTAAGCTACAATTTCATGCATTTTCGACGTTTTCGAAGTTTGTACCACTCGCACAGGTCACCCAAATAAACCTAGAGGGCTGAAATTTTGTATTCGGATTGAGTTAGTATCAAGGGGGTGCCTTTTGGGAGTCTCGACTTTCAAACCCTACCGCCACCATTTTTATACCCAAAAGAACATGATTTTTCTTGTTTTTTAACAGTTTCGTTCGGGTCAAAATCTCCCCAAATAAACCTAGAGGGCTGAAATTTTGTGTACAGGTTAAGCTAATAGCCAGACACTGTTTTTTGTGGGTTTCAACTTTTAACCCTTACCCCCACGATTTTTACGCCAATATTTACTTAATTTTTTTGCTTGTTTTCTAACACGTCTAGAGACTCCCTAAAGAAACCTAGAGGGCTGAAATTTTGTACGTGTATTCAGTCAGTATCCAGCTAGTACCTTTTAGGGAGTCCACATTACTTTTCCCCCCACTTCTTCCATTTTTACATCGGAATTGAATGCTATTGTTAAATGTGTTTTAAATGCATTACTTTTATTCTAAATACAAGTTGGCGAATAGTAATTTTAAAAAATTTTAAAAAAAGTGAATACAATTTTTTAACAAATGAAATACATACATATTAAGTAATTTGAAAATGTTATTAAAGTCACTGTTTATTTATAAATTAGGAATTTTGGATTTTTATTATTTATAAAATAGAAATTTTGGATTTTTTTGGAAAGAAAAAAATATCTTCATAAAAGCCTTCCAGTTTACTATTTAAGTTCCTTTTTTAATATTTAAAAATAAAACACAAAGGCAATTGGCGGATCAGCATGGATAGAAATGCCCTCGTACGAATTGTGGTGGCTTTTTCCCTGTTAACTGCTATCGGCACAAAATTGAAATTTACTGAGATTCAGCCCTTAAAAACTTAAAACCTTTTTTTAAAGTCCCGATCAACCGGACACTCATCATCAGTTTTGAAACCACCAAAATTTTTTTATTAGTCGAATTTTCTCCGAAAAATTAGACTTATACAGTCTATACGATAAGAGCTGCGAGAGGCGAGACCAGGGGCGCTATCCGTTTTCGGACCCGTAGAACACGATTATGTAAAAAAAAAAGATGTCTGATATATATATATATATATATATATATATATATATATATATATATATATATTTTCCCGCAACCTTTTAATATGTGTAGGGCCCCCCTATGGAAGTTAAGAGATGAAATTTGGTAAGTGGGGCTTATTCCGATGCACAACAATACTATCAAAGTGGGGTCAAATTTTGGGCAAATTTTTTTTCGGACCCGACCTTTAAGGGGGTGGTGGAGGGCGGAAAAGCAATAAAACTTTTCCAAATCGGTTTTAAATAATGTTTCGGTCAATTATCTACAACATATCCAAAATTCAGCTTCCTAGGATGATATGGTGGGAGTAGAGGGGGGAAAAACGATTTTCGCTGGATCTAACAGGCCCCCAGCCCCCCAGAATTAACGTAGAGGGTTGAAATTTGGTGTGTTGATAAAGTTCGTACCTAGGTTGTGCTTTTTGGAGGTTTTAATATTTTACCCCCACCCCCCTCATTTTTAAGCTACAATTTCATGCATTTTCGACGTTTTCGAAGTTTGTACCACTCGCACAGGTCACCCGAATAAACCTAGAGGGCTGAAATTTTGTATTCGGATTGAGTTAGTATCAAGGGGGTGCCTTTTGGGGGTCTCGACTTTTAACCCCTACCCCCACCATTTTTATACCCAAAAGAACATGATTTTTCTTGTTTTTTAACAGTTTCGTTCGGGTCAAAATCTCCCCAAATAAACCTAGAGGGCTGAAATTTGGTGTACACGTTAAGCTAATAGCCAGACACTGTTTTTTGGAGGTTTCAACTTTTAACCCTTACCCCCACGATTTTTACGCCAATATTTCCTTAATTTTTTTGCTTGTTTTCTAACACGTCTAGAGACTCCATAAGGAAACCTAGAGGGCTGAAATTTTGTACGTGTATTCAGTTAGTATCCAGCTAGTACCTTGTAGGGAGTCCACATCACTTTTCCCCCCACTTCTCCCATTTTTACATCGGAATTGAATGCTATTGTTAAATGTGTTTTAAAAGCATTATGTTTATTCTAAATACAAGTAGGCGAATAGTAATTTTAAAAAATTTAAAAAAAAGTGAACTTACTTTTATGATAAATGAAATACGTACATATTAAGTAATTTAAAAATGTTATTAAAGTCACTGTTTATTTATAAATTAGGAATTTTGAATTTTTAGTATTTATAAAATAGAAATTTTGGATTTTTTTGGAAAGAAAAAATATCTTTATAAAGGCCTTCCAGTTTACTATTTAAGGTCCTTTTTTAATATTTAAAACTAAAACATAAAGGCAATTAGCGGATAAACATGGGCAGGAATGTCCTCGTACGAATTGTGTTGGCTTTTTTTCTGCTACCTGTTTTCGGCACAAAATTGAAATTTACTGAGATACATCCCTTAAATACTTAAAACCTTTTTTTAAAGCCTCGATCAGCCGAACACTCATCACCAGTTTTGAAACCAACAAAATGACAATTCGGTTGTAGACTTTCAATCACATTTCGCTTGTAGACATTCAATACCGAAGATGAAGGGGAAAATTCGACTACCGTGATGGGGCCCCGCTGCTCACGGCGTTTTTTCTTATTTATTTATTTATTTATTTATTTATTTATTTTTTTTTTTGAAAGAAAAAATATCTTTATAAAGGCCTTCCAGTTCACTATTTAAGGTCCTTTTTTAATATTTAAAACTAAAACATAAAGGCAATTAGCGGATAAACATGGGCAGGAATGTCCTCGTACGAATTGTGTTGGTTTTTTTTCTGCTACCTGTTTTCGGCACAAAATTGAAATTTACTGAGATACAGCCCTTAAATACTTAAAACCTTTTTTTAAAGCCTCGATCAGCCGAACACTCATCACTAGTTTTGAAACCAACAAAATGACAATTCGGTTGTAGACTTTCAATCACATTTCGCTTGTAGACATTCAATACCGAAGATGAAGGGGAAAATTCGACTACCGTGATGGGGCCCCGCTGCTCACGGCGTTTTTTGATTAAGCAATAGATATAAGAATAATTCGAATCTGATTAGTAATACAGTTTTTTCATTTACGAGTACGAAGTGTGTAATGTAACTATGAAAAAAAAAATAAAAATTATAGGGTGAAAATCTAAATTATCAGTGGCAAAAGATGGTGCTATTATAGCATAAAAAGAACGAGACAGGACTAAACGTTACATAGCCACGAAACACAAAATTTTCAAAACGTCTTGTTTTACCTATGATTATATCATTTATAATCTTTGGTCTTAAACTTTCAAACGGTAGTGTATATACATATTAGTATTTAACAATAAAATGTAATTTTACATACGTATTACACATATTCAATATTCAATAAATATGTAACCAAAGCAGAGATAACTAAATGCTTTTATTTAAGATTATGTATTGGTCACGCGAAGATTACGCGAGCGCGCCTGGTTTTAGCGAATTTCCAGAATGGAATTCAGCTATTACAGCCACTGTCTTGATGCGACTTGAGCCCGGGACTGTGGCAGAAATTTACATTTGAGGTCCCTAGAAACCGAAAATAATACTCACTAAAAAAAAAAATATATATATATATATATATATATATATATATATATATATATATATATATATATATATATATGTGTGTGTGTGTGTGTGTGTGTGTGTGTGTGTGTGTGTTCATGCGATAACTCTCGCACGAAGTGTCTTATTTTTATGAAATTTGGTGAAAATATTGGAAGTCCCAAACCGTTGGACGAGTTCGTTAACCAAACACGTCCGATGCCTAGAACATGGTTTTTCTGGCAATTTTCGTGAAAAAATAATTTTTTTTGCCAAAATTGCCCCTTTTCCAAAAATTTTTTCGACATTTTTTTACACCATTGAAACGGAGGGAACAAATCACAGAAAAAAGGTCTTTAAACTATTATTTTATGTCAACTAGTTTCCGAGAAAAACTAATTTTTGTAAACGGAAGTTCGTTATTTTAAAGTTCGTTAAATTAAAAGCTGTATAAAGTAAAAACTTTTGTATACGTTTAATTGTTGGTAGAAAAATGTATTATGGGCGCAAGCACAAAAGACCTCCAGAAATTGTGGTAAGAGGAACACAAATTGTATTATTGACATAGTTACCAACCAAACGAAGTAATTATTCTTTTATATGAGCGAGTGAGTAAACTTCTATTTATTAATATTACAGAGGCACGAGTAAGAATCTTTGCGTCACGAATTAAAAAAGTTACGGTTTTACGACAATGGTTTTTAATAGATTTTGGACTTTGGTATGTTCTTAACAAACACTTTATGTAAGCAAAAAGTTACTATATCCCTGTCGCAGCTTCCTACATAACATAGAGAATTTCCATTTATAAATTATCATTCTATGTAAACTGGTTTTCGAGAAAAACGAATTTTTATAAACGGAAATTTGCTATGTTATGCAGGATGCTGCGACAGGGGTATTGTTATGTTAAGCCGTGGGAAATTATTTCGCACGCTATTTCCGCACGGTGTGGGCAATTGTTAATTTTTAATTGTTAATTTTAATTGTAGAAGTAGAAGAAAGGATATATTCATGCACTGCTAGCACTATAATTTTTACTGTCTATATGTAAATATGATCTACAGACTTTATAATATTCCACAATTTCCTATAGTTCACAAACATTTACGGATCATTCAACTCGAAACGATATTAAAGTAAAAGCATACATGAAACTTTAATATGAATAGTCAGTCTTCTTCGTATATACCTACATAATTATATAAAGGTTTCTGTTGTGATGCAACCAAACAAACGTGTCCATTCAATTCTCTGGAGGATCTCGTTTTCATTATTGTGGCTTACATAGAATTACATACATTACTTTATGTAAATAAGCTCCATATTATCTTCATGTTACACGCTTACATGCACACGTACAGGGCGCGCAGGTATCATAGGTTACATAGTTGGAAGAGTTGACTCGTAAACAATTGCATTTTACACGTTCAGTGTACTTTTTAGTGATTTTTCGAATAGAAAATTCCGCTATTACGGTCACTGTCATGACGGGATTTGAGCCTCAGGTAGTGGCAGCAATTTGTTTTGAAGTCCTTACTCCTTAAAAGTCGAAAATGACATTCACTAAAATTTATATGTATATATATATATATATATATATATATATATATATATATATATATATATATATATATGGATTTATATATTTATGTATCTGTGTATCAGCACGATAACTCTCGAGCGAAACATTCTATTTTGATGAAATTTGGTGAAAACATTGGAAGTTCAAAAATCGTGGGTGAGTTCTTCCGCCAGACACATCCGATACATATCCGAAACATGCTTTTTTGGGCATTTTTCGTAAAAAAAATAAGTTTTTTGCAAAAATTTCTCCAAATTTAAAACTTTTTACGACATTCTTTCACACTATTGGAAAGAGGGGAAAAAATCACATAAAAAGAGCTTTGAACTATCATTCTGTGTAAACTCGTTTCCGAGAAAAGGTAATTTTTATAAACGGAAATCCGCTGTGTTATGTTGGATGCTGCCACAGGGGTATTTTTAATAAACTATGAATGTTAGTTTTGTTTAAGTTTTAAGCAAAGATTGTTAATGTGACACGTATGGGAAAACTTTAAATTAACAATAGCAAAGTGCATAAAAATATAATAACCTAATTTGAATGTGAAATAAATCCTATTGCATTCTGGTTTTAGCCTGTAAAAACTGCAAGCTTTGTAAAAAATAGCTTTATTACAAAATTTTCTTTTTAAATTTTTTTAAATTTTGTTTCATTATGGATGTAAACAGTAAGTACCTATAGAAAATTGGAAAGCTAGAATCTTTCATTGTACCTTTCATATGTACATAATATAGTACGAGTACTACATAATAATATACTGTTTTTGTAATCCATTTCTTCCTTGCTTTCTGATTCTTTTATATAATCTACGACGAATTTAGGTATCGAAGATAAATTTAAAATTAATTGATTAAACATATGATTAGTTTTAACTAGAACACAAGGTATCACGTATCCACCAGTGAACCAATTTTTGAAAGTTGCTCTGCTTGTCAAACGACCCCAGCGTAGCCATATTCTTTTTTCAGAAATATAGGTACCTAATTTTAACAGTTTGTGACTTTTCTGTCTACAACCATACTTATTTAGATTTTTAGGAGTGGAGTACCGTTGGTCATTTAATTTTGCGTAATTTTTATTGCTTCAGACTCCTGGGGATCAATTTTAAACTGACGTTTATTTATTTCGAGATTTAAAAGGGTTTGTGTATCATTAGTCAAAATTCATCAAACCATTTATTTGAATTTTTTGAAAATTATATTTCGTACAGTAAATAAGTAATTTCACAGTAGACATAGGTAAAAATATTTGAGGTGGTAGGTATCTATAGAAATATTTATTAGAAAAATTATTTTTTTCCAAACACTTAGCAACAATTTAAAAATTGTATAATTTTTTGATAAATTGGCCACAGATTGCTATATTACAGTAATAAAAAAAGATATTTTACGGTTTTTCGTAAATTTCGACGGTTAGACAAAAAAATTTGCAAAACCCTTTCTTAGCGAGCGCCTACGACCCAATAGGCACCTACATGCTAAATTTCAAGTTTGTAGGTATTGTAGTTTTGGAGAATTTGTGATGAGTGAGTCAGTGGTATTTTTCCTTTATATATATATAGATTATTGGTTAATGTAAATAAATTTCGACGATTTTTAGGTGGGTATGCATGACTTAACCACTATGGAAATAATTAAAAACTATTTTCAAATTTTTTAATCAAAATTAATATAACAAAAGATTTTGAAAAAAGTTCCTTTTAATTTCCATTAAAACGCAAATAAACGGCTAAATATAATTTTACTTCTTACTTACTGACCTTGCTGTAATGAAAATTGTTCTATTTATTATAACTTTTTTTAATGTATGAATTATTTTATTTATACTTTTTTTCGAATAATAAATATTCATAATTTAATTTTTTACCGTGCTTTTACTACAATCAATAGTCATTAGCGTTAAAAAAAAATGCTATCGTTAATAGAAAAAAAAAGGAAAAAAATTTAAAATTTAAATATGTAGAAAACATACACATTTGTTTCATACACACAATAATAACAACAATAATTACTAGCTTGGTAGTTCTAGGCACAAAATAATTTTCTTAATGTAAATGTAAATAACTCTATGCACCAAACTATACGGAATGTTTTATGTATATAACACCCATTAAATGGATGCATTAAGGGAAGTAGTTTAAATGTGTCTTCCAAACAATTAATTATTTATAATAAAAAGGTCTTGTATCGGGTTAAATTTCATTATTAAAAGAATGGAAACGTTTCTTGTTTTTCTAAAAATAATCAAAATTCCAAATTTTTACCCTTGCGGCTACCCTTGTGCCGGTAACTTATCGGTCTAGTAGGAAATTCGGTAATGATTATTCTTATTGTTAGACAGTTAATAAAATCATATAGCTAGTAGGAGCTTGTCGAAAGAGAAGAAAAGTAAATAATGTTTGAAATATTTGGATAAATATAATAAATTACGGTGTACCGTATACTGTGGAAACCGAGTAACTAATTCAGCATAAAAGTCTGTGAAATTGTTAGCATTCAATTTGCTACGACTTAACTGAATTTAACATAATTGTTCTGAGATAGTCAGGTACAAAAGTATATCTCAGCAAAAAACTTTTATTTTATCAAAAATTAAATAATGTATTAATATTCGTCAGTTATTATATTTGTTTACCTACCACTTGTTTTTTTGAATTTCCGCACGCTTATGTTGTAGCAATTTAAAAGAATTATTGAAAAAGCGTCGTAAAAACGTTGTAAAATGATGTTTTTAAATTATATTTTAAAAACAGCGTGGTCAATAATTTTTATTTCTTATTTAGTATGGTTTGTAACTTTGTATTAAATAACATATTAAATTTTTATCAAATTCCTTTGACACGTTTTCATTTTATTAAAAAAAAAATAGAGTTTACCCATAAGAGCCCGCGTTAAAATTACAAAACTTTGAAATCGTTATCGTTTTTCTCAAAATTGGGGTGGTAAATTTTTTTTCGACCTATTTTTTTTCGGTAAGGGCTCGTATTATTAGTATTGGATTAAATAAATATCTAGAGAAGTTTCGTTAAAATCCTTTGAAAAAAATCGTTTTATCGACCAACTACCTTAGTTGAGTTTTGAGTATGTTAACTATGAAATTTTCCTGAATTAAGAAATTTAATATCCACAGATTCAGTAACATTTTAGAAACTTACATATCGAAGAATTATATACAATAATCACATTAAATATGAATGTAATTTAAAAACTTCATACGTGATCCTATATATCAGTAATTCTCAAAGTGATGGTCGCAACCCTCCGGGGGGAGGATGTCCCGGAAAATATTTGAAGGCGTCACAGAAACAATTGATTACAGATTACATACTTACTTATTTTCTACACATTTCTTACCTATTTCTACATATTTCGAGGTCCTTTGAATTTTTTAGGTACAAGGGGGGGGGGGGATCGCGGGTCGAAAATTTTGAGAACCACTGCTATATAGGACCGATTCGCGCCAAATTATCCGAAATTTTACCGGCCCGTGACTGAGAAAAGGTTGAGAAACGCTGATATAAACATATTATCCTTATAACACAAAGACATCATTATAGCTAGATATCTATAAGCTAAAGCTGACTGTTATAAGACAACGTAGGAAAAATATAAGATATACTTAAATATTATTATTTATAACAAGCATGTCACTTGAATGTATTTTTATACGTCTATGTACGTGCTATATGACAATGTTAAACTACCTAGAATGTGGAAAGACACACTTATAGTACAAATAAGAAAACTAGGAAAATAAATTGGATGAGGAAAAAAACAAAGAAAATAGTGAATAAAAAACACATTTAAATAATAGTTTCCTACATACCAAGAAGAATTAGCAATACGAAAAAGGGCGTTTTCAGTATTTACATGATTGCATGCTTTGATGCATGCCACATGTTCATTTTCTTTACATGTAAAATACTTCCCATTTTCTATTTTTACATGTGTAAAGAAATATACACATGATCTGCAAACTTGAACGGTTGAGATTAGTTTTCAAACATTTTCGTATATTTTCTATGTTTCGTATTGTACATTTACTTTCAAAAAATCTAGACACTTTTTAAGAATTCCGAGTCTTTTAGTCTCTGAGACTAAAAATACTTTTTCTTTCGCTTTTTAGTTAAACATCAAACAGAATTTATAAGACATTAATAAGCAAGCACAATTTAACTTAAATTATATAGCGTTGCTAGGTAGATAACGAACCACTTATTTAAAATAATAAACAAATTCTTAATGTATATTGATAACGACAAACAATTATATTGTATTTTCCTATTTGTTCAAATTGTTCTTTATGTTATAATTATTTTATACAATTTAAATGGCATTTAAATAATTTCCCCTTTATTTTTATGTCATTTGATAGTCATCCTTTCCATAATGGCAAAGTTTTTCGAATTTTCCAGTTCGTGAGGTTCCCGTATTATAGGTATTGTAGTTTCTTTTAATCTAATAGGTGATTCTTTTATTAATTGATTGTAGCACCACTTATACGTATAGGGGAGTCATAATTAAGAGGTCAAATTGTAATTGTACGTTTAGAAATCAAAAAAAAAAAAAAAAAATTATTAGCAGTGACGTGTCTAACAATCAAATCGTTCCTTTCTAAGCTACAAGGCGTTAAAATTGGAAAGTACTGTTTCTTAATAAAATCAGAAATTTTTCTAGGTACACACCTAACAATTGGAGACAAAATTATTGTTAAACAAAATATTATTTTTACCTTTTGAACGTGCAGTTACAATTTGACACATTAACTATGACTGCATCTATCACAAAACATTCAAAATATACTTTTCCAACATTAGTTTTATCAATTTTCAGTTGGCCAATTAACTACAAGTTATATATTTATTATTTTCATGCTTCAATAAATTATTATTAATGTCGAATTGTTCGGGTTGATTAAACCAGACGTGCGATCACATGTATATTTGAACATTAACAGATCTATGTAACATTAACTCTCATATCAATTTATGATACACAAGAGATAGATAAAGAGATAAATAGCAATCCATTCATAATGTCATCAAATCGATTGGGAATCACTAATAAAACTTAACGTAATCACCATTATCCATACGTCTTAGTTATGATTATACATAAGCTCGTAATTTACCAAAGTCAAAGCATATACCATACTAGAACAGAGATGATTTAAATTGAAATTGCTTATTAACAGCAAGTGTTGTCGTAAGTTTAAATTTGTAATTAAATACACCTAGCACAGATACTAGCATTTGTAACAAAATTGGCATCAGATGCATATTTAGGGGAAAGGTGGCATAAAAAGGGCATTTTTGTAGTAACTGAACAGATATGATTCTAGTAACTCTGAACAGAAATAGAAACCGCAGTTATATCACTACTGAAATACAACAGTAAATTTTTCTCTACATATTTTCTGAGCTTTAAGGCAAATATTTTGTTCCTTGAAAGGGAAATGAAAGGGACAGTGCTAAGTAGATATCATTCATGTTTAAATTTATACCTTAAAAACATTATTATATATGATATATAATTATGTACAACGAGGCCAAAAAAATAACGTTTTGAGTCTTCAGTAGGTAATATATTTCCACCCACAGACCAATGAACACTATTATATTATACGTAGGTTGCTTCATAAGTTTTGCAAAAGTATTTATTAACATTTTTCAAAAAACATGCCATCAGCATTTATACATTTTTGCATGCTGTAATGGTGGTAGGTGTCAGCCGAGAATTTTAGGCAATCAAATTTACACTAATGTAGTGTTGATTGCCTCTATGAAATTGATTAATTTTTGGGAACTTATCATGAGCTCAAACCCCAGGTAACGTGGTTGATGTCGCCAACTAGCGGCCGTAACGTGAACTATGTGAGGCCGCCATCATGATTCCGATATTGATTTCTTACAGCAAGGGTTGATTTTGTGATTACCCGAACTAAGTGAATTTTAACAGAGAACTGACAATAGCGACCAACGAACAACGGTGAACGAGTGCTATGATGTTGCTTCGCGCATCAAGCACTCACTCACAATGTGACCTTAGATAGGTGCAAACGTAATTTTGTTGTGAGTCATAAAAAGATCTAAAACATTATTTAAATTAAATTTGTAAAATATTTTTATAATCATTTAAAAAATATAAAATACTTAAAATATAAAATAAATATAAAATATTAAAATAAAACTTTTTTATTATTTCAAATACCATAATTAAACATCTATCGACTAATAGAATTTTATTTTGTAATCAATAAATTTTTTCGACGCTAAACACACAACGGAGAGTAATTCTTCGACAGAACCCAATACCTTTGGAACTTTTATTAATGTGGCATCCAATTTAGCGCTATTTCTGCGTGGGACAACAAGTAACAGTATTTGGGCGCGAATTTTAAGTATTTTTAAATATAAGCTAAACCGCCGTTACTGTTACAATGCGAACAAACCAACTAAAAAGAGTGTCTTTCCATCGATCCTCAAGTTATAAATGAGCTAAAAAAATTACGGCCAAAATCACGTCTGAGCACTTGCAGGGTGTCCACATTCTGGAAAGTCAGGGAAGGTCAGGGAAAAGTCAGGGAAGCTTTTAGGGGTCAGGGAAAATCAGGGATTTCACGAAATGTTCTGGAAAGTCAGGGAAAATAGGTGATAATATCCCTAAAAATAAATTTTTCACTTAAAAAAAAATTATTTAAAAAGACTCTTTTTTTAACTTCACTCACTAATAGTAGGTACGTTAAATAATTTTGCAATTTAATCTAGCTCTACCCAATCCCTTAGTTTCAGTCTTACACGTATCTATTTAACAAAATAAAAAATTATGTAGGTATGTATTGAAATTTAAATAAAAACCGTGTGTTTGGACATTTATATTTCTAATCATTAATGGGAAACAAAAAAGTAATGGTCAGGGAAAATCGAACCTAAAGCCATGGAAAGTCAGGGAAAAGTCAGGGAATGATGGGCTGTGGGCACCCTGACTTGGCACTTCCACCACGATATCGCTCCGGCACATCAGGTAAGCCTTTTTGATACAGTCGGGGCTCACGTTGTTGGATCATCCACTCTATAACCCGGATCTTGCACCGTGTGATTTTGGACTCTTTCCATTTATAAAAAACCAGTTAAGTGGCCGAGAATTTACAATCGAAGAGGAATTATTAAGTGCTTGGGATTATGCCTGTGCTTCTGTAATAAAGGATCGATGGCAAAAATGTATAAATGCTGATGGCATGTATTTTGAAAAATCTTAATAAATACTTTTGTAAAACTTATGGAGCAACCTACGTACTACTAGACAAAACGTAAAGCCAGTTTGTAGGCATTTTTCTTGAGGCAGGTAACAGGGTGAGCATTTTTCAGCAAATGGGACTATAATTATTGCAGGACATAATTTGTATACGTAGGTATTTTGAAAATAAAGCGAATACCACTTTTTTTCTTTCAAAAAAGTAAAATTTTATTATCAATATTATATTTTTACAATAATTATTTGAAAATACTACTACGGATACCATCCGTTATTGTATTGATTACTTTATTACAGAATACTATTAGGTCGTATCCTCCTGGTCGTATCTGGCTGCCTCAATTATACATTGATATAATTAATCTATATAATATAATATATAATATGTTTATTCGTCTGTGCTTCCATCATAAAGCCATAATCTTAGTATAGCTGCGCCATTTACACAGCGGCAAGCGTAGTGTTAGTAGTTGCGACTATATAATTATTATCACTTCCAGAATTTAATTACTATTACTTCCAAAACTCGT
Organism: Brachynemurus nebulosus; assembly: GCA_035578155.1. Lineage (NCBI taxonomy): Eukaryota > Metazoa > Arthropoda > Insecta > Neuroptera > Myrmeleontidae > Brachynemurus > Brachynemurus nebulosus. Next base: position 38,247,133 of record JAPWDM010000008.1, on the reverse strand, counting down.
CATAGATAATTAGGTGATTTCAAACAGTATATTTTTTTTACAAAAAATTTCTCGTTTATTTTCATTTCATAACATTTACTTGCAATTTTTGTTCCTACATAAAATATTAATTTTAATATTTTACAGTCAATAAAAAAAAATTTTACCTAATATAGAATCAGCCGGAGGCAATTGTATTTTCCACTTTGCAAATATTACAAAAACAGTAGCTTCGTTTTCATAGTTAATTTATTTTCCCGAAATAACGTTCCGTTAAGATATATATGAGCTTGTTTACCAATACATATGCGTATGTGGGTGATTTTTTTTCCACCTGTTGGCTTTCTGACATGAATTCATCAATTTTATATAATGGTACATAACAGTTAATGGAATTTTTTATATTTTACTCATACTTGAGGTACAGTTCAAATAACAGTGATACGAAAATGGTATCAAACAAAACATAATTAAATACTGTAAGAATTTCAGGTATCGAAAACTATACACATAAGTTTATTTCGATTCATAAAAATTATACTCTTAAGTCCATCTATGTTTAAATTTTCAAAACACAATTCGAAATTGTTTGTCTATTAATTACAATTACATAATCTGTTTATTTGAATATTATTTAACAAAATAAAAATAACGATAGGTATAAATACAATATGTACAAAAGGATCGCTTTTTTAAAAAAAACGGATTTCTACTACAAAGTTTCCTCGGGGAGTAACCTTTTTTAACAATGGCACCCTCGCGTGTCTTAATTATTGTAAAACCACCGTAAATTAAACATTTATAAAAAAATAAAATTTTTAAGTGTAAAGTTTAATTAAGAAGAAAAAAAATAATATTCTAGACGTTCGTACAAAACCAAATTTAAAAGATGAGTATTTAATTTTATAAAATTCTAAAAATATTTCAAGGAAATTTATTTATCTTTGTAAACTACGGTAATAATTTGGATTCTAAGAAATTTATTTTAATTTAAATAAATTTCCTAAAAACAATTATTTTTTTTTTAAGAATTAATGACTGTGATTTTCTAAAAATGCAAAACAATTTTTAAGTGAAAATGCAATTTATCCATATTTTCTTTTTTTTTTTTTGATAAATTTTCACTTGTTAAATCTAGTCAGTCTAGTATTTTCCTCACATTTTCGTATGTCATTTCGCATTGCTTCATAATAATTTTCATAAAATTAATATAGTATTATATTTAGTATAATGTAGTTTCTAAGAAATTTTTCAAAACGTTGTGTGCTGGAAACGTTCCTGTTCAGGGTAGAACAACGCTCGAATGTTAGCAGCAACTAATTTAGTATATAATTTATTTCGGTCGATATTACTAATTTATACTATGGTATCAAAACCGTCCCCCGCGACACATTTGAGTAAACCCCTAGTTTAGTAATTTCGTACCATATTTTCATTTAGTGTATAAGTTATTTCAGTCATCATATTATTTTATATTTAACATTATCTTTTCATATACAATCGACTCTCGTTAATTCCAACTCGAGGGACTCTTAAAATATTACGAATTATATAGAGAGGTTCGAATTATCGCAGGTAACAATTTTAATTTTTTAAGCATTTGCGATCATGCGTTAAGCATGAACTTGAACTTGTCTCAAAATGTACTTACAATCTTTCTGTCTCTTTCTCTCTGCAACTTTGAATTGTCGAGTGTTTGACACTGATGAGTTCGAACTAACGCGTCGTTTTGTTACGTAGCAATGATTTTTTCGTTCGAATTACCAAGTATATAAAAAAGTATTGTTTTAGTTCGAAATATAAAGAGATTTTGTAGGGAACTTGTGATACCTTTGAATTATAGAGAGTTTCGAATTATCGCAGGTTTGAAAGTCAGAAATAAAGGGTCTGGAACCATTACCATAGGTGAATTTGCCCAAGAAATGAAATTCAACGATATGTATGCGATTGTGTAGCTTAGTGAAAGAGTAAACCATACGTATGGATTTTTCTCAATATCTTTACGTTTCGCGGAGTTATAATACCAAATACTAAAAAATAGTGGTCTTATTCAAACTTTTCTCGTAAACTATTAAAGATAAAACGATGAAACAAAATCCATATTGTTTGCTATGTCCAGTACTTTATTATATATTTTTTTATTTAAAATGGACATTAAATACCCTTTATAAAATATGAAAAAAAAATTCATTAGATTTTTTTAGCTACTTGTACAAGAGTGACCACTTTCTTATTACTACCAAAAGAAAACTCGCAAGCACTTCTCTCACCTCCCTGAATTTTATTTTTGTCAAAAGGGTGGAACATACTGAAAAAAAAATAAAAACATATATATTTGGTGATGTTCATGGTATGTGTATGTGCAGGTACAGGTCAACAAATCTGACTTTACCTCTTCAAGGTCATTAAAAATGCATTCTTAAAGAAGTGAGATAGTACTTGATATAAAGAAAAAATGACCTAGAAGCGGCAAAGTCAGATTTGTTGAACTGTACCGACTTGTTTTTGAATTATGTTTTTAAGAAATATTTTGAATGAATAAATGAAACATTGTTTTTTTTTTATTACATGAGAATCTGATGCCTGCTCTACACTCTCGATCGAAGTTCCTTGAAAAAGTAATCGCTAAAGTTGGTTGAAGTCGGAATACCGTTATAACACCAGACACGAAGAACCATGAAATGACCTTCTACATTCTCGTACTCGGTCCACTTTGCGAGAATTGAGAGTAGGCATAAGGAATCTAATATGTTTTATGTTCAAAATGTAGACTCATAGGAGTTTTAAAAATAATCAGCTACGAATCAAAAACTAATTTTTTTCATTGCTTTTAACATACTTTTCAAGTCTACAATTTTAAATTCACTGATGAAGTTAAATACATCACTAATTGATCAAGTAAACAGTTTTAGTTTACCTAACGGGTAAGTAAAAATGTTAGTTGGATTTCCTTGCGAAATAATTGTAGAATTGAGTAATACGTTAAAAACAATGAGAGAAGTTAATTTTTTTTTCGTAACTAATTGTTTTTTAGAACTCCGATATGGAAAAAGTCTACATTTTGAAGATAAAACATATTAGATTCCTTATGCCTACTCTCAATTCTCGCAAAGTGGACCGAGTACGAGAGTGTAAAAAGTCATTTCATGGTTCTTCCTGGCTGGTGTTATAACGGTATTCCGACTTCAGCCAACTTTAGCGATTACTTCGTCGAGGAAGTTCGATCGAGAGTGTAGAGCAGGCATCAGATTCTCAGGTAATAAAAAAAAAAAAAAACAAACATTCAATGATTCATTTATTCATTGAAAATATTTCTTAAAAACATAATTCAAAAACAAGTAGGTACAGTTTAACAAATCTGAGTTTGCCGCTTCAAGGTCATTTTTTCTTTATATTAAGTACTATCTCACTTCTTTAAAGCCGGGTCTACATATAACGAACGAACGCGAACGAATGCGAACAAACGTGAACGAACGTGAACCAACATGAACGAACATGAACAAACAGAAACAAACACAAACGAACGCGAATGAACAATTAACCTCAATTCGTTGATGTTCGTTTATGTTCCGGCTACACAATAATTTTTTAAATAAGTTTAATAAATTTTGTAATGAAAAGTTATTGCAGTAAGAGTTTTATGGTCTACTAATATCGCCCACATTATAACCTCAATTTTATCATGCGATCTTTAAAAACCAACAAATCAAAAAGATGTTGGCAGATGGTTTTGTTTCATAAAAGCAAAACTCGTTATAATGCCTCTAATTTACTAACTAACCTTTAATTTACTTTCCTAATTTTTTGTAAATTTCACAAAATCGTCACTATCAGATTTCGAAAAGTTAACCGAAATAGTTGGACCAAAAATATCTTAACAAAATATACACTTATTATCGGAAAGCAATTCCTGTTAAAGAAAGACTTCAGTGTTATTACACATTGCGTTACGACTTTTGTTAATCAAATCGACTTCTGTTAATCAAATTTTTCCTTCTAAGATTCCCACACGTCATTTCTTTTTCTGGTAATTTTGTAAAAATTATCTAAAACATTCCAAAACATCGAAATAAAATTTCAAATCTTGTCAATTGTAAATTCTTAACTAAATTTATTTTAAACTGTCTATCTTAATTTATTGTTAGAATAATTTTTAATTGTCCACATCTGACAGACACAAACAAACTCGAACGAATCTTTTTCTTTGATGTACCGACAACAAATGGAAAACATTCGTGAGTGTTCGAAACTGTTCGTTCGTGTTTGTTCGCTTTCGTGATTACGTCTACATTTGTTCGTTTATGTTTGTTCACTACCAATCGTTTACGTTTGTTCGCATTCGTTCGCGTTCGTTCGTTATATGTAGACCCGGCTTTAGAATGCATTTTTAATGACCTTGAAGAGGTAAAGTCAGATTTGTTGACCTGTACCTGCACGTACACATACCATGAACATCACCAAATATATATGTTTTTATTTTTTTTCAATATGTTCCACCCTTTTGACAAAAATAAAATTCAGGGAGATGAAGGAAGTGCTTGCGAGCTTTCTTTTGGTAGTAATAAGAAAGTGGTCACTCTTATACAAGTAGCTAAAAAAATTTAATGAATTTTTTTTTCATATTTTATAAAGGGTATTTAATGTCCATTTTAAATGAAAAAAATATATAATAAAGTACTGGACATAGCAAACAATATGGATTTTGTTTCATCGTTTTATCTAGAATAGTTTACGAGAAAAAAAAGTTTGAATAAGACCACTATTTTTTGGTATTTGGTATTATAACTCCGCGAAATGTAAAGATATTGAGAAAAATCCATACGTATGGTTTACTCTTTCACTAAGCTACACAATCGCATACATATCGTTGAATTTCATTTCTTGGGCAAATTCACCTATGGTAATGGTTCCAGACTCTTAATGAACGTCATTTAAAAATAAACAAAAAATTATTTCAATTTTATAAAATTATAAAAAAATATAAGTACAAAGGAACTTAATATACTGGAATGTAATTTTTAAATTCAAAAAAGAAAATTAAAGAAACCAAATTGGTGTAATCAAAATATATTTCATTTAAATTATTCTATTTTAAAATTATATATTTTATTATTTAAAAGGTACAAATTTATATTTTGTTACATTATTTCTAAAAGCTAGAAAATTGTCTTTATTATACTCTTAAATTCAGCATTGTATTTGCAAAGGAAAATTTACCGGAAAATTGTTACGCCCGAGATTTTTAAAAATGTTAATAAATTGTCATTTGTTTGAAAATTAACGAATTTCTATTTTCCAAAACCTTTTCAACTTTTCAGGGGAGTAAACTTGGTAGGGGACTGATCCATCTGGCCTCGTAATTTCCACTGCCAATCTCTGCCTTTCCCGCAACATCTTGGGAACCCAGATGTCACCCATCAACTCCAATAAATTCCCAAAACAAATCCCCAATAAAACAACCTTCTTCCCCTTTTCATTTATTTTATTTAATTTTTTTACGCTACAATACTAAATAATAATTTAGGTACTATTAAAATATTATTTTAATAAATCACTTCAGTTTGATCAATATGTTGTGTTCTATGGGAGTGTTACTTTAGTTGTTTGTTGTTTTGTACTTAAGAATTGCTTCCGTGAACAAACCATGAGGATAATTTTGAAAAGGAAAAATTCAGTAATCCAAAAATTATTTTTTTAATTGTTTCATATGTATATCATATTGAGTGTTGTTTTTCGAAAAGCAAAAAAAAAAAAAAAAAAAAACAAAATACCAAATAATATCTGCTGAATATTCGATTATTGAGCCAACGGTTAAATACGGTATTCGTTGTAAGCCTACAGTTTACCATTTTTATTAATATTTTACCATTTTTAGATCGTTCAAATCAGGGCCGGACCTACAGTTATTATGAGGAGGAGGGGGGCAAACTTTGCTGTTGGCGCCCTTCCCGAAGAAACGACAAATTCAACATTTTTTAACTTTTCCCTCGCAGGAAGTAAGTGACGAGCAAAAAAAAAATAAAATAATTCTACATTTTAGCGTCCCTCAATTTGCGTTTTTGGCACTCCTAAAAACCTGCAGGAGGGACACTTGCCCCGCAGCCCCCCCTAGATCCGGCCCTGATGCCAATTCAAGGCAAATAATAAATTTAAAAACTTCTCTACCCTATTTTCTCTATGTTTATGTATACATCCATTTAGTATATTTATATTTTAAAATTTTCATCAGATAAGTTAGATAAAACGGTGATGAAGCTTAACGATCGCCAAATATCCAGTCATACATGTTATTTTACTATGTAAACAGGAACCCATAATCCCTATTGGTAGCAATTTATGTATAACCAATACATATATTACATATGTACATACATAAATCTAACGTAATGTATCATTAAAATTGAAATTTTAACGTCAAGTTTTACGTTTACTAAATCTGTAACACGATGAATTATTTATGTAAATGATAATGATGAACTATATACAGTTCGGCTCAGCAGAACATTTCGGATCCAGTACAACGAACAGAGATCTCATCAAGTATCTCATATAGAACCTGGATACGAAATGTTTTGATGAGTTACAGCGTATGTGGATGATAGTATTATACATTGTAATCTGTTTAATAGGTGTAAAACAAGCAAATATAACTTGAATATCCAAGGATCATCAGCTAATTTTTAAGTAGTGGTTTCTTGGAGATAAACATTATTGTGTAACAATAAATTTTATACATTTTATTATAATCTTAGACATGGGATGATAATATGATAGTCATTACGTTAAGATTCATCCTTTCTAACATTTTATTGGAGACTCATTTGGATCAAACAAATTAAGAAATAACTAGAACCAGATCAATTATTAACTAATTAAAACATTCACATTGACTTTCACGACGTTACTGATTAAACTACTTGCTCGTATCACCTAATTTGACTAATTAATTTTTGAGTAATAACAAATTTTGAAACTATAACACAGTTCTTGTCTAATTTTAAAAGAGTTCTTCTGATCGAGCAATAAATTGTGATATAATTAATTGTAGATAGTTTTACCTTGTGAAAATTCATAATATATATGGCGAAGAATATCTAACTTTGTCAAATTTTCACTTAAATATAGAAAAATGTTTTTTTCACAAACTAGTTTTCGGTTTCTTAAATCATCTTCAGGTGAACTCTGAATTGAACTGAAATCTGTTGGGAATAGGTATATATTTAAATAAATTAAAAATAAACAGAAGCAGGTTGAAATATAGTTGGTTCAGAGATGGGACAAACCCAGAAGAGAGGTAAAACAACTTGCACGTGTACCGGAAACGAGGTGGCAAAATTAAGAATCGATGCTAGACAAGTTTTGGTGGATAACAAAAATAGTGGGCGAGACGATTACACAATGAGGATGAGAATTAAAAGAAACTAACTGATTAAACTTCGATTTGGCAGTGATTAAGAAATATAACAGAATTATATTGGACAAAAAGAAAAATGAAATATATTAATTAAATAGGTTAAGAAGGGGAGATTTATTTAATTCAATTTGGTCATTCAAAACGATTACATTTGGACCATTACTTAATTTGTTAATTTCCAAAGCTTCAAATATATTCAATTTCTGTCCTTTTTCACAAACCTCTCTTCTGGGTTTGTCCCATCTCTGAACCAACTACATTTCAACCTGCTTCTGTTTATTTTCAATTTTAATTTAATTAAATATATACCTGTTCCCAATAGATTTCAGTTCAGTTTAGAATTCACCTGAAGATGGTTTAAGAAACCGAAAACTAGTTTGTGAAAAAGCATTTTTCTGTATTTAAGTGAAAATTTGATAAAATTAAATATTCTTCGCCATATATAATAAATTATGATTTAATATATTTTTAATCATCTATTTATATTTGAATACCTACTTATATACAGGAATTTCAGACTTCCCCGGCTCTTCCACCGTCAGTATTTTATAAGATAGATCCTATCTGTGTTCCTATCTTTTCACTAACTGTCCCATAATTTTTTTTATTAGTAAGTTTACATTTGAAAATAACAATTTTGCAACTACTTTGGCACATTAATTTATAAAAAAAATATAACAATCTTCCCTTACTTGTAAACAGTACCTTTATTCCGTAACACAAAATTCATAAAATTTTCCATGAATTTTTTTTACCATTGATAAAATAAAACAATAGCCAGCTAAACAAATAAACAAGAAGTTATGACAGTCTAAAAACTTTTTTCAAAACACATAAATTCATATAAAAACTTTCTCTGTTTTTACCAAATTGAATGTTTGACTTTTTTTATTAAAATTTTTTTTGTTTATTATAAAAAACCAACTATAGTTGATTTTATTCATTTCGCCTTCTATTCATGCCCACTTGTTCCACTCAATTTTTATTCTATTTGAACAAATAAGTGCATATATGTATGTGTTATAGCGAGAATTGAAAACCGAGTCTGAGCAATCAACCAATCATCATGTTAGTAAAATAGCTAATAATTTACAATAGCAACCCATACACGTATGGTATTATACGTATGTTTGTAAAAAAAAGCTTGGGGGAAATGAATTTTAAATTTTATTTTTTAACAATAGAACCACATAGTGTTGTACGTTCATATACGGTGTATTTCAAGCTTACTAAAGCCACCTATAAAAATTTTAAAATATTTTTCATGTTTCGCTTTTATAACCAACTTTGCACTGAATATTCGAACTATTCCGCCTTTTTTGATAGTCTACCGAATACCAAATAGTCGAAAAAATGAAAAGGATGTATTTACTTACTTATAAGGTAGACAAAGAAATATTTCTAATTTATTACGAAATATGTATTTTACTGAAAACAAAACAATTAATGTCATGTATTCATACTTCAAAAAGTAGTAGAAACATTGTGAACACGTTTGAGATATGAAATTTTTTCCTTCCAAATTTTCCATTCCATGTCTGTCAGTCTGTGTATCCGAAGATGACATCACTACCAAATTATTCGATCGTTTTTGATGAAATTTTCAGGAATTATGCGGTTTGGTTTCCGGTGGTCCCTTACAAATGCATCACAGTCCGAGTAATAGTAACCACAGCGATTAAATGTCGATATCTTATTTGTTACTAGTCCCATTTCGCTCAAAAATTTGCGGGTTAAGCCATACATAGTCCTCTATAAATTTTATTACAATCAGAGTAATGGTATAGTTATTGTGAATGTGCAAATATAATAGTTACTTATGGAACAAGTTGCAAAATAAAGGTGTTTTTTTCATGAGTCATACAGTTGTCCAACGAGGTTTGCCGAGTTGGACAATTATAATGATATTATAGGTACTTTATACTACCTATATATTTGGATGGTAACTTCTCACTATAACTTTGAGGACCTACCAGTGCCAAATATCTCCAAACTAGAAGTACTGACCGGAATATAGTTACGTACACATTGAGAATTAACAAATCAAATATATGTAAATTTCAACTTGTATAAAATAAAAAAGCTGTTTGACTACGAGTCAACATTTGGGCTATAAAGTGTATTGTTTGATTTTAAATATAAGTTATGAATTCTGAACTAGCCACCTTAATAGAACATCAGCTAATCTTCAAGCTACTTCATTAAAAACACCCATAGGATATGTAACCAATGTCATACAAATTTCAAGAGAAAGGTAGCCCAACGTATGAACTAATATCCATTAAATATACCTACAGGATACACAACCAATGTCATTTCAAAAAGTAACAGGAAATTCAGCTGTACATAAGTCAAGACAAAATTAGGACAATCAACAGTCGTTCAAGCCAAGGTCACCGGAGTCAACTACGTATTAACTCGATCACCGTGCGGTGGTAAAGTAAATATTATTATAATACTTTTAACTTGTATAAAAATTTGAAATTGTTTTATTATTATTTTCAACTTGTAAATTTTTGTGAAAATAATTTTTTTTTAAACATAAACTTCTATCAAGTTTATTTTTTATATAAGGCCTTAGTTACCAGATATGCCCTGTCCGCTGTACACATTGCATAAATTATATATAATGCTTGTGTTCATAATTTATTAACATGAATGAAAGAATGCTAAAAACTTTTTTATGCTAAACTAACTTTTATAATAATAGTGGTTTCATATTTACATAGTTAATATTATAGTTTTTTTTTTTTTTATTAAAAATAAAAAATAAAAAATCGTTTGCCTTTAACTGTTAAAGTGAAATGATATTTGTGAATTTCTCCATTGTAAAACAGGGGATTAAGTTTGTTGGAATCAGCGGAAAAATTTATAATAAATGTATGTGTAGTTGGCTTATTTTCTTCTGTTCCTCTCTTTTATTATTTAATTATTATTTTTTAACTAAAATTGAAATTTATTCAGATATTATTCTTGCTACCATTTAGTATATAATGTTGAGTATCGACATAAATTAATTTTTAGTCATAAAAATTGTTAAAAAATAAAAATTTTACAGCCGAAGTTTTCAAAACATCTCTTTTTGAATGGACTGTGGTGAGCACAGTTTCACAAAAACTACTATATCGATTGTTTTAAAATTTTACAGATTTGTTATTATAGCGGCTGGTCCATGAACGGAGGACCATACTTCTACCAAAAAGCCATTTTTATCTTATTAAAATTTTTGTTTTCTTTCTTTAACTCGAAGGACTGTCAACCCAAAAACGCTTTAGCTCCGCTGTCGCGTTTTTGTTAATTGACAATTCTTCTCGTTAAATTGCTAGGCAACAAATTTTCTTTAGACAAACCCAAATTTATTCAAAAAAATACAAACCTCTCGTGTAATAATAAGTGAAAAAGTAAATCTGAAAGCGAACAAGTATAACCTTCCCCAATATATGTATAAAATAATGCCCCTATGAAATAACGCTCTAATTTTTTACTAGTTGTATGTAAATAGTATGTGTCATCTATTATTAAATATTTCAATATTAGTGGAAGATTTATTTATTATTATTTTACTAATTTTACTTCTATTGGATTTTAATAATTTTTAAATATTGATTAAAACAATATAATTTTAGCTTCTGAAAAATATGAAATAATAACAAAATGAAACATGCCTTGATCTTAACAAATTTTCACCATATTAAAGTTTATATATTCTTAATTGCTTGAAAGATCCTGTACATGCTTTATAAAGTTATAAATTAAATTAACGCAACACAACCATTATATTTACGGAGGTATATAAATGTTAGACCATTTATCTTTTTATTAAGTCTACGTGTATAGAAAATATTTCACTGTTAATATTGCCAGTTCATTTTCAAAGTTTTCATATACTACTAATGCTAACAAAAGCAATGATGACATATAAGATCTGGTCATAATACTCGTACATATACGCTTAGTGTGTTCACACACTTAAAACTATAAATTTTATTAAACTTTTCTTTTACCTGCCATATTTAAATACTCTACAATATACACTTTCTTTAAAAAAAGTTTAGATAATTGTACGACCAAAATTAAAGCAGAAGTTACATTATCAAATATGACTTGGTGGCTAAGACCTAATACTGACAGTTATCACCGTTATCACTACAATGAGTAAAGCCTCCTGAAAATTTTAGAAAATGTATCAGAATATATCTAATCAGACGATTTTATTCATGGTTAGTCAGGTTAAACAATAACAGCTTTGAACTTGGCGGAATATTAATGGCACCAGGGTATTGGTTTGTTTCAGGGAAAATAAAATATTGAACTGACGTCTCAATATGCCTAGAAATTTAGTAGACTTTAAGAAAGTGCCAACTCGGGAATTTCTAAAAAAATATTAGATTATAGAAGTACCTTGGATTATCTAAAATTTTTCCGAAAATCGGTCTCTAGGCTAATTTTACCACATTCTGTTAGAAAATCCTAATCATATTCTAATTCAGCAGCGTCTTCATATTCTTATAGCATATCGAATATGGTTTTCTACATCCTGTTTCTGGATATGACCTTAAAATGACCTTCAATTTAGACAAAAATTTAGCTCGCTTTCTGTTCTATATACAAGCCGATTTAAAAAACTTGAGAATATTCGAATTTCACTTGAAGTGGTTTTCCCGAAAACGATTACGTTTAAAGCACTGTCACATTGTGCATTTAATGGTGCTGTTATTTTTTTAATATTCCATTTAGGCACTCTTACCCCCTTTCCTGAAGAGTCCTTTCCATACCAAAATTTTATTTGAAACACTGCTGTAATGTAAGTTCTTTTGTAGCAAAATCAAGTTAAACTTGAACTTGGATATTACAAGCATTAAACATTTACCAAAACGTTAATGATATTTCAGTACATAATATGTACCATAGGTATTGATAAGTTATTTTTATATTTTTTTTGGTTACCAAAAATGTTTAGTGATATAATTTGTTTTTTCTTCATTTCACTTGGTGTCTCTGTCGTGACACATTTTATAGCATATCATGGCGTGTAACGTGGTTTGATATGGCAGCTTACAAGACATGTGTCCACAATTTGTATCAAACACATGAAAAAACGAATGATTTGAAACACAAAGGTACAAGATATGTAGACAGCAACTAAAGAACGGAAACAATACTTGTTTTTTTATATTTTTCTTTTCTTTTCGTATATCTATAGATAGCTCACGTGAACGAACATGACAGTGATTGATTTATTTTGAAAAAGAAAATATTTCTCTCCCATTCGATTGACGGAGTATGGAAAATTATTAACAATATTTGAGTTTCTTATCTGTTTACTGTACAAAAGTGACACGAGGATTTATTTATTTTTTTGTGTAATTGAATTTTTTCAAAAGAATTTACTTAAAAGTATCGGTAAAGTTATAAAGTATGCGGGAATTAATTTTTTTCTGTTAGAAATAATAAAATAGCTTCGACAAAGAGTGAATAGACAGGGCGTCCCAGAACATCATTGTCACTCTTTCAACAATAGGTACATATTTTGAAGAGGTTTCTTAAAGCGCATAGTCGCATGGAAACTTACCAAGTCACTGTTGTAAGCAGTGTTAGCCATTAAGAACGTCATAGAACGTCAAAAAAAAGCGTAGCCGTCGTCAACAATGAGTAGACTATGTCAATTATGACAGTAAGTTGACAGTTGACAGATCAAAATAAGATGTGGATTAAAGTGAAATACATGATACATATATTATTAAAATAAATTCGCTAATCATTAAAGTTTGATGGGAAAGTCTTGTAGTGTGGATAATGTAATATGTCGTTACAGTTAACTAAAATATAGACCAAAACTTATAAACTGATGAAAAAAATTTTTAAAGTCTTTTAATAAATAATAGAGAAATACAAGATTAAAGTTAAAGGTGGAGTCATTGATTTCCAATTCGCAAGTGACGTCAGATATCCGCATAATCGGACACCTAGTGTCTTTTATAGAATATCTTTTTTTATTTAACTATGTTGAATTACCAGGGATTTAATATTTTTAAAGATATGTTTAGTATGTTTAATATTTTTTTATTATATAACGTAAAAGTCCCTATATCAGAATACTATTTTTAGGTGTGTAATTAAAGTGGCTTATAAAAATTGACAAATAAATTAAACACCTATTTTTTTTTCTTAATAAGTATAAAACAAAGATTTTTTAATCCAATGAATATGTTTTTAAAAAAATACAACCTTAAAATTTGTATTTATTAATGTTTTTCTTTTACAAAATGTCGACATTTATATCCTAACAGAGGAATATTAATGACACTAGGAGTTGGGAACCGATATACAAACAATATGGGTAATATGACACATAGAGTGACATCTAGACGTCAAAGTAGGAAACATAGAATAGTCTAAGTATCAGACGTAAATAAAGGATCAAAATACTGTATTCAACAAAAATTGTTTAATATAATTATATATGTATTTCTTTAATTAAGTAAGGAGACATTAAATTCTAGGTGAATTTAAATTGAAAACTAATCATTCTATTAATAATAATTTTTGTTATTAGAAGTTTCTTTCAGAAATAACTTCAATAATATATAAATGTCGAAACTGTTCGGACTTATGATCGCGTTCCGGTATAGGGCCTTTTACGTTATTTATGACTTCGAAAGTTCAAAAAATGACAGTTTAAAACGTCAAAATATTAAGTTTGTAAAAAATGAGAAGTTCAAAATTGTCGTATCCATAATTATAATTATAGTAGGGGAGACTGGGGCTAAATGGTAAATTGTCAAAACCATTTTTTTGCATTATCTTTTGAATGTCAACAGTTACAAAGCTGAAATTTTGACCTTAGAGGGCTTTCTTAACTAGAAAGCAAATGACGTTAGTAATGTGAAGTTCATCTGAGCCTTATGGTGTACATATCCTTAAATGTGTTTCGATAATGCCAAAGTAATTTTCTTTGCTGCCATACTTTTCACCCGAAACGGAGTTTTTTCAGACATATTATCATCAAAGTAAGTATATTAGTTCATTTATGTATTGTGAATACGAATATTTAAAAAAATTTTGTATATTTATCGTCATCATTTGTGTGATCGTTGTCAAAGCTCAAAACGTACCTTGGGGCTAAGTGTTAAAACATTGGTGGGGCTAAATGTTAAATGGTTTTTCTTTATTTTCTTCTATTTTCTCTTCTTATTTGTCGGCTTATCGGGTTAAGCGGAGCAAGTTGTAGGTACTCCAAACATATTCCAACTGTTAAAACCTGCTTTTCGTTATCGAAAATTATCGACACCGAATTATTTTTCATCAATTGATTATAACGGCTTAATTTATACTTCAATGTCCCACTGATCTGGTCAGTAATAGAATACTTTCAAAAAAAAAAAAAAAAAATGGTTTTCGATACGTTTCGTAAACGTTAACTTTTGATCGTAAATATCTCTTAAACGGTGTATCGTAGCTCAAAATTAATGAAATTTTTGAAGGCTTAAGCGAAACAAGTTGTGGGTACTCCAAACATATTTGGACTGTCAAAACCTACTTTTCGTTATCGAAAATTATCGATATCGAAAATAACGATATTTTTAAAATTTAAATATCTAAATTTCTACATATTCGTTATCTGTTGTATTATAAAATTCTCTAAATTTTTTAGTAGCTTTTATTTCCAGAATAAATAAGTCAAGCTGATAATTTTTCATTTTCCTTCTTGTAAAAGTTGTACTTTTCAATAAATGGGCGTTTTTTTTATATCACTCATCGTTTTCATATCGTTTTACATATTTTCTTCGTTGTACAACTCAGAAAGTGGTTTCAGTAGGCTAGAAATATGTTGAAACACTCAATTTCACCCATTTACCATTTAGCCCCACCATGGGGCTAAATGGTAAAAAAATTTAGGTTTAGAAAAAAGGAAAAAACATCCATTTTTCGTGGAAAAATCACAAACTTCATTATGAAAAGTTGTCGAGAACTAAATTCTCTACAATATAATTGTGTTCATTTATATATGTTTGAGGATTTAGTGACCCAAAAAAAATATTTATTAAAAATTTACCATTTAGCCCCGGTCTCCCCTATTTACCGGCTTTATGAAAAATTCAGTAAAAAACACGCTGCGCTCTATTTGCAATGTCGTAGAAAAGATAATCGCACACATCCATGTCAGATGAAACAGAACTATCTTTGTAAAGTGCAACCTTAAAGTCCCATAACTTTGTCAGTTGTTGAGATACCTTAATTTTCTTTTGTACTTTTGTTTTATTTTGTTGTTATAGGCTGCCGTCTGAAAGCGGACGCAAAATCCCGTATTATTATTACATTATTAATGATAACGTCATTGAAATCGAAAGTACTGAACTTAACTGTTTTTAAATCATAACTAAATATCTAACTAAAGTAAACTAAAATCTAAACAGTATTTTTGTAAATACATTATAAAATGTTCCCAGCGCTTACGCCATAATATTTCGAAATTTATTTTTTATAAAATTGTTAGGATATCGATTAGCAATAATATGTATTTCTCTAATATAAGCTGCGATAATTTGTGCACCAAGTGACATTTTCACATGGCAATTTTGTTCATAGGTCATGAGTGAATAATAATAATTAATATTAACTTAGTTGGATTATATTATTCATAAATATTAAATAAGTAGAATGCTGCTATTTTATTAAAAAAATTATACAATTAAAAAGTTATAACCATAAAACAGAAAATTCCATTGAAATATTCCATTGGCTTTTTTACTGAAATACTTTAGTTTCTTCTTCTAGTCAAAATATTACTAGACAGTGTCCGTCAGTAAGTATCTAACATTTGGAAATTTTTTTTATTACTAAATTTCTCAGAAAATTTCACTCTTGGTTATGAGTGATGGATGTTCTTAAATTAAAAGTGCATCCATAAAAAGCTAAACAAATTCTGTGAGATAATAACACAAGAAAAAAGTATTTTAATTGCTAAAAATTGGGAAAAATTTTATTAAAAAAGTAGTTTGTTTATTTGTCTATAAAAAGAAATTATCCATCGATCGGATTTTTTATTATAAAAGCCTTGATTTCAAAATTGTCAAATCAAAAAAAAATATTTAAAAACAATTTTTAAAAATGTTTATTTTCTCTGATGTTGTCCACAAAAAACTGACATCATAGGCTCAAAGTGAGCGCACCTAAGCTTAAATCCGTGACTGAGTTTACTTATTTTTTCGTTTAAAATGATATAATTTCTAGTAGTCTTCTATACACTACGTATTTTTAGGTGGTTTTTAAGGGTACCTGGAAAAATGTTTGAAAAACACTAATCTGTACGAACCAGAAGGGCTAAATGGTCCCACGGTCGGAGTGGGTACAATATAATTTTATTGTACTACTTGACTCATACCCAAACACTCAAGTAGATAATAGAAGAGCGTGCCGCACAAAGGCTGAAAGTACCAATTTTAATATTGTCGGCAAGTCAATAAAAACTAAATAAAATCTAAAAAAATTTATCGAAAAGGAAAACTAATTTTTACAATTATTCTTAATAAATTTTATAAAAATAATTACAATGGTACAGTATAATATCATTAATTCAAAGGGTTTATTGGACTTAAAGTTTAATAAACGTCGTGAGCAGCGGGGCCCCATCACGAAAGTCGAATTTTTCCTTTTATCTTCGGTACTGAATGTCTACAAGCGAAATGCAATTAAAAGTCTACAAGCGATTATTGTCGTTTTGGTGGTTTCAAAACTGATGATGAGTGTTCGGTTAATCGGGGCTTTAAAAAAAGGTTTTAAATTTTTAAGGGCTGAATCTCAGTAAATTTCAATTTTGTGCCGATAGCAGTTAGCAGGTAAAAAGCCAACACAATTCGTACGAGGGCATTCCTACCCATGCTTATCCGCCAATTGCCTTTGTGTTTTATTTTTAAATATTAAAAAAGGAACTTAAATAGTAAACTGGAACACCTTTATGAAGATATTTTTTCTTTCCAAAAAAATCCAAAATTTCTATTTTATAAATAAAAACGCCGTGAGCAGCGTGGCCCCATCACGGTAGTCGAATTTTTGCCTTCATCTTCGGTACTGAATATCTACAAGCGAAATGTGATTGAAAGTCTACAAGCGATTTGTCATTTTGATGGTTTCAAAACTAATGAGGAGTGTCCGGCTGATAGAGGCTTTAAAAAAAGGTTTTACGTTTTTAAGGACTGAATCTCAGTAAATTTCAATTTGGTGCCGATAGCAGGAAAAAAGCCAACACAATTCGTACGAGGGCATTCCTACCCATGCTTACCCGCCAATCGCCTTTGCGTTTTATTTTTAAATATTAAAAAAGGACCTTAAATAGTAAACTGGAAGGCCTTTATGAAGATAATTTTTCTTTCCAAAAAAATCCAAAATTTCTATTTTATAAATAATAAAAATCTAAAATTCCTACTTTATAAATAAACATTAACTTTAATATGTAACATTTTTAAATTACTTAATATGTATGTATTGCATTTGTTATAAAAGTAAGTTCGATTTTTTTAAATTTTTAAATTTAGTATTCGCCTACTTGTCTTATACTCGTAGTATAAATATAAAGCATTTTAAATACATTTAACAATACCTTTGAATTCCGATGTAAAAATGGGAGAAGTGGGGGAAAAATTAATGTGAAATCCCTAAAAGTCACTAACTAGATAGTAACTCAATACATGTACAGAATTTCAGCCCTCTACGTTTACTCAAAGACTCTCTAGACGTGTTAGAAAAAAAGCAAAAAATCAAGGAAATATTGGCATAAAAATCGTGGGGGTAAGGGTTGAAAGTTGAAACCTCCAAAAAGCAATGGCTGGCTATTAGCTTAACCTGTACACAAAATTTCAGGCCTCTAGGTTTATTTGGGTAATCTGTGCGAGTGGTGCAAACTTCGAAAACGTCAAAGAAGCATGAAATTGTAGCTTAAAAATGAAGGGGTGGAAGTAAAATATTGAAACCTCCAAAAAACACAACCTAGGTACGAACCTTATCAATACACCAAATTTCAACCCTCTGTGTTAATTCTGGGGGCTGTGGGCGTGTTAGATCCAACAACATTTTTTAAGGAAAAATTCGACTAAAAATTCAAATATGGTGGAATATTCAATCGGTATATATGCATGAAATTAGACTGTTTACTTCAGAGGCGTAGCGAGGGGGGTGCAAGGGGGTCTATCATGCACTGGGCGCCACTCGCAGAGGGGCGCCAAATGTGCGCCAAAGAGGACGTCAAATGTGCCCAAAGCCGGCCGTCTTGGGGGGGGGGCGCCAAAAAAATTAGGTATGAGGTTTTTTTTTGCTCGTCACTTGTTTTTTGGGAGGAAAAAAGCAATAATGTTTTCTACAAGGGCGCCAATAAAGTGTCGTGCCCCGGGCGCCGGTTATGTTCACTACACTACTGGTTTACTTACTATAACTGTTAAAGTAACAAACTTAGAACTTTCAGATTTTAACATGTTGTTCGTAATGGTACTTACAACATTTCCCACTAATAAACATAATTTTTTAAATTTTATTATGGCACTTACAGCCCTTCTGCCGGACAGTCTTCAATAATTTTTGAACAATTAAAGTCAAGTAGATATTGATTTTCGACACGGAAAATTTAATACGTGTTTTAGTCAATTTGTCCTGTTTTCCTCTTAAGCCGGTTCTACACGATGCTACGAACACCTTCCAACATTGGACGTTCGATGGTTCATCGCATCGTGTGGCCGTTGTTCGAACCTACGAGTGTCCAATGTCGAGCGTCAAACATTCGCATTTGGCCATGTCCCGCTCGATGTCGGTATTCTTACACCGAGTCAAAGGGATGCTTCGAACGTTTGAAGGTCAATGTTGGTTGCGTTGGTTGGTTCGACTCAGCAGCTGCACGACTCGTTCATGTGAAGAGAGACAACATCAGTGTATAACATTAGAGATAACATCAGACAGATAACAGCCTCGTCCACTGAATAAACGTTTGTACCAACACATCATCATTCGTATTGGATCAAACATTCGATTCACCGTGTAGCAGATATATTCGTCGCACCAACTATCGAACTTAATTGCCTCAAACGTTCGATCGGACGTTGGAAGGAACGTTCGTAGCATCGTGTAGAACCGGCTTTATGTCAAGTATACAGTATAATTACTTTATAGTTGTAACGATCGCCCGGACCGGTCTGTTTACACACTAGTACATACGTACAAGTAACCAATAATGAACATTACAGCAATTATATACACTAAATATAGGTTTATAAATATTTCAAACACCTGCGTGTACGTCCACCTACGCTGTTATTTTTTTAAAACTTTTTTTTATTAATAATTACTTTTTGCCATGACTACGTTGATGGCATTTCCTTGTATTTTTATATCAACAATTAAACAACCGAACCATCAATTAATTGTTCTTTTTTCGCTTTAAACTTTTTAAAGGTAAATGTTTTTTTTTTATACTTACACAAAATCGTCTACTCAATAAGCTTCGTTGTTGAAAGCTAAAACATTTAGTATCTGGTAGTAATATTTAGTAAGATTATTATTTATAACATAGTAAAAAAATTTGTGTTCTCCGTAAAAAAAAAAATAGTGGTTAAAATTTTTGTGTTAAATAAGTAACACAACCCTGCGTTAATATAACATTTAGTGTTTGTAATAAATGAAAATATTAACACTCGATTTAACAGAATAAAAATGTTAATCTGTTTTGAACAACAAAAAAGTAACACAATCTTTGTGTAAAGCAAAAGAATGTTATAAGTACGCTTTTTTGTATATTTCAACACAAAAATTATGTCATACGTACACAAAACTAGTGGCCCTTTACGTACGAAATACGAAATATATTTTTTCAAAAAACGGTACAATATTTTACAAAGATCTTTATGCAAATATAATACGTGACTTAAATCTAGGTACCTATAAACTAGTGCTTAACACTAACCTAACATGTACAATTCTAAATAATTACAATACTTGAAAAAACTTAATTATTAATGAGTCGATACAAAGGAAAATTTTCAAAAAACCTTTAAACATGAATAATTAAAAATAAAATAAAAACTTAACCTAAAAACACTTACGCACACACTTTCTATTCATTTACTCCGTCCGCACTTACACATTTGCCCGCGAGGGCAGTCGCGGTGGGGAAATTTCCATCGGCAGAATGAACTTCTTGCTCCGCTTGGACAGCGTCTTTGAAGGCAGGAACATGTCAGCAATCCGGTTGTTGTGGTGAAGACAGCATCTGGCCAGGTGACGTGAAGTTAGTTATAGAATGTGCTCAACGCCTGATTCTTGATGTAGTTGACGTACTGGGGTACGTCGCGGGGCGTTCAGGATAAGACAAAGTATCCTGTTCTGGAACAGTTGCAATTTGGCAATGTTACCGGGTGAAACAGTGCACCACACAGGTGCGGCGAATGTGACGATGGGCCGGATGTACGTCTTGTACAGCTGTATCTACTTCGCCGTCACTGGAGATCAGTAGGGGCCGCAGTCTCGCAGCAGCACATTCGCCGGCGATTCTACGTCGTGTTACAGCAGTCTTGAAAGTCAGCTTACGGTCGAAGTACAGACCGAGATACTTGATGACGGGTGACGTGGTGATTCGGGAGTCGCCGCATCGAAGTTGGGAACGTGGAAGTAGCCTGGAGTGCGTGAAGATGGTCGCTTCCGTCTTGTTGGATTTGACTTTAATGCGGTTCTCCTGAAAGTAGTCCTGGAGGATGGTAAGCGCCTTTTCAATCCGCCTCTCAGCAGTCGACTGGTTCGCTCTCGTAGATGAGGTGAAGACGGCAGTATCATCAGCGTACAGGGCGATCTGGACGTTGGGTGGCATCTTGGGAATGTCGCTGATATATAAGCTGAACAGGACTGGCCCAAGAATCGAACCCTGGGGCACGCCTGCTGGTATCTGGAGGCCGCTGGACTTGGCGTCGCCACATTCGACATAAAAGATCCGGTCGATGAGGTAGTTCTGGATGATCTTGGTGATATACATTGGTACATTATGGGACTGTAGCTTGGCGATGAGGTTGGCGTGCCATACATTGCCGAAATCTTTCTCGATATCCAGAGATATCGAGAATGATTCCGTGATAATTTGGATTTTCTGTCCAAAAGTCCTGGTTGAAGTCAATCCGCTGTTCAACGTAGTCGTTAAATAGTCGTTCGCGTTCGTCGCGTATTTTGTCACATATCTGTCTGGTTAAGTTCGTCTGTAAGTCCTTGTAATGCATCAGTCTTATCCGCTGGTACAGTCGTCTTTGTCTGTTCCGTTCCCGGATTAGTTCAACGATTTCGGGACTCGGTTATAGGTGCAGGCGCTGGGGACACGTTTGGTCAGGATACAGTGCTTACTGGCTTCGCTAATTTCATTCTACAGCTCCTCCAGGACAGTGTCTACATCACGAGTGGTTTCAATATCCTTTTGAACATTGAAGCCCTCGTTTATCATAGTTCTAAATATTCCCCAGTCCGCATTAGCAAAATCCTGTACCGTTATGGGTTTGGGTTTTTTCACACGAAAACAGAAGTCCGTGATGACAGGTACGTGGTCGGATTCAAGTCCTTGGATAGTGTAAGTATGACTGGAACGGGTATTCATGTTTTTGGTAATGGTTAGATCGATGGTATTGCACAAGAGTCCTTCTGCTCGCGGGTAGTGTGTGGTACAGCATTTCAGTTCTGGTCTCTTCGAGAAGCCGCCTTAGAATCCTCCCGTTAATATTGATGTCGGTTGTTGCCTTATTCCACGCTGAGTGGAACGCGTTAAGGTCACCAGTCAGTAGTGTGTGAAGACTGCGGTCAGGGAGCTTCTCGAAGTCGTCCGCATCAATTTTGCCGGGTGTGTAGGCGGCGGTGACGGTAAATGGTGGCGTCGCCTCGATCAGCACGCTGACATATTCGGTCTGGATTTGGAGGTCGGGCATTGCACTATGCTTGACATCCTTACGGATAAGTAGTGCCACCCCCCCCCTCCTTGGCGGTCTTTCCTGTCTCGGCGATGAATTTTGTAACCTGGAACAGAGAAGGTTTTATTAGGTTTGAACCAGGTCTCGGTGATGGCAGCAGCATCAACGTTGTGGGTGTGTAGCAGAGCGAGAAGTTTTTCTTTCTTCTTCAAAAGACCACCGCCGATGTTAAGGTTGAGAAGGCGAAAACGCTTAATTAAAGCGGCTTGCCCACTCATAGATGGAAAAGGTACGTTGGGCGCCATCGGTGCAGTTATGCAATTTTCTGTTCAATTCACGAACAGACTGGATCATGGTTTTAATATCACATAACTGATTCAATTGATTCAGTTCTGTGACGAACGTGAGAAGATCATCAGATGATGACACAGAGCTGGATGTGGATGGGATTGGAGTGGTTGTTGGTGCCGGAACTGGGGCAGGAATTATGGGAGCTGGTGTGGAAGCCGGGGCAGGAGCAGCTACAGATGTCTTCTGTTGTGGTCGCGCACGCCGTTATGGAAGCGCTGGAAAGGCGGCTGTTTTCTCCAGAACTGGGGCCGTGCTGGAGATACGGAGGCAGGAGCTGGGATAGCGGTTTTGAACCAGGGGTTGAGACTGGGGACGGTTGCCGGAACGTATGAAGGTCGCTTTGGGGGTGCGCGTCTGGACTACATTCTTCGTTAATATTCCAGAAGAGCTGGACATTGTCGGTAATTTGCCGGACGTGACTCACGACAGTTGGCGCAGGTGGCTGCAATATCGCTGGTCTTCACACAAGTCTCCGTGGCGTGCGTATCTTCGCATTTCACGCACCGATGTTGGGACGCATGTCCGTGCTTCTGGCACCTGAAACATTGGGTAGTGCCGTCGGTTTTCTTGCAGCGTTCCCAGCATGTCCGGGTTCCCAGAACATACGGGATCTTCTTAATTTGGGTCAATGAAGTCCAATTGGCGAAGTTAACCTTGTAACTTCCCGCTGCTCTTCCTTTCATTTCGAAAACAGCTACGCCGCTGAACTTCTCACCTAGCTCCTGCTTGTTCTCTTCGGCGCTGTTTGTCGGCATTCCACGGAGTACCACCTCCGTCGATTTCTCTTCGGGTAGAGTATAGGTGTGATGATCCACCTTGCCCTCTAAAACCCGTAGAAGGTTAACCCGATCGGCCTGGTCCTCCACGAAGATGCGGCACTCGAACCGCGAATATTTGTATGTTCATGGCCTTATGCAGGTCATCTTGCACAACTCGACGAGTTGCGCGTGTGATTTTGGACGTTCATGTAGAACGATTGTTGGAGGCCGACGTCGAGGGCGGCGGCATAGCTACTTGCGGCAGGTGTGGTGGGTGCTGCGGCAGCGAGTCCGGGGGCTGGTTGTAGCACCGTATGGCTGGTGTGGGTTCTGGGTAGCAGCAGTCGGGGCGGCGGCGGCGGGTGGCTGGAGCACTAGAGCTCCAAATTGATTTGCATGCTCCAATGGGGCGGGGACAGGAGACGACGGCGGCCTTTTGGACGTCTTCTTTGGAATTTCAAATCTCCTTACTACAGATTCAATTACAAAAAATTATGTAAGCTTAGGAGATTGTATATTATAATATAAGCTTAGGAAATTGTATATTATAATATTATATTAATATCTTGTGTAAATTGTATATTAATATCTTGTGTATATTAATATCTTGTGGAAATTGTATATTAATATCTTGTGTAAAGATTTGACACATATGCTTTATGTTAAAATAACACAAAAAATTGAGTGGACCGTTCTGGACATGTGAAATGTGTTAATTTTAACACAAAATTTTTGACTGTTAATATTACTATCCGTGTTCCCAATGGGATTTCCCATCGGTAACATCTCAGAAACCACTGACTTCAAAGTGCTTCAGAAATCAAAATACAGTAGAACCTGTTTAAGTTGGACACCCGCGGTGCAATCAAAAACTGTCCAACATAAACAGGTGTCCAACATATGCAAAATACCAAAATCATCTACGCTTAATAATTTTAAGGTTAACACTAATTTAGAATATAATGCAAAATTAATTATTTTTAAAGTAATACATATACACACATCTACGTATCAATATTTATTGAAATATACATATTATAGATATTTAAACATTATCTTTCGTAAAAAAATCACTTATCTTAGTTTGTTTGGATACAATTTTTAGGAAAATTTTGCTTTCTAATTTGCTTTGAATTTTGAATAAATCTTCTAACAGTTCGCATGGGTTTTCAGTTAAATACTTAATGGCGGTATTTATACCGTTCAAAGCTTGGTTTCTCCGCTACTTTCTCGCACTCGTCACTAGATTCTTCGATTTCTTGTTCCTCGTCTAGTTGTAAAACATGTTGAAGAACGTCTTGAAGTGTATTGAAGACATGATCGTGTACCTCCAAGTAGGCATCGGCGTCACGTGTAAAAATTCAGTTATTATAACTGTCATAACAAAACTAACACGTGTTTCGGTCACGTGTAAAATACATGAATGTCCAACGTAAACAGGTCAAAATATCAAAAATCATTTTAAAAAACTATCCAAATTAGACAGGTTTCCAACATATAGAGGTGTCCAACTTATAAGTATTAATATGCATTTAAAACAATGTAATTTCGCCAGGCCAATTGAAAAGTGTCCAACTTGAGCAGGTGTCCAGTATACAGAGGTGTCCAACTTGGCAGGTTTTACTGTACATACTTCCACGTTTCTAACTTCAAAAGAGACTTACCTTCTATACAAAACTTTGCTCCTTTATTTTACTCCCTTAAGGGATGGTGACGCACCAGAGATACTGATGCACCTAACTTTTATTTAAAACAGAGATTTATACATCATTTTTTGTATTTCTAACTTCGAAAATAACGAAATTTTATACAAATTTCCATACCCTATTTAACCCACTTCGGGGATGAATTTTCAAAAATTTTTTCTTAGAGCTCACCTACATTATATAAAGAACTCCTGTGTAAAATTTCATGCTTGTAAACCCAACGGTTTAAGCTGTGCGTTGTCTGTCAGTCAGTGTTTAGAAATTTATTAAATAGGTGTATTTATATGTCAGGGGCCGATCGTATAATCAGGCGAATCACGATGTGCCTAGCCAAATCATGGAATGGCGGCATTTCTCATATCAATCAGTATTTTTTATTAATAATCTTGTCTACCGCTTTAGTAAAGCTAATCTAGATGATAAAATGTTTTTTTTTTATTTTCTGGCGACTTTGAAAAATGTTATGCTGCCCAAAAATAACGTCTTGGAAAAAAAGCGTCTGTGTTCAACCTGCTCCCGCGTCACCATTTCGATTTGTAAATTGAGGGAAAATATTTAGTTTTATATTGATTGCATTAGTCATTACGAAGGCAAAAATTCTCGAATAAAATCTTCTTTTCTGACATTTCAAAGTGATATAACCTCTTAAATAAATATTGGACGCCATACATTTATGTATAATCCAATTCAGGACCTAGTTATTTTTATTTATAATGCCATCATTTTCTTCTTAAATTATACAATTTGCTGGTAATGTATTTTTATTTCTCATTATTTTTTTACAATGTTTAAATGAAATACACTTTTTCTTTTAATGATGTTGCTTTTCTTTCATAAAATACGAAACCTTCTTTGACATTTCAACTGTAAGAAAATATTATACCATTAAATGAAATACACATAATATAAAAAGATATCTTGGGAATTGTAACTTCATCGGTATTTCATTTTAAAAACTATATTGTAGCTTTGCTTCAATTTAACAAATGGAGGAATGTGAGGAGTCAGCAACCTCATTACTATCAAATATATGATTTTTATATCTCTATACCACAGAATGATATAAAATAGCGATGTAATTAAATTTATGTTAACCATATAACGCTATGGTTTTTGTGTAGGTATAATCACTAACAGATTTGCTCTTTAATATTGATTACTACATACATAGCTTTATGAATGATGATACTTCCTATAGGGAAAGGCCCCCAATTAAACAATAGTCTCTCAATATTAATTTTCAAAATAATATTCGAAATGTGTAGTGTAGCTATAAAAATATACACTTAATTTACACAAAAATAGCTTTTTTTCAATCTTTTAAATCGTAAGTTACCGCACAGTAAAAAAATTTGTGTTCTGCGTCAAAAAAAACTAGTGGTTAAAATTTTTGTGTTAAATAAGTAACACAACCTTGCCTTAATGTAACATTTCGTGTTTGTGTTAAATGAAAATATTAACACAAATTTCAATTTAACAGAATAAAAATGTTAACCTGTTTTGTACAACAAAGAACCAACATAATATTCATAATATTTGTGTAGAGCAAAAGAATATTATAAGTTATAAGTAGAGAAATTAGATTAGAATATATATCTACCAAAATACATATAATAAAAAAGATAAGAGTAGTTCTTATTATTAAACAAAACCGAAAATTTATAAGTTTTTTCAGTTATTGACGAATATAGGTTTATTAAACGTTTAAAAATGAAACAATTTTCTTACATTTTGAGGTTATTTTGTTACAGATTCAGTTACAAAAAATCATGTAAGCTTACTTACATGTAAGATTGTATATTATATAATACAATCTCAAATAAGCTTAAGGACCCCATACACGATGAGATCTGTATCGCTACATGTTACAGGTATCAGTATCATGATACAGATCTCGTCGTGTATGTGACTGTCTCGGTATCACTGTATCAGTATCAGCAAGTATCGTGCTTGTCTCAAGTATCATGGTAAATATGGTTTCATTTTTATTTTGACAGTTAATAAAGTAAATAATTGTTATTTATTTGAATAATCATGTCTGCAGATAGATATTTTTGGGAAGATTTTATTAATATGTATAAATTATACCCATGTCTACGGGATTCAAAATGTAAAGATGTTTGTATTGCAATTGCTAATAGCACAGGTGCCACAGGTCGTCGTAGATCGCACATTTCTTTATTAATAAAATTTTTTATCTGTACTGAGGTTTTACGATTCAGTCTCAGCGTGTGTGTGCTAAATAAACATGATACAAATCTCAGATATATGTATCGCTATTTGTATCGATACAGATCTCACTGTGTATGGGGCCCTTTACATGATTTTTTTTAACTGAATCTGTAGCAAATAACCTTAAAATGTAAGAAAATTGTTTCATTTTTAAATGTTTAATAAAACTATATTCGTCAATAACTGAAAAAACTTACAATTTTTCGGTTTTGTTTGATAATAAGAACTACTCTCATCTTTTTTAGTATCTATATATATATATATATATATATATATATATATATATATATATATATATATATATATATATATATATATATTAGGTCTTTGAAAAAGTTCTCGCTGTTTTCTAACAGATAGCACTACCAGGACTAAGTTTATGTACTTCCAGATGGTAACCCATCTACAAGAAAGTAAGACCGATAAGCTTAAACATCAGTATATATGTTAGTTTGTCACAGTGTAAACAAGGTTTTTTCTCGAGTTCTAAAAATGTCGAGTTTTGTACCTACTAAAGAGTATTTGCGGGGAATTTTATTACACTATTTTATTAAAAAGAAATCTGCAGCTGAAGCACACAAAATTTTAGTTGAGACTTACGGTGACTATGCTCTGTCGGAAACAACATGCAGAGACTGGTTTCGTCGCTTCAAAAATAATGATTTTGACCTTGAAGATAAAAAACGCTCTGGCGCACCAAAAAAGTTTGAAGACAAACAATTAGAAGAGTTACTTAAAGAAGACTCATGTCAGACGGTATCTGAACTTCCAAAATCATCACAAGTAGATACTTTGAAGAAAACATTGATTTTTCCAAAAAAACAGCGAGAATTTATTCAAGGTCCATATATATATATATATATATATATATATATATATATATATATATATATATATATATATATATATATATATATATATATATATATATATATATATATATTTATATATATATATATATATATATATATATATATATATATATATATATATATATATATATGGAAACAAGTAAGAATTTTTACAAAGGACTGACTTACTTTGCGTTCTTTGAGTTTCATTTATAATAATATATGAACAAAATTGTTATAATTTTTGACGATTTTCAAATATCTTAAGCTGCAGTGGAAGTAAAATATTGAATAAAAAAAGTTTAACATCTAATTCTGATAAATCTAAAAAAATTAACACAAAATGTATGTCTTTTTGTGTGTTAAATCATTGACACAAATCTTGTGTATAGATTTGACACATATGCTTTGTGTTAAAATAACAAAAAATTGAGTGGACCGTTCTGGACGTGTAAAATGTGTTAATTTTAACACAAATTTTTTCAATGTGCGTTTACATAGCGAATAACTTGACTCGTAAGCAATATTTACTATTCTGTTTTCTGGTTCCTATAGTTACATAAAATAACAGGTCATAAAACGTATTTACTTTCCTAGAAACTTAATTAATCGCTCACCATCCATTAGTAAATAGATTTCTCTGTAGAAATAGTTTTGCACGACGCTTAGTAAGTACCTATTCATTTTTATTAAAATTTTATTTCCGATGGGGAGGTGCTTTTTTTTATTTATCTTAAGCTCATTCAAGAAGAATATAAAAATTTTGCTTGTACTCTAGATTGGGACCTGAAAATAAAATGAGTTTCAATAACAATGAGATTCTGGCCTCCATATTATCGACAGTTTTCGTAATAATACTTTTCGTAAAAGTAATAAAATTTATATATTAATTGCCAATAAATTACCCGTGCAAATACTATCAAAATTGGAGATAAAGGCTCCACTACTTATCAGTAAATCGGATAATTAAGGTTATTATGGCATGAGGTTTAGTTTTTTAAATGTGGTGATACTGAGTCCTATATGAAAGCATTGCTTTTTGAAAATATTGCCAACTGCATTCAACGAAATTTCAAAGCGAAAATTTATTAATTTTTAATATATGGAGATATAATTTTAACATTAAAGTATTTTAAAATGTCATTAAATATTTTTATAAACATAAAGCAATTTTTTCTTTACGTAATTATTTAAATATTATATCTTTGTATAAAATATTGCAACATTAAAGTAAAACAATAGCCAGTAAGTGCTGCCATCTATTAAGACTGTTCTTTAGTTTTCTAACTCAACCACTATTTCGTCGGTAACATTGAAACGCATAGGGGGTTTTAGATTGTTTTTAACCTTTTCAATAAATAAAAATACATAAGAACATCAGAATGTATGTAAAATACTATTGTATTTAAGTTTATTTAAGTGTTTTATGTCTAAGTGATAATAAAATATTTATGAAAAGTTATGAAAATAAGTTTATAATTCTCTAGCAAAGAAGTGAATAATTTTTAGTTTGTTTTTTGGTGTCTGTGATTTTTAAAAACGTATATGTAAGTGTTATACAAAAATTTCATTAAGTATTAGGTATTTTTATTTACTGTAATGAATTTATATACCTGCGCTTTATTGTTAATAAATTTTGAAAAAAACAATTGAACTTTTATAGAAAAAAGGTGTGATGATTTCAGTTCATTCAATTATAATTTAAACTGAGGAAAATAAACAAAACTTATTTCAAATACGTATTGTTTTTTGTTATTAGCACCAGTTATTAGTTTGCACTGTTTTATACTTTCAAAAAAGTTATATTTTTGTTTTCAGAAGTTTTATAAACAAATAAAATGAGGTTAAGTAGATTTAACGAGACCTGTAACCCCTCTCACATTATTTTGATTTAAAATATATAACAGTGTTGCCAATTTTATCACTACTTTAGACGTTTTCGATACTTTAGATCAAAAAATCTAAGGTTCAGTCGACCGGATCGCAACTGAATTTTGAGTATCGATTCTTTATTGGTTAAACTATATCAAATCAGTTTTTTATTTAATTCTCTTTATTAGAACTATTTTTTTTTTTTTAAATTCGAAACAAAAAAATTCACATGTCTCCATAAGCACCCATGTAATTTTACTCAACTTTGGTAATTTTTTTCTCGACTCTCAACGACCAAATTTTTTTGTTCTTTCATAGGATGATAAAATACCTTTTTGAGAATCTGTATGCGAATTTTTATTATTTTTTCTCTATTCAGCCCTCATGCCGCAACAATCTTAATAAAGTTATATAGAAATATAGATATGTACAGCTACGTATATATTCATTACACAGGGTGTCTTTTGAGAGTTCCTGTTAGATTTATTCTTAAAATATTCATTTAATTCAAAAAAAAAAAAAACGGATATAAAAAATTTTCATACTAGAGAGAATCATCCACGAAAGATATTTCCAGATTTTTAGGGCTTATGAATGTTAAAATGAATGTTAATAATAATTGTTATCTTCAATAACAAATCTAATTGACTATTTTCTCATAAACCTAACAAAATGTTGCTGTTTGAATGAAGCTTCTGTAAACATATGATTTTAGGTGGCGAACTAAGTTTACAATTAGTGGAAAAATTATTTCTTCCACTTATATTATCTATGGATGCATTTGATTATTTTAATCAACAAATTGATGTACCATTCCATTTAAAAATTATAAGTTTGCGTCATATCTCGAAAACCGCAAGAGGTGTAAAGCTCTGGAGAATAGCAATCGGTAACTATAACTCTTACCTGAACAATTTTTTTGATCAAGTCAATAGTTTAGTCGTAATAAAAATGGCAACTCTCAAAAAACTCATCCTATATGTTCCAGCTTGTAATTTGTACACGTTACCTACACCATACGTTTATGGTATGGTACTATTGTACCTTTACATACATATATTACAATGTCATGTTTATGTAATGGTTTATCGTAATATTAATCTCGGCGAAAATTACGTTTTGGACTAAAATATTTATGTATTATGTTTATAAATTATATTGTTTTAACAACAATTATCCAAAATACAATTTATTTGTTTGTTTATGTTTATAAATACGATATTGTTTATTTACTTGTAAACGGTAAATATGGGAGATGGAACATCTGTAAAAATAATGGAAATTGTAATATATATATAAATGTTTCCATTCAAATCATACATTTTCATTTAATGAATTTATTTAAACTATTTAGGTACATATATATTTAATGGTATACCTACTTACGTCACTTTGGGGAAAAAATTTTTTTCTGGCTTTTTTTCTTTTTTTATTGTCTTACTCTAGTATCTATCTAGAATAACACTCGAAAGAAATTATGATTGCGAAAACATTTTAAAAATCGTTTTGAATTCGATTTCTGAAATGACGTCGAGCGATTCAAAAACTGCGCGTAACATTTTGGAATCTTGCAGTTTGGTTAAACTTTTTTTATGACTTTATTCCGTTACTTTCTTTCGTAACTTTTGCTATATTTCCATAAATAACTCCAAGATGATAAATATAGACATACAAAATGGTAAACACGTTTTGAAACTTTACATAAGTTTTTCTCAAAAGTACGTTTTATAAAACAGTCGGCAAGATAACCCCAGCAATTTCCATCCGATTGATTTGAAATTTTACCTGCAACTACTTAGATAGATTATCTAGGGCGGTACACAAGATTTTTAAAATTGAATAAGGTACCATCGCAGTGTAATCGGCCGAAAAATAGTCCATTTTCACAATTTGTTTCGGCTGGATAGGATGACGGAATGGGGATGAATTTTTTTACAATTAATACCACTATTTAACAATACAAATTTTTTTTTATTTATTTTTATTTATTTTTTATAATAATTATTATAATTTTTTGAAAAAAGTGTCTCTAAAAGGGGCCAAATTTGGTGCCCACGATTGCAGTCGCAGTTTTTACCTGAAAAAAAAATCAAGTAGATTATCAAGCTGTAGGTAAACTGCTATGTTCCTATGGGAGCTTTTTTTTGAAAAATGAAAAAATGGTGGCGGTTTGAATAAAAAGTACAACATTTTTTACAGTTTTCCATGTGAAAAAATAGGAAGATTTAAAAAAAAAGCTCCCATAGGAACATAGCGGCTTACCTACGGATTGATAATCTATTTGATTTTTTTTCAGTTAAAAACTGCGGCCGCAATCGTGGGCACCAAATTTCGCCCTTTGAAGACACTTTTTTTTAAAAATTATAATAATTATACAAAATAAATAAAAATAAATATTTTTGTATTGTTAAATAGTGACATTAATCGTAAAAAAAATTCATCCCCATCCCCCATCCTATCCATCAGAAAAAAAATTGTGGAAATTGACTATTTTTTGGCCAATCACACTGTGATGGTACCTTAATAAATATATTATTTATAAAAAGAATTAAGATTGATTTTCCGTTGATTTTCATTGTTTTTTTTTTATCAAACGGGTGTCATCTACCGATAAACCAATATTTTTTAATAATTTTGTGTACCACTCTAATAAAACTAATTTAAATGATGAAAAATTGTTTTTAATTTTCTAGCTGCTGTTTGAAAATTGTTATGCTGCCCACCATGAACCTCTTTGAAATAAATGCGTCTGGTGCAGGGGCGCAACAACTACAAACCTGCAGGCGGGAGGGTCCAACAAAAATTTAAATAACCCAATTTTTTGACAGCGAATTCTCTGATAACATTGGAAAATGTTATTGAAAATGTCGTCTCAAAAAATTCGATTTTCAAATAAAAAGTATCAGTAGACCACTAAAAATTTTACTTTTTAATATAAATAAAATAAATTGAAAGAAAATTGAGATAATTTTATGAGGGGTCCACGTAATTTTATGGGGTCCGGACCCCTTGGACTCCCTGGTTATTGCGCCCCTGGTCTGGTGTAAAAGATGTTTTCTTTAAACGTCCACTTTAATACTACGTACAAAATGTATCGTCATCGAGCAAAAGGGAAATAATTTTGTTTTGACACAAAGAAATACCTGATAGTGTGCAAAAGGTTTCAGACCGATTGTATGTAGGGTTTGTTTAGAAAAAGTTTTTGAAAATATTTTCTTTTAGCTTCCTGAATAACCTATAGACAGTATGTTTATTTAATCCAATATATACTTAATTCTAATCCACAGTATCTACCTAATGATGGTGCAGGTGCTGGGAAGTGTTTAATTTTAATGGTACACCTACAGATCAGATGTATGCAGCAGATACCAATGACGAAAGAATATGATATATTATGTATTAGAAAAGGACCTGTAACATCATTGTTTTATTGAAGCAAAAATTATGCAAGTACTAGACAGTGGCGGCAATAAAATTAAATGTTTATATATGTATGTAGAAATTAATTTTAAATAAGTTGACTACATTTACTATTGAATTCACATAAGAAAAGTGATCAATTTATCATAAGTGAACTTTATCATGCTTTACATCCTTTGCATACTTGATATGTACCTAATATTAAATTAAGGCCGCTATTACACTGTCATAGATATATGTCAAAGTTTCAATTTAATCAAAGAAATATTATAGTGTAATAAGCTAGCTTTTATAATATATATTTCTGTAACCATAGTTAAACATGCTTCTTAAAATTTGATCATATATTTGATCAAAGATCTTTGACATATTTCTATGACAGTGTAATAGCGGCCTATTATTTGACATAAAATGTATACTGGATGTCCCGGCTGGATGTATACATACGATTTACATGTTAATTTTTAACATTGGAATCCCATAAAGAAAAAGTTATGTCACAAGAGTGCTTTGGATAAACATATTCCTATTTTTGGTAATTTTCCTTTATAAAATAATTTTTTTCACCAAGTTATCTGCACTATTTCTTCAACAGAATATTTTTTTGGTATTTCCCGTTCTGGTGTGTGTCCGGTGTCAATTAAATGCCTCGCAAAAGTAGAGTCGGATTTCTTATTCCTATAGGATCTGAAATGCTCTGCTCTCCGTGTTTCAAAGTTTCTGCCAGTTTGACCGATGTAAAAACTATTACAGTCTTGGCAGTTTAATTTATAGATACCCGATTTTTTTAAGTTTATCAATTTTTGTTTTATTGTTATATATTAAGTTTCCTAGATTAAAGCCTGATTTAAATGCTATATTTATGTTTGATTTTTCTAGAATTTTTTTTAATTTTATCCGATATATTACCAAAATATGTTATAGTTTTAAAGTAAGTTTTTGGTTCTGGTTTAACGGAGGGGTAAATACCTTTTAAAATTTGTTTAAATTCTTTCTTAGCTATTAATTTATCGATTAAGTTTGAATTATATCCGTTATTATTCGCTATTATTTTTATATTATTTATTTCTTTTTCAAAATTTTCTTTCGACAAAAGTATATTAAACGCTCGGTGGATCATGGAATTATAAGCTGCGATTTTATGTTGATACGGACTTATTGAAGCATTTGGAATTGTAATGCCAGAGTAAGATGGTTTTCTATATATATTGAAATCAAGCTTATTGTTAATTTTGGTTATAGTTAAATCTAAAAAGTTTATGCTATTATCTTTTTCTACCTCTAGGTCAAATTGAATTTTTGGGTTTAACGAATTTATTGACTCTACAAATTTTTCTAGCTGGCGGATCGATCCATCGAAGCCTATAATTATATTGTCCACGTATCTATACCAAAATTTTACATGTTGTTTGGTTAGTGTGTTGTTCATTATTACTTCCTCTAAGTTCGACATATAAATTTCGACCAACAGAAGGCTCAGAGGTGAGCCACTTGTCTGTCGGAAGAATTTATTGCCGAACTCAAAGTAGTTTTGTTTTAAAATTGTATTAAAGGTGTTTATTAACTCGGATTGTTTTACTGGATTTTTTATCTTATTGTTTATTATTTCACTAATTAAGTTTAGACATTCCTTGGTAGAAATGTTGGTGAACATACTACGCACGTCCAGGGACGCCAATTTGTACCGACCGGGAAAAGGAGTATTATTTAACTGATTTACATTTGGAAGGAGTTTTTAATGCTGTGTTCGGAGGTGAACTGGGTTTCGGTTTTAAAAAGGGAATCTAGGTGTTGTAATAATTTATGTGATGGACATCCAATGTGGGAAACTACTGGTCTGATTGGGTTGTCGGTTTTGTGCGTTTTTACCAATCCATATAATCTCGGTGAAATGTTATTTCTTGTGCTTTTTTTTTCTAATAGGGTTTTTACATTTGTAAGCAGAACAAGTTGCGATAATATTTTCTTTAAAAAAATATACCTAAAAACGCAATTTAAAAAGTAAAAATAGTGAAATTTTTACATAATTTTTTCAAATTTGCAATACAAAACATGGCTGACTACGCTTCAATTTTAATTTCAAAGTCTAGGGTATCTTAGAAAGAGAAATATATATTGGTAATTTACATACTATTTAGAATATTTCTCTTTTTAACATGTACGTAATATAAATTACTGTTCCTTTCATTTCTAATGTCTATGAGCAGATACAAATAAACTTTACTGAAAATATATTGTTTTTATTTTCTAAAATAATTATTACCGGCATAATTAATATCTTATCTAACTTTCCTTATTTAAAAATTAAG
The DNA here is from genome assembly GCA_035578155.1 of Brachynemurus nebulosus. Classification (NCBI taxonomy): domain Eukaryota; kingdom Metazoa; phylum Arthropoda; class Insecta; order Neuroptera; family Myrmeleontidae; genus Brachynemurus; species Brachynemurus nebulosus. Next base: position 38,211,320 of record JAPWDM010000008.1, on the reverse strand, counting down.
TTTAAAATTATTTTTCTTTTACAATTCTTTATAAAATATAAATATTAACTTCTATGAACATATGTATTTGTAATTGTAAAATATTCAAAACCACTTTATGTTTGTACATATTATTTAAACTTAGCCTTATATTAATATAATCGCTTCAAGCAATTTTTGTTACCCTTTTATGTGTAACAATTGTAGCGATTCGTCATACATTATATGTTTTAATAACCTAAGTTTAAAGAACATCATATAATTTTACATACCTACATGTTAATTTAAATATTCAGTACGTTCCAACAACTTAGATGAATAAGTTTTATTTGAAAATAATTAAAATTATTTGGAAATACTTTAATTATATAGCAGTGCGTTTTGTAAGTTAAAATATATCACGAAGTAGGACACATTAACATGACACTACCTACCTTCCATTTCAAAGTTGTAACGAACCTTTTGAAAAATTAAAACTAGATGCTAATTTTAATTCAAAACAAATCTTCTTCAACATTTTTTTAACCCAAATATAAATTCTAAAATACATATTTTACAAAATGTCGCAAACAGAAATGCTCTAAGCAGAGTTACCGTATGGTACACTAAAGAAAATATCTTTATCTACGACTACTGTGAAATTGCTTATTTATTGTACAAAATACTGTCTAGGTAAGTTATGTGTTCAGCAGCGTGCAAAGAACCACAGATTACTACTTTGTTATTAATTTTTATATTGTATATTATATCAAAACTTGTACAATATTTTTACAACTAAATATTTGGTATTCCTTTTAATAGGCGTTTTTTTCTGCTAACTGCTATCGATACAAGATTGGAATTTACAAAAGATTGAAATTTAAAAACTTGAAAGAGTTAATCCTTGAAAATTTACCCCTTGAAAATGAGAATTTATCTTTAGAAAATCAAAAAAAATTAATAACTTCTGAATGGCTTTGACTTTAACTAAAATTTTTATATGTTGCAGATACCTCTGCAGTGAATCTCAAAAAAAATTATTATCTTTAATAAAAATTATAAAACGTCCCAAAAAAAAAAAAATGTGAAATTTTTCAATAGTTTTTTTTAATTAACTTTCAGCTATAGTACAATCACCAAAATTTTTTTGCAGACTTTGTTGCAGGATTGATATTACATAATTTATAAAAAATTAAATGTCCGAAAATATTTTTTAAAGATAGGTAAAGGCCGGATAATTATGTTCATAAAAACGTTTGTGAATGTATAGTTTTCGAAAAAAAAAATGATCGACTCATCATGACATATCTACATCAAAATGATATTTTTCAAGAATAAGGATAATAAAATATTACTTTAAATCTACCGTTAGTCAAAATCGATTTGTCTCTTAAATAATTTTATCCATTGAATTTCTATACTAAAATTAATAAGATTACAGCGGTCTATATCAAAAATAGTAAAGTTACAGCGCTTCTGTACTAAAAGTAATAAGACTGCAATGATTCTGTACCAAAAGTAGTAAAGTTGCAGCGATTCTGTACCAAGAGTAAGATCACAGCAGTTCTGTACCAAAAATAATAAGGTCCACAGCAGCTCTATGTCAAACATAGTAGCAAGGTTGCAGCGATTCCATGCCAAAAGTAGTAATATTACAACGCTTCTGTTTCCCATACCCAAAGTACCAAGGCTATAATAGTTCTATACTAAAAGTAGTTGTTGGCTACAGTTGTTTTATACCAAACAGTAAGGTCATAGCAAGCGCGTATATAAAGAGGAGGTCAAGGGGTCATGATCCCCCCCCCCTCTAGAATTAAAAATACACACTAGATATATTAATTTTAAACACCATATCAGTAAATTTACCAGTTTACGTTTTTTTTTCTTTTTTTTGGTCGTCAACGATATCGAAGGAGTTTATTAATTTTTTTGTTAATTAGTCCTATTTTTGTTATTTTAGTCCTATTATTTTTCGCGTGACCCCCCCCCCCCCAAGAAGCTACACTGTATACGCCCCTAGATCGTAGCAGTTCTATAGTAAAAGTAGTAAAATAACAGCAATTCTATACCAAAAGTAGTAAGGTTAGAGTGATTCTGTACCAAAAGATTTACGAAAACGAAATAAAAATCACATATGAATAGGCATTTTTTTATTACAGCTGTAACTTTATAATATATATTAGCTGACAAGGCCACGCGTTACTGTGGCTCAGTAGTTATAATTGATTGAATTAATTTTTTCTTATCATTTTGATACAATCAAATCAATATTTACTAATAGAGCTGAAAATAGTTTACCCAATTTTAAATCATATGTGATTGAGAATAGGCGCGAGAGTAAAGCGCTTCGCTTCGCTCGCTAAACAATTCAAAATTCTATAAAAGGTTAATTCCATGTAATACTTCGCTCCGCTCGCCATACGATTACGAAAAATTAAAACAAAGATTTTATCTAAAATATATAAAAATAAAATTTGGGGTGGAAAAATAGATAACAACCTATTCTCAGACCTACTGAATATATATATATATATATATATATATATATATATATATATATATATATATATATATATATATATATATATGTATATATATAAATTCATCAAAATCGGTCGAGCCGTTTCGGAGGAGTATGGTAACGAAAACTATGACACGAGAATTTTATATATTAGATATAAAAAATAAAAAAAATGAGAGCAACCGTGCATTTCGTTCAAAGAGTTTATTTTCAACTTTATATTGTAGAAATTCGTATATAAAAATTTTATATATGTCGGAAATATATTAAGTTATTAATTTTGTTGAACAATCGCAGTCCCATAAGGATCTACCGTATCCTTCAGAAGTGCCAAATCGTTTCCATATAGATCATCCTACCACTGTACTGTAAAATTATATTATACCTTACGTATAAACAAACAAACCCTAACTTTTTGTTTATTTATATAAACTTAACTCGTGAATAGACTTTCGACTTGTTCATATGTTCGAATAATTTTCACTAATACTGTATACATTTAAAATTTATTTCGATTCAGGCAAGTGTGAACGTAATAATACATAAACTTTGGAAATGCGTGGGAGCTTGTATATTGCGTTACATATTACGTACTCCCTTAATATTAATGTGTTAACATTTATAAATAATTCAATTAGTTTAAAATTTTAGTACAACATTGAGTCAAAGTTTTAACTAATTATTTACACTTAATATGAATCGACATAACATAAATTAATATTTAATAACAATTTATAAATTGTTATAAATTTTCGTTCAATTTACAATTCAATAAGTTCCAAGTACAAATACGTTATATACAACCGAATTATATAATTAACACCTTCACGGTCACTGACGTCAAGTGGAACCTTACTTGTTTACACATAACGTCGTAAGACGCCATCAGTTCCCCATAAAGTGTATTAACTATCAAAATAATATACAGGGTGCGGCAGCATAACTTCCTTTTTTCAAAACTCAATAAAAACTATTGTATGCATCAGAAAATATTTATTTATTTTTTATAATGTAGGTACATGTCTAAAGTTTTTATTTACATTGTTTTGAAGATCAAATCTGTTAGGTGACGTCCCCCATTCTCCATACATTGCGTAAGCCTATTTCTGGCGTTTGTCATGACTGTTATTAGCGTAGCAGGTGTTATGTTGGCAATTTCTTCTCGGATGTTGGTCTTCAAATCTTGTAGGGTTCTTGGACGGTTCACATAAACACGGGATTTCAAAAAACCCCATAGAAAAAAATCACAAGGTGACAGATCGGGAAGCGTGCCGGCCATTCCAAATCGCCTCTAATTGAGATAAGGCGCTCTGGAAAGTTTTCCTTCAAAACAGCCATCGATGCTCTCGAAGTGTGTGCTGTTGCACCGTCTTGTTGGAACCAAGTGTCCCCAAATCCAAATCTTCTAGCCGTGGGAAAAAAAATTCTGTAGCATGTTTACATACCGGTCCGAATTCACTGTCACTGTAACCTCATTTTCCTCAAAAAACCAGGAACCAATAATTCCAGCTGAGGAAATTGCACACCACACTGTGACTTTCGGTGAATGCAAAGGCCTTTGATGCAATTCTCGAGGGTTGGTGTCAGCCCAGTAGCGCATGTTTTGTTTGTTAACCGACCCACACAAATGAAAATGGACTTCATCGCTAAAAAAAACAATAGCACCCTCGGGAACGACATCAAGAAGAAGCTCACACGCGTTCATCCGAGAATTGAAGTCACGTTCTGAAAGTTTCTGCACTATCGCCATCTTATAGGGATGAAAATGAAGATCATGACGAAGAATTCTTCTCACAGAACGATCGGATAGTCCAAGGGCAGATGCGTGTTTGCGCGCAGAACGCCGTGATGATCGCAACATTGACGCTCTCACTGCTTCAATGTTCTCAGGTGATCTAACGTCCGAGGGACTCCAGTTCTTCGTTTTGTCGCACTTGCAGTTTGTCTGAATGTAGTGACCCATGTAACAATTGATTTGCGGTCTGGGACGGGAGCCAACGGGGCTAAATTAAAACGATTCCGAAATGCACGCTGTGTTGCAATAACCGAACATCCGCTTGAAAAGTAGGCCTCAACGGCAAAGGCACGCTCCTCACTATTCCAACGCATGATGGCGACTGAACCGTGTCGGGACAAAACTTTACAGTACCCCCTCTTGAACGAGACCACTAGCGCTCCGCTATGACATCAACTAACTGAATGGCGCGCATTTTAAAAAAGGAAGTTATGCTGCCGCACCCTGTACCTTAAGCCCGAAAGTTCTGAAAAGTCGTTAAGGAACCCGTCCTTGGGGCGTTCCCAATACACACTTGACATTAATTGTTTACTTCAGTATAACCGGAAACTCCTCATAATCAAGCTAGTTATAAGTTAAAGCAATTGATCTTAACAAACTCTTTTTTCGACAACTAATATATAAATTTTTCTTTGTGGATTTTATAAGATAATTTTCTTAACCCATCTGAATTGTTTCCTAGCCGGGATTTCCATCCTTCAAACTTTTAACTTCTTCTCAGTTTTAAACTTTTAAGTTAAAGTTAAGTTATTCAATATTCACAATTCACAACACAGATATCAAATAAAGTCTTAAATGTTAATTAGAGAAAAAGAATAAATATTTAAATACAACGATTTCCAATTTTTCTTCGAAAATGTCAATATAAAAGAACGTAGGTAAACATACAATTATTTTAAACGAGTTTTCAAAAGTAAATTTTCGTCAATCCGATTGAAACGCTCTAGGGATCTTGTAAAAAAATTTCATTTGCAAATTACATGTTAGCGTATACCCACATACATTATGAAAATGTAATTTTTGTTATAGAAAAATCATGATTCCGTCAATATTACGGATTTCAATTAATTTTTTTTTTTTTTTTTTTAATGAACATTGGCGTTACAAAGTTTTCGTGTTTGTCAATTTTATTAAAATGCTTGCGGGATCTTCATAATTTTTTCATTAATAAAATGAAATTTAAACAATTATATGGGTATTTTTAAATGAACAACATAGGTACTATGTTAATATTTATACGGGGTAAGACTGTTATAAGATTAGGTTTCTCTTCTGTCACTCCCATAGCCCATCCTACGTTCCTTTAATATTAGTCTAACACTCATACTGTCAGTCTATTTGCAAGAAGAGGACAGTTAATAGCTTGAATTCAAAACAAAATTAATAGTCTTAATCAGTGTCAAACTACTTGGTCTGCGACACCCTTTTGCACTTTAAAAACCGCCTCCCCAAGAGTGATGGTACGTCAGGGAATAAATAAAAGATTGGCGCCCAAATTTTATTGAAGCGACTTCTATAGGTTCAAGATGACCATAAATCCAAAAGTCCCATGATGTTTTGTCTCACTACCTTAATGCCTTAAGAGGTGGCTTGACAATTTTAGCTAACCGGCATAATCAAAAGGGGGCAATAATACGTTCCAAAGGCTTAACACAATTTACTTTGAAATTTTATAACTTACTTAAATGGTTAGCTAAATATGTATATCTCTTTTACGTTAATTTGTGGATAGAACTTACTTAGAGTTTTTACACTTAACACATAACCTATTAAAATGGAAGTTATACCTACGTAAAATCCAAATAACATAATAAGAGAAACAAACTTTTTCAACCAAGAAAAAGTGTTTACAATAATCACTGTCGTATCCTTGGAGTCTTTTTATCCTTTATAGAACACTGTATCCGAAATTAGTCAACCTATTCGACATTCACCGCCTTTAAGCCTTTATTACTCTACGTCTCATCATCAATTCCACATCTGTTACAATTTTTTCAAATGTATACCGGCCAAGTAAATTATTTTTCATTTTGTTTGCTTTTTTACACCAAAAAGAATATGTAATAGCATGTATAGGTAAATAAAGGAAGAAGAAGAAGAAAACAAACAAGTGAAAAGCAAATACATATCTCACGTTAGTAAATATCGCTAGATGTGCATGTATGTAAGTGTTCACACACAAGTAGATACACTGAGAAAAAAATACGGTAATTTTTACGGAAGTTTCTAGTAAAAAATTACGGAGCTCTCTGGTAATGCGGGCATAAGTGACAGGCAAAGGAGAAAGTACAATGAGTATAATAAAAATTACTCTATGGCTCCGTAAAATTTGACTGCACAGTAAAAAATTACACTGTGGCTCCGTAAAAATTTCGGCGCTGTACAAGAAAAATTCTACTCTGTGACGAATAAATTCGGCACATTAAATGCATTCTGTTTTCATTTGGAAAACGATACTAAAAAATTATTAAATTAATTAATATCCCGATAAATTCACATCAAAGAAAGTGATGTAAGTTACTGACATCTAGTATCATGGGTTTTAATTTCATATTTGTGTCAGATATCAAAATTATTTATGCCTTTGCAGAAATCTATAAAAATTGGTTTATTCTCTATATATATAAAAGTATGTATATTGTTTAATCAAACATTTTTATTTCAAAATAATTAACAAACAAATTATATAACAAAATTAAACAAATAGGTAACTTATACGAATTAAAAAATAGACACAGTCTCTCTCTTGCCGTCCGATTGGCCTAGCATTAACATCAAAATGGAAAAGGCAAGAAGCCCATATAAAAAAAAAAAATGTATTTAAAGTTGAAGCCATTATTGTTAAAATAAAAAAAAAAAGGAAATTACATCATTAATTCAGATAAGTAATATTTTATTTGTAATTTAAATGTATTTTAAAAAACTTGGAAATTTATTTAACGTGATATTTATTTAACTAGAAATTTATTTAATTTAAAATCAAAATATTTACATTAAGGTTTAGTTGAAGTAGCATGTTAGGTAATTTAGATTTAGAGATTTAACGTTAGATTTTCATTACGGAAATTAATATTGTAATTTAAGTATATTTTTAAAAATTGCAAATTTATTCAAAGTGTGACTCGAATAATTTATATGTAAAAAAATATTAGTATATTAAAAAAGGGTTAAGTTAGTATCGTAATTTAAATATATTTAAAAAAAAAAAAAAAAAATTGGAAATTTACTTAATGAGTAACAAAATATTATATGTAACAAAATTGTTAATAATAATTAAATATACTAGTATGTAAGATAATTTATATTTTGAATACTTCACGTCGTATTGTACCTTGGCATTCATCCGGTTCCCAAAAGGAATTATCGGGGATTTCGCCACAAAAGGACAACGGCTAAAATTTAGATAATTTAGATAACACTTAGGTAATTCAGTAGTTCTAAAATATAAAATATTGTAGCTAGGTAGGTTCAAAAAAATTCAAATATTGTTAAACAAATTTCCAAAAACATGTTTATAAAAAATAACATATTGTATTTTGCGTTTAAATCATCATTAGATAATTTGGTCATTTCCGTTTCGAAAAATTTAACCACGTGTAGCTTTACAATCTGTTCCGATATCTGTTCATACGTTTTAAATCACATAATCTTTTAGTAAGATTCTGCTTGTAATTCAATGTTAGTAAAAATGTAAATTCCAATCTTGATAATATTTTCCATATTCCATATTTCCAAAAAATAAAATAAATTAATTAATGCACAAATGGGTGAAACATATTTTCATAAAAAAAAAGGGGAATACATAATTCTAGTCATAATTTTAACATGTAAATTTATTTCAACAAATTTCTAATTGTTAATATTAAATATAAAAAAAAAATTAGTGAATCACATTTGTTATCATATGTTTCAGGCAATACATTTTGTAACAAATTTAATAAAAAAAAAAAATCTTAATCCAAGATTGTATATTTTATAAAAAAGGTGTGGCCATATTTTTCCAAATTTATTTATAGTCAAACTTGTCTTGTTGGGAAAAATATCACCACACCAAATAGCTAAGATGCAAATTCAATTCTAAAACTTTTTGTGTAAAATTTTATATATAATGGATGCTTTGTTATTCAATCGTAAAAGAAAACACTAGTTCGATTTTTCCAAAAATTGTAAAAATTTCATTGTTAAATTTTTAAATGACTTTCAATTATTGTTATTAAATTGTTTTGAGTTTTCGAAATGTAATAAAATTCGTATCATGGAAACTTCGATATTTCTGATTTATATCCTTTAACTTTGTGAAAAGATAATTTCAAATTACTTGGGGATCTTTGTGGTATTTGGGAAAACGATCCGCGACTATAACCTTCCACTGCCACACGCTCTTTATCTCGCCAACACCTTAGAGATACTCTGCTGATCGCAACCCGAATCTCGGAAGTATACAACCCCAAACACGAAGTAGCAAATAATTAACCAAAACCAGTAACCAATCAAATTAACCAACATAATAACATAATAATTTTATTTTTATTTTAAATTTTTTTGCTACAACTCTCTTACCGTATTATTTATAAGGTTTTTTTTATTTATTAATAAATAATTGAATTAAAATAGTTTAAAAAGATATTGATAGAAGGGCAAGGATTAAAATCAAATTCTTAATATTGAAAAAATATTCTGTGGTTTTTTATTATTTGTAAAAAAACATGTTTCAATAAACATCAATACATATAAAAATCTTAATTGTTATATCTTAATTTTTAGTTCTTTATCAATAATAAAATAATGCGATTTTCATGAAACACAAATAACAATTCTTTGTTTTAAATGTAATGTCCATTAAATAGTTTATTATAACAAAAAAGAGAAAAAAATGATAACACTCATGGTACACATCACATACAAGGCACACACAACAATAAGTTAGTTGTCTGTTTGCAATAGAAGCCGTATTCAAAATGACCTTGGTTTGGTGCGGACAGTTACGCGTGCCAGAGCAGTTAGGTATGTGCTTGTCCTCTAGCGTTACGTTGGTGCGATGCTTGTGCGCTGAAAGACAGGTTTCAAGGAGAAAATAGAGATAACAAATAGCGTCTACCCTGTAGCTTAGTAAAAATTACAATGTGGCTCCGTAAAAATTCTTCTGTGTCTAGTATAATTTAACAAAAATTAAGTAAATTTTCCTGGTATCCACTTGAAAATTTACTAGTCCATCGAATTTAGGGAGCAGTATAGGAAAAATTCTTAAGCTGTACAGGAAAAATTTTCAAAAATCGTAAGAGATAATGTTTGAAAGGCATTTTTTATATTTTTGCTTGATAATTTCCTACCAACTGGTCTCTTGAGCCTGGTTTACCGGAGGCAGCTCCGTAATTTTTACTGTAATTTTTTCTCAGTGTACTTATGGACTCGCTCTACTTAATAGGTTAAGGCCTCACCGTTAAAAAAAATAAGATAAAAAACTGTGATATAGGTATTAAGAACATGTAATAATAATTATTGTATAACAAAAATGAAATGCATTGATTGCGTGGCTCAGACCTACTGCAAGGTTTTATGGAAAAAAAAGCTTTGGCAATAAAAGTCACTTATGTTTTGAAATTGAATTTTTTTGTTTACGGTCCATGATAGAACATGTCTAGCACAATACAGCACAACCTTTTTGTTTTAAAAAAAGAAAACAGTGGGGCTAACTAAAGGCCACAAAAAAGTCTTTGGCTGTGACAAAAGCAATGTTTAGAATTTAGCTTTTAGCGAATTTCGAAAACTCATGGCACAGTAGGTGCGTCATGGCAGAGTAGGTGCCATGACGCAATCTGAGTCCGGGACTATGGCAGAAATATGTTTTGAGGCCCCTAGAATACGAAAATGATATTCACTAAAATTTATATATATATATATATATATATATATATATATATATATATATATATATATATATATATATATATATATTTATGTGTTCCCACGATAACTCTCGAACGAAACGTCTAACGCTTATGAAATTTTGTGTGCGGACTGGATTCTCAATTGGCTTGGCTAAGTTCGTTAGCCAGACACGTCGGATGCCCAGAAGTAGGTTTTTTGGCCATTTTTTATCATTCGATCCTATTATAAGACAGTTCGATTTTTACATCGTTGAAAAGGAAAAAAAATTATGAAGAAAATGTTCTTATAATTTTCTTTCTATGTTAAGTAGTTTTCGAGAAAATCGTAATTTTCACTTTTGCCTTATTTTGCTCTCTTTGTCATTGTAATAAGTAATTTATATTTCTATCTCAGTTGCTTATAACATATACAAAAATTTCATTTTTTTTACGTAAAACAAACGGTAGTTATTCAAAATCTATGTATTATAAATACCATATCTCTGTCTCATTTTTTTAAATTAAAATTAACCAGATATTTTAAGCATGTGTAATGAAGATTTTTTTAATTTGTTTATTGAATTTTAAATGAACAAGATAATGAAGGTAATGTCATGATATAATATTATTAAATGTTATAGAAAGTTAAATATTATAGAAAAATTTTAAAGAACTAGATCGATTTTGAAACTTTTTTCACTGTCAAAGATCTAAGCTATTTTAAATATTTTAGACAGATATAGATTACGTAATGTAAGGTCCGCCAGGGTCCATGGGACCCAAAAGTGTTAAAAATAAACTAACCGACCGATTTTGAAAATTTTTTCACTGTTACAGAGCTAAATTATTTTAGAAAGATATAGATTACCTCATGCAAGGTCCGCTAAGGTCCATTGGATCTAGAAGTGTCAAAAATAAAATTAGCGACCGATTTTGAAAATTTTTTCACTGTCAAAGAGCTAAGCTATTTTAGATAGATATAGAATACGTAATGTAAGTTCCGCCAAGGTCCATGGGACCCAAAAATGTCAACAATAAACTAACCGACCGATTTTGAAAATTTTTTCACTGTTAGAGAGCTAAACTATTTTAGAAAGATATAGATTACCTCATGCAAGATCCACTAAGGTCCATTGGATCTAGAACTGTGAAAAATAAAATAAGTGACCGATTTTGAAAATTTTTTCACTGTCAAAGAGCTAAGCTATTTTAGATAGATATAGAATACGTAATGTAAGGTCCGCCAAGGTCCATGGGACCCAAAAATATCAACAATAAACTAACCGACCGATTTTGAAAATTTTTTCACTGTTAGAGAGCTAAACTATTTTAGATAGATATAGATTACCTTATGTAAGGTCCGCTAGGGTCCATTGGATCTAAAAGTGTCAAAAATACAATAACCGACTGATTTTGAAAATTTTTTCACTATTACAGAGGTAAACTATTTTAGATGAATTTAGCTTATATGTTGTATGAGGTCGGCCAGAGTCCTGGGATCTTTTAAGCGCCAAAAATAAACTAACCGACCGATTTTGAAAATTTTTTCGCTGCTAGAGAGCTAAACTATTTTAGATAGTTATAGATTACGTTATGTAAGGTCCGTCAAAGTCCATGGGACTCAAAGTGTCAAAGTGTCAAAAATAAAATAACTGACCGATTTTGAAAATTTTTTCACTATTGCAGAGATAAACTATTTTAGATAAGTACAGTATGTTATCTAATATCCACAACTGTCCTGTGGATGCAAATGCGGCATAGAAAACTACACAACGGATTTTAAAAATAGTTTTACTGTTAGAAAGATAAAATATCCTATATTATATAGGATAGAAATAAGCTACCGAACCGATTCTCAATATTTTCTCATTGCTAGAGAACTAACTTATTTTAGGTGGATAGCACTATGCTGTACAAAGTCCGTTCGGGGTCTTGGGTCCCAAATATACCAAAAATAAATTATCAAGCCGATTTTGAAAATTCTTTTACTTTTAGAAAGCTAAACTAGTTTAGCCAAGCACCTTTTGCGAAAAAGCGCAAAAATTAACTACTCAACTGATTTTGAAAATCTTTTCACTCTTAGAAAGCTGAATTATTTTAAATGGATACAGGTCTTAGATGAGATCCGCCAGTGCCCAATATTTCGAAATTCGCTATGTTATGCAGATGCTGCGACAGGGGTATTTTATTTACAGCACACGATAGCACACGGCTAGCACAATACGACACATTGTTACAAAATCAATGAGAAGTATACAAGTGTAATAATTATACAGTGCTTGCATAGAGCAATTGTTTTTGCGTAATGCATGCATATGATCAAAATGGTTTTTCTATTTTCCCGTGGAAATGGGACCTTTCCCGGTGTAAAAAGTATCTTAGATGTTGACCCAGGTAATAAGTTATAATCACACCCAATTTCATTAAAATCCATCCAGTAGTTTTTGCATGAGGCGTGAACAAACAGATAGACAAAAATTTTAAATATCGCAGTTTGATATCTACATCGATAACTATTTACAGTAGCAGTACAATTTTCAAAAAATATTCCATGTACAGAAATGGTCTCGTTACAGTTTTATTATATGTATAAATTAGAATATTGCTTTTAAACAATTCTCTAATACGAAAGAAAATATTGATATTTATCTGAGTTACTTGGTATAGACAAAATGGTCTGAAAACGGCATTTCATATTACACGACCTAGTGTTATTGTAACAAACGATGGATATGATTCCAGGCTACAAGAGTACTATTAAAAATTAAATTTCTTTTAAACATTCTGTAACGCATAAAAAAGTGTGGGTATTTTTCTGAATTACGTGGCCGATCAAATGATCGAAAAACGACGTTTCATATTACACGACCAAATGCTATTCCAACAAATACGGAAATGGTTCCAGAATACAAATATTATATTTAAAATTAAAGAATGACTGACTTTTAAACATTTCTTTAATGTTTAAGAAAATATCGACATTTATCGAATTTCTCCTTTTTTATCTAAAACTTTCTTCCGAGAATAAATAAATCATAAGTTATGGTACTTTAGGGTTTTCGAAACAATAAAAACTTCAATTGTCAAGACTAAATATTTACATTCATTAGGCAACCTTCATGCAATCAAGGCATTTCCTTATTGCCATGTTGGGTACCAATATTTCTGAAAATATCTACCTTACAAAGTATTACAATATTTTTGACGATCGCCTCTTAGACTAACATTGATACGTTTCCCATACAAGCCAAACGATATGAGAGACTGACGAGGGAAAATTTACAAAACATTATCCATCTGGCATACTTATACATACATATAAACAATAATAAATTGTTCGGATGGCATCCGACCAGACGCGGTGAAGTGCGGTGTGGTGTGTCTTTTATATCTAACGATCAAATTTACACTCGCTCTTACTGGAAATTCCTTCGAGAGCCAAGCATAAAATCCAGTTTATGCATTATTTAAAAGCATATTCTGAGTTTCCACACGTAGGTATGTTGATAGTGAAAATAGGTGTACGCTCTGCTGCTCCAGTGTTCTACATATTACTTAATACTCCACTTTAACTTTACGTATTCAACGTAATAAAAGCACTGTTACACATGTGTGTGCGTGCGTGCGTGTGTGTGTGTGTGTGTGTGTGTGTGTTCATGTGTTATTTGACCAGAACAAATTTTAACTATAAGCTGTTATAGAATGAATAAAGATATCTGTTATTAATTTATTTATAATGTGTTTTAGTAATTAATCCAAGAAATTCTATTATAATAGTAAATTAATATCTACATAGATAGTATGGTAAAATTTGCAAAGTAACCTTATTCGACAAATTTTGCAAAATTAAAACAAATGAGTTTCATTGTTTCAAGTACAGTCATTCTAAAAATTTCCAACCATCTATCCTGCAGTAGCGATTGATTGAAAGAACCATATTATAGTTAGTTAACTATTCAATAGATAACGGTAAAAATTATCCTTAACGGCTTAACCAAGTTGAGGTACACAGTATTCGGATCGGGGGTCTAAAAATCCCATTGCTTTTATCATATTCTCTTTCTGCTATTCACTAACAAGAAAATGCACCCAGAATTAAATTTTCAATTTTAATGAAACTTTTCTGGTGTCTATAGAAAAAGCAAAAATAAGGGACTCGTATTTTCCACTTTTATACGAGGTGAAACCAGCCTCTAACGTTGGGAGTTCAAATCGTATTTAGTAAGATATCTTGAAAATTACAAAAGAGAGAGGAGAGCTTTAAATCCACGAAATGCTACCCTTTAGAAGATCTAACCACCTCTCTAAGTTAAACTGAAGTCGAATTCACAAGGGAAGCTAGAGGGGTAAAATGGAGGTAAATTTTCTTGTACAGCCTAAGTGGTTCAATTTATCAAATTTTCATAGCAGAAAGAAGAAAATGTGCAATATTATAATATTATTACAGATACCTTCTGCATTTTTAATTTTTATGTTTTCTACATCACGAAAATGTAAATTTTTACTTTTCGATAATGGCTTACGTATTTTTCAGTACTTAATTGTTAATTTTACCATGTGTATTATTGGTTACTCCTATTCTATATTTTTTACGTCTACTTCTACCAAAGTTCTCTAGTCTACCAGTGTCAGCGAATGTTCAACAAGAAGCAGCAATACCTTTTGTTTACTGTTCAGGTGCTTTGTTATAAATTTTGTAATTTGCGAAATGGGATATAAATGTTTGTAATGTCGCCCATAGAGTATCTATCACTTATCCACCAGTGAAAGAATTTTTGAAATCGGTTGAGCAGTTTTTAAGGAACTAACAAACACAAAGTCACAAACTTTACTTCTTTAATATATTATTAGTAAGATGTATATCAAACCAAAATTATCTTGAATCAATGTTCATATAACCATCATTTGTTACAATCGTTACTATTATACTAATTCTTGACTTCATCCATTAATTCTCGGTCAGATATGTAAATTAATATGGACTTATTATCATGGTATCGTAATTATGTTAGCATATAATCATACTGTTTATATTCAAATTTTATGTGCTTTGTTGTGATATAATCCTGAAAGAAGATAATAACCCATTAAATTATATAATCAGTGCTACATAAATATAATATTATTAAGTTTATAGCTAGTTTTATAACTACTTGAAATCATGATCAAATAATAAAGTAGTAATAACTATATCCTTAATATGATTCTAAACTTATAATTACACCACGAATTAAAAAGTCATTTATTTTGCAAGTTAATCAAAATTTCTAGAACTATGTAGAAACCTAAAAGTATACTTTTAGATTACTAGTTCTAAATTCTAAATTTAAGCATGATTCATCACTTACGAATTAAGGAATTCCCGTTTTCTTAGCTTCATCTCTTTCATTGTTGCAAATGCGTAAATTTTAAATTATAAAAAAAGTTCTTGACACACTGTTACCGTACACTTTTGCTTTGGAAAATATTGAATATAAATTGTAAATAAAAATTACAAATAAGTGCAAAATGTAAGCAACTTGCCTTCGAAAAGAGTAAATAGTGCTGTCAAATCCAGTATTAAAATTTCATTAGGTTTTGATTTATGAATAATTTAAAATCGTATGATGAATTGTAGGCAAAATCAAAAGGAGGGAGAATCCAAAGATTCAAGAGAAAATTTGACAAATTACATATTTCACCATATTATTATGGATTTTCACAAAGTTAAATTATCTATAATTAATTACGTTTTATTTTGCTTCAAACAAATTCCAAAAAAACATCTATCTCCCTTTTTACATTATAAATTCCGTCCTCAATAAAAATAATTTGATATTCAAATAATAATAAACAATTTAACGAATTTTATTTTTATAAAGGTAAATATTTTGATTAAAATATTTTCCGTTTCTGCTGCTGGGATGATGGGCAATACAAGTTTAACTACTGTACCTATATATCCATTAACTGCGAATATAGCAAATGAAGATAAAATGAAAATAACAAAAAGAATCAATTTCTAAAAAAAAATTATTTTATCTCTGTCAAAAACTGAATCCTTTATATTATCTGATGAATCTTAAACAGGGCCGTCTTAAGCTCGACTAAGTGGCCCCGTAGGTTTGGGGACCTCTCGATATGCTGAATTTGTGGATCCTTAAAATTTTCCAAATGAATAAAAAAATTCATAATTCATAACATTCTCATATTACAGATTCCATTATACTTTCACACTGTTACCGTCGCTATAGAAGCTTTCACTTTAAAAAATTAAAGTAAAAAAAATGTTTTTTAAGAAAAAGCTTTTATTTAAAAATGGGCCAAAAAAAAAATAAAATAACCTTTGAGTGAAGTTTGAAGCAATATGCAACATAATTTATAAAAGCTTGAGCTTCGAAATATTCTATATATGATTATTTAAAATACAACTTTCTCATAATGGATATTTTAATGTATGATTACGACCAAACAAACATATCAGGCATAGTTACAATTATTGATGGTAAAGACACAACATGGGAACACATAACTTCATATACACCAAGTGTTGCCAAAAAGAGTTCGAAAATATTCACAAAAAGTTATCCAGTTCCTTCATTTGAGCAACATTATATCAATCCGCCAACAGGATTGGATACAATCATTTCATTGCTGAAATTATTTTTGCCAGCCTCAGTAAGCAGTAAGGTAAGAATATTTTTAGTCGAATTTTTCCTTGAAAAAATTAGACTTATACAGTCTCGACAAGAACGGTTGTCATTAATTATTTCTGTTGTGGATATAAGAGCTATTTTACATTTCAGTAGTTACCAAACTTAATTAAACGCCTCAAGCTTTTATAAATTATGTTGCATATTGCTTCAAACTTCACTCAAAGGTTATTTTATTTTTTTTTACCCATATTTAAATAAAAGCGTTTTCTTAAAAAACATTTTTTTTCTTTAATTTATTTTCTACTTTTTAGTCTGATTACAATTAATTTGAAAAAAAAATTAAAGAAGTAATTTTTTACCTATATTTTAATCGATTAATTTACCTAAATCAAGCATAACTATGGAAACAAAAAATTGCAATGTAAAATCAATGGACAATATTTGACAATTCTAAATGTCAAAAAGTTGCAAAGGACTAAAAATCAATAATTTTTTTTTTTTGGGGGGGGAGGACAAAACTAATTATACGATATTGCATTGTCATCAAGGTTAGACACGTATGTAAAATTTGAAACCTCTAGCTCAATTAGAACCTGTCTAAATTTTGATTCCAAGATTTGATCTAAACCAACACACTAACATATCAAGTTAAATAAAAGCTTTTAAAAAAAGTATTAACACCAAATCTAGTTTACCGTATACGACTTATAAGAGATTTTTCCACAAAATAATCCTAATTTCCCTTGGTTATAATAAAATTTTAAAAAAAGTCCTATATGCAACATTTTGCATACTAAATATTTCTGATGACATATCTTGGTCGTACATAACGACCAATATATTAAAATCTCCAACAAAACTATTTAAAACCAACTAAACTTTAAATACATGCATATAGATACAGTTTTGGGCAAAACAATCGTAACACACACTAGCAAAAGAATGAAAATTATACTCTCGTAATCCATTTTCAAAATATTTATCTTAACACAAAACAAAAATAAAGTTAATATTTTATCAAGTTACAGAGTATTTTCCGCAAAATCGGAGCCATTTTCTCCTACTACAGTAGAACACTTCCCTGATTACGGACACCTCTCTTAACCTGACTCCACCTATAGTAGGACAAATTTTTTATGACGGTGGCATACTAAAACTAATGCACTCAACACTTTCTTAAGCGGACCCTCTGTTAACCGGACGCGGATACAATATTTTTTGACGAAGACTTATTATTTAATACATTATTGCCTCCATTAACCGAACGCGAGTAGGTTTAGTGTGTATGTATACCTATATGAGTTAGGTATAATTATTGTTCATGTTTTAACTTTGTATAAGTACCTAAATTTGTTCATAAAATTGATTTAAATTAAAAAATTAAAAAATTTTGAATTAAAAATTAGTTATGAATACTACATTATTTAATGCTATTGGCAGGGTGCGAAATATATGGTGGGGACAATTAAATCGATTGCAGCGTGAGTAGTGGAGAAAACAAACATTAATACAGGCTCATATGTGTGTTTTTAGTGTAATAAGAAATATTAAATAAAAATATTTACATTGATCCACTTTGATTATAAACGCAATTGCAACTAATATGTCGTTCCTTGTTTATCTGTCAACAGTATTAACGTCTACACGTCAATCCATAAATAATACAGAATTAAAAATATTTGAGGTATTTTAACTCACATACAATGATGTTTCATAAGGAGTTAAAGCTATTGATGTTTGTCTTATGACTCTACATTCAACTAAACGACTTATGCCAGCATTTCTTAATTCTCGAATTTCCCTGACGTGCTTCACCGTCACCAGCAACTTTTTCCTCTGCATATCTGGGGTTGGAAGGAGATACTGTCTTGATAATTATATCCATGTTAAAGTCGAAAATTGTTTAATTACTTTTTTAATACAACTATTATACTTCAGCCAGTATTTTATACCTCAAATTGTTCAAATTTATTTTAAAAAAATTAATTGTAAATAGCAGATATTTGTATTCAGATTTTACGATTTTTTAAAAATATTTTAAATTTATTTATTTCCAGGGTTACTATTATTTATATTCGGTAATAAGCCTGAAAAAATGTATATTATAGATGTCGTTGCCATCACACACACAGCCAATTATTTACTCTGCTCTTGTTAAGCGAACGCTACTGGCCGGTTAACAAAGGTTCTACGGTAGTGTCACATTGTATTGTCCGTGTTTGTATAGTTACCGTATGTATAATCCTGTTATTATAGGGAATATGTGCAATGCTGCAACGTATGCAATGAATTTGGTGAATTATGGCGACAGTATGAAATAGGTCAAGCAACAACTGTGTCCCACTGTATAGTAGAGTGTATACAATGTACTGTAATACTTGTACATTAATCGTAGTAATAATACACAGATGGTTTCATAATCCCTATCTAATGCATTATATTACCCCAACTAGATATCCCCTATACATATTTCATGTGTATACATGTCGACGGCTAAACGTTAAATCAGCCAAATTGGTGGCATTTCATGAAGTTCCTAACTGATGTTAGCCAGATCATTCTACAACAAAATAATGTATATTGTGAAATTCAAGGAAACTCATTTAAATAATAAAATGTCAAATATATTTAATCGTTATTTGTGTATTAAGAGCGCAAAATAGTACATTGTCGCTCGATTGAGAATGTTGACGCGCGACACCGCCAGGCGGAGCGCATCATTCTTATGAGAGCGGCAGTGTCATTTTGTGCTCGAATTACACACATCATTTTTTCTACAATCTTCATTTTGCTTAAAAAATATTTGAAAGAATAATAATGGACGTCAATATTATTTATTTTAATGTTATAATTTTTACAGCTTCAGAAATATCTGGAGGTGTATTTGAGAAATCGCTGTCATTACTGTATATTTCCATCATATGTGTATATATAGTATTTTTTAAATTATTTATTGCCTTCTTATTTATTGTTATTTATAATCATTGCACACAAATATTCTGCAAATAATTTTTTTACGGTGTTTATGCATAATTTCGGGCAAAGGAAAATGCTAAAAATGAAACAAAAATATTTGATTTAATGCGTTTATTTATTAACCCGTTTATTCGCCAAATTATTTTGTTTTGTTTTAAATTTCGTTTCCCTCTTAGTATTTTGTTATTTTGGGTATAAATAAGAAGTTTTTATTGTTTTTAAAGTCGACAGTGGGCATCGACGCGTACAGTACGATCTTGTTGACATTTGTCAGCAAGATCGATAGTGAGTGTGAACTGGCTTCTAAATGCACAAAATATATAATTTTTTAATTAATATTAACAAAAAAATATGTTGCTATGGACAAAAGGGAGCAAAAAAGTGATTAAGTGGAAAATGCCATGGAATAGCCATGTAATTATGAAAAACACAATTATTTACAAAAACTAACAACTATGCTATAACTAAAAATTTCATAAATGATGCAAAAATACTACAATAAATACAGTTCCATCATTTTAAAGAAATGGCGGCAAACGGCATAGTGGTGTAGTAGGGATACAAAATAATACCCTCCGCTGTCAATGTCCGACTGCGCCCAAAATGAAAATTCCCAAAGTTAATGTCGACAAATGTCGACAGTGATCACAAATGGGTTAATCAATAATATCACTTCTTCCTTTTGTACCGAGTACCAAAAAAATCTTAATCATATCCACAACTATTTTAACTCGAAAATACAATAATAAATATTCTTCCCGTTTGTACCTACATGGAGAGAAAATTTCTATAAAAATTACTGTGCTCATACTACAATCGACGTGTAACAGGCGAACATATCCAATTTTACCGTACAAAAATTGGATATGTTCGCCTGTTACACGTCGATTGTAATATGAGCACAGTAATTTTTATAGGAATTTTCTCTCCGTGTATAAGACGGCAAAACGGTTACAAATGAGCACCTACCTTTAAATATTTATTTTTCAAATTGCTCAGAAACATTATTGTATTTTTAATCAACCGTACCGTCGCGTCACATGTCAAATGTTATTTGATCTACCTGATTTTAAATTAGCTTATTCAATGAAATAGCTGGCTTTTACTTGGGCATTTGATAAAATGGTAGCACTAGGCACATCATGATCTGGCTGATTCAACGATTAGCCGCCGACATACATATGTACCTACTCGAAACGAATTATATATTTTTTTCACAAAACATTATTTTATATTTTTGCTATTTGTGGAAACATTTTTAAAACGAAATGTACCGTTAACTAACATAAATAACATATATTAATAAATTTCAAAATATATAGCGGTTTTCATTTATAACGAAGGAGAGACTATTACAATTTGGTTGCTATAATATTCCGGTGATGTTTAACCCGTCAGTCGCAGAGCGATTCCTAGTTTTATCCATAAATTGAAAATTAAATTAAACCCTGTTTTTTTTTTTGAGAGTTGCCATTTTGATTACAGCCAAACCGTTGATTTAATCGAAAAATTGTTCAAATAAGAGTTGTAGATACCGACGGGGACCACCGATTGCTATAGCCAGGAGCTTTATAGCTCTTATGGTTTTCAAGCTATGATACAAACTTATAGATTTTTAAATGAGACTATATATTAATTTTTCGATAAAACTGATCTAATGCATTAATTAACAACGTAAATGAGGAAAAAAATTTTTTTACCAAAATTTAATTTTTGAATTTTTCTTTAATTTGCCAATTAGGTGGTAAAAATATGTATATGTACTTGAGGCTACTTCAACCAATAGTGTTCTGGTTAGTTATTCTATTACATTCAAGAAAAAAACCTTTCCCAGTACCATTTCTATCATACAAATTTGGCTGTAATAAAAATGGCAACTCTCAAAAACTCAAATGGTATATATATATATATATATATATATATATATATATATATATATATATATATATATATATATATATAAATTTTTCGCTATGACCCCAAGATTTCGCTAACCGACTTCAAACGGGGTCGCGACCCATAGTTTAAGAAGCCCTGGGCTGTAGTATAATAAAAAAATCATATCCGGAAAAAAAATAATTAGAATATCCTGAACAAACTTGGCTATTGTTACAGCAAAAATTTCACACTCTAATCACCCAGATTTCACCAACAGATAAAATTCATTTGATTTTATCGTCAATAATTTCCAAAAGTGAGAAAAAATTGAACTTGATGACGTCATCACGTATACCAAATTTTTTGAAAGTTCCAAAAACGGTAATTTTTGTAATAGGAACTTGAGTATAGGGATGGCAGATTTTCAAAAATAATCGGTTTTAGGTTATTTCGGTTTATTTTATGCTCGGTTTAACTTGACGTTTATAATTGCTCAAAATAACCGGTTTTCAGTTTTTTCTACGAAAAACAACATATAGGTAAAAATTTTTATTTTACATACGTACTATAATAACCATAATTAGCAAAAAAAAAAATTTCATTTGGGAAATTAGTACATTTCCTAAACGATTTTGACTATTTTGACCTAAGAGTTGTTTATGGAATAATTGTAGTTTATTAGATATTTTTGACTTATTATTACACGAGTGGTTTGTATTTAATTGTTATTATATTAAACGAAAATTTGTTGCCTAGCAATTTAACGAGAAGAACTGTCAACTAACAAAAACGCGACAGCGAAGCTGAAGCGTTTTTGTGTTGACAGTTCTTCGTGTTAAATTGCTTTTAAGCAAGAAATTTGAGTTGCAGAAAACACTAATTTATTCCGAAAAAATATAAAACTCAAGTATAATACGGTCAGACAATTTAACGAATAAAATAAATTAGTATAATTCAAATTATTATTTAATACATTGTTGCTATGGTTCTGAAATCAGTTAAATTTACCAATACGAATTTTTGTTTCACTTTTATCGTGTTTTCCTTCAACGAAATGACCAATGAAATGTTTTGTACTATTTTTATCGCTGTAAAAATCTGTTCTAATTTTTCCCCATGGTAAAAGTGAAAAAACTACAATATTCTTATGGGACTTTATATACATGAGTTAAATTGTCATTCGAAAATCTTTTTTGTGTGATTTTTTTTCGTCTTTCCAACGGTGTAAGAAAGTATGGCAAAAACTTGAGGAAATTTTGGCAAAAAACTTATTTTTTTCACAAAAATTTTTTAGGCAAAAATGCCTAAATGACTTTTTGAACTTCCAACATTTTAACAAAATTTCGTAAAAACACAATGTTTCGTTCGAAAGTTATCACGCGGATATAAATTTTAAAAAATATCATTTTCGGCTTTTAGAGACTTCAAAACAAATTATTTGTATCGTTGTTCCGGGCTCAAATCGCGTCAAAACAGCGGCTCTGATAGCTGAATTTTCGATTCGAAAATTCTATAAAAAACGTATTTAAGCTGCATACTACATTATAAAATATCTGACTGTGGCTCGCTAAAAATTATTTTTTTAAAGTGGCCCGCCATGCAAAAAAGGTTGCCGACCCCTGCACTATACCATGTGTCAAAAGATAGCTAGGATCGTTATAAATGAAATCCATTGTAGTATCATATCTATTTATGAAAACTAATTTTCATTAAATGTGAATATTATCAAAATTTTAAATAAATTTATTGCACATTTGGCAAAATTAAATTATGTTTTAAAATGAATTTTTTTGCAATTAGTGTAAATTAATTATGTCAGTTTTCATTATGCAATAAAATTAACACTACAAACATAACTAGAAAAAAATTATAAATTTTTTAACTAAATATATAACATCATAGAATCAAATTAATTTGCTTATTAACTCTAATTTATTGAAAATTGAAATATGTATAAAATTGCTGGTAATATAATCCCAATAGTACAAGTCTCAAATTATAAAAAAAAAAATCATAAATGTCCTTACAATTAACTAGTATGAAATACCTTCAGAATTTTAAACTTAATCCTACGATACACTCAGCAGTCTTAAAGGAAAAAAAACTACTTTGCAAAAAAAAATGTACTTTTTAAATATTATAGCGTATTTTTAGAGTTTAATCTTTTAAAATACACATATTCCGCGGGAATTGAACACATGAACTACCAGTATGTAAGTATCAATGCCTAGGCTCGTTTTTTTGAGGTGCCCGATCAAACGGTCTGTTGCGAATATTTTAATCAATTATTTAAGATTTGTTTTGGTTTTTCATATAATTTAATTTTATTTATTGTTTTATATTTTTTATGTGCTCTATTTTTTGTAAGAAAGGCAGGGATAAGGAGAAGAATCTCCAGAGCCCCGAAGTTGCACCCATAGCACGTCATTAAAAAACTGTTAGGCTTTTCACAAAATCAATGAAATAAGAAGTAAGAAATAAGGAGTGTCGCCATCTAGTGACGTTGAATGAAACTTTAACGTAACTGCTCATAAGTATATGTGTTTAGGTATTTTTTTGTACATCAAAATTCATGAAAAAATAACTCTCGTGATGACTTTTTTTGTCACTAAGTGAAAAAAATCATGAATTTTGACGTACACAAATACCTACCTATTTATATCTATGAGCAATTACGTTAAAGTTTCAATCAAAGTCACTAGATGGTACACTCCTTATTTCTTATTTCATTGATTGTGTAAAAAGCCTAAGTGCTCATTTTTAACTGTGTTTAAATCAAAGTATGCGTTCCATTAAAAAGAATTATTTTTGAAGTTGCTGTCCACTTGAAATTTGTTATCAGTGTATAAATTAACTACAAAAGGCTTCTTACAATTGAGTGGCTCAGAACTATAGTGGCGTAAGTCAATTTTTTCAAGATTGGAGATATTGTGAAATTATTATTATTTAACCCGATCTTTATTCAGTGCCAAAAAGGACAAAGTCATTACTTATACAATAAAGGCGGTAGAGACTATCATTTTATTATAGTTCCAGATACTTAACGTTAAATAACTTAAAACAACATATTTTGACTTACACCACTATAGTTCTGAACACTTCAATTTTTTGTAGCATTACTTAAAGCATAACTCGTAAATGTCGTAAACTACAAATTTACAATTAAACCACATAAACTGTTCTCAAAAACCGATGTCACGATTGACATTGACATCAGTTTTTGGCTAACTTATTGTTAGTTCCTTAACACTATTAGTCTGTGATAACAACAAAAAGTTGCCATCCTGTATATGCATACATTCTATTTTCATGCATAGTTTTAGGTATTCGAGCTTACTACATTCCAATAAAAATTAAAATGTACCAATTTCAACTGGAATTTTACAAAATTCCTCTGTTCATGTCGCCCGTACCACTCGTACTATGTTCCACTTCTGAATGTAAGCTTGAACAAATCTCCAAGCCATAGCCAACTATAATTTTCATTTCCTACCTATTTCGAATTAATTTAACAACAAAATTTCAAATATTTCAAGAATTTCACTAAATTCAAAAGTAAAACATTATTTTATTTTTTACAGAGATTTGAATGGCCAATCGCTCGACCCGTTGAACCACACGAAATTCTAACAATCGATCTTCTGGTGCAAGGGCGACTGTTCCAAAATCGAATTGTTGGCTCGTACGGCCTCGTGTTGCAGAGTGTCATACGTGAAGGGCGGCTTCATATCACCGACAGTTTGGTTGATCCAAATAATAAACCAATACCGGTAAGTCGCCCTTAAATTGTATTATAATGTCAAATCAATTAAAAATGACGTCTAATTTTGCTTCGTTTGTTTTGTCAATGACGTCAGGCCATTTTTAATTGATTTAGCCTATAGGTACATACACAGTTTATTACGCAACTAGGCGAAACTTTATGTAATAATATTACAGGCTCATGTTAATGTACCATAAAAGAAACTTAACCAAACTGAGCATTAATAAAATTTATTGTAATAACAATAACATTTGACTATCAATATTAGTCGTTGTTATAATAACATAATAGAATAGTTCCTAAACTTATACATATAAGAATTAATCGTAGTTCTGAATTATTATTATGTCATAATCATATTTGTTTATATGGCTTATTTATGTATTTTTTAAACATACAATTTTCTATTTTTGTATCAAAGTTTATATACATATAATTATTTCAAGCTCAAATTGATACAGTTATCTTTCTCTCCATGTGTTGTGATGGAGAGAAAGATGGATACATATACAGCTGAACCTTTTTTATCCGGTTGATAGAGACCGCATAAAAAAAATCGCACAAAGCAAACATATTTAGAAACTTCATAAACAGCTATAAAAAGTACAGTTCCGTCCACCATATTGTAAAAAAAAAACTTTCGTATGCGGTGAATCGGTATCCCATAAAAACGATTTCCATACAACTTGCTTTTCCATAGAAGTTGTTAGAATATTTTATTTCTTTTTTTATAGGTACTATTATAAAAATTGAGATAAATACACCGGGAAAAAATTTAATGATGCAATAACTTATGTCCTTAAGCAATGTGCTGATTAAGTACTTAAAAACATTCAATAAGTAATTTTATCTACAATTTATCGCAAATTAATGTTTAAATTATTATTTTCTTTTGCTTTTTATTCACATTGTGCACTTTAAAGGGTATTTTTTTTTAAAATCCCATAAGGAAATCGCACAAAAAAATATTGCATAAAAAAAAAAGTTTTACTGTACATAAATTAGTAAAATATTTAAAATGACTAACGATTACTATCAGTGTTGTCCAACTAAACCAAATATTTTATAGTTTGAAAGTACTTATTAAACGAAAATATAAAATAGCTTTCTACTACTAACATATTGTTAAGGTAAGATTCTTAAGATTAGGGGAAGATTGCCTAAAGCAGATACCCCTCATAAAGCTGCATATGTACACCAATGTATCCACTATTAGAGTCAAGTTGAATGTGTGTCAAAAGTAACCGAGCACTAACTTATTTTCGATAATTTCACTTGACAAAGAATTATCATTTATTTAAGTCGATTTCTAGCCAATTTGCATTATACACGAAATTCCGTTATGCACGACTGTTGACTGTAATTTTTCTGTGTTAATTTCTTATCTAAAGCATTAGTGATGGGTAATTTCATCAACTATAATTAAAAAAGCTGATTGATGTTTTTAGTTAGTTTACAGTATCTAGTATCAATTTCTTATGCTAAAAATAAGTTGGTACTACGTAATACTAACAAATTAATACTAAACTAAAAACGATCGACTAGTTTTTCACCTCGTTGGCGAAATTGCCCATCAGAATTTACAATATTTGAAATCCAGTAAAATAATATTTAACTGTATTCGAGACAGGCTTGGATCTAAGGGGGGGGAGCAAACCGGAGCCCCTGCCCCGGGCGTCAGTTTCAGGGGGCGCCAAAATCAATAGGTCGGTCTATATCAAATGGTCTAAAAAAAGTTAGTTACTCGACCATTTTAGAAAAAATTAATATTCCTCCAGTTGCTTCTATATTTGAAGTATTAAGAATAATTCTGAAAAAAATTATCTTGAAATGTGGTAGCCACCTTTGTTTTCCAATTTGCGCTGATTTTTGTGTTTGCAGCCATTTATACCAATGCACATATTTCATAAACCGTTCACCCTAAAAGGTTAAAATAAAAACCATTTTAAAGGTAATAAATGTCTCTTTATTTTAAGTGATGTCCATATTAAACCTATTTTCGTCCCTTCCATAAGAAAACTTTACCTAAAGTTGGATATCAAAATTTAGCAAAATTCACTTCTTGAACATTTTTTTCCTTATAGAAGGAATGTTTTAAACCTCTTAGTATTTTTTATGAGAATAGCTGTATACGGGTACAACTACCCATTATGAAACAAATACACACTATTTCAACTGTGACACTTGTATCCTTTAATTTTTACAAACTTCCGAAATCAGATTTTTTTCCAAATTTTGGAATTTTGCGCCCCTGTATCTCTGATGAGGCTGGTGATAAAAATTTGAAATTTGCACAACTTGTAGTGCTTTCAGAGTAGATTTATGAAAATAAAAAATCAGCTTGTACCTGTACTGATTCTTTACAAAACCCTCAATTTTTATCATTGCCACAACGAGAAAAATAGGAGTTTTGTAAAGGACTAATATACTTATGAGTTTTTTTGACAATTTATGTCAAACGCTGGAGAGGGAGGGGCGCCATTTTCAAGTTTCTGCCCCGGTTCTAAAAAATCGTAGATCCGGGGCTGATTCGAGAACAAACAACAGACTTTAAGTTTATGAACTTTTCGATACTTTGTTCCCTCCTGTTACACAATTTATTCATGAAAAAAATATACTTTCAAAAAAAAAGTTAAGAAACAATCTGTTATATTTTATGAATGCAACAGCGAACATGAAAAGTTTAACAAAGTTTAACTATTAAGGAAAAAGAAAGAAGAATCAAACTAGATGACTGATTTCAAAGTAACACCATCATCGTGCAAACAAGGAAAAAAATAAAGATAC
Organism: Brachynemurus nebulosus; assembly: GCA_035578155.1. Classification (NCBI taxonomy): domain Eukaryota; kingdom Metazoa; phylum Arthropoda; class Insecta; order Neuroptera; family Myrmeleontidae; genus Brachynemurus; species Brachynemurus nebulosus. The sequence goes on along the minus strand of JAPWDM010000008.1, from coordinate 38,183,140 downwards.
ATATTTCAAATAATTCCTTCTTCAAATTTAATCTTTACACTTCTATTGTACATATTTCCCAGGTATCAAATTGGATTACCTATCGCAAGAAAAAGCAAAATCATTTCATATATAACTATTTAGTGTTCTTTTTTTCGTTCCTCCATTAAAACATTCTATTCTCGTATATTACTGGCGTAATTTATCAAAGACATAGATACGTAGTAGGTACATGTAGAACTATGTAGGTGTAGAAAGTAGAAACCTCCAGTATCCTACATGTGCTACAACGTAACTCTCGTGCGAACATCTTTCTTGTAAGAAACATGGCAAATAATATTAAATTAAACAAGGACAGAATGATCTCTCAACCTATTTATCATTCTTATGTGTGTATACAGTGTTGTTAACAAATATTGATACAGTTTTCCGGCTAATAAATTTTCACAAGTGTAAAATTATTGTAAGATCATAGGCGAAATAGTCTGTTCAAATTAATTATGTGTACATACATCATCTTTGTTTGTGTATCTTTAAATGTGTATTTGACATTTATACGTAATATTACGTATGGATGATTTTCTTTATTGATTTATTCAAACACAAAATCACTGAAACATTCCACTTAAGTAAATTTAGTCAATTAACTTTAGCTCTTCATAAAGCAGCGAGAAATATATTGCCGTCTAACTTTCTGGCTCACTACAAATTTGGTAGGTGTTGAAATAATTAAATGTTATCAAATTAGAATCAGAATCGATAACCAGAATTGTCTATTTACCGTAAAATAATTTATATCAGAAGGTTGGCTTTGAAATAATACAAATATTCATTTTTGTTTAAAAAAACAAAACTGATTTTGTTGGGTAAATGAAGTAAGGGGAGTATATACTATACCACATGTACATTTGGGTTATAGATAATATATATTAGGGATGTTATGGATATTCGTAACCGTAACCGAAACTACCGGATATCCGAAATAATTACATATCCGAAACCGAAACCGTATCCGAAAATAAAAGTTTCGGATTTGTTTCGGATAATAACAGACATCTGCCGTTGGAATACTGAGGTTAAATCGAAGCAAATTTTTGCTATATATATATATATATATATATATATATATATATATATATATATATATATATATATATATATATATATATATATTTCTGTTGATAGATTTCCGTTGATTTGTGTTTGGTGTTCACTTTTTGAGGTAAAATTTTCCCCTTTTTTCCAAAAAAAAAAAAAAATGTTCACCGAAAGCAATTATCCGTAACCGTAACTGTAATGTACAGCAAGGGCTTGTTTTGTGTCCTATGGTATGGACTATAGGTACTATTAAAAAAAATGAAAGTAATAAAAAAATAAATAGGATTCTTTGTCGACTTACCCAAATTACCGTGCTGGCTTCGTCGATGATCGGCGATTGGCCTTTTTGGTAAGGGATAAGGCAAGGTACAAAGGGAAGGCCATATTCACTAAATCGATCACACACTTTGTTTTAGATCACGTGGTTAAATTAAATTCATTAATTTAAACTATATTTTTATATATATGAAAATCTAGTTCTAAGGATAGAGCACTACTTAATATTTACAAAAAAATACTTTATGAGAAAAACTAAAGACTATATGAGAAAAAGGACTATAACTTTACACTGGATGTGCCTTCTATGAAATTTTCTAAGTGAGTTTTTGGTAGGCAATTATGTATATGCATGTATGCACAAGATTACTAAAAAACGCCGTGAGCAGCGGAGCCCCATCACGGAAGTCGAATTTTTCCTTTCATCTTCGGTATTGAATGTCTACAAGCGAAATGTAATTGAAAGTCCACAAGCGATTTGCCATTTTGATGGTTTCAAAACTGATGATGAGTGTCCGGTTGATCGGGGCTTTAAAAAAAAAATGGTTTTAAGTTTTTAAGGGCTGATTCTCAGTAGGGGAGAGCGGGGCTATGCCGTACACTTAAGGGAGAGCTGTTATTGTTCATCTAATATCGAGTATAAAATTATAAGAAAATTGATGATGATGAAAAGTTCCATATCCTCTAGAGGACGTTGGATACCACCTTCTTCCACAGTATTCTGTTTTTCACACTCCTCAGTATTTCAGTAAATTTGGATTTTGTCCATCTTGTGATATTATCGACCCAGGACGTACGTTTTCTGCCTCTAGTTCGTTTTTTTTCTAACTTTCCTGTTAGTATCAGCTGTTGAACTTGAAACTTTTCAGAACGCATTAGGTGCCCGAAATATGAACATTGTCTTCTTTTAATAGTAGTTACCAGTGATCTTTCTTCCTGGATTATTCTTAACACTTTATCATTACTTATAAAATCATTCCATTTAATGTTCATCATTCGTCGAAAGCACCACATTTCAAATGCATTTAATTTATTGATTATTGCATCAGTTAATGTCCAGGTTTCACACGCGTAAAGTAACACAGACCATACATATGCTTTCAAGAACCGCACTCTTATTTTTTTGTTTAGTTTATTATTACACAACATTTTTTTCATGTCATAGAAAGCTGTTTTTGCTTGCCCTATTTTTGTTTTAACTTCTAATACCTGATTGTTACTGTCATTAAAATTCACACCTAGATATTTATAAGTTTTGACTTGTTTAATACGCGTTATATTTTTAAATTTTATATTAAGGTCAACGTTTTTAGAACTTTTTGTAAACACCATCACTGCCGTTTTGTTTATGTTAAATTTTAAACCGGCACTTTCACTGTATTTAACAACATTGTTTATTATTTTTTGGAGACTTTCTTCAGAATTTGCGATTAATACAGTGTCGTCAGCGTAGCGTATGTTGTTTATTATTTCGCCATTTATTTTAACTCCTTCCTTTAAATTTTCTAAAGCTCTTAGCATTATTTGTTCGCTATATAAATTGTATAACAGTGATGACAGTACACAGCCTTGACGAATTCCTTTTTTAATCGGTATCCACGGTGTTTTTCCTGACTTTACTTTAACTGCTGCTTCTTGGTTATAGTAAATATTTTTAATTATATTTATAAGTCTTTTGTCAACTCCCACACTATACAAGTTTTCTATCATCAATTTATGTTTCAGACTGTCAAAAGCCTTTTGATAGTCTATAAAACATACATAAATATCCTGGTCACTTTCGCGTGCTCTTTCTATTAAAGTTTTTAGACTAAAGACTGCCTCTCGTGTGCCTATTCCAGGCTTGAAACCCATTTGATAATCACTGATGTTCTGTAATATTTTCCTCTGAATTCTGTTTAAAATTATTTTAAGGAATATTTTTGCAGTATGGCTAGTAACACTAATTACACGATAATCATCACACCCTTTTGAGGAACTTTTTTTCGGAATTGGATAAAAAATGGATCTTACGAAGTCCTTGGGAAGACTACCGGTTTCATAGATTTTATTGAATAATTTCAAAAGTTCTGTTAAGTTTTCTTCATTTAGAGACTTGATAAATTCTGCTGGTACTTGATCTTCTCCTACAGCTTTTCTATTTCCAACATATTTTACTCCCTGTTCGAGCTCACTCATTAATATCGGAAGTTCTTCATTTTCAACAGTCAAGTTATTATGGGCTTCTTTTAATTCTTCTCTGTCGTCATTGTATAATTCTTTTATATATTCCGCCCATCTATGCTTTTCTTCCTCTTGGTTCTGTATTATTTTTTTACTTTTATTTACTATGTTCTGTAACTCCATCTTCTTTTTTTTGAGATTCCCACAAACTTCTTTCACTTTTTGGTGTAATTTCCTATCTTGATGTAATTCTGCTAATTTTTCAATTTCATTACATTGCTCTTTCATCCAATTTTCTTTTGCATTCTTAATCTCTTTTTCAATTTCTTTTTGTATTCTTTTATACTCTGCTTCGTTTACGTTTTTATATTTTATATTTTTTCCTTTCTAGCATTAACTTCAAAATATCTTCTGTCATCCAGTCTTGTTTTTTTCCTAAATTGTGAATTTTTAGTACAGATTCTCCTGTTTTACTAGTGCATTTTTTATATTGTTCCACCAGTCTTCTATATTATCTTTTTTGCTTTTTGAGTCTTTAATAATTTTTGAAACATTTTCATTGAACTTCTCTTTTGTTTCGTCTACCATTAGACTTTCTAATGTTTTATTGTTACTCATTATTTGTTTTTTAGTTATTTTGAATTTTATGTTGAAAGTTGCAACTAATAAATTATGATCTGATCCTATATCGGCCCCTGGTTTTGTTGTAACGTTATCGATATTATTTTTAAAACGGTCGTTGATAAATATGTAATCTATCTGGTTTCTTACTACTCTTTCTTTTGAATCTGCGGGAGATTTCCATGTGTATAATCTTCGAATTGGATGTTCGTACCAAGTGTTGGAAATTACGAATTTATTTTCTCTACAAAAATTTATCAGCTGTTCGCCTCTGAGATTTCTTTTTCCGACTCCAAATTTTCCGACGATTTTTTCTTCCTTTCCTTGCCCAACTTTAGCATTAAAGTCTCCCATGACTATTGTTCTTCCAAAAGTTTTGCTCATATTTATTGTTCCTTGTAATTCGTTGTAGAATTCTTTGCAGTCAGCATCACTATAATCTGACGTAGGTGCATATATTTGTATAATGTTAGTTTTAATCGGTTTAGTATTTAATTTTATCAATATAATGCGATCCGAGATTGGTACACATACTTCAACTAAATAATTTATTCGCTGATCTATCAGAAATCCGACGCCGTTATAGTGCTGTGTCCCTCCAGAGTAATATAACACATATCCATTCTTTGTTATTTTTCCATTACCTGTCCAATGTGTCTCACTTAAGCCAGTAATTTTTATCTGATATTTGCTAATTTCTTGTATTAAATTATCCAGTTTGCCGCTCTTAAATAAGCTTCTAACATTCCAAGTAGCTATCATTTCTTTGTTCTTTCGTATCCGTTTCTCGTTATCCGTATTCGTTGCATTGGTGGTCATCCTGGGCAATATACGACAGTGGCTTGCCGTTGCCTTCTGTCGGATTTCGCCTGTGTGTTGGTCTTTTATTGACTCAATTTTCCTTGATAAGAAAATTAGCAATATATAATTTGGACAATTGGCTACTGATTTCACACAAAGAAATTTGAATTATTCCACTGTTTACATATTTAAATTAAATTACAAAAAAGTGTCTCTGTACGAAATAGCCCCGGGGGTCGGAACTATTCCGTACGGAAGGAGGGGCTATACCGTACAGTAAAAAAATCATCTTGCTAAGGAAGTAAATAAGAGTAATGCAATAAATTATTGTAAAAAAATCATCTTGTTAAGGAAGTAAATAAGAGTAATGCAATAAATTATTGTAGAAAACACATTTTATTATTTATTGTCGACTCAACTAAGAAACAACATAACGTAACTTGTATTATCGGTATATTTAGTTCAGCTTATAAAAGTATAAAAAGTGTTAGGTTAACTTTTATCAAAAAAAGTGATAAATTTTAGAGAACGAAAGTATTTTATTTAAAGTTTATACATTTTAACAAAAATCACAAGTAAAATTATTTGCAGACTCGGCAGACTTTATTGTATTTCCTGCATCAACTACAATTTATTAATGTTACCATATTAAACCATTTGGGGCTAAGTCGTACACTTCTGTACGGTTTAGCCCCATCCTGTACCTTGTGGGAGTTTCATAACCTAACCTCAAATTCCGTCGCCTAACTAGTCTTCACTAGTGATCAAGAGAGAGCTTAAGAAAAGTAATTTCTCATGATCTTATCGCTATTAGCTCATAAGTAAAGGTTCTCCACCCAACTCTTATTTGGCAGTGCCCCAAAATTATAAGAGAAATAATAAAAACAAGTTTTTTCACCGTCATATTGGCATTTATACGCACAGCGGAACGAACTCAATCCTGTGATTTTCCGCGGTCAGGCGCTAGGTTGCGACAACGATTGGACTTGTCTAGCTTGAAATCTAGACACGAAAAATGAGTGTACGGTTTAGCCTCGCTGTACGGTATAGCCCCGCTCTCCCCTAAATTTCAATTTTATACCGATAGCAGTTAGCAGGAAAAAAGCCAACACAATTCGTACGAAAGCATTCCTACCCATGCTTATCCGCCAATTGTCTTTGTGTTTTATTTTTAAGTATTAAAAAAGGACCTTAAATAGTAGACTAGAAGGCCTTTATGAAGGTATTTTTTCTTTCCAAAAAAATCCAAAATTTCTATTTTATAAATAATAAAAATTCAAAATTCCTAATTTATAAATAAACAGTGACTTTAATAACATTTTCAAGTTACTTAATATGTATGTATTTCATTTGTTAAAAAATTGTATTCACTTTTTTTTAAATTTTTTAAAATTACTATTCGCCTACTTGTATTTAGAATAAAAGTAATGCATTTAAAACACATTTAACAATAGCATTCAATTCCGATGTAAAAATGGAAGAAGTGGGGGGAAAAGTAATGTGGACTCCCTAAAAGGTACTAGCTGGATACTAACTGAATACACGTACAATATTTCAGCCCTCTAGGTTTCCTTAGAGAGTCTCTAGACGTGTTAGAAAACAAGCAAAAAAATTAAGGAAATATTGGCGTAAAAATCGTGGGGGTAAGGGTTAAAAGTTGAAACCCCCAAAAAACAGTGTCTGGCTATTAGCTTAACCTGTACACAAAATTTCAGCCCTCTAGGTTTATTTGGGGAGATTTTGACCCGAACGAAACTGTTAAAAAACAAGAAAAATCATGTTTTATTAGGTATAAAAATGGTGGGGGTAGGGGTTAAACGTCGAGACCCCCAAAAGGCACCCCCTTGATACTAACTCAATCCGAATACAAAATTTCAGCCCTCTAGGTTTATTCGGGTGACCTGTGCGAGTGGTACAAACTTCGAAAACGTCGAAAATGCATGAAATGGTAGCTTAAAAATGAGGGGGGTGGGGGTAAAATATTAAAACCTCCAAAAAGCACAACATAAGTACGAACTTTATCAACACACCAAATTTCAACCGTCTACGTTAATTCTGGGGGGCTGGGGGTCTGTTAGATCCAGCGAAAATCGTTTTCCACCTCTCCACTCCCTCCAAATCACTCTAGGAAGCTGAATTTTGGATATGTTGTAGATAATTGACCGAAACATTATTTAAAACCGGTTTGGAAAAGTTTTATTGCTTTTCCGCCCCCCACCACCCCCTTAAAGGTCGGGTCAGAAAAAAAATTTGCCCAAAATTTGACCCCACTTTGATAGTATGAGGTGTCTCGAAAATGAGCCCCATTTACCAAATTTCATCTCTTAACTTCCATAACTTCCATAGGGGGGCCCTACACAAATTAAAAGGTGGCGGGAATATATATATATATATATATATATATATATATATATATATATATATATATATATATATATATATATATATATATATATATATATACATATATATATATATATATATATATATATATATATATATATATATATATATATATATATCAGACATTTTTTTTTCTACATATTCGTGTTCTACGGGTCCGAAAACGGATAGCGCCCCTACTCTCGCCTCTCGCAGCTCTTATCGTATAGACTGTATAAGTCTAATTTTTCGGAGAAAATTCGACTAAAAATGAAAAAAACATTCATTTACATGCATACGTATGATATAATTGATATTTGCATACCAATTGATCGATTGAACATATAATATAATTACTATTATAATTATTAGGACTGCAGAAGTCTGTCCAGTAACCGTATCCGAAACATTATCCGATATTATTACATATCCGTAACCGAAACCGAAACCGAAAAAAATGTTTTTAAATATCCGTACCCGTATCCGTATCCTAAATTTCATATCCGTTAACATCCCTAATATATATATACATATATATATATATATATATATATATATATATATATATATATATATATATATATATATATATATATATATATATATGTATAACGAGATATAGTATAATAACCACAATATGTATAACGAGAAATCAGTGTATATATATATATATATATATATATATATATATATATACACTGATTTCTCGTTGTAAGCAACTTGAAATAGAATCATATATCTTACTCTTTTTAGATAATAAAATTCGCATATACATAAATAGAGTAAAGCATATGATTCAATTTCAATTTTGATGTTGCTTACAACGAGAAACCAGTGTAATTACATACGGTATAGATTAATAGAAACCGGTGTATTGGAAGAGGATTGATTAGGATCTAGAGGCCAGAGATTCGTTTTTTAACTTCCCATTGGAAGTTATTGCAATGGGTCCGATTTTACGAATCGCTAATTTGGACATATCTCGACGTTTCAAGGTCACTAGAATCCAAATCCATCGTTTTTAGCGTGATGTCTGTGTGTGGGTTCATTAGTTCATTCGTTTAACAATTTTAATAACAATATTAAAAAGATAATTTTTAGTTTTCAAAATATTTTTCTCGTCAAGTGAAATTAGTCTACAATACATCTTTTTTTCGACAATAAATTCTTTTCACTAGAAAATACTAAAGATAAATGATATACCTTCACCATTAAAAATAGGATTTAATACTTTTGTCCGTAACTGTAAGTATACTCATATTTATGAAATTTTTTAACGTATTTCTCACATCTTATCTGACTCTTTTATATACCTAGATATTTCATAATAGAACCACGAAATTATATTAAATAGTTTTAGAATTACGAAGAATACCTAGAAAATTTATTTCCATAAATAATCATTCCGACATTTTAAATAAAAAAATTTTATAAATTTTTCATTTAGGAATAACATTCCTTTCATATTTTATACCTTCTTACTTAGTATTTATTAATTTTTATAGCTTATTTATTGAAAAGTCAAAACTTTATAAACACTATGGATTACATAGAGGAAGGTAAAAAAGTATAAAGGATAGAACCCTTTTTTATCCCAAGGTAGTCATTCTTGTAAAATTGAATTTTTTTATTTCATTTAGTGTTGGCAAAGACACGTGTAGCAACTTTACACAACAAAGAGCACCCCGACACCAGTTTAATTGACAAAATGCCCAAAACATTCAGTTTTAGAAATCGGATCCGTCTAGCTACAGAACTCATCCAAGAGCTTACGTAAATTTGATTTTGAAATTATGTCATCCAACCAAAAATAAATTTACCTAAATGGTAATATTCGCTTTTCTTTATTACTTGCAGCTAGTCAGAATTTTTAAAATATAGCTGCTCCATTATCAACTCTTTGTTATTGAATTATACCTTACAACTGGGTTCCTCGTAGCTGTAATATAGTAGTAACATTTGAAACGTTTATCAGTCAAGGGTAGAATTATTATTATAAATATTAAAGTAGAAAATAACTCGTTAAAACATGAAAATATTTTACATAGATAAACATAATAACCTTCAACTTCCGCGCGGTAGTCAATAAACACAAATACATATGTGTATATTATATCTGACACAACACTCTGTGAAATTTATAACGTGCAGATTGCACACATTTAAATATTTATAATACATATTCATTTTAGTCATGAATAAAACCTATATAGGTAATATTTACCAAATGTCTGCAATATTTTCGCGTCTATGGACATACGTATGCATTTCCCTATGCTTTACCTCAGTATTACTCTAGTGAATGCATAGGGAACTGAGAAGTTATAATCTATTTCACTTAAACTTAAGTATGATTCATCACTTACGAATTTAAGGAATTCTCGTTTTCTTAGCTTTATCTCTTTCATTGTTACAAATGCGTAAATTTTAAATTTGCAGTTTGTTTTTAGAAAAGAATAGAAGATTGATTTGTTTCGAATATAAGAATTATTTAATTTTTTAACGATGACTCATGGCTCAATTGTATTTGAAACGGGGTATAAAAAATAGGAGCAACATCGATGAAGTAACTGAAATTAGATCGGAATTTTTGAAATTAGTTGTTCGGTGTAATAAAATCTGTAATGTCAAAGCGTACTTTCATTATTATTACCTGTCAGTTGGTTTCTGTCTTTTCCAAACTATTAAAATTCAATAAATAATCTATGTTAACCAAAATAAATCAAAATTAATTTTAAAATTAAAATAATTCAAATTTCATTTAATATAAGTATATTGTATTTGTATTATTTCAAAGCCAACTCTAGCTTGAAATTACTTTATGGTAAATAGACAATTCTATACGTATCACATTTATTGTACTATACAATAAGCACATATTTACATAGAACTCACGAAGGAAGTGGTATTTCCACCTTTGAGTGATAACTAATCTTCAACGGTCGCAGTCGACCGAAGGAAATAAATCAGTTTTTTCCCTTGGTAAGCAAACAACTATTTTATTATTATCAAACCAACTATTCTGATTTTACAGATCAATAATACATCGTTTAAAATAAATACACAAAATTTTTAATATCTATAAATAACCTACCTATATGATTTAAAATATTAACACGATGACCGTCATGTAGAATTATGACAAAATGACCAACTTTTTGGCAACTAATACACTTTGTATGGAACTGTTGACATCGTACGACGTGGTGTATGAGTTAGTATGATGTCATTTGACGTTTTATGACGTTAATAACCGTCTAGATGTTAAAAAATTCATTCCCCAGCGCCATCACCATATCATTCTATATCGCAAAAGCTGATATTTTCCTACTTCAAGAATTTTTTATGAAAGTGTATCACAGCTACTGTTTATTACCTCTCTACCAAATAACAAATTTCCTGGAATTCAATAGGAAAATAAACTCGACAGTACCAATAAAAAAAATTTAAGAAAAATTATTTTTCCATTCTTACCATTCTACTAGTCGATTTTTAGCACTTGGTAAAATGAATTATCATTTAGGCACAAAAATATCCTTCTGAGAAACAAAATAAAATCTTTTGTAGGCGCTACCATATTATACCTATGAATAAATATATAATTTATTGTATGTATTAGTTTATCTTAATGATTGACGTCAATAAGTTTACGTACATAAATCTGCATGAACGGATACAATTCGTCATAAACAAAATATTAACGTAACGCCCACAGCATATTCAAAAAAACAATCGATGTTACGTAAAACTTCCAGCTAACTTATACCTACAGTAATATACAATTTTGGTATTAATTCTAGCTACATAAATCCATTATAGAGAGAGAAAATGTATGTATTAACCCGACGTGTGTACACTGGGTCTTTAAAGGAACAGTCGAAATTTAAGACTCAAATTTCTCTCTCATGAATAAAGCGCGGGCTTTGACTACCCTCCGTAAAAAATCTAGTTAGTAGTGGGGGACTCAAGGTCCAATGGATGCCCGAGTCTGGCGATTGACTTGCTGATGCGAGCGAGTGAAAGTTTCATTCGTTCCCTAAAAGGGTCAGTGTACACTGTAGCGGTTTCGGCTACCGTGATATGGTTTAAACTACTGTTTTCGCGCGTATAATTTGTATTACTGTTATGTTGTTATGTAAGTTGTTGTTTTTGTCCCTGATAAAATACTATTAATTGTTGGATTTCTAGTCCAAAGGTCGTTTAACGGGTTCGTAAGAATATAAATTACCAATTAATTTATAAAAAATAGTTTATTAAGATTTTCTAATATAATTTTTTAATTGATAGTTTTTACATAAATTTATTTGTTAATTTTGTTTCCTTTAATATTTTTTTTTATTTGAATATATTTATAAGATTTTGTATAATATTATTTAATTTTTTATTTTATTTAATATAATTTTGTTATATTTTAATTTAATTTTATGTTATTCATATTTTATTGTTGAAATAATATTAAAATACTAATCAACCAAAGAGTTCAATATTAATGACATCTTTGTTGTTTGAATATCAGACAAAGAGTGTGTATATTTTTATAATATTTAATAAATCTAATTTAATTTTTGAAATGACGTCTTTGCTGATTTTATACTTGACAAAGAGTGTTCTTTTCAACCATCCTATCATTACGAGCTCTCCGATTCACTCATAAGATTACCATATAAGGTCACAAAAGACGCTCGTCCTCTGATTGGCTCAAAACCTGTCTCTCTCGCCATAATAATATAACTTATATACGTATTGGACAGAACGACAGTAGCGCGGTTAGATCTATTAAGGGTCGTTAGTCAATCAACTAGTGGTTTGAAACTAAACTATACGAAAAAAGCTTATAGATTTCACCAACAGGTGTCGACACTAATTCCGCGCTTCAGTTTAAATGCTTAAGGCCATACTGTCACATAACCCCGGCCCAAGTTTGAATTCAAAATGCATTAAAAATGCATTTTGGGTTCAAACTGAACAAAGCAACTTAAGAGAAATACAAAATGTTATTAAGAAAGTATTTACTGTTTGAAATAATGATTTTATATTTGAAATTCAGGACAAATATTGAAACCAACCAATAATTGACGATATCATAGAACAGATTTAAATTCAAGCAAATATCAGAATGCAATAAGGATAGGATCGATTTACAGACAAATGCAACATACAAAATCTTATAGAACGTAAACAGCATATAATCGATAAAACAATATTTTTTGTTGAAAGAAAGAAAAGAAAGAAAAAAAAATTTTCCCTCTCCTCCCCCTTTATATCATTACAACCATATGAAAATGATTTGATAATAATAAAAAAAATTCAAGGATTTACAACGTAAAACCATATTTACAAAATATTCAAAAGTAATATAAAACAGAATATTAGTGGTCGATGATTCATAGGTAACAAGAAAATTTCGTTCTGAAAGTAAAGCTATTTACTTTTATATACATAGTTGGGTATTATAAATTTAAAACAAAATGCGATGTTATGAAACTTAAAAGAGGGTAAATTTAATAGCATCAAAACATCAAAATATTTCAAGCAATAAAATAAAATGTGTTCCAGTGGAATATATCCAATACCAATATTCACATACAAAGACGGTTAAATGATAAACAACCAAAAGACACGTGCATTAGAAAAGGATACACCACTTATGTATATGTTGTGTATAAACTACACTAATGGTGCATAAGCCTATCTCACACAACAAGGCTTGGGACGTATAAAACATCAACCACTTGTTTGTACAAGTTACTGAAACAAATAAGTAACGATAATGAGAAAAGATTGTCCTTGAATTTATCATACTGAAATAAAATTTTAAAAACAAAATAACATAGATTCTTTCTTTATACAAGAAGTCAAATGTATTCATATACAAGTATGAAATATATTTTATAAAAGGAAAACAAATATATTTTTTTTTTAGTTATAAGAATTATAGTTTAATACAAATTTTGGCAATTTTGATGTTAAACTTTCTCAATACATATATATTAATATAAGAAACGAGAGATTAATTTATAAAATATCTGTATTTTGTTAACAGTAAAACTTTATATACTCAAACTATACGTAAGCCAACACTTGTGTTCATATAATATGCAAAATACAAACTTGGTGCATTTAAAATCTTTTATAGATATATTGAAATTAACAGAACTTTGTACAGTTCAGTAACAGATTACGTCACACTTGTGCTTATGATATTAGCAAAATAATTTTAAGGAATTTATCAGGCGTCACATTAAAGTTATAGGCTAGACATCACATTAAACATCAAAATTCACATTTTATCGAAAGTACGACAAATAAAAAATAAAAAAAATATAGAAGCGAAAAATATAATCTAGTAATGTGCACAGATCAATTGATCAAAATACTAAAACTTGGCATGATATGAAAGTAAAATACATATCACCCGAATGCCACAAAATATCATATTCTCCTCACAATATCAATTCACTCAAATCTAAATATCATATTTCAATACTTAAAACATCATAATATTTCAATACAACACATTTCCTCAAAATTCATAATAAATATACATTATAATTTTATTAAAATATTTTCTCATGATGACATTCGGGATGACTTAAGCTTCACTCCAAAATAAAAAATAATTGCAACATAATAATCATGTCCACGTTCAATAAATCTAATCCGTACAAAGTACATACTTCGCTCGCTACAAGAATTTAAACATATACAACAAAAGCATATACGCATACCTCGATGTTTATCTAATACTTAATAAGATGAACGCAAATGAACTATAATGATGTCAATTATTAATAAATATAATTAATATTTCAATATTTAGTTTATGGTATAGGTACAATAACAGAATTTGAGATCAAATTTTATAGTACTAATATGACGCCATTACGAACTGTACCAGATGATACTTGTAAAATTGTACCCGATACATTCAAACATTATTTATTGTTATTGAAAATGAGATTTAACAACAATCATTTAAAAAATTTTATATTCAATGAAAAGGGATAATTCTTTAACGGTCAGGAGTTTTAATATAACTGATAAGTATTGAAAGTCTCCCAAAAGAGTCAAAATTAGTTTAATTAAAAGTATATAAATTGGTAAACAGATAAATACTACGTAATAAGCACAGTAAAACATCAATATTATCCAAATGATCACGATCGATGATCACAAACAAAAAATTTTTTTTTTTTTTTCTATTTTAATTTATAACTTTTATTAATATTAAAGACAAAATATTGATACTACAAGGATGATCGCGATCAGTTATCATTCGTAAAAAAAAAAATTTTATTCAATATATGATTAAAATAAATGTAATTTCCCCACGAAAAATAAAACTGTAATTTTCAAAATTAAGAATATTCAAGTGCAAAGAAAACGCGAAAGTCAACAAGGCTAACACCACAAATTGCCCTTGACTTTCAAGGAAGTCTGAAACTTATAAAGGAGGACTTTTGGGATTCGTATTCGGTTCTAACTTTCCAATGCCGCGGGGCTTTTCATGAAAAATAATCAAATTAAGTACTAAAATATCAAATAATTTCAAGTTCAGTGGCAATATACAAAAAATTCTTTTGAGGCAGTTGTTTGAATACTTAACGGTTAAGTTTTTTCCAATTGTAACAAAATCTAACTTAACTGGTGAGTTAACAAGAACTAGGCGATTACTCACTGGAACAATCCCCTTATCATCATTGGGTAGATTTATCGTATGAACTGTTTTGTTTTTAAAATTTTTTATTCGTTTATTTTTTTCTTTAATACTTTTAAATTTTTTATTATTTAAACTTTTTCTTTTGTTAAAATTAATTGCAATTTTTACTTTAAATTCTTTAATATTAGTTTTGAATTTCTTTTTTCTAGTTTTATTTCTAGATTTTCTAAATCTATTTTTTCTTTTACTGACTTTAGTGTTCCTACCTTTAACTTTAATTTTATTATTTCTAGTTTTCTTATGTTTTTTCATTATAATTTTGTTTAAATTATTTTCATTGTCAGACAAATCAGATGATTTAAATTGTTCCAATAAATGACCGTTAATATTAGAATTGACAATACTGACTAATTGTTCATTATTTTCTAAAATGTGAGTTTTATCATAATATTGATTTTGTACAAAACTTACTTCAGTAGTATTAAATTTTTGTTCTAAATGTGATTCAATTATGATTTTGTCATTAGATTCAATGTTAGATTGGTCAATTTTGTCACTATGTGATTTAGGAGTGTATTTTATTATATTGTTTTCTGTAAATAAATTGTTTTCTATTGCACTGGGTACTACATTAGATACATCAACGGCGTTATTACTATTATTTGAATTGCTACTAAAGTTTTCAACCATTAAATCGTTTGTAATATTATTATTCTTAACTAACCCACCTTCCTTTTTATATTGATTAATTTTATCGTAAAATAATTTTCTATTATTGTCATATTCTTCATTAAGTTTTTTAAGCTGTTCTTTATCGGGATTAAGAATAATTTCATTACCTAAATCTACTTGACGACATATTATCTCAAGTAAACATTCAACTTTAGAATAGTCAATTTCATTACTATTATAGACTGTAGAATTACTCACAACACCAGGTGATCCGTTGCTCGAGGTCTTCCTGTGGTTATTTTCCAATTTCGATTCATTTCCTGATGTATTTTGTGGGGTTGAAGATGGTGCCTCCTTGTTACGCGGAGCATCAGCTACTTTCGAGGCATACGAATCCATGTCGGTTATTCTTTGGTGAGGATGTCGATTAATAAAATAATAATGATGCAAAACTCACGAAAGTCAAAATTTTTCAAAAACACAAAGTTCCGATCGATAAAGTTCACTTAAACAACATAAATTTATATTCTATTACCCCGTGGATGCTATATGTAGCGGTTTCGGCTACCGTGATATGGTTTAAACTACTGTTTTCGCGCGTATAATTTGTATTACTGTTATGTTGTTATGTAAGTTGTTGTTTTTGTCCCTGATAAAATACTATTAATTGTTGGATTTCTAGTCCAAAGGTCGTTTAACGGGTTCGTAAGAATATAAATTACCAATTAATTTATAAAAAATAGTTTATTAAGATTTTCTAATATAATTTTTTAATTGATAGTTTTTACATAAATTTATTTGTTAATTTTGTTTCCTTTAATATTTTTTTTTATTTGAATATATTTATAAGATTTTGTATAATATTATTTAATTTTTTATTTTATTTAATATAATTTTGTTATATTTTAATTTAATTTATGTTATTCATATTTTATTGTTGAAATAATATTAAAATACTAATCAACCAAAGAGTTCAATATTAATGACATCTTTGTTGTTTGAATATCAGACAAAGAGTGTGTATATTTTTATAATATTTAATAAATCTAATTTAATTTTTGAAATGACGTCTTTGCTGATTTTATACTTGACAAAGAGTGTTCTTTTCAACCATCCTATCATTACGAGCTCTCCGATTCACTCATAAGATTACCATATAAGGTCACAAAAGACGCTCGTCCTCTGATTGGCTCAAAACCTGTCTCTCTCGCCATAATAATATAACTTATATACGTATTGGACAGAACGACAGTAGCGCGGTTAGATCTATTAAGGGTCGTTAGTCAATCAACTAGTGGTTTGAAACTAAACTATACGAAAAAAGCTTATAGATTTCACCAACAGGTGTCGACACTAATTCCGCGCTTCAGTTTAAATGCTTAAGGCCATACTGTCACAACACACGGTGTCAGTATCTTCGAAAGTAAGTGAATGGTGTTATTTTTATTTTTATCTTTGTCGTAGTTTTTCAGTTTTTTTAAACCTAAAATAAATTACTGTATACCGTTATAATTCATTGATGGATCTACCTTAGATGACATGGATAACGTGCACAGCAGTGGAATCGCGACTTTATTTTTTCATTTTTTTTTTTACTTTTTTATATAAAACAAAATTTTGCTCCATTTTTTTCTCTTTACTTTCTTGCTTTTTCTGTTTTTTCTATTATTATTTAATTTATTTTATATTTTCAATAATAAAAACTCATTTTGTGCCAAATAATTACTGTTCCATTTATTATGACTTGCCTGTAAATATTCCCCATTTTCAGGTGCTTGAATAATTCAACTTTTTGGGGCCAATGCCAAAAAAATTATATTCATTTGAAAGCTCATAGTATAAGCTATAAAAGCCTATAACCATTTGTTTTAATATTCCTTCATTGTAGAGTTAGGAATTTTTTTACAAAATTTGATTTTTCATGCTTTTTGGACTGCTGGTCGATTATTATTAATAACAGTTTTAAACTTTTGACTCTGGAAACTGCTGGGCCATGTAGTAGACACTCCAAAAAGTAATTCAGAATTTTTTGAGATTTTTTGGAAGCCTAGAAAACTTTGAAAATGCGACGGTTCCCTGAAAGACCCAGTGTACACACCGTGTTCTTGAAAATATAGTGTACACACGCCGGGTTAATATAACGTCCGTCAATTACGAACATTTTATACATTTATCTTTATCTATGCACTCAAGATGTATGACACGGTACATGCTACTAAAACTATCTAACTATATTCCATGTGCAAAATCGAATTTACTTCATATAATGCTTCTAATCTTGTATCAAATAAATCTTTTAGAACAATGTTATTGCAACATGAAAATTTATTAGGATAAAAACCATAAGTTTGGTATTAGTATAAATCTGGTTGATTTATTCATTCTTATTTATGTATAGATGATAAAATTACATTGTCTAGTAGACTGTGAACTCACAGTTAACCAGGGGAAATCTATCATCCAATATTAATCACAATAACTTACATTAATATTTATAGTTATCATACTACTACTATCATGAAACAAATCATATACCAATTCGACCGAATGATGCATATCGTCGGCTTAAAAAGAAAAGTGTCCAAGTCTATTTAAAAAAATTAAATTAAAATTAGCGTCTAAATGTAATATATTTAGAGGCTAATTTCATTTTTTTTTTAAATGGACTTAGGCACTTTTCTTTTTAAGCCGACGATATAGCCTCAGATGTAGTGCTCCTTGCCTAAAAAAAAAAGTATATTCCTCGTGATGTAAAAAAATATGCATTGTTTTATTTAGAACGAACTGTAGCTGAAGCCTGAAATATAGAAAAATAAAAATACAGGAGTTTTAATGTAAATATCATTTAAATTATAAAACATAAAAAAAAAACTTTTCGCTTCTAATTTCGGTTAATTCTGAAGCAGGTAGTCATTTTTTTGGATAGATTTATTGCATGAAAATCCTTAGGACCCTAGAGGACATTTTTAACCTCACGTTTATTTTTTCCAAAATCTCAATATTATTTGAGGAAAAGATCCGTTCAGCCGTTTATTTTAAACATTTTTTGGATCCCCAGGACCCTAGGAGGAAATTTTAACCTCACGTTAATTTTTTACTGGATCTCAATACTATTTGAGTAAAATTTAGTCAAGATTCGTCCAGCCGTTTCTTCTGGATCCCTTTTGGGACCCTAGAATCATAGGAATCAATTTTAATGTAACGTCCATTTTTTCCAGGATCGCAAGTCCAGCGGAATAATTTGACGAAATTCCAACTTTACGAAATTGACGAAATTTTGTTTACATGTACTACACAGTAGTCTAGTACATTACTTACAAGCTATTTGTATTGCTAATTTTACACATTATTATTATATTTATTATAAGATTGTTGTGTTTGTTGTATATGTAAAGAAAATTTTATCAGATTTGAAATTTTTAGTTTACAATTTGGAGGAGGTGTTTCACCCCCTAGAACTGTGTAAAAAAAATATATTTATAATATATTTATCGTTAGGTCTCTATGTAAACACAATATCGCTAATTTTTAAATTTTTAGGTACGCACTTGAAAGGGTGGTTTGAAAATTTGTGGATGCAAAAAATAATGTTATATTTATTACTAGAGCTCTTTATAGTATATGTAAACAAAATATTATAAATTTATAAATTTTTAAATACACATATGAAGGGGTAGTTTCAACCCCTAAAAATTTATAAATGAAAAAAGCCAAAAAATAATGTTATATTTTTATTACTAGAGCTCTATATAGTATATACAAACAAAATATCATCAATTTTTAAATTCTTATTTACACATATGAAGGGGTGGTTTCAACCCCTAAAAATTTGTAGATGCAAAAAATAATGTTATATTTATTATTAGAGCTCTGTAAACAAAATATCAATTTTTAAATTTTTTTAGTACACAGTTGAGGGGTGGTTTCAACCCTTAAAAATGTGTAAATGCAAAAAATAATGTTATATTTGTTACTAGACCTTTTTAAGGTACGTATAAACAAAATTTCATCGATTTTTAAATTTTTGTGTTCCAACTTTTAGGGGGTGGTTCACCCCTTAAAAACGTTTTTTAGCAGCAACTGATATTTTTTATGTTATTAGGTAGCCACCCTTTATATACTGACAAAGTTTCAGATTTTTTTGAATTTTCGACTTCTTGCCCTTTCCTTGTCAGTCGTACACACCGACAAAGTCACAAACTTTATTTCTTTATTATATTAGTATGATTAGCAACAATGACCACTGAGTACTACTTGATTTTAATATAAATAAAAATTTCATAGTTTTATTTTGATTTTTTTCCCATTTTTGTACGGGCTTGTTTCTTTCCTAAGGGCAAATGTGGATAGTCACCTCCACAAATCACCCAAAAGTAACTGTGGAATTCCCTTTCTTTTAATCTCAACTCCCTTATCAACTATTCATTAGTTTAAAAAAGAATCAAGTACCAAAGTAACAAAATATGCAAAGATATTTAGGTATATGACCGTATAAAACTGTAAATTTTTACCTAAAAGAGAAATAAATATTTATTCCGCCACAGAAGATAATATTTATATTTTCACTCCCGGAAAAACTCTTCATTAAAAATTAGCACCATTTGTTAAAATTTGTTTCTTTTAACAAAATTTCAAAATTAAATATACAAATAAAATTAATTTTATGTAAAACCAGGTAAGTATAACGTTTACATAACAATTTTTTAACCTAATTAATTATTTTAAAAAAATTCCAAACAAAACGGAAAATTCAATTTACGTAAATAAATATCAAACCAATCTACGACAAAACCATTTTCATTACAGATTCAAATCACATAATAGTAAACAAATATATACTGCGAGGTAAAAGTGGGTATTCCCCACGTACCCCACGCAAGCGTTAACGCAGTATATTTTTAAAAATCTATTTTACATAATAAAGGAAGAAATTTATTATTTAAATTACGCACTTTGTGTGGGTATATGTAGTAACGGTTTTGTGTGTGGTTTTGTATACATAAATAATTTATCCAAATGTTTTAACCTTGACACAGTATTATGTTTGTTTTCATTAGGTATTATAGTACACTATATGGCAAATTTGTGTATAGTATTGGTGGCGGTGCTGAAAACATAAAATTTGATCAAATTGCGTGTGTCATTTTTAATAATGAATACAATATTCAAATTTTGACAATGTCCTTCATTTCTATGCTTTACTCCTTCTTTTTTAAAATAACAAATAACTAACTTTTTTTTAGAATAACGAATTACAAAAATAATTTGTCACAAATTGTGAATGTTTTCTGTAATAAAATTGTTACATACTTCATTTGATTACAGCTGTACAGTAAGGTGTTTCATTTTTCCAAAGATGTGGTTTTCATATGACTTTGCTTACGCCCCGAGTCTCAGTGATGTAAAAGACATATATTCCAAAATTCAAGAAAACTGGATAATATTTAGGGGTTGCACACATTAATCACTTTTTTCTCTAACTAATGAAATTGCTAATATTGCAGTATTTTGTACTAATGGAATTCTCATGTACTAATATATAGATAATGTTGAAAGGAGTGTCTGAGAAGTGTGCTATAGCATAGAATCAAGTGGTCCTAACTTTTGGGAAGTTCCAAAATCTGTGGGCTTCATTTGACAAGGAGTCATATCGCGCGTACTCTTTCTCAACCTCGTATCTGAAAAGTCCCAATTTTTGGAGACACAAAAAAAACGTATTTAAATCTGTGTGTTCATCATTATGAACTTAAGATTTATGCTAATTACACCCTTTGATGTTGGCTACCTACATATATAAATATATATATATATATATATATATATATATATATATATATATATATATATATATATATATATATATATATATATATATATATAAGTATATATATAAATACAATATTTAATGTTTTTTGTGTGTCCTAAAACATGCAGTTTTTGATATACGAGGTTGAGAAAGAGTGCGCGCGATATACAACAATGCTGGATGAAGAAAATCGCATTCAAGATTTTCTAGAAGAATAACAAGTTGAAATGTTTAACTACATTCAAAATGTCTTAAAAAATGGAACTTATCCAAACGAAGACTACAAAAAATTATTACAACTCTCACTCCATGCCTCGGTGACTGGTCTAAAAACGACTTCAGTTCCAAGATCCCAGTGGCTCTATATCAAGCATGGTGGATGGTAAAGGCTAACTATGCACTTAAAATTGTCCTCTTCACTAAACTTCATTCAATTTCCAAAAAGCTGAATATTCTTTCATGATAATTAACTTTTTCGCGACGTGCTATTTTTCTATTAAGTATGCCCATAAGACGGGCAGTTTTCGAGGTTTGCGGAATCGTACGGTCTTCTAAAGTACAATATAAATTTGGAAATTATATACTTGTAAAAAAATACTTTTTAAAAAAAAAAAAAAAACTTCTTTGTTATAAGTCGGATAAATACGGTCTTCGACTATTTGTCACATTTTTTTATCACGGGAATATACGGTCTTTGGCGCGAAAAGGTTAAAGGAATTATACGTGTTTCACATTTTGTCAGTTTCATATAGATTCACTTTGGGCACGAAGCAATTGTGAGTCGATGGACTCCAAATAATGACTTGGATACGCTAGTTTCTGAGCACTTACTCAGATGTAGATATTAATAAGTGCTCTCATATTTGCTAATCATCTAAAACATCTTTCGTATTTGCTAGAAACAAACGCAAGATTATCTTTTGGATTTTTTGGACCGACGTTTTACTCAGACTGATAAGTAAAATATGACTAAAAATTTAGAAACCAAACCTACAAAGAAAAAGGAAATCAAACTATTAGAGCCATGTGCGGGTCTAATCGGTCAGGGACGAACCAAGATACATCAATCTGACACTATTTGCTATACAGGTAGGCCAGTTACATGTTATTTTCCTATACCCATTTTTCTTACTACAGCTTACTACGGGGAAGCCATCTCCGTAGTTACAAAAGTAAACAAACCTTTAATTACCATAGTAAATACCACAATTATACAGAAATTTTGTGATTTTCATATATTTTACCAGTGACGTTCAACTAGATAAAAAATATAATTTAAAAATGGAAAGCAGATTTTGGATTTAAATTACGTAAATATTCGCCAATCCCCCTTCATCAAGACAAAGTTAGTTATTTTCGATTTCCGAAAGAACACGTTTGTAAACATCTTTCTTTTATATGTACGTATATTATATAAACACATTTAGTTTTCAGTTTTTTAATAATTAGATTCTACGCCACTGAGTTATATATGCATTTAAAAACTGGGGCCAAGAAACTAGCGAATCTGGCTAACCTGTATAGTGCAATATACTAATCAAATGATCTTGGGGACGAACAACCAAAAAAACTCTTCTTTACAATACTTTTACAAAACTGATCAAAGTGTGCAACCTCTAAATATTAGCCAATCTTCTTGAAATTTGGCATATATATTTTTTATATCACTGAGACTTGGGGCATAAGCAAAGACTGCAAAAATTTTACATTTTATTTTTTTCCTTACAAAATGAAACACCCTACTGTACAGGTGATCACTTTTTCTCTGACGTTTCAATTTTCCAGAAAAAATTTATGATTTTACCTGAGTTTATCTGAAAAATTTTGCTAGACTTGATTATTTTTTTATTCATTTTGTTGGTTGAAAAAAGAAAATTTACTCGTACCCCGTCTGTAAGTTCATTTTTGTGGGTATGAATATATAAGAATTCTTGGCTTTCAGCCTTGGATTCTCAAACGGCATCCGAGATCACAAAAATAACACTCGATCCTCGGTCCTCGATAAATAATATACTATTGGTGTAACATTTATGTGTTCTCAGTAATATCTTTACCAAATTTTTAAAACATTTGAAGTTATTTCCTCAAAAATATATCATATAACAATGGTTTATACGCAGAAAAAAAAAGAAAGAAGAAACAAGTACCACTTGACTTTATCATAAGCAATAACATTTTAACCCACACTGTGTGTTTATTCATATGATACATCTTATCCAGTTTTTTAATGAAAAAGCTGAGCTGGAAAAACAGGAACAAAAATACTGTTGACACTGTGCGGAATAATTAATAATTTTTAATAAAAAGAATTTACTTTCCTAAAAGGTTTCGTTATCCTCACCCGTTACGTCTGCTTTACGCACACACACAAACACACCAATACACTCACGTACATTCACACACACATATTCACACAATATATTCATGAACATTAATGCATAAGTATATATAATAGTATGTTATATACCAAAGGACTAAAGTGTGAGTCTTAATCCCGAGTGTGAAGTTTGGTGCCAGAGGGCCTGTAAAGGCCCGAGGGCATCAAATCACACGAGGAATGAAAAAAAAAACACTTTAGTCCTGTGGTGTATATACTATTTTTTGCAATTCCAAATAATTTAAAATTATAAAAATTAAAAGAATTACTTAATTGTCATTCAAATTGTATGTAATAATATTCCATCAAGTATGCTTTGGATATAAATCAATCAAATTGTACAATATAATATAACTATTTGTCTTTATCTACAAGTTTGAATTTGTTTATTATTTTCAATTACCGAACAACGCTATTTAATTTAATTTTTTCTGTAAATTGTGCAATCTAGTCTCTTGGAACTAAAAGTGACACTTTAACTCCCTATTATGAGGGTCTAAGTCATGTCCTTTACCCCTGTAGCACACTGCAGCGAAAGCGAAACGGAAGCGAACGGGAACGAATTACAGACGAACAGCGAAACTTTTTCGAGCATGTATTTATATGACGCGATTCACACAGCTTGTGAAACGAAACCAGACCGAAATCAGTTTGTCGAGTGTTCGCATGAAATTTGTCCGCTGGTTCGTGCGAAATTTGTGTATTCGTTTCCACGGAATTGATTAATTATTATTGAATTCGGTAAAAAAAATAGTTCGATAGCTGGCTTAGTACAAGTTATAATATACATCAAATTAGTTTGATTCTTGGTATTATTAGTCTTCTCTCTACTTTAGTAATTTTCTCTTAAATGGATAATTTAATCGAAAAATTAATTATGTCGCTGAGAGAACGACCATACTTGTACGATAGGTACAGCTTCATCTCCAACCTGTTCTTCGGTGGTGCCCAAGCCACTGTCATTATACATGATAAATAAATGTTTTTCTACTCCTGTTGAAGAACACACTCATTATATATCTATTAATTGTTGAGAAAGTTAAGCATTATTCAAAGGTGTGGAGGGATGGTCATTACTCAATACCTTTTTGACAATGAAATCACAGTATTAACCATTATTCAATGGGTTTGCGTTTGTTTTATGAATGATGTATGTATCAAGTTTTAATTTATGTTGTGTAGTAACGTCCAAGTAAACAAAGTAGTTTATATTTTGTTTTGATCGTTTTATACATATTATACAAACATTTCATGAAATTAGAAATAGATTAAAAATTTGATTTAAAATTTATATTCAATTTTATTTAAAATCAAAAAGGAAAAAAGTCGTAGAAAAATATTGTATTCTACTCGCTTACTATGGATATTACTCACTCAGACGCATTACGATACTCGCCTCGCAAGCTCGGCGCAATTTCATCTTCGTGAGTAATAGCTATCGTTACTAGCTCGTTGAATAATATACTATAAAATTTTATTTTTTATATTACAAATTACAATGATTTTAATAGCGTAACTAGACAACAGAGCGTTTTGACAACCAAAACTACATGGTTCCGATTCGCATCCATTCTGCTATTTAGACAGGGCTACTACGCGAAAGCATATAATTATGTATATTAATGAGATAAAAGTGTATACGTGTTTTTATTTTTTATTTTTGAGATTCATTGGTAGGTATTATTTTATTGTGCTTTGTAAAATTGGATAATTGGAAACCCTCTTTCTGGATACATAATACGTTTCAAAGTCATTAAGAACGATCATAGAAAGTAACGCCTACGAAAAAATTTTAGCTCATAAAAAAAGGTTAAATGTAAAGATTTAAAAATTTAAACTCTGTTTGTCTGTTTAGTAATATTGTAATATATTACTTTGAGAAATAATAAATTATTTTTTCTTCCTTTTTAGAAAAATGTTAATTAATTTTTGTTGCTATGTAATTTATTATTTTTAATTTCATTTTTTTTTTTTTAATTCTCACAGTAATCCTTTTTTGTATTTAATACATTTTATGTAAATATTTGTTAAAGATAGAATACATATATGTATATGTTACGTTGCAAATATTAAATTTTCTTTTAATAAATCAACAAAACGATTTTTGGGATTATTTAAAAAAAAAAAAAAAGGAAAGAAAAATATGTACATGAATAATGCATAAGTAGGTATGCTTAATTTGAATTAATGAAATACTTTAATAACAATATTTTTGCTTTTTATATATAAAAAAATTCATATGTCTATTCGTAAAAATAAATAATATCATTGCCTTTCTACATACATGTATAATAGACTCATAAATAAGTTTAGACTTTAGACTAGGAGTTCCCAAAATTTTGCGTCGACAGGCCAAATTGTAAATACACAAAAAAAGTGCGTTTGTTTACCTAAACTCCATTAAACAAATTATTTACTTATAATAGTGTTGCTCAAGTGATCTCAAGTCGGACGATGCCAGAAAAAATTTTGATCGATTCCTATTTTAGTGTACAAATTTGAAATTGGGGTATAGCTTAACAGAAAAGTCACATCCGGAAAAGAAGTCGTATTTTTTGAACGAACTTGGCTAATTTTAGAGGAAAAATGAAAATTTTGCACGCAAATTACTCAAATTTTACCAGCAAATCTGATTCATTTCATTTTTAGAGCCATTAGTTTAAAAAAAATTGGACTTGATGGCGTCATCGCATATATCAAATATTTTTAAAAGTTCTACAACCATAATTGAAAAAAATTGGGAAAAATTAGGTCCTGTGAAGTTGGCACACCGAATGTGAAAACTTTAAATTTTTTTTAGAGTTCTGGCATCCTTAAGAATAGTTCTAGAGTTCCCTATACATATTTTAAATAGTTCTGATGATTTAGTATCAAAAAATCAACTTTAAAAATTAGGTGTGCCAACTTCACGCAGCGCACCGAGTCGTAAAAATTAATTATTTTTTTAGAGTTCTGGCATCCTTATAAATAGTTCTAGAGTTCCCTATACATATTTCAAATAGTTCCGATGATTTAGTACCAAAAAATCAACTTTAAAATTAGGTGTGCCAACTTCACGCAGCGCACCGAATCGTAAAAATTAATTATTTTTTTAGAGTTCTGGCATCCTTATAAATAGTTCTAGAGTTCCTTATACATATTTTAAATAGTTCCGATGATTAAGTACCAAAAAATTAATTTCAAAAATTAGATGTGCCAACTTCACGCAGTGCACCGAATCGTAAAAATCAATTATTATTTTAGAGTTCTAGCATCCTTATGAATAGTTCTAGAGTTCCCTATACATATTTTAAATAGTTTCGATGATTAAGTACCAAAAAATTAACTTCCGCTAGCTAATATAGTTATTAGCTAGTAATAGTATGTTAGTATAGCTTAATAATAATTCTAGAGTTCTCTACCAAAAATATCAATAGTTCTGATAATTAGGAGTATAAAATCGGTTTTTGAAAATCGAATATGTGACAATGAAATTTTATGTGAAGTTTTTTTACAAGTTCTGGTTGGTCTAATGAGAGTTCTGAATGATGCTCCCAGAGTTCTATAGAAAGACGCTGTGACGCTTGAGTATAAAATAATTAATTTGAAAGTTAACTATATTTTTAACAGTCAAAATTTAACGGTTCTGAGAAGTTGGCACACCGAATGTCAGAATTTTCAATTTTTTTTTAGAGTTGTGGCATCCTTATAATTAGTTCTAGAGTTTCCTACATATATCTTAAATAGTTCCGATGATTAATGCCGGAAAAATTCATTTTTTACCAAAAGCTTCTAACATACAAATATTGATTTTTGTACTGGTAGTTCACATAATTCTGAGTAGACAATTGGTTTTTGAAATTCTGATATTAATTTTTTATGTGGAAATCCTTTTTTACAGGTTTTGGTTAATTTAGTATGAGTTCTAAATAGCGCTTCAAAAGTTCTGCAGAAAAGTAATGTGACTTTTTCCTGTAAGATAATTATTTTTTAAAATAACGCTATTTTTAAATAAATAAATGTTCTTTGAATAAAAATTGTTTTTTGAGTTCTGGCCAATTCTGTATAAAACTCCAAGAATTCTATAAAAAAGCATTAGAACTTTTTTTTTTTAATTTAGTTATATCTTAAAGTCAATTTTAACAAAAATCTAAATATAGTGAATTTTGTTGTTTTTTAAGATTCTTAGGATTAATTTGGTTGTTTGGAGAGATATTTAAAATTTGAAAATGACCTAAATAAATACTAATACTAATACATTATAATAATTTATAAACTTTAGTTATAAATCAGTGACAATATATGGGTCGACCCAATATATGTCACAAATATTTATGACAGGATATCTTCTGTGTGTATAGTAAATTTTTTTTAAGAAATTGTTTTATTTTAACCTATTAGGCTATTGTAATATTTTCTTTTTTTACAAAAAAACATATGTAACCTAAACTATGAATGTATTTTTGTTTGTAGTCTAATACTGATAAACAATAAATTGCTTGATATATGACAGTGGTTCACTATGGGGTAGCCTAATGTTTTTTAAGCCTTTTTTTACTCTTTTATTTTTTAAATATGAATCTATGAAACTCCGTAATTAACTGGTATGTAGTCCAGGAGCGTAGGATTTTAATTTTTTTTAAATATGTGTACCTACCTATAATTTATATATTAATTTTATGTAGATAAAAAACTATCATAATGAATATTTCTAAGACAATATTTTATTGAGTGCTGAGAAATAAGCTCCGATTTCGTATCTTGTATTACCTATGTATATCCTTTTATCGCTAACAAAATGAGCGCAATTAATCAGTTTGTACGATTCGAAAAATCATTGTTTACAAATCTTGGAATGTATGAGAAATATAGTAAGATTTGAAATGAAAACACTATTTCCCAGAAAAAATTTGATTATTGGATACTTGCTATTCGTCAGCTCTGGTTACGCCAAAACATTTTGTCAATGTTTTGTATTCTTAATGGCCACCCGCTCCTGAACTAATAAATACTTTTAACGATGTCCAGTAATTTGTTCAATTTAAAAAAAATGAGGTGATGGAAGTGGACCAAAATTGCATTTTTCCCTATATATATGTACATGCATAGAAGATTCTAATAGTATTTTTCTATAACGTTTTTCTATTTGCATTTCAAGTTTTTGTTAACAATTTATCGTATTTTGTTCTTTTTCTGTTTTTCTTTAATTGTTGTTTTTTTTTAAAACTTATTTAGTGTGTAAAGTTTTGGGTGATATTTTTGAAAAATAAAAGTTCGGTCACCAAAATCGACGTAAGTACAATTTTTCTTTTTCTTTTTTTTTTTTTTTTTAAAAAACAGTGGTTATTATTTTATTAGTAGAGGAGTCCACCCTCTTATGCAATTAATTGCATAAATATATGTGGAGTTTATTTTCAAAAAGCAATTTCTAAAGCAGCTTCCACATTCTCGCCGAGGTTGGACGAGTCGAGAATGTAGAGGGTCATTTCGTTGTGCTTCGCGGTTGGTGTTTCAATGCTATTCTTATGCCTCGGCCAACCTCGCGAGGAACTACTTCGTCCAACTTCGGCGAGAATGTGGAAGCTGCTTAAGAAAAAACTGATTTTCAGATTAATATGTAATAAAGTAAAGTTATATATATATAATATAGTAAAGTTTATTTAGAAAGCCATTATTCTAAACGGAAATCTTTTTCTAAAACTGACTACAAAGTACCTAAAACAGGCATCAAATTTTATTTTCAAAAATAAATATCTGAATAAAAATAGCTTCCCAATAAAAATTTTTCCCAATAGAAATTCAACCCAATTCAATTATATTACACCCCTCCTATATATGTTTCTTACCCATAAATTCTCATCATTTATTTTGTCATTCTACTCTGAGGATGGCCGAAAGGGCTGAGAACGCGTTCAGTAAAAATGATTTTAATTTCGTGAAATAGACAAAGTAATTTGAACTTCAAATATTTTCAATAAAGTAAATATTTTACTTAGTAAAAAAATCACGTTTATTTTTTAATTGTGACAATTGTTTCAAGCTTAAAAGCCCATTTTCAAACAAAGTAAAATGACTTTATTTATATGAAGGTAGAAAAAATTTTTAAAATTTAATTTTCACAATTTTTAGAAATCCCTAACAAAAAAGAAAAAAAAATTACGAAAATCAAGTTGAAGATGAAAAAAAAACGGCAGAATGTGACTGCATTGGGGAAGAGTGTGGGATTAAAATTTGACGTAATACTAATTGGGTGGTAAAAATATGGAATATTATTTATTATTAAAAGCTTTTATTTAATTTGCTATGTTAGTATGTTGGTTTAGATCAAATCTAGGAATCAAAATTTAGACAGGTTCTAATTGAGCTAGAGGTTTCAAATTTTGCATACGTATTTAACCTTGATGACAATGCAATATTGTATAATTAGTTATTCTCTAATTCGTCCCAAGCCAAAATTGTTGATTTTTAGTCCTATGCAACTTTTTGACATTTCGAATTATCAAATATTGTCCATTGATTTTACATTGCAATTTTTTGTTTCCGTAGTTATGTCTGATTAGGGTAAATTAACCGATTAAAATATATGTAAAAAAATTACTCCTTTAATTTTTTTTTTTAAATTAATTGTAATCAGACTAAAAAGTAGAAAATAAAATAAAGCAAAAAAATGTTTTTTAAGAAAAAGTTTTTATTTAAAAATGGGCTAAAAATAAAAAAAATAAAATAACTTTTGAGTGAAGTTTGAAGCAATATGCAACATAATTTATAAAAGCTTGAGGCGTTTAATTAAATTTGGTAACTACTGAAAAGTAAAAATATAGTAACTTTAATTAAAAAATGCGATTTTTCCGGCATTAATCATCGAAACTATTTAAAATATGTATAAGGAACTCTAGAAATATTCATAAGGATGTCAGAACTCATCAGAAAATATTTGATTTTTACAATTCGGTGCGCTGCGTGAAGTTGGCACACTTAATTTTTTAAGTTGATTTTTTTGACATTTGAAAGTTTTGACATTCAGTGTGCCAACTCCACAGAACCGTTAACTTTTGAAAGTTAAAAATAGTGTAGTTCAAAGTAATTATTTTATACGCAAGCGTCACAGCGTTTTTCTGTAGAACTCTTGGAGCATCATTCAGAACTCTCACTAGACCAATCAGAACATAAAAAATGTTATATAAAATTTCATTTTAACGCACATTTAAGTTTATTTTTTGGTATTTAATCATCGGAACTATTTGAAATATGTGTAGGGAACTCTAGAACTATTCATAAGGATGCTAGAACTCTAAAATAATAATTAATTTTTACGATTCGGTGCACTGCGTGAAGTTGGCACATCTAATTTTTGAAATTAATTTTTTGGTACTTAATCATCGGAACTATTTAAAATATGTATAGGGAACTCTAGAACTATTTATAAGGATGCCAGAACTCTAAAAAAATAATTGATTTTTACGATTCGGTGCGCTGCGTGAAGTTGGCACACCTAATTTTTGAATTTGATTTTTGGGTACTAAATCATCGGAACTATTTAAAATATGTATAGGGAACTCTAGAACTATTCATAAGGATGCTAGAACTCTAAAATAAAAATTGATTTTTACGATTCAGTGCACTGCGTGAAGTTGGCACATCTAATTTTTGAAATTAATTTTTTGGTACTTAATCATCGGAACTATTTAAAATATGTATAAGGAACTCTAGAACTATTTATAAGGATGCCAGACTCTAAAAAAATAATTGATTTTTACGATTCGGTGCGCTGCGTGAAGTTGGCACACCTAATTTTAAAGTTGATTTTTTGGTACTAAATCATCGGAACTATTTGAAATATGTATAGGGAACTCTAGAACTATTTATAAGGATGCCAGAACTCTAAAAAAATAATTAATTTTTACGACTCGGTGCGCTGCGTGAAGTTGGCACACCTAATTTTTAAAGTTGATTTTTTGGTACTAAATCATCAGAACTATTTAAAATATGTATAGGGAACTCTAGAACTATTCTTAAGGATGCCAGAACTCTAAAAAAAATTTAAAGTTCTCACATTCGGTGTGCCAACTTCACAGGACCGAAAAATTACTAGCATAATAGAAAAAACTGAACACCACAGATATAATCTATGTAATGACAGGATATATTGCGTATGAAATTTATTCATCCGATAAATCTTTAACTATATATTTGTCAGATTTTGTTGGTTTTTCTGAAAAGAGGTAGATTATCTTTGCAACTTTAAAATTGCAGGCAATCTGAGATTCCCAGTTTGGAAACCCCTGTTTTAAACAATACAGACATATGTTTATATACGACTTATGTATACATATTCGAAATTTATGAAAATTTATAATAGAATGTAATATTAAAGTTTGAAAGTAAACAAGTAGGAATATTTATTCAGAACTCGAAACTTACAAGAATAGATGATATATTCAACGTACGTACATACATTATATAGCAACCGTCAATACGTATATTACATTTCATTCACGGAATTTAAATGAAATTTAAGTATTTTAAAGTAATTAAAACAAATATATTGCTTTGCAAACAACCAAATGCATTTAAATAAATGCATATTTTCATCAAACAAAATATATTGGAATGAGCAATTACAAACAACTAAGGCAAATGATTGTGATTAATGAATATCTTTCTTCAATACATTTTCATGACTACAGTATACAGGAACAGTATACACTGTCTGATTGCTACAAGCTTACACTAACATCTGCACTGGGCCGAATGCAGCTTTCAAATTGGGAAGGAATCACATTATTTAATATCTTCATAATGCTATTTCTAAATTTTTGTTAGAGAGCCAATGAGAAGTGTCCATGGCGCGGCAGGAATGGAGAATCGACCAGATTACAAAATGTCTAGTCATATAATTGTTCAGTCATATTCTAAATTCATGATGTTTTCCAATACGGTTACATACTTCACCATATTGCAAAAATGTATATTGTATCTGTTTGAAAATGATATTTTACAATAATCGATTTTTTGAAAATATAATTGCAATACTCATTTTTTGACAAAAGGTAACATAATAATGTACTCCAACTATAAATAATTACCATTTGCCCGAAAGTGAGCTATTGATGGTGCTTCTCCTTAATTTTATCAATATATGAATTTTTTCAGATTTAGTAAAAATTTCCTAATCTTTCCACTATTCGCAAGGCCAGATCGGGGGGGGGGGGGGGGCACGTGCCACCTGCAAGTTTTTAGGGGAGCCAAAAACGCAAGTTGAGGGGTGAATTGGAAACAGTGAATTGTGTTTTTTCTTTTTTGCTCGTCCCTTGCTTTTTGCAGGGAAAAATTTAAAAAATATCGATGTGCTAAAATGTTTGATTTGTCGTTTTTCTCGGGGAGGGTGCCAACAACAAAGTTTGCTCCCCCCCTCGTAATAACTGTAGGTCCGGCTCTGAGTATTCGTATTGAGTTCTAGTATTTTCCTAAACTGTAACGCCGAACATTAAAAAATAATAATTACCAAATTTTCTTTAAAATCACTGCTTTCATTAATATTTAATATAGCCAGGAAGATTAATAAAAATATGTGGACATGCTGCACGGAGAGAAAATTCCTATAAAAATTACTGTGCTCAGCACTACAATCGACGTGTAAAAGGCGAACATATTCAATTCTGTAAGGTAAAAATATAAAGATTATAATTAATCATAAAAAATTTAAAGGATGGAATGTTCTTTTCGTAATATTATCTCCGTAAAATTTGTAAAACAGCACAGTAAAAAGTTCCATTACCGACAAAAAAATAATTTTTAATTGTTTTTATTAAAAAAATTACCATACTAACATGCTAATAATACATAGAAAGAAAAAAAACAGAAAGAAGGTTGGTTGTGTTGGGAACGCTGTAATGAAATGTACCTCACTGAGCGAGTTACATGCGAACCATAGGTGTGGACTGTGAAAGAAACTTTGTCAGACAGTTCGCACCAAGCACCTTGATTTATCATTGTGTTACAAGCAGCTAGCACAGCTAGTAGTCAGTTTCTTTTACACTCTCTTAGGACGATGTCATCGTTTAATTCATCTTTTTGTTATTTACCTATCTTTAGTATATGTATTAGAATATATTGTTGGCAATCATTTTTGTATACATGTTTTTACAGGTACAGTGCAACCAACATAAGGTCGCGAGTCAGATGCGCAAATGAAAGAGTAAGACAACCAGAATTAAACTATAATATATATGCATAAGAGTGTGATAAAAGTTG
This sequence comes from Brachynemurus nebulosus, assembly GCA_035578155.1. Classification (NCBI taxonomy): domain Eukaryota; kingdom Metazoa; phylum Arthropoda; class Insecta; order Neuroptera; family Myrmeleontidae; genus Brachynemurus; species Brachynemurus nebulosus. The sequence goes on along the minus strand of JAPWDM010000008.1, from coordinate 38,149,072 downwards.
TGTTAGCACCACATTAAATTTTACCATGCTAGCACATATTTTTTATTTTGGTCGTCGATCGCGCACGGATTATAGGGGAGCATGGTAATTTTTCTGAAATTTTCTCTACAAAAATTATAGGATTTTTCTCTCCGTGTGGACAAAAGTACCAATTTTTTTTTACTAACTACCCATACCCTAAGCTTCAAATTTTGGGTAGGATCCACTTAACCCTATCAGCCACATGGCGACCATTTTGAAATGTGCAATTTTTATGATACTTGGTATAAAAATGAAATGTCACACAGCTTAGGTTAAGCCCACAAACCAAAAAGATTGAATGATGCAAAGGGGGTTTATAGGAGCTTTTTTCCCGCCAAAATATTTTTTCATTTTTTACAAAAATGTAAATTTAAAAATAACTAATCGATAACCATTAGCCATGGATACATTAAAAAAATCTTCTTGACATATGCAGCTGCAATGTTCTGTGCACTTCTAATCTTTCTTTTTACATAAGCAGCTTCCACTACAATCATTCTTACAATTTTACAAGTTACAAGTTCGCTGCAGGCTTCCGATGCAACAAGTAATCTAATTTAAAATGCAACCCATGTTTGAGTAGCTTCATTAAGGGAGTCTTCTTATTTTTTGACCAAAAAAATCGCAATTTTCAATCATTTTGTTCTCAGTGATTTTATAACTACAGGTACATTTCTTTCCTTATATTAATTATTAGACAAACATTTAAAATTACAAATTTTTTTTTGCTTTTCCCTCATTTTTATTATAAAGGGCGTTAAAGTGGAGGTCGCAAAAAGAGGGTGAAACTGTAACACCGATAAATTCGGTACAAGACATTTAAAACAAAATTTTCAAACGGAATTTTATTACAAATTGTGTTCTCCAATGTGCAAATTAGAATAAAGTCAAAATTCTAAAAATTTTAACTATGGCGCGCCTTTAGAAAAAAATCAAGTTTTAGGGCATAAAAATGCATCTACGGGGGCGATAAATTTTGAGCAAATGCATATTAAGACTACGATTTTAGTTTGCATACTGGGCAATGCATTAATGAATACAGTAAATCAAGATTTCGTTTCATAAGTTAACTACTTTTTGAGATATCAGTATTACAACATTGAAAAAAGTTATTTCGCGGAAACTCCGCGTGTGCCAAAAAACATCCCCTTTTTCTTACTTCGGTCCAAGACATTTAAAACAAAATTTTCAAACGGAATTTTATTACAAATTGTGTTCTCCAATGTGCAAATTAGAATAAAGTCAAAATTCTAAAAATTTTAACTATGGCGCGCCTTTAGAAAAAAATCACGTTTTAGGGCATAAAAACGCATCTACGGGGGCGATAAATTTTGAGCAAATGCATGTTAAGACTACGATTTTAGTTTGCATACTGGGCAATGCATTAATGAATACAGTAAATCAAGATTTAGTTTCATAAGTTAACTACTTTTTGCGATGTCAGTATTACAACATTGAAAAAAGTTATTTCGCGGAAACTCCGCGCGTGCCAAAAAACATCCTCTTTTTCTTACTTCGTTTACAAATTATAATTATGTAAATATCTCCGGAACCGTTAGGAATTTTCATTCAACTTTATTTTTACGTTTTCCATTAAAATGATAAAAAAAATCGATTTACTTTGTACTTTGATATTTTGATTTATTTATTTTACAAAGCACTTTGATTTATTTAAAATGAAATTTAATACAACATAAGGCCTTTTTAAAAACATAATAACTCAGAAGTTAAATTAAGCTCAATACACAATACTGGTATGACTTCAGCAGTTGGGGTAAAAATTTAATTTTTTTTTTAAATATCTCGAAAACGGTATGACGGTAAAAAGTTTGAATTAGCCATATTGCTATATTTAAAGAGCTAGTTATTGATATGAAATGTAATTTAAAATTACATCAACACAGATGGTTGTGGATTAAAATTTGGGAGTTAATTTTTCAAAAAGAGAGTAAAAAATGAAATAAGTATATTAAAATTTTGTTTACAGATTTCAAACCTATGTAAAAATATCTAGTTGACCTATTTTTGCCTAATTTTCTAATATTAAGTTTAATAGTTGGTTAATTAGAGAGTAACCGGATCGACATAATCGTACTATTCGAGCAATTCAAGAACTTCTTCATGAAAAGTAGTAGGCCCGGCTTTGTAAAATAATTAATAATTAAATGTTAAAAATGACGAACTAACAAAATGTATGTATTGAAGTAGCAGATAACATTAATATATGTTTTTTGATTAGCTGATTTAAAATGAATAATTTCACACAACTTTCTGCGAACTGACGAAATACTTTCGCGGACCGGCGGTTGAAAAACACTGGTGTAGATAGTGACCGATATAGATGTACCAAAACAGCAATTTTTAAGAAAGCCAACGACGCGACGTCGCAGGCACATTTAGCAAATATATTTACTTGTCAATAACATTAAAGGTTCCTGGAGGACATTACCCAAGATGGCCGCCTTGTAGGTGATGGAATTGAGTGGATCCTACTCAAAATTTAAAGACTAGAACTTAACCAATATGTAGACCAAAATTGGTGCTTTTGTCAAGCGTGTCCACATCTAGCCAATATTTTGCATTAATCTGCCTAACTAATATTATGTAATTATAATTTAATAGTAATAAAATATTTGACATCTAATAAAGTCATAACTACCATGATCAGCTTCCTGTATCCGCACTTTTGTGTATGTTCTTCGTATAAACAGTATAATTGTTAACGGCCTAAAAGTACTGACATTATTTTAAGAACACATTTTCGTAAATGTATGTTTTTTAGTCTCTCACATACTCCCAGCAAGATAAAAAATTGACTATTGAGTTAATTTTCCTATCCCATATGGAACAGACTAATTTTGATTCCAGTACCTTGTTCTTTATTTTTACCGTTTCAAAATCCATTTTCTTTTTTCGAATTGGCCGGAAAATCCTAAAATATAATATGCTCATATTCATCCCGCGTTTCCTATATACACTCGATTTTACTATATATTGTTTGTAACTAATTTTAATTGCTTTTTACAGTTAATAAGGTTTACAAACATTTTATTTATTATATTTTACCCAACACTGCTGTATACCACAATAAAGTGTAACGCAATGTTAAACTCAACAGGGATTATTTGTGATTAAGTTATCTCGAAACAAGTTCTACCGCTAATACATTCAAACAATGTACACTCCCTAATTCAATACCTTATAACAGTTATAATAATGGCACGCATTATACAGATTCAAAACAATATCAACTTAAATCCTTTTAAGTTTCTACTTTGTCATTTTCCACGTATCAAAAAAAAATTTTTAAAAATCATAAAGTAATTTAATAACTAAAAAAATCAGCCTGTACATAATAAGTACGTTATTTAATATTTAAAAAAAATGTTTCTGACGGAAAATAGGTCAAATTGAAATTATTTAATACCCTTTTTTATTAAATTGCCTTTTCCTTTTCGCTAAAATGAAAATAGTTTTTTTTTACATTTTACAACAATAGAAATATTTATTATGTGTAACAAAACAACAAAACGGGAACTTCATAAATCAATGTCTTCGTATTATTTACAAGTTTAAAAGTAACTAGCGCCACTGCTGACACTTATACAAAGTGTTTACATTTAAATAATTAAATTTGTATAAAAATAAAAATTGGCAGGATGTTTTTAGCGTTAAAGAAGTTTATGCGAACTTGTCTTTGGGATCACCTACCATCCTACCTACCAAGGATCACCTATCAAACCTACTATTAGGATCTGTCGAATGACGGTATGACATCTGGTGTTGAAAAATCAGACTATTCTTAAAGTGCATTTGATCAAATGTCATTTATGAGCTGAATTTTGTAGATCTGAAAATACATACAATTGATTTGATTTGTCCATTCATTTACAATTTTCCAATTATTTTATGACGTTTGCTATATATTTAAACTTGATGTTTGTATACTCTAAATTTTATAATATTCACTAACTCATTCACGCATTTTTTCATATTTTTACCACATTTTAACTGTTTTACAGCTATGTAAAATTTTCTCTTCTTCAACAAAATTCCTTTGCTTCGAACTTGTGTCAACCCAAATACAAACAGTTCCAATATTTATCATTTTTTCATAATATAGCACTGATTACTATACATATATAAAACTAATACTAATCCACTTTTTCGTCAACCATTTTTCTAAAACTTCACCTATTTGACAAATCCCAATACAATACTTTGAAGATAGATGTTTATATTAATGATATTTTTTCAAATTACAATTTGAATTTATTGTCAGAATGTTAACTGTCAATTTTGACAGTTAATCCCTCCGGTGGGGTCGCGAAAAATATTTGGGGAATTGCAGAAACAATTGATTACACATCACATTCCCATTTTCTACACATTTCTATTGATTTGGAGGTCGTTTGAAATTGTTACGTGCAGAAGAGGATTGCGGACCAAAAAATTTGATAACCGCTCAATTGTAGATTTGTTTTCTTAAAATATTTTGCTCCAGATGGGACTAACTTTCTTAATTTTAATAATATAAAAGTTAAAATTACCAAAAGTCTTTTCCAATTATCTCATTTATAATTTTTAGTAAACTTTTTATTAACTGCATGTTTAAAAAATTATAACAAATCATTGATTTTCTCAGTCAAATTCCAATGCTATTTGTTAATTAACTTTTGATTCGTGTGATGGAATTGTGAAATTATCTTATTGTATAGTCATATCAGTGAAAACTTGACTTTGATGTTTGTAATTTTGTATATTAAATCGTAGCAATATGTACAATAATTATTAATTCACTAAACTAACAATAATGAAATAGAAACCAAGCACTGTAAGCACGTATCATTTTCATCATCCATTGTATAATTGATTTATTTCACTTAATTAAATTACAGTTTGCTCATTTTCGAATATATATCACACCATAGTAAATATGTATATTTAAATAAACTGTAAAATTAATGCCAGTAACCTTACTGAAGCACATTAATTCATCTTTCAGTAGAAATACTGAAGTGAATTGCTTCATAAATACAATAGTCCGTATATTATACCTAATAGAACAGTTCTTTCTATAGACATGAAAGAATTCTAGTCAAAAAATATATTTATTTTTCTAATCTTAATTTAATTTAATCTTATTCTTTATAATCGCTGATAATATTAATGTACGAGTATATAAACAAACTATGACCTCACAAATATCAAAGGAAATTTTCTACTAGAAACACTTTATATATTTTCTGTGTTTCTGTATTTTTATACTGCGAACTCAACCTTGAACGTCTAAGTTTGGAGAAAAAGTTTCTCACTTAAATTAAACGTTAAGAAAAATTAAATAAGCTACCAAAAAATGTTTCCTTTTAGTAAATTAACAACATCAGTAGAAACCACAAAAATTATTTTCTTTTTTATTATAAGAAATCATAATGAAATAACATATTAAAGCATAGAAAGATATCCGAATTCCATGAATAGTTTTTCTTTTTATAAATAAAATACGCATGCCGCAGCATCTGCGTAACACTGCAAATTTTCGGTTACAAAAATTACTTTTTCTCAAAAACCGTCTTACATAGAATAATGATTCAAAAAATATATCTTATATGATTTTTTCGCTCTTGTCCAAAGAGTAAAAAAATGCGGAAAACTTCAAAATTTTGGTAAGTTTTTGCCAAAAAAAAATTTTTTTTAAATTTTGGGCACCGAACGTGTTTGGTTGAAGAACGCATCCAAGGATTGGGGACTTCGAACGTTTTCACCAAATTTCGTAAAAATTGAATATTTCGGTCGAGAGTTATCGTCACAGACCAATGAACATATTATATATTATATTATATAGACTAATTATATAAATGTATAATTGAGGCAGTCAGTTACGACCAAGTTCCGACCTAATAGTATTCTGCAATATAGTAATCAGTGCAATAACCGATTGTATCCGTAGTAACGTTTTCAAAATTGTCCAAATATAATATTGATAATAAAATTTTACTTTTTTGAGAAAAAACTACAAAATTTTGAAAGAAAAAAAGTTTCTTTATTTTCAAAATAAATACGTATACAAATTATGTCTTGCAACAATTATAGTCGCATTTGCTCAAAAATTGACATTATATTATTATATTCATTAAATCTCACCCGTCTCACCCTGTTACCTGCTTCAAGAAAAATGCCTAAAAACTGGCTTTACGCTTTATCTAGTAGTGTAATATAATAGTGTTCATTGGTCGGTGATTATCGTACAGACACTTATACTTTATGGCACATCAAAACATTTCGGATCTAAATTCCATGGAACGAACAGAAAACTTTTAAGAAATTAGTGCATTGAATAATGTTAGGTATATAATTTCATTACTGCAGTGTAGTAGCAACACATATGCACCTGCTCAATTGTTTGTTATTATTTAACTTTAGGATAGGCTATAGTTTTTCTCTGTTCGTTGCATTAAACTGGATCCGGAATGCTTTGCTGAGCTGCAGTGAACACACACAGGTATACATATAGTCTAAGAGCTGGCTACATAGAAAAGCTTGTTATCGCTACATGGCTGATTTTTCTGTAAAAGGATCATTTTTTGTAGCCAAGTTCAAATAATCTTGTCTGTCAGCGCAATCCCGTGGCTTAATGCAGGAATGGCCGCTTAAATAGTTAAATTTCAATATTAAAAATTTTATAAGATGCGTGGGTTATAACTATAGAAACAGTTTTTATTTTCAAATTATTATTATTTTCAATTTATTATTTTTTATTAATTTTTTTCAACATTATTCATCAATTTTTTCAGTTGAAAAAGTAACTTACTCATACTCGGTTCGTAGGTTTATTTTTGGGGCCATGGATGCTTACGAATTCTCGGCTTTTAGCCTGGGTTTCCCGAACTGCATCCGAGGCAACAAAAATAACACTTACGGTCCTTGCCATATTACTTGGCATTATAATTATATACTATTATTGCATCTGAAAAGTACCTGTTAAAGTTACAATATTGTCTGTTGAAGGATCATCATTATATTCATCAAAAAAAAAAAAAAAAAATTCAGTATAACATTCAATCAATCGACATGCAAGTCTGTGATGAATTTATTATTTCACAATCTTACGCCACTTTCTCGCTGTCTGCTGTCACTTTCGTCACTAAAAAACTCTCTGCCAACAATTTTCCGCGTTTTCTAAGAATAAATTGAAAATAATAATAATAGTAATAATTTGAAAATAAAAACTGTTTCCATAGTTATAACACATGCATCTTATAAAATTTTTAATATCGAAATTTAACTATTTAAGCGGCCGTTCCTGCGTTAAGCAACGGGATTGCGCTGGCAGACAAGATTATTTGAATTTGGCTACAAAAATTGATTCTTTTACAAAAAAAATCAGCCATGTAGCGATAACAAGCTTTTTTATGTAGCCAGCTCTCAATCTAATAGTTTAAACTACAGTGACTGTATAATATTCTTTATAACAGTGTGGCCATTGGAACCATATCCGCCATATTCAGGCCAAATTTGAAGTGAGTAACCGTAGTAACAGAATAAACAAGGTATACAAATTCAATGCATTTGGCCTGTTAATAGCGTCAACCAATAAAACACTAGACCTACTAATGGCCACACTGTTATCAAGTATATTATAAAGTCACTGTAGTTTAAACATACATATTTACATACATATATCAATTTTAATGAATATTATTTTCGAAACCACAGAACAAATTTCTATAACAGTCCTGCTGGACTCGAGTTTCAGCACGACACCGGCTGTAATAGCACAATTTTTGTACGGAAATTTGCAAGAATTTAAATTTTGCAAGATCATATCATACGAAATATTGAAAATTCTTATTCTTGTATGTGGGTAGAAGAATGCTGACATTACAATATTTACATATTTCCAATTTTTCAGTTAATCTAATAGAATTTCTCCGAAAAATCAAATATAATAATGTCATCCACATTGCTTTCTTTTATTAAAATTGACAGTCATCTTTCGACGGTAGTCTTGTTACAAGACAATATCATTTAAATTCACAAAAAACAAAAAAGGAAATTGTCATAAAAAAGAAATAATAAAAAACATAAAAAAACTTTTTTTGTAAAATTCATTTCTGTACCCACTTCTGTTAAAATATGCAACCAGTCCCAGCTGGTGGTCCCATATAATAATGTGAAGATACTGAATGTACTTCACTTTTTTCACTTTTTTATTTCCATTTTTGTCTGCCGAGATGAATTTTCTATGAAACTTTTCTTGAAAAGTAAACTATGAAAATACTGTAACACAGTTTCACTATGTAAATAATATATGTATGTAATAATAAACTTTTCCTGTTGAAAAACTTTTCCCCAGTCTCACATAAAAATGTAATTAACATAATAGGTGAGCATTAATATTTTTAAGGAAAATATGATAAAATTTTAAATTTAAGATTAGCTAGAAAATTTTTATTTTTATTCGTCGTTACTATACCCTGTGGCTCATCAAAACATTTCGAATCCTTTATTCTATGCAACGAACAGGGAACCTATGAGAAAGTAGTAAACTGAATAATGTTAGATACTTAATGAAATGTTTTACTGAACCGCAGTATACCGAAGAACCGCAAATTTCTTCAAAAATTTTATATCAGGGCTTTCTAACAAATACTAGTTTACAATTAGAACTATGGGCATATACCTATGCGTAAAATAATCCGATTTACATAAATTTATCCGTACATAAGAAATAATAAAAATTTTTGACCTTGACAATATAAACCGGAACATATTTTTTATATGATAACAAAATATAACGTAAACCCCAGGCGAACATTTACGTATTTTATATTGTAGATACCTATCATAACTATATACTGTTAAGAATAGCGAATGCACAGTTCTATAACTTACGTAATATAGATTTACTCGTGAATACGAACTCAATTTGCTATTATTTTTGAACTTTCGCACATAAGAAAGAGTGTTACGATCGAAGTTGATTTCCATTATCTCTGAAGACAACAAATTGTCGCTATTGATAATATTATGCTAAGACATACGAGTAAATTATATTAAGAGGAGATTCGTTAAAAAGAAAAAAAAGAAGTCGATTTTTTTCTTCACAATTATGTTGCTTAAGGTGTTAGAAACATTCTCCTAAAATTTTATTTTAAAAAAATGAAAAATCAAAAAGTTATAAGCATTTTAGTGCACGCACTGTATTATAATTCAATTTAAATAAAAAACTTTAAATGCTTTTTTCTCGAAAGTACATTTTTCGACGTGATCTCAAAAAGATTTGAGATATCGACATAAATCAGAGTGCATATTATTCCTCGATACCGTCATTTTTGGCAGGATCTTTTGGTTCCATAAAATATTTTCGAGATGGCGGCTGTTTTTTGAAAATTTATTTTCAAAATACGATTTCTCGCTGATTTTTTATTTTTTTTTTCTTAGATCCTAGTTAGTGCCATAACTGTATATATATATATATATATATATATATATATATATATATATATATATATATATATTCAGAAAATTCTTGATTTTTTTATTTTGGTTCACTGAGGATTTCAGAACGCGAGGAACCATCAAGGTGGAAAGATCTCACAGTGTCAACTTCAAAGTCATTTATACTCAGCTCATTTTTGAATTTTTTTTTAAATTTTTTGTAATCTTACGACATGTAGAAACAATGTATATTTAGTTTTTTAATAAAATATTTATCTGTAACGTAAAAGCCCCCATTATGGAACGGTATCGAATACTGTAACAGTTTTAACATTTACATATTTATTTCTTTAATTAAGTAAGGAAACATTAAATGTGAGGTGAATTTAAATTGAAAAACAATCATTCTATTAATAATAATTTTTGTTATCAGACATTTCTTTCAGAAATAACTTTATTAATATATAAATGTCAAAACTGTTCCAGTATTAGATACCGTTCCATAATGGGAGCTTTTACTGTAATAAAAATAATAATAATAATAAAAGATCATTTTTTGATGCTTTTTTTGCCGAACTCCCCCTTAAATTATATATCTTGACATTAATTATGTCTATAGTGGAGATCCCGTGTAATATTGAAAAGTCGGTTCATAATTGAACAATAATTGGTTTTTAGTAAAAAATGACCAAAAAGATTCTAATACTTTCTGGAACAATAATTCTTTTAATTTGGGTTTATAAGATTTTATAAATTAATTTAAAATACGCTGCCAATGTGGTGTGGCACACAACTTCGTCGTACTCGTAAAAGCACCTTGGTAATTTAATGCCCAATATAATATCTTAGTACAATTTAACTTATGTATCTAATCAATAAAAATAAATAAACAAAACGATTCATAAAAAATTAAGCGAAGTGGGACTAGCAGTAATTAAGATATTGACATTTAATGGGATTTTATGGTGGCGCCGTGGATACTATTACTCCGAATACAATGAAATTTGTAGGGAACCATCTAGGAACCAGACCGCATAGTGTCTGACAATTTCATAAAAGAGAATTGAATAGTTCAGAAGTTATGCCACTTGGTGCAATTTAGTATATTAATAGAATGGTAGCGGCGTAGCTACCGTTACTCCGATTTCGATTAAATTCATAGGGGACCATCTAGGAACTAAACAGTTTACATTGTTTAAGAACAATCGGATAGTTCAGAAGTTATGTCACTTGGTGCAAACTACCGACACACAGACGGACAGACAGACGAACAGACGGACAGACAGACGAACGGACGGACAGACAGACGAACGGACGGACAGACACCAAGCCAAAATTGTTCAGGAAGCTCTAAAACGTAAAATAAGCGTAAGAAAATTTATTTTGGAAGGAAAAAATTTTTTATTTTTCAAAAGTGATCACAATGCTTCCGCTACTTTAGTAGTCTCGGAAGCAAAATACTGCAAGCTTCTGTAGCATCCAACAATAAGTCACTCCATAAATTTCAATTCCCAAGTCGTAACCATTTTCACATATAGATACTTGTGAAATAATATGGAGTAGTTTTAACCATTACAATGAGCACATCTATTCCATTCTCAACTATAACGTACGACATAATAATTCCAGACAGAAATTTACATGTTTGAACTATCCTACCTATAAATTCTTTAATTATACCAACTCGTTAAATTTATAACAATTCCCAACACACTGTAAATTATTGTAATATATAAATGACTTCAACTACAAGCAGTGTAGTAGTGCATCAATTAATTTGGAACTATGTTTACAACAGAATTGTTGAAATACTATTTTATACAATAGTTTACGGCTAATGATTTGTCTGAATTATCATTTTACATTAAGTAAATATAAAGCAACATAATTGATCACACAACACAGCATCATCAAAATTTACTTAATACTGACGATTTCTGGTCCCTAACAAGTATTCTGTTCAAATTTTGAAACCCCATCCTACTATTAAATAACTTTATACCCTTATCTATGCTCTATATTAACCCTAGAATCATACGTCCTCGTCAAAATGACGAACGAAATCTCTACCTGCTCCAGTACTACAACTTGTCGTTGCCTGCTTGTTGTGAGACTTCTGTTATCTAATTTATTTGTTATTATAACACAGCAAATGTATAAATTTTGTTTATAGTTGCTGTCGTTTTGTTTGTATTGAAATAGTGTGCGTCAAAAGGACGACGATGTATGATTAACCGATGTTTTTTTAAGTAAGATTTGTACTTTACATATAAAAGTTTTCCTAATTTTTCTAAAATTTATTAAAGATATGGATGTTATGATTAATTTATTCAATGATAATGATAATATGAAAGGTGATTACAGCTGTTTGACTTATAGAGACGACATAATATTGAAGTTTCAATATTTTGAATCGAAAACCAAAGAATGCCTTTCAAGTGACTTAATAAAAGATTAACAATTTATTTTGTGGAAAATAATTTAATTTTATTATTTTTTGAGATCTTATTCGAAAAATTACTAATAAATTTTAGAAAATTTAAAAATGTGCCTAATCAGGAAATAACTACATATCTACGGGAATATTTGTGACCGAGAAACTTCACATTCTGTAAAGTCACACATGTCCACCGACTCATAAATTAATTATTTGAAAGACATGTCTTATGATACAATTGATGTATTTATCTATTTTTTATTTTAATTTTTATAATTAAAATATGCTTTGATAAAAAAAATAAAAAAATTAATAAATATTTACATTTAAAAATTTTTCCAAATCCAATTTTTGTAAAAATGTTGTTCGCTTTTGTAGTATTGTTATGTAAAAAAAAACGTTTCTTGCAAATAAACTCTAAAACTCTCCGTAAAATGTCCATTCGTCAAAATGACGCCAATGCATGATTAACGTTTCTCGTAGACCAACGTATGATTCTAGGGTTAATATAATATTTGAATAGAGAATATTATAGTTACATTGATAAGAGACATAAGTGTATGTTTAAATTTTAATGTACTGAGTGTCCTTAGTTAAATATTAATAAACTAATGTTAATTTTAATAAAACGTTGCAAGATAATTTTAATACAGAACTCTATATTAACAAGTACACGTTCCCAAGCCAGGCCTATCGATTTTGATCAAATTTAGATATGTTGTAGAACACTAAAAAAGAAGCGACACGTATTTTTTATCTACGGAAAAACGGTTTGAAGGGATGAAACCGCCCTTCAAAAATTGGGGTAAAAATTTGATTTTTCAAATACTTATCTCGAAAACAGTAAGAGACAGAAAAATGAAAAAGTGGATAAAAAGTAAAGCAGTCCTATGCATACTTGTTGTAACAAGTTGGAGAGAAAATGTCTGAAATACTTCAGACTAATTTACTTTTAATTCATTTTTCTTTTCATCTATTTCATCTTGTTTCCATTTTTTTTATTTCGCTTTTGAGGCAGTCGGGTTTTTTGATTTTTTAAAATTTACTCTTTAATTACCTGTTTACTTACTACTCCACCTATTGCAACCAAGGCCAGATTAACCCTAACAGGAAAAGATTTACATTAACGCTCTGCTCTCACTCCGATATCACTACGCTCCCGATTCGATATAATCTTGTTGTGTTCACATTACAGTGCTGATATCATGCTGGTACCTATTGGTTCTCTATTCACATTATAATGCTGCTCTGGGTACACTCCCAGTTCGGTCTCAGTTCGATAGAAATATCTTTTCATAACAACTGAATGCAAGCGGAGTGGAGTGGAATCAAAAATGTGTTTACACTATAGGTACAAGCCATAACAAGTCTGATATCGCTCCGATAAAATATTACCTGAGTGGTATTGATATTGGAGCGAACCGTGACTGATATCGGACCGATATCAGAGCGATGATGTGAATACACTCATTGTTTATTGTGTAAGAATATTATATCGAACCGGAAGTGGAGTGATATCGGAGTGAGAGCAGACCGTTAATGTAAATCGAGCCTTAAAGTCTAAAATCTCAAAACTGGACGGCTAATTTGATTTGTCAATCGTAATGTTACTAACAATCAGCAAAATAAAAATATTTCTATAAGGTTTCCAGCAAGTGAATTGTCTTGTAATTAATAACTATATCAAATATATCAAATTATACTTGTTGATGTCTGAGTAAAACTTCAAATTTTATACAAGTAGTATTAAAATTTGATTTTGTTAAGTCATGCAATAATATTATTGCATATGGTTTAGGGAAAGGGTGCTAAAAAAATCGAAAAATTATTCAATCTCTACCAGCAACAACACACAGTTATACTATACAACCGACAATTACAGCCGAGGGTCAGTTTCTTTCTCCCTTATTTTTATTTTTAGTTTTAAAAGAACGTACCGGGCAACTGTGTCATAGAGTTCAGTAGTTATTATTTAAAGCAAAGAATGTATAGGTATGTTTTGACATCTAGATCAGACAAACTAACAATAGAACATTTTAAAGAGTGGTATTTACCACAAACCGATAAAAAATCATTATTATTAATTGATTTGTGAAGTGGTCAGTGCTCAGCTGTTGTGAAAAATATCGTTCCTAAAGATAGAGAAGTAAAAATATTAAGCATACCGCCAAAAACAACGGCGCTTTTACAACCATTAGATGTATATGGCTCCTGGTTTTGGAAGAATTTTGTTCGAACATTATCTGATTTAATTCTCATATCAGATAATGATATTGATCTACATTCTAGGAATAATATCATAAAAATACAACCCCTAGCACATAATCAGTTCTCATCACCCCGCTTTAGAGATACATTTAAATACGCCTGATACAAAAGCGGATACATAGGACAAAGACCAGATTACTTCCTTAATTCCGTCGAATATATATTTTTTTAAAAACCGATGTAGATACTCAACCAAAATGTCATATTTGTTGAAAACCAACTGTTGTGAAATGTGGTTGGTGTCAAAAATTTCTTTGTTTAAAACATTTTCTTGAACAGTACCTTTATTGAGAAGGTCATAAGCCATAGAATAATATACGCCTTATTTTATTATTGTAAATTATTTTAAAGATATTAAAACATTTATAATTTTTCTTACATTCATGCAAAACTAGAACAAATTTCCTTATCCTTATTATTTGACAAAATGGAAGTATTTTATAAATTTAATTTTTTCTACAACTAAATATGCAATAATATTCTTGAATGACTTAACAAAATCAAATTTTAATATTACTTGTATAAAATTTAAAGTTTTACTCAGACATCAACAAGTACAATTTGATATATTTTATCCAGTTTTTAATTACAAGACAATTCACTGGCTGAAAACCTTATAGAAATATTTTTATTTTGCTGATTGTCAGGAAAATTACGATTGACACCTCAAATTAACCGTCCAGTTTTGAGATTTTAGACTTTAAATTACAACTTTGAGCAAAAACAAGTAAACTTGTATTTTTCAAGTAGTTTTCATATATGCTATTCAAATTTTAATATACTAAATGCTATACATATCCACTTTATTTCAAAATTTACCCTCAATTTTACCTAAACAGCCCCTCCAATAGGTCCGACCGTGGATTTATACACATCAATAGAAAGATCTCTAAAAATAAAGTGTTTGGTCAATTTAAAGTTTTTTCCGATCTGCCATCGTCTTCAAATTATCAAGCAAAATTAAAATTAAAAGTTTACCCTAATTTTGAGGGGTGATTAACCCCTTAAATGGCGACGGTGGCAGATAAAAAAAATACGGGTCCGTTATTTTTGCTTGTACTACATGCATATATACCAAATTTCATCAAAATTGCGAATTGACAGTTCAAAACCTTTCCTTGTAAGTGCTGCCCGTAGGCACCGTAAAAAAGCCGCCCCCACTTTTTGCTCAAAAATAAGAAAATCGTAACTTTTCCTACTTTTTTTCGACTTTCCCCTAAAATACTGACGAGTAAAAAGAAAAACGTCAATTCTCAACTTTTCCCACCCTGTACTAAAAATCGCCCCCCCCCCTAAAAACTGGCCGCCTCTAAGCCATGGCCTACCTTGGTAATCCGGCCCTGATTGCAACACAAAGATAAGAATGTCCCTAGCTCATAGTTTGGATTCACTTACCATAAATATGAAAAAACATTTTAATATTTAAATATACGCAAAAAAAGAAAAAATAGCCGTGTTTTATCGTTACAATGACAAATTATAAATTTTTATTTTTATACGTTAGTAGTTACTTGTCGTCTATTATCATAAGAATTTTTTACATTTTTAACATTGTTTTACTCTTTTCAATTTCACAAACATAAAGGAACAAACAATAGAATAATTATTCAAGTTGAAAAATCGTAGCTTTTATATAAGTATCATTTAAGTGACAGTGGCACTTCGTAGAACACAAAAAAAATGTTTATAAAAGTAAAGTTCCTGAACTGTGTCGTATAACTGAAATATTTATTTTGATTTTGTTGAAATTAGAAACGTAGAGCCTACAAAGTTACACATTTTGAAGAAATTTTACCATCTCAATAGTAAAAATGGAAATCTTTACATCTAAATTTTAGTTATAATACTAAAAAAGAATATAGATATTTATTTGAATACTTTCCTTCTTATAGTGTAAGCGTGGTTTGTTCACGTGTACCACTATAACTCTGTAACCCATCTCTGCAGCGGCATGGAGGTTATATGATATGGTAGCCCTCCACCGCTTAACTATGAAGGAAGTTTCAATTTAAAACTGCAGGGGTTACGTTCAGAGATATCGCAGAGAATTCACACCAATGGACTTCATATGGGAAATCGGTGAAGCAGCTGGAAATCGAGTATCGAAGTGTCCAAGACTGGTCAGCATGTTTCTGAATATTCTAGAAAGTTCCAGAATGTTTCCAGAATATTCTATAATATTCCAGATAGAATGTTCCAAAATGTTCGATAAGGTTGGAGTATATTGTAGAATGTTTCAAAAGGTTGGAGAATTCTCTAGAATGTCTCAGAAGAGTTTTCTTTCACTAAATTAAATACAAGTGTGTTGAGAATATGATGATTATAGTTCATTTTTATAATTTCTGTATTTAAAGGTTAATTTTTTTAATTCACATTTAGTAGGAGCTGATTGACTTTGCCCAAGTGAAGTGTGCGTAATTCCGATAAGCAATAAATAATTACTATCAAAATGATTTTATTGGTAATATCGTGGTATCATGGTAATAATGTTGAACTATTACAACTCTTACAAGAAAAACAATTATTAATTGTGTCAAACGCAAGACAGAGTAATTTTATAAAGTTATGTATTAAAATCGATATGCCAACGCGTTGATGTTGACTATTATTACATACTAGCAGAGCCGGCCCAAGGTAAGTGTAAACGATGCGCCGCTCTGGGCCCCACGTATCCAAAGTCTTCGCGCTTTCGAAGGCCCCTTGTCACTGACTTATGATGACGCTAATTCTGACGATACTACCAAAGAATTTGTTACTATAGGTAGTAATTATACTATAGTAAATCGCCTGGGAAACTGACTAAAGTCTGACTTCAAGCATTTTGAAAATAAGTACATGTATTGTGTTTCTCACCTGAGGATCGCGTAATTGCCGAAAGTCGACTCGTATTTATACGATTTTTGTTGTGAAAAGTAACAAAGCAACGATCCCATGTTTTTTAATATGGATTTTCACAAAGTAAAACTTTCCAATATTAATTATTTATAAGTACATGTAAAAAAAATTGAAAATTTCGCAATTTGTCTTTGATAGGATTATTTTTACTTTGTATCTGGCATATATTTTAAGCAAATTTTTTCTAGATTTTGCGGGTTTGCTTCATTTCCAACAAATATAAAAGTTACGTTAAACATATTTGAGAGTTTTTATTTTATATTATATCTTGTCCTCTCGGGTCTTTACAGGCCATCAGGCAATAAACTTTAAATTCAAAATCATGAATCATATTTTAGTCTCTTGGTGTATTAAATATTTTTTACAGAATTTAAAACAAAACTTCGTCTCTATTATCGACTTAATTACGTTAATTAATAACTACTATACCAATTTGTGCAATGTTAAAAATATCAAAATACAATTATTATTTTACTGTACCGCAAATTCGCTTAAAGGCCCCGCTTTTGTTCGTGCCGGCCCTGATTATTAGTATACATTTTAATGACTTTTAATGCATATTTAATAATAAAAATAGATTAAGAAAATTGATAATAATTAATCAAATAAAAGGACAATAATTATTAATTTCAATATATAAAATTTTTATAATTAATTTTATTATATAGAAATTATAAGATAATAAATATTTAATGACGCTTGTAAAAATAATAAAATTGTAATATGAAAATTGTAAAATTTCCACAGTTTACCGCATCAATTTCAACAATAGGTACTGAGAAGTGTTTAAAGAAAAAAATTTATACTTTTTATACGGGTTACAATTACTTTCAACTGCGTCAGGGACTAGGGCATGACCAAGCAATGGCATAATTCTATCAATTTTGTCTCCTAAAAATTCGCTCTGACCAGTACGAGCATGTCCTTACCACTGGCTGAATCGGCAGCACTATCCAGTCAGTCATTCAACACAATCTGCAGTCAACATGAAAGCAATATAAAAATACATTTAATACGATTCAGTATATAAGAATATAAGAATACATTTAATACGATTCAGTAACAATACGAAGTAGTGGGTTGGTAACGCTCCTTTCACATTGTACGGTTTTCGCCGTACGGGAAAAAACCGTACGGCTTTTTGCCGTAATATTATTGCTTTCACATTGCACGATTTTTTGCCGTTGTAAACTGAATGTCTTCATTTAATTTGCAACATTACACAAGTAACAAGTGAGATTCAAGATAATTCTATAAATCAGAGGAAATAGAAAGTAGGATTATTTATTATCACACTCTTTGAAGACCTGAAAAATGACGAAAATAAATTTTTCAACTATTTTCGGACGTTTACAAGCTCCTTTGATTAATTTCTTGGCGAACTTAACGTAAAAACACACAATTTGGAAATTACATACAATCTATTAAAATGCTTGTTACCACATTCAACATTAGTTTCATCCATTTCACAAATAAAATTAATAATTAACATAAAATTCAACAAAATAATGTTACTGCCGTACGTTAAAAAACCGTCAAATGTGAAAGCATCAATTTAATTACACACACTACTGAGTTAAAAACGCCGTACGGCAACCGTCAAGTGTAGTGGCAAGAGACGGCTGCTACACGGCACGGCAACGGCATTTTGCCATGACCGTGTAATGTGAAAGGTCCAATGCTCTTCTTCACTCCACTAAAAAAATGTGATCGTACGGTTTTTTGCCGTACGGCAAAAACCGTATAATGTGAAAGGAGCGTAAAGCAACAGAACTGTTAGAAAAAATCGTAGAAAATTAAACGTTGTCACATTGCCACAATAGAGTGAGAAATTTCCTGTCAGACTGTTCATTTTCCTGGAAAATGAACAACACAAATGGGAAGAAGACAATGGAACCGACTACATTCACGTCCCTCTGTCAACTCTGTTAGTTACTCATTGGTGTTAATAATGAGCTGAAAGCTAGTGATAAGAATTTTAAATACTTTTGACTCGAGGTTCTTATATTATCTAACATTAGTGGATCTTAAATTAAATTAGTAAGGGTGACACGCTTCATCGTTTAGTATTTCGAAATTTTCTCTACTGTTGCAATCTTTTAATATTCCATGAAGAGTTGTAAATGGATATTTTATTCATTTATAATACTTACAAATATGTAATTTGTCTAATTGAATGAAACGTGAATTACTTGTAGTAAGCAAATTTTCGATGCCAGAAATATATTTTTCTACTTGATATAGAGGATAGGACACACGGTTTTCTCGCATTAACCTCCTCGTTCCAAACGTCGACTGTAGTCGATATAAAAAAATAATATACAATTTTTTTTTAATATATGAGAGTTAATATGTTATTATGAATGTCCAGAGACGGAAATAAGATATTTGATTAGAATGTTTCATGAGTTTGATTGTCATTAGTAACGCCAGAAATTTTTAAATGTCTACTATAGCCGAAATCAAGTCAAAAAAGAAAATATATTTTAAAAGTTTATTTGGAATGAGGTTATATAAGCTTTCTTCAGTTTCTTTAAATTATTACCTAGTAGCTTCTTAATTTGTATAGAACATTACTATTTTCAACGAGTGTAATTTGAAAAAATCGCGGCTGCCAATTCCAGAAAAATTTATATAATACCACTGATTTGTTAGAAATTTCCTTGACCCTAAGAAATACTGCAGACATCATGAACCATGAAATTATAATTTATCTGACATAAAATGTGGTTTGGTCAAGTTACTGTCAGTAGGTAAAATTAGCCAGTTTGACGTTATCAATATACATACTTACAGTAGACTCCCGATTATCCAAGGCAATTAGGACAGAGACCACCTCGAATACGGAAAAAAAACTCGAATAATACGGAGGTTATGTACTATGATGTTAAAAAATTGAATATGACACATGAAAATGTAAAATATTTGTTTGTTATAATTTAAAATGTAAAATTGACAGTTACATACTTGTCAACAGTTAAAAAAGGAATTCATTTCTTAAAAAAGTCTTTGATTGTTTCGTGGGTTAACCTCTGTCTCTTCATCGATGACGTGATGTTTCGCCAACGCTAAAAAGTTAGAATGCTATGAGGTCTACATTCTTCTTATTGCTATATATAAGCAAGAGCAGCGGTAGTTGATTTCAGCTCATCAGAATACAATATTTTTAGAGTTATCTCGTTATTTTTATTTTCAGATGATTAGCTCGGTTAACCGAATCTCGGATAATCGGTAATCTACTGTATTTTCATTTTATCTTTTGACATGTTAAAAGTTTTTCCATCTTTACTATAATATATGTACAATGACATAATCCCAAATTCTACAACTTATTGACAAATTCTTTTGTTCACAAAGAATTAATAAAATTTAATATAGCTTATATACAATATAACATGATCATTTGAAAAATATCGCTTTAAGGGATTTCATTTAATATGTACATCTTAAAAACGTTTGTTGAAAATTTTAAACAATGAAAATCAGATCAGAAAACAATAAAGATGAATTAGTAATTTCTGTAGAAAAAGAAGTTTAATAAAACTTTCTTCACAAATCTGTATTAGTCGGTATAAGTAATATTGCAACAAAGCAGCCTGTTCAACTTTTCTTTTGTATTGTAATAATAACAGAAAATGTTCATTCTAGTGGAAAATATACAGTTTTATAAAAATTGAGAAAAACATAAATTAATAGAATGATAACCTCAAACCACTTATGCGGTGCTAAATTAAACCTAGATGTTTATGAAACTAAAAGTGAAATGGAAAAAGATGTAGGAAATTTATTATGCATTAATATTAATTAAAATTTGAAAAAATATACAGTTAATTTCATAAGAGCATGGCATCCAGGATTGTCACCTTTAAGAAAAGAAAATGGTGCTAATCCAAGGGATCCTATCTGCTGAGTTGCTGTTTTAATAAATCAAAAATTTAATAAGTTAATGAATAAGTTTCAAATTCTTAAATTTTTACTCTAAGTACTAATATTTCAAACTAATTTAATTTTGTAATATAAAAATATTTAAAACTAGAGAACTATTGGTACGACGTCTACATTCGAAAATCTAAGTTTAATAATGTAGATTATGTTATTAGTGGTTTGTTTCTTAGATTAACACATGAAAAACAATAAAAACATTGGGCTAATTCGTATCGGCGTAAGCGGAAGCGGCTTGCGGAAGCGTAAGCAATATGCGCTTGAAGACCAGTACATTTGGCTTGCTATTGATATGTATGTATGTATGTTCCTGTTTCACTTTCAATGTTCTAGTGAGAAGGTTGAGAAAAGTGAGACAGGAATATACATACATATCAATAGCAAGCCAAATGTGTTTGTTTTTAAGCGCATATTGCTTACACGTGAGCGCAAGCGGCTTCCGCTAACGCCAATACGAATTGGCCCATTGTCGATTAAAGAAGCCTCAAATTGAAAAATATTAAAAATAATCTATAAATAAATATATAGTAATTACCACTTAAACAAAAAAATACTTTACAAAAAAATACCACTTAAACAAAAAAAATCATAATAGCTATAAAACTCCTGACTATGCAATCAGTTTCTCCTACCAGATCTATAACTCTTATTTAAGCAATTTCTGGATTAAATCAACGGTTTAGCCATAATAAAAATGTAAACTCTCAAAAAACTCATTCTGCATCTGCTTCAAATAATTTTTTTTTTATTATCACACGAATCGTTTTGAATTTATAAACGCCACGTCCTTGTGAAACAAACTGTACATAAAATTTATTCACTTGAGTGTAAGTAACAAGATAATTCTTTCTAATTGAACGTAATCTCGATTATTAAACTACATAGTGTATTATATTATTATTTGCTGTCATTTTATTTTTAAAGCAAATATTAACAACAATATTAGTAAAAGTTATAATATTATTTCGTATAGAAAATAAAAACGCCGTGAGCAGCGGGGCCCCATCACGGAAGTCGAATTTTTCCCTTCATCTTCGGTATTGAATGTCTACAAGCGAAATGTGATTGAAAGTCTATAAGCGATTTGTCATTTTGGTGGTTTCAAAAGTGATGATGAGTGGCCGGCTGATCGGGGCTTTAGAAAAAGGTTTTATGTTTTTAAGGGCTGAATCTCAGTAAATTTCAATTTTGTGTCAATAGCGGTTAGCAGGAAAAAAGCCAACACAATTCGTACGAGGGCATTCCTACCCATGTTTATCGGTCAATTGCCTTTGTGTTTTATTTTTAAATATTAAAAAAGGAACTTAAACAGTAAACTGGAAGTTGGTCTTTATGAAGATATTTTTTCTTTCCAAGAAAATCCAAAATTTCTATTTTATAAATAATAAAAATCCAAAATTCCTTCTTTATAAGTAACCAGTGACTTTAATAACATTTTTAAATTACCTAATATTTGCGTATTGCATTTGTTATAAAAGTAAGTTCATTTATTTTTAAATTTTTTAAAATTACTATTCGCCTACTTGTTTTAGAATAAAAATAATGCATTTAAAACACATTTACTAATACCATTGAATTCCGATGTAAAAATGGGAGAAGTGGGGGGAAAAGTAATTTGGAATCCCTAAAAGGCACTAACTGGATACTAACTCAATACACGTACAAAATTTCAGCCCTCTAGGTTTCCTCAGAGAGTCTCTACACGTGCTAGAAAAAAGGTAAAAAAATCAAGTAAATATTGGCGTAGGCTCTAGGTTTATTTGGAAAGATTTTGACTCGAACGAAACTGTTAAAAAACAAGAAAAATCACGTTCTTTTTGGTATAAAAATGGTGGGAGTAAGGGTTAAAAGTTGAGACCACCAAAAGGCACCCCCTTGGTACTAACTCAATCCGAATACAAAATTTGAGCCCCCTAGGTTTATTTGGGTGACCTATGCGTGTGGTACAAACTTCGAAAACGTCAAAAAAACATGAAATTGTAGCTGAAAAATGGTCGGGTGGGGACAAAATATTAAAACCTTCAAAAAGCAGACCTTAGGTACGAACTCTATCAACATACCAAATTTCAATCCTCTAAGTTAATTCTGGGGAGCTGGATGCGTATTAGATCCAGCCAAAATCGTTTTTTTCCCCTCTACTTCCTCCAAATCATCCTAGGAAGCTGAATTTTGGATATGTTGTAGGTAATTGACCGAAACATTATTTCCAATCGGCTTGGAAAAGTTTTATTGTTTTGTTTCCCCCCCACCACCCCCCTAAAAGTTGGATCAGATCCAAAATTTAACCCCACTTTGATAGTATTTTTGTGCATCGGAATGAGCCCCACTTACCAAATTTCAGCTCTTAACTTCCATAGGAGGGCCCTACACATATTAAAAGGTAGCGGGAATATATATATATATATATATATATATATATATATATATATATATATCAGACATTTTTTTTTACATAATCGTGTTCTACGGGTCCGAAAACGGATAGCGCCCCTACTCTCGCCTCTCGCCGTTCTTAACGTATAGGCTGTATAAGTTTAATTTTTTCAATTGAAAAATTCAACTAAAAAAAGCATTTCTTATCGCTGTCGCTACGATCATTATCGCTATCAGATATTATCATCATTATGGTAAAGTGCTATTATCATAAAGTATCATAAAGTGCTATGATCCTTTCCTTAAACAGATACTACTATGTAAATATCTTAAAGTTCACTTATGTACAACAAAGTACCCAGTTCATGTAAAATATATTATGAAAATGAAATCACATAGAAAATTGAACAAAATGGCACAGTACATTTTCATTATAAAGAAAAAATTGGTAAACTTCGAAGTGAAATAAACGGAAACATCTTCTTATTCAGCAACGACAAATTATTTCTTTTATCTAATGAATTTAATTTTTTTGCATGGATTAACACCAATTTTGTATGTAGTAATCCTTTGAAAATGGATCACACCAAAAAGACGTTCAATATAAAATAAATCACAACAAATCACATATTTTAGAAAACCTGCTGACGTCATCAAATTAAGAAAATAATTTTTTCTTAAATTAAGCTTTATTGAAATGATTTAAAAGGAGTGAGGGTTCTTGATTGAATTAGGGCTCTTAGTTGAATTAGGATTCCTGATTGAATGAAAATAACTTAGGTACCAACTTTTCATTTTTGCAATCAAAAAACAAAATTTTTTTTAGAAATATGATTGATTCGAAAGAATTTTTTATTGGTCTTCTGTATCTAGTTTTGGTAGAAATGAAAACTATGATTTCGAAAACCTAAATTTGTTTCCATTTTCATTATTCTATAATTTTTTTACGGTTTTTACGGCACTGAAAAATTTTATTAAACTTCAAGAGTAACAAAATTAAAATTTTTTTTTTATTAGTTTCATGGATGTGATTTTTTGAATGTGTAGAAGATTTATTAAATTAGGGTAATTTAGTATCAATTACTCATGTTTGCAATTAAAATGACGAAACTCCTTTTATAAATATAACTAATTCGACAAAAATTTTCTTTCTACTAATCCTACGTACCTAATATTGATAAAAATGGAAAGAGCTGCTTCGAAAATCCATAGTTCCCTTCCATTTTCATCATTATCTCTATCTGCATTTTATTTACGGTTTGTAAATCGTTGAAACATTTTAATTAACTTGTGCGATGAATGGTATTCTACAATGCTAAACCACTATAAAATTTAAGGGTTTGTTCTTGTATTTAGTTCTAACAGTTCTGAATTGGTTGAGTTTGCACAAACCAAAACAGCATGTTCTTAGCGAAATATTTCTAATTCAGTACTATTAGTTTGACGTTCTCTTAATTTTTGAACATGGTCAGATATTTCAATAACAATTAAAAATTTTAAGTGAAAGTCTTTACGTCGTTAATACTTAACCTTGCCACTGTGTTCTTTTCGAAAGAAAAAAGCTTCTTTGATACTTCGTCTGTATGAAACTACAGTTACTCGTTTCCTGGAAAAGACTTACTCCATTTCTCGATCATATATAATTATATTATTCTTACCCATTAAATTAAATTAATTATTTACTCTGTGCGAAGTTTTTATTTACGTTCTAAATAACTACCTTACCTATTTACTTCGCCTGTATAAAAGAAAAAAAAAATTGAAAACTAAAAAAAGAAGAAAAATTGCAGAAAAGAAAATAGAAAATACAAACACTAAACTGATAATATATACCTACATAACGGAAAATTCACCATACACAAGTAAACAAACGACGTTACCGTTTAAAAATAGAATAGCTATTATTATCACTATCTTCCACTTAGAAAACTACAGACAATATTAAATGGAAAATGGGATCTACATACTATAGCTATGGCTACAGGATACGCCATTTATATTAAGCCAAGCGTTATCTTACGTTAAAATCCATACGAATAACACTTTAAAACATTTGTTGAACGGAAAAAATAAAGTCAATGAAGTAAAAATATGTATTGTTTTCACTTGAAAAATTGATACTGACATTAAGCGATCCAGAAATTTAAATCTTTTTTTTCTGTAGGTGCATTGAATTTATGCACGAATACATGTTATTCAAATTACAGACGTAGTGGTCCGTGAAATCTTCTAAAGAATGGTTTCTGTAATTACATGTTTTCCATCTAACGCCTGCAACACGCGAATATTATAAATCAACGTACTTTGTAATAAGGTACGTATGATAACGAGAGTTATTTTAAATATGAATACGTTTGTTTTTACGTACGCTGCAATGTTAATACGAACGGTAGCTATCAGTGTGGTCAAGCTAGACGCATGTTGCGTCCATTTTGTATCATAGTAAACGCAGGTCAATATTCAACGCTAATGTAACAATATTATGACAGCTTATGTGATAATAACGTTAAGAATAACGTGCAATATCTTAACGCTCGTATGCCCCAAGCCTATATAGTAAATAGAATTATTTTCAATGAAGTAAATGCGGACAAATGACGTTTACGAGTGTGCTAAATTTCAATTCGATTTCGATAGAAGTTACCGAAAAAAATGGTCGTGACATGCAAACTGATTAGACCTCGAAATCTAAAAAATACGGAACTCATAGGTACCAATCAGTGTTAATGATTGATTGTGAGTCTTAAAATTTGAGAAATATAGTTCTAGAATTCTGGTATTTTTTATCCTTTCTGAGATTGTCACGATGGTTGCATTTCTTTTAGATTAAATTTTAATAAGTATTATTATTTAACACTCTGTATAATATACTAATAGATTCGGTTACTTACCGTAAAACCATACAACTTTGCATATTGAAGGCAACTTTACCATATCACACTCTGTGTCAAAAAAAAATCAAAATTTCATGAGTCATAATGTCTATAGCATTTGTTATATATAAATTTCTCTGACATACATTTTTTTCTTTCAACAAGTATGCAAACTTGTTACCTACAACAAGTAAGTAATTTTATCACATGAAAAATTACATATTCTCGTAAGTATTTGGAAATAATTGTTACATTTATTTATTCGCATATTATCGAATAATTCGTTTAAGTAAAGGTTAGAGGTAGAGATGTCGATTTTAAATCGAGTAATCGAAAATCGATTAATCGAAGCTTAAAAAATCGATTCTTTTTTCGATTTTTTTCATTTGAATCGATTCATGAATCGATTATTAAAAGTAAGAGATCGATAACCGATTTTTTTCAAAAATAATTTCATTTAGTTGTAATTTTATAAAGGAACATGTGTTAAGATGAAACACCAAAAACGTTATTATTAATAAATTGTCACTTTTTACTTGTTATTATCAACGAATCCCCCATGTGGCTCCATATAAATACATATATATACGCACTATTTTGTCCAGTTAAAGACTATTAATACAAAGGAAAGGAAGACCACCTATGGGGCGAACGATCCCTTTTCTACAAAAACAGCTTATTTAGAAAACATTTTTTTGTCAGTTTGTTTGAAATTTTTGAATATTAAACTTGGTTCATTCCGTGGTATTCGTCCTACATATTCAATTGCGTTATTTGCTATAATTATAATTGAAAAGTTAACTCATCGCCCTGACAAATATAATGTAAAGCGTTTTTACACGATATTTCCCATGTACTATCAATTAAGTCCCTTAACAAAAACTATCAGTTAATTTTATTAAACTTTTCAAAATTTCGATTTTTTAAATCGATCTCACAGAATCGATTTTTTTTTAGCCGATTTTTTTTTTGAATCGATTTTTTTAATTTCGATTTAAATCGATGCAAAAATCGATCTTTTTTTTTGGAGAATCGACATCTCTAGTTAGAGGTTACTTATAGGTTAAGTAAGGCATCAATCTTTTAATCATTGGTTTCATTACCAATGATACGCCTATGGTATTGGCGAGAAACTTACCCTTAAAAAGATGCTTAGAAATTGAAGAAGTGACCACGAGCGTTCTAGTGGTTGATCTAGCTAGTTTTTTTTAATCGATGCAAAATTTAAATTAAAATAAAAAATTCAAATACTATTTTTTTATTAAATCACGGCTTGAATATTAAAAATTGATTAAGATAAATAAATAATTTGACAAGCATTCTTAAAAACATTTGATTTTAACCGAATACGTATATTCATTCTAAAATATCATATTTTCAATAGTATTCTCTCTCTCTAAAAAAATATTACACGTTTGCTTCGCAATAAGGTTACTTCACAAACTGAATACAGAAAAAGAGATGGAACGTTATTTGTTTACCTTATCACAAGTTTTTTTTTTGCTAAAATGTAATGTGTACAGTTGTTCCTTTAGATATTTTAATTCAAAATTTTTACTTACAAAAATGATATCATTATAATGCAACTTTTTAAATAAAAGAAATACGTACATAATTTATGTATCCTCATGTAAGATGTATACACCAATACCTCGCTTTGCGTCGTTTCGTTTTGCGTTTTTTCAAAGTTGCGTCGCTACTGAATTAGTACTAATTTTCACTGTGCGTCGCTATATTTTCGAAGTTGCGTTGTTTTGGATTCGAGTCTTTAATTTTTTTTTTCAAAATTTTTTAAATTTTTTTTTTTCTAAGAGATGGCACGACTTTGTTGTAATATGGTGGATATGTATCTATTGATGTTGTAATAAAGATTTATAATTGATGGCAACTACTTTGAGCGTGTTGGTATAAAATTAAAATAAATGTGTATTACGAACCTGAAAGGAAAGAGGGCCCCAGGAACTATAGTTCCCCCTAGAGAGGATTGTATAAATCGCTAACAGTCACCTTTTAAAATTATTTATTTTGACTAGAGACTGACTTTGTTTTTATAAATTAATTGATTATTTTATTTTATTTTAATTGAATTTGTTTTGTTTTTTTTTTGTTTTTTGTATATATGTAATAAAATTTTATATTATTTTTGTTTTTTAAATGTTTACTTTGTTCAATTTTCTTTTTAAAAGTAGTATTTTCGTAACCCTGAAACTTATCTGCGATCGTTACATGGTTTGCTATGGAAAATCATAATTCACTTTGCGTCGTTTCAATTCGCGTCGTGTTTTTTTAGAACGTAACCACGACGCAAATTGAAGTATTGGTGTATTCTGATTTATTTAAACATTAATTGATAGGCTTTTAGTCACATATGTACATATTATTTTCAAATCTTCAAACTGTCATATGTTTGTGTATTTTTTATACAAAATAATAAATTAATATATTAGATAATAAACAAATATGGAATACCATAAAGTAACGCTCAAATCTATTAATATTAATATATTAGATAATTAAATACATATTTAGTTTTGAACAGTATAGGTGCGTTTTTCACGATGTTTTTTCTCAGAAACGATAGTGCATTTATTATTACGGATCTGGTACGTACAAAACTTTTTTTATTTTATTTTTTATTTGTATCACACTTATGTTACCTTTATTGCCTTTATGTGTATATCTATATATGTGTACATTTTGAACACCCTATATATGCTTCACTTATAGTAACATAGAAAGAGACAAACCTTTCTTGGTGTACCGTTTTGTGCAGCATTCGTGTATAATTTTTTTTACATATCAGTTGTGCTTATAAAATACTACTAATACAAAATTTATACATGTATCTTACCTATTACTTTCATTAATTTCAACTTTTCGCAGTGACGCCGGCATTTGATGAAAAAAAATTGTATTGACATTTTTTATTCCTTTTTAAATTTTGAATCGATTAAAAGAAAAATCAACCACTAGAACGCTCGTGGTCGCTTTTTGTTAAAAATTAGGGTTAAGCTCCTCCTCTAGTACAAACGATAAATGAATTTTAAGATACATTGGATAGATAAATAGTAACTTGAGCAACTGCCCAAAATTTCTAATTTACTACGTAAATTGCTAGAAAATATGGGTAGGTTAAATCAAAAGTTCGTTGACATCTTAACCTGTGATCGTTTTTTTCATTTTTAGCTAAGTGATTTAAGTCTCTAGAAAGTTAATTTATAGATCAAATGAAATATTTTTATCATTTTGTTATTAAAACTGTTAAATTAATTTCATCTTCATTTTATTCAAATTTTAATCGAAAATTATGGCAATGTTGTGTAGTTTTACGGTATGTACATCAAATATTTACTCAATATTACTCAACAAATATTTATCGTACGACGATAGTTTTCATTTCCATTTTTTATTAAATTTCACTTGAATATATACTAAAAACAAAAAATCACCGTAAAAGGAAAATATATGAAATACGAAACTGAACTACAAATATTTTGAAACGAGAACTCTCAAACTTGTTAATCGTACGTTACAATATAATGTTTAATCAAGAAAGGAATTACATGGCGCGTTTTATCATACATAAATATCGTTACGACCACCAAGAGGTCGCACCTCAGTTTGAAATACGTTGTGAAATAGGTTAATGTAAACTTGTTACTCCACCGATTGCTTCTATCACAAAATATATTGTGCCACGTTGTGCTCACCTTGTGTTATTAATATTATTTTAATAATAATTAATTGTAAAATACTTTTACACTTATAAACTTATGTTCCGGATTACGGGCGTTCCCATCAAATATTTAAAAATCAAATCAATATTTAAATAAATCTTTCGCCTCTTAATAAACTAAATACGTGTATTTTAAGAATCAAATTGTACATTATATTCTCAGTAATTATTCCTTGTCGAAATCATTTTGGAAAATGATTTTTTTTTGTATGACGTGTAGAAAACGAATTCAAAAGCAATCAAATATTTGACCAGTTTAATTATTTTGGTGTAAAAAAAAAAAAAAAATAAATAAAAAAATAATTGAAAAATTGTTGAATTCTAGCAAAAGAAACCATTTTTTTGACAAGAAATACTAAAAAAACCTGGTTTTAGGCATTGAACGTGACGGATTAACGAATTCATCCAACGGTTTGGAATATAAAAATTTTAGTAAAAATATCATTTTCGGATTCTAGATCGAAGTCTTATCGTGACACCAGTCGTAATAACTGAATTTTCCTTCCAGAAATTCGCTAAAATCACCAAGGTTATCGAAAATGCCAAAAACTTTATGTATGTACTTTCAAGAAGAATAACAAAAATTGCAATCTCCATATTTAAATGTGTCGCCAAATTATATCGTCCACAGACGAAACGTAAAATTTATTTTGGCTTGCGTCATATATAAATGATTGCTCATTATATTCAAAACAAGATATAATGGCAATTCTTTATATATAGATAATAATTTTAAAATTGTTAGTAAAATTTTGTATGAAGCAAAAAATTGGTGTACTGTAACTACTATGTTTTCATTTAATAACAAAAAAGCAAAAAGAAAATTGAAAAACGGAACGATGAAAATTTGAAAAACAAAAAAAAATTCTGTTTATTTTGTTCGTGTCTCTCTATTTTTTGGTAATTTTCTAACAATCTAAAATAATAATACCTACCTACTTATAAGCTACATATTCATCTATGTGTTTATATATATGATATACCTATATATTTACATTGTTTAAAAAACAGACAGGGCGTTTGTTTATTTGTTTAAAAAAAAAAGGAAAAACTTGCCATGAAAAATAAAATAACAATAATATGCTCGTATATTTTGTTAGGTGATCAAAGTAGGTAGCAAAGTTGATTATTTCTCTCCATTTTTCTCTGTATAAATACAAGAGATGTGCGTCATTTGTAACAAAGCATCAATTGTAACTTTATTCTTCTTTGTCTTCTTCTTGCTGTCGGAAGGTCCAGTCAGTCCACGTACTAATTCCCAGTGGAATATTATACAGTCACCTCGTTTATTTATCGGTTACTGTACATAAGAAGCTTTTTCCATGAAGTCAGCAACAAAAGCTTTTTTCCGTGAAGAGTTTTTACGGTTAACCGATGAATTGTCTTAAACTCTGCACCGAATCCCAGTGCTATTGAGTGCCTGTATAACAATATTACATAATTGTTATATAACGGCATGATCATCAACTATCGTCAAAATACCATGCGATGGCCGTCATATGTTTGCCACTTCCATTCGACACCAGGTGAAAACGGTGTTCCTGGAATTCTACTCACTCTCTTTTCCGCGGTACCGTTCAAGAAAACAGTCTTCAATAATTGTATTAATTGTTTTCTAAAAAAAAATAAATGTAAATTAAATTAATTTATTAGCGAATTTCCAAAATTGGAAATTCAGCTTTTACGCCAGGTGTCATGGTGCAACCTAAGCCCGGGACCATATCAGAAATATGTTTTGAGGTCCCTAGAATACGAAAATGATATTCACTAAAATTTATATATATATATATATATATATATATATATATATATATATATATATATATGTATCCGCGCGATAACTCTCGAACGAAACGTTTAATGCTTATGAAATTTTGTATGCGAATTCGATTTTCCAAACCGTTGGATGAGTTCGTTAGCCAGACATGTCGGATGCCCAGAAGTAGGTTTTCCGGGCGTTTTTTGTCAACAAAATGAGTTTTTTGCCAGAATTAAGCAATTTTTCAAATTTTTTTGTACACCAAGCCATAGTAAAAGGTAAAATGCATCAAAAATGTTTTTATACCGTTGCTCTAAATTATTTACTTTTCGAGAAAAACTAGGAAATATGTCGTTCTCCATTTCACTCGCATTCGCATTCTTTTTTTTTCTGTCTCATTTTTTGCGAGCTAAATTCGAAAAAAACCGCTTTATAAGTAGCGTGTCATGATTTTTTTAATCCAATTTAACGATTCGGCTATATTCTATTTCTCTGTCAGTTAAATGTTTTTATAATGTATCTCTGTTCCATTTTTTTTTAGATAAAAAAACACGGCGCAGCTTTTTATGTGATATGATCAGAATTTAGATTATATTTACACCTTCCTAAAATTAATAAGAGTTTGCTTCAGTCGTATAAAAATTACGTTAAATCATATTCAAACAATAATATTTTTACGTAATTTTCTATCCAATTGACAATACAGTTATGATTAGAATTGTATAAAGAGAGTATTCTAGTATTAAATAATTTTGCACATTCAATTTTTTTTTTTTAACAAAGAAAAATTTTTTTAAATTTTGACACATTCTTTTATGAAATTTCGATTAAGAAATATTAAAAAATTTTAAAGTGAATCATTTAAAAAGAGTTAAAAATAAATTAAAAAGGAAACATTTCTCTATTTTAACATATTTGTAAAGAAAATTTTACAGTTTACTTACAGTTTTTTGAAAAAATGTAATAACATTTTTACATACAATAAAGATTATATTTGAACGGTAGGAAATCCACAAATTTTTTTTAATTTCTTTAATTAATTATTAAATTTGGTTTTAGAAGAAAATCTTCGTCTAATTCGCTCCAAGCCGAAAGTATAGCCACTAATAAGGACATTCGACTGTTAAAATAAATGGAAAATATATTGAAATTTATTTAATGAAAGCAATTCATACACATTTTTAAAATATCCTTTTCAATTATATAACAAATAAAATCTGTGTAAAAAAATCTAATTGACGTGTTTTTTCTCAATTTTCTAATATTAAGTAAGGCTCGTTAGTTAGGGAGTGATTGTGTCAAAATATGGTAATTTTAACCCTCTTTAAAAGAACATTTCGATTTTAACAATAAAAAAATTTTAAAAAGTGTTTTCGTTTTTCCCGGATTACCAAAAACTTTTCATAGGCATATCTGTGACTAAAGTTGCCTCCCTTTCTTAAGAAAATAAAGTATTTTTAAAATTTTGTGCAAAAAAATAAAACACAATTAACGAAAAAAAAGTACGCGTTCCCATATTTTTAAGATTTTGTAGTACAAGAAAATCCTTATAAATTCATCATATCTGTTATTGCATTTACTAGCTTTTACGCAATTTAATAAGCAGTATCGTTTTGATTTTTTAAACTCATTTAAGACATTTATTGTTAGTGAGACATATTTGAATTATTTTCCTAACTAATAAATTAAATTCTGTAGACTGATGTTTTTGTAGATAAAAAAAATTCTAGGTAACGTCTGTATTAGACAAAAGTCTGAAAATGGACGTAGAATCTCACTGTTATTAATTATTATGTCTTAGTCTTTTGAAAAATTATTTTTTGAACTAAAATAAGAATAGGAGGAATATAAACTTAGGGGTAAACGACAGGGGTATATAAACTTTATTTTAGATTCTACGTTTATTTTTACAGAAAATCATCAAGTACCTATTATTTCTTTTTTTAATGTATAAATACAAAAAGTTCGAAATTATTTTATATTAGAATTTCAATTTTGGTCGACCCTACGGGTTGTCCCCATTTACTCTTTTCTCGTCTCTTTTGACCCCAATTTTTCATAGAGAAGAAATTATACGATTTTTGTTAATTTTTCAAAAACCACCGATATTTTTAAATTTTTTTGGATACTGCTGATAAAGTGACCATCTTCGCGTAAATTTTTAATATATTAAAGATTAGGTACTCATGAAATAAATACAAAAAATACGGTGTGAAGTCTGAATGCGTACCTATTCATCCTTGTCTACGGTAGCACATTTTTTATTGACATAAATATTAGAAACGCAGGAAAAGAGACCAGGAATCAACATAGAAGTGGATTATGGTACGATATATTTTCTGAAAAAAGTGCTTAGGATCAAAGTTATAGAGTTCAAAGTGATGCACTTGATGATGACTTTGAAGATGACCTTGAGGTCAATTTCCAAAGTCATTTGAAAATCATTTAATATTTTTCAAAAGGAGTAGTTTACTTTTCATCCCTAAATGGTTCAAAGTATATTCGAACGAATTTCACATGCAAGATAGAAAATAAGTGATCAAGAAGTAATTTTGAAAAATACTTGCTCAATCGCAATCGGAAAAATAATAGTTAATCATATGTTCAATTGAATTCCTAATATGATAACTATAGAGTAGCAATAAAAATTTTAAAAAATTTTGAAAATTTCTAATATAACATAAAGTTAATGTTTAACTTACAATTGGAGTGATATTAAATCTTTTCTTAACTTTACTTCTAAAATTACTTACAAAAATGTTTTCTTCTAATTTTTTATATAAATTTGCGCCTATTTTTCCATTTCGTCAGGTTTTTATTTTTTTTATTTTAGAAAAATAACGCAACAAATCAATTTTGAAGATAGATTGAGTCAATACATGAAATTACTGCTTATAGGTACAGGATATGGTCAAAGTTCGGCAATGGCTAATCATTTTCAACTGACCTTGAAAATCGATTTCAGGGTCACTATCAAGTGCATCGCTTTAAATTCTACAAATTTCGTACTCAGCCCTTTTTTCAGAAAATATGTCGTTTCAAAAATATTTAGCTATAACTGTTTTCATCTACAGAGGTTGAATGGTGTTTTCTACCCCTAAAAAGCGTATTTAGCCGAAATAAAAAAAAAACACGTATTTAATATTTTGCGCTGTTTAATAAGTATGTTAAGTTTCATTCAAATTGGCGAGTATTGGTTGGGTAGTGTTATTTGTCAGAATGTTTTGCCGATCTAGTTTTTTCAATATTTCTTTGCTCGTTTTCAGAATTTGTATTTTAATTTCTACGGACAAATAACTCATTCTTTTCTTCGATTTGAGTAACTTTTATTTGCTGATGTTGACCATTAATTGATCGAAACATATCAAATATTTTTCAATGATTTTTTTAGCGAATGTCGAAAATTTTGAAAATTTTTTTACCGTTAGTAAGTTAAAGTATTTGAATTCATTAAGTAATTAAATGATGTCCACAAGAACCTTACGGACTACCATAAGTTATATGAGATCTCTAGGACCCGTTTTTTACTGTTAGGATAAACTTTTTACTAAAATTACTTTAGATGAATAAAGGTTATGTTGTATGATTTCCGCCAGGGTTTACTGTTTCCATTATTGTAAAAAATAAACTAACCGACCGATTTTGAAAATTTTTTCACTGTTAGAGAACTAAATTATTTTAGATGAATACAACTATGCTGCACAAAGTCCGTTCGGGTTTTTGGATCCCAAAAATATCAAAACTAATTACCCAGCCGATTTTAAAAAATCTTTTACTCTTAGAAAGCTAAACTATTTTAAATAGGTACAGTTCTTAGATGAGATCCGCCAGTCCCCAAAATTTGGAAATTCGCTATGTTATGCAGATGCTGCGACAGGGGTATATTGTTTAATTTTTTTTTATATTTCTGCTTACCTGTTTGAAAAGAAAGTTTGAGAAGTATTTATTCATTTTGACTCAACGAGATAAAATTTTCAAATTAAATTAGTTACAAGCAGTTTTCTTTTTTTCTTCGTTAATTTTGTAATCTTTTTATTTCTCTTAAAATAGTCGAAATTCGTAACCTTTCATCATCTGAAGAAAACACAGCAATAAGTATTTTTTTTTTAATCACAATCATACTACATTTTCATTTTACCTTCATTCTATCCTTACTCACATTCTTATTCATTATCTACCCCTTTCTTTAAATATTTCACAATTTATTTAATCTTTTTTTTTATTTTTACCTTCATAACCCAACTATTTAAATAAATTCATTTCCATGTGGTGAAATTTATAACTGTCATCAAACATTCCATAGATTTGTTTTTATTTTAAACTATAAATTTCATCACACACTGTACCATAGAACCTCGGAATATCATCCTTTTTTTATATCCCTTTTGGTGTGAATGTAAGATCCAAAAATCGCTTCCACATAAATAACATCCTTGCGCGACCCAAAAAAACCTTTTTACGAAATTGATTTAAGACCTAATCGTAATTATTTTATGATTGTATACATATTATAGCAACCTCCATGATTTTTTTTAAATAAATCACGGAGTTTTGTTATACCTAAAGTGAGTCAGAGACTCAAGGAATAAAATACAGCATGATAGACGACTGTTTCATCCTCTGTTTCACATTTCATGCACATAAAAAAAAACTTCATTGTATGCCAAGTTATGGGACACTAACTCTTTTGTTTAATTTTGACAAACTTTCCTCCTATATAACAAGATATTTTTAGACTCAACACGTACAATTTTCTAAATTTAATTTACAAAAAATAATTATTTTATTATATTAAATCTTTTCATTATTCTCCTAGGAACTAAACATAATAAAGTAATTACAAAGAAAAACAAATATTTTCACAACCTACGGAAAAATTAATTATTCCATTTCAAAATTTATTTTCGCGAAACAAAAACGAAAGTTGATTAACTTGACAAAACAATCTACATTCATATTTGTAAAATCTGTTTTATATCAGTCCCCAGTTTGTTATCACACAGAAGTATTAAATTGTTCTTCATATGCCATTGTATACATAGATAGAGTATTTCAATCTTCTGTTGCCATTTATTCCAGTCTTGGTCTTAAGCTAAAATGATAATTAAATTCATACAAAGCAACAAAGACTATAAAATGATAAGCTTAGCATTGTTTTATATTTATACTACATACACTGTATGGAAATATCTTAAACCATAACAAAATATTAATACTTACTTTCTATATATCGTCGTTGATCGTGAAAAACCTCCTATGTGGCATTTTTATCGATTTTTAGATAATAGTTGATCTTGGTTGGTTTTCACCTGTTCTACAAGTTGAAAAAATCTCCTTCTTAGAAAAAATAATATTTTTCCACAAAAAAGGCATTTTTTAAAATCTCCTATGTGTGGATCCAATAAATTCGTTCTGAAATATCTCCTATGTGACCACTTTTCCACATAGAAGATATTTCAGTCACAAACTAGGACTATTTGCTATTCATTAAACTCCACATAGGTGGTTTTAAAGACGCAACAAACAACATATTTCTTAAATGTTCAAAAATATGCAGTATGGACTGTTAGCCGAATAATAACAATATTGTTGCTTTAAATATTTAATTTTTAACAGTTTTATTTTGGCTTTTAACAAAGTTGTCGAAGACTGTTAGTGAACTTGCCCTGGCTATCTACTTTTTATTACAACATAATTATTATATTTTCTGGTAAGTAAATAAATAATTTTATAATTTATTATTTAATGTTAAATTTTTAATTTTGTTTAGTACTTAATCAATATTAATAAAATGTAACTTAAGTGTATATTATTATATTACGATTTATCTTTTCGTAATAATTTTAATCGAAGGTAAAGTTTGAAAAAAATTCTTATTTCAAATTAAGTTAGGTAGTTTGAGTTCTAGTCATTTGTCATTACTTGCATTATATTAGTTATTTCGCTCTGTTACAGAAAATGTTATTACATAGCGTAATATAGTTCATTCTTGTGCAAAATTTTTTTTCAAACCTCTTTTTAAGGTACCTTTTCAGAAAATTGGCAGTCGTGGAAAAAAACCAGTTGCAATGGTGATGGATTGCAATAAGAATATTTCCCACGTTGAAGAAGGACAACAGTTTTTAGATATGAATTCGTCGGAAGAAATCACTTTTGAGCCTAATATCAATGATATGAATATTACATTAAATTTGTTCCTGATATATAAAATCAAAATATGGACTTAGCAAAGTCTATAATACTTAGTCAGAACCAAATTTTCAACAGTGACAACTTTTTGGAAGAAAATTGTTCTAGTTTTCAAAGCGAACTAGTAAGTCCTGTTATTAATTTAGTAGTAGAAAATATTTCAGCAGTCGACGATAAATTAATCTGGCATAATTTTAACCGATCTGAGTCAGCTACCCTTAAAGAAAATATGAACTTTACCGAGCTTACACCCGTTCAAAATATAGTAAACAGCTATGAATTCCATAATTTGAACATTACCGAGCTTCAGCTAGTACACAGCTAGTACCGAGCTATGTAGTAGACAGCTATGAAAATAATTTGAAAGTTACTAATTAGACCATAAATTCAAATCCAGTGACAAAAACGAGCGGAAACCATAATTTAGTAAGTAGTTTCTCTTGGAACAAAAATTTCTGAAAGAGATGAATGTGATACAAATTCAGGACACAACTCTTCTGAACATCCAACTGTTAATAAAAACAAAATACTCCGCAAGGATAAAGAAAATTCTAAAAACCGCAGTTTTACGTAAATCGTATATGGGTTACAGAAAAATAGAAAATGGGGTTGTTCAAGACGTACGGAAAGAAAAGAGAAAAGTACGGAAAAGATGCAATCATATAGAAATTTAAAAAAAAATAGTAACAGAACATTTCTCTGTACCTTAATTTCTGACGAAAACCGAGAAATTTTGTCAAAAAATTTTTGGAAGCTGCCTAAATGGTGTGAAAAAAAATTATATGTAAAGGGTTTAATAAGCACGAGAAAACGGAAACTTGGAAAAAACAAAACAAAGTGAAAAAAAGAGCAAGACAATTTCGAAGAAAATTGTCAAAAAAAAGAATAAATAAAAACTAGCGTTCCTAATTTTTTTTCTTCTACTTATTAATAAACTATTCTGTACCTGCCTAATATTTAGTGTTGTTATTTGATTTATAAAATTAATGTTTAAAGAAACAAAATAAATTAATAAGTCAATCGGTATTCACTTACTTTTTCTTTGAGAAATGCCAAAACAACATCTAAGCTGGTGTGGAAGTGTCAGAGGATGTTGGATAATCTCGCATCTCGGTACCAAGTAACTCTCTACTGGGTTCCAGGACATCGGGGTATTGAAGGGAATGAAACAGCTGACAAACTGGCCAGAGCAGGCTCCAACACCTTCTTTGTGGGGCTTGAACCTGTGCTGGGGATCTCTACTCGGAGAATAAGATGCTGTCTCCGCAAATGGATGCAGGATCGACACGGCTCTCTTTGGGAAACTTATAGAGAAGCTAGGCAGGCTCATAATTTTATAACTGGGCCGTGCGAATCGCACACTAAAGTGTTTTTGTCGCTTGAGAGGGGACAACTCCATAAGGTTGTTGGTCTCCTAACGGGCCACAATACGCTCAGGAGACATCTGCAGGTACTGGACTTATGCACAGACGCAACCTGCAGGAAATGTGGCAGGGAGGAGGATTCCTCCTGCCATATCCTGTGCAGCTGTGACGCACTGTCGCGGTTAAGGCATCGACATCTGGGGTTCAGTCACCTGACCTCAGAACTTATCAGAGGGATCAATGTGAAGTGCTTGCTTTCCTTTATTAAAGGGCTTGACATCATTTGATTTTTCCCTCTTAGTTTTAAGGGGGCACAAAGGGTCCAACAAAGTGGCCTACGTGCAGTGGACCCCCATGGGGCTCACACCCTACTCTTTCATTTATTCATTACTTTTCCTTAAAGAAAAATACAAAAAATTAATCAAAAAACCTTATTCTTTAATATACAATAAGTTTTTCCGTTTTACTTTTTAGCTATTTTAAGATTTTTAATTATTTCTTACTATACGTAAGTGCCTTTTACTGTTAAAAATAGTATTCAGACACATGAATATCTATAAAAATATTTATTTCCCTGATTATAATAATCAGCTATGTGTTTATATTATACTGAAAAATTCTCCTATGTGCTAATTTAGAATGACTAAAATCTCTTATGTGGAAAAATATCACTTTAATTATTAATTTGAGCCTGGCTAAGTTTCCTTATTATATAATTTTCAATTTCTAGTGAGGCTTTTTATGCCATTATGAGTTCAATTCAAATTTAAATCCATGTAAACCAAAATAAAAAAATTAGGATGTTTTTTTATTCTCCTGTAAAATTAGTAATTTTACACATAAGAGGTTTTTCACGATCAACGACGATATGTACTCGAGTATACTGATGAAAATATTATAAATTACACATAGTGAATATTATAGAATTTCTCAAATTTTTCTTCCTTATAGCTTTTTAAAAATTTTCATGTTTATAATCATTCTTCAAAGGTTTAATTCAAGAAAATATTGATCTTTTTAACCATGGCGTAGGCGCAAAAGAACTCATTTTAAATAAGTTTGAAAATTAAAGTATTAAGAAAATTAATGAAAAACTTTGAAAAAATAATATTTTATTTCAAAATTTTTTTCTTATTAGATTTTATGTAGATTCTAGCAATACAACTTTCTGAATTGAATTATGTGTTATTCTCTCGAATTATGTATTTTAGAGTACTTTTTCACGATAATTTAGAATGGAATTCTTATGTGAAAATCATGATATTTATTCCAATATAATAGTTAAAATTCCTATCACATGTTTATGAGACAACACGATAGTATCGGAAAAAAAATTAACAGTAATTTTAAGTAACTTAATAGTTTTTAAAAACTTAATAGTTTATTTGCCAGGCAGTTTATCTGGCTATAGAGAATAAAAAATTTTGAAACTATTAACTTTTCTCTCGCGAACATTTACTGTTAATATTGCAACAAATATCATGATTTTCATATAAAAATCCCATTCTAAATCATCAGTGTTTAAGTAAATATGATTTTCGTCCAAAACTATGCAAAATACAAAGTTTTTACAGAGCCAAAAAATGAAGATAATAAATAAATCTTCCCATTAAAAAATCTTAGAACCATGTCATTATCCTTAAGAAAATTCTGAACAAATTTATCTGAAGTGCGCAGGTATCAAATTTCACTAAAATTGTGTCACGCGTTTCTGAACTGAGAACAAAAATGTTTTAAGTAAACTTTAAATACCGCTCACATATAAATGATATATTTTGGTACATAGGTAAATTGGGTCCAATCGTCTTTACTTGACCTTTAGAATAAGTGGTAGCTCTATGACCCAGGAATTTTGGGACACCTTTATATACAGTAGGTTGAATATAGATAACCAATTTCGAACACAAACAGTACATCGACCGGCTGCAATTAAAAAATGTGTATTTACCTAATATTGGAGAAGGTTCGCTTATATTGCTTTCTTGGAATAAAACAGTAAAAATGATCATAATTTTACAACTCCAACTTAATAAAATTGCTCGGTCAGAAATTTCGAAAATCTTTTATCAAATCGATATCAGCTTCCTCTAAATATATACATATGTATTTGCAACTGCACAAATCAAACTAATATTAAAAGTTGTATTAAATCAACACAAACAAAATTTCCTACAAAAACAGTAGCGTTACATTCTCAACCATGCAAAAATAATTAAATATAAAATTAATTAATTTTCGGAATTCTTTCAAAAAAAAATGCCACTACCATAATTTTCATAACCAAAAAACAAAGCAAAATACCTAAGAAATTTACAAAAGAGAAATAATTTTAATTATGCCACGCTAATTTATTTAATAAAATTTAATTTTATATAATAAATTATCTTTTACCAACAAACGTGCGTTATTTAATGTTCATCACATTAATTGTATTGTTGTTCTTTCATTCGACATTTTCGTGGAAAATATGGGTATTTGAATGTGGTTTAGAGTTAATATTTTACTTTTACAAAATAAATTTCTCGACAAACAAATACATATTCAATAAACAAAGTCAAAACAATGATAAACTTTATAGTGGCATACACTCATCAACAAACACCAATAAATCAAATAAAATTTAAAAGCGCTAAATGTGGCAGGGCAATAGTTACACTGGTACACATCCAGTAAATCAGGGCTAATGTTAATTTTAATAATTTTTAAAGGTTAAAAACAATGAAACGTTATTTTGAAGCTAGAAATAATGTCCTTACGGCTTACTTTTTCCGAAAAAGATCAATTTAACAGCAAACTATGGAGTATCATAAAGTGGTGCCCATAAGGTGGAGTATTATAAGGTGGCGCCCAAGTTTGCCAATTATAAAAATTTGGCTTAAAAACTATTTTCTTAAATATACTCTTATAAAAAAAATTCTTGTATTGTAGAAAATCTCAGCAATGCCAGGCCTAAGGCCTCTCTACGTCTCAGTAGGGGTTGTACACCCTTC
This sequence comes from Brachynemurus nebulosus, assembly GCA_035578155.1. Classification (NCBI taxonomy): domain Eukaryota; kingdom Metazoa; phylum Arthropoda; class Insecta; order Neuroptera; family Myrmeleontidae; genus Brachynemurus; species Brachynemurus nebulosus. The sequence goes on along the minus strand of JAPWDM010000008.1, from coordinate 38,106,784 downwards.
GTCAGTTTCATTCCGTACGAAATTTTAAGTCACTCCATAAGTAACGAATAAATAAATAACTAAAACTTGAATAATTTCGCAGAGTGAAATTTTGAATCGCTCTCTCCTTACCATTTCCAAACAAAAGTGATTAAATAACTACACGTACTAAAGCAGGGGTCGATAAATCGCAGCTCGTCTACCACGCATGTGGCTCTTTAAGTCCTACCAAAAAAAAAAAATAATAATCAAAATAATAATTAGTTTGATCAGTTCTAAGTAAATAAGCCTACCTTAACTTTCATTGGGAACACTCTCAAGGCAAACAGAAAAGAATTAAACTTCGCTCCATTTGATATTGACACTGGTTCTTTTCAAACTAGTAGTTCCAAGTAATAGCTTAGAGGAACTAGAAAGGCTGAAATATAGTTTGGTATCACAGGATCACAGCATAAGTGGATAACTTAAAAAAAAATACCCAAGCCTGAGGCTGGCGATCTTTGGATCAACATATTCATGTGAGCAAGTTTTTTATTCCATGAATTTCATAAAGAAAAGGCTGAGAAGCCAAATCACAAATCAAGATTTAAAATCGAGTCTTAAAAGTTTTTTTCTAACTTTATTTCAAATAAAATGTAAAAGTAGAAACCGAAATTCATGAACTCGATATAGACTTAAAACTTTGCTGACCCTTGTACTAAACAACAAAATTTAAACAATCCTTTTTCTTTTTAATCACTATTATTATATAAGGGTAGTGTCACACTGGCGATTTGCAAGCGTATTATGAACAATCTGTGAGCGAGGCGATCGGTAAACGCACTCGTCGTGCGCCACGTTCTCATAATATTGTATACTAGCATGCGTACAGCAGCCCGCCACACCCCACAACAGCGATTACACATGCGTGTTATATTACATTTTAAGAACGTCGTCGACAGACTTGTTGAATGTTGTCGGCAGTAGTGTTGGGTCGAAGCGACTCTTTTATGTGTGCTAGCACACATGACTCCGCACAGTGAGGTGTGTCGCACAGAGTGAGCGACTCTTTTGGAGCACATAACGTACCAACCACACTCGCATACTGTGTTGCGTGTCATGTTGTGTGCGATTAAGTTTGAAACGAATCACAACTCTTCTGGAACACATAGCACAGTGTTTTATTGTGGTATAGGTGCTGTGCTGTCCTTTCTTTTATCGCTCTGTCGTTTCTTTATTGTCCTTTCCGTCCTTTCCTTTTATTGTCTTTTATTTGTCCTTTTAAGTAGGTACATTTTAAAGTCTGTATTAAATAAAATAAAATTTACTACTTCTTTACTCTGCGGGAATAGTTTTCTATACAATATTTCGGACATATTAATAAAATAACATATAATACGTAAAAAAGTTATACTGTTCAATTCATATGAAATATTTTTAAACATTATAAACTGGAATACAATTTGTCAAATGTCAACCCAGGAAGTAGGAACCCATAAATTAGTGCATAACATGTATCTTCTTCATTTTTGAAAAAGTTGAAATCTTTTGTTTGTGCCATAACATGCAACATATGTTAATCTGATGTCCAGTTGAGTATAGCATGTACAGAAAAAAATGTGCTCAATTATGTGCCATGTGTAGTAATGGCGGACTGTGCTAATGACTCCTTTTGTAAGAGTCGCACAGCACACCGCACACTTAAAAGAGTCACTCTTTTGGAGTGACTCGCACAAGTGCGACCCATCACTAGTCGGCAGACCATCACTTCGCAGAAAACACACTCAAAAATCTCCAGTGTGATAACGTTCCAAAAAAAAAAAAGAAAAAGAAACGAACGGTGATACGGAAGATATACCTAAATATAAATTTAGCATTATTGAGACGTTTCACTGTACCAGGTAACATTTTTTTTTTAATTAAAAAAAGTTTTACGATAAAATAAAAAATGCTACTAAAATTACATTAAAACTTTGGTCAAACAATTCCTCGTTATTACAACTTTTTATACGTGCTTAATAAAAAATAAAAGTTATTAATGTTTGATGTTTAAAATTATTATTATTTCAACTTTAAATTACCACAAACTAGAGTTTTTCTTAACTTACTTATCTTTAACGTAATTATAAAGTTGCCTATAAAAGTTATTGGGAAATTTATGTTACTTAATTTTATTTTTTTATTTTATTTATTTATTTATTTATTTATTTATTTTTTGTCAGTTCAGTCATTTTGTAAATTTTGTTTGTTAAGTCATAAAATAAACGCAGAAAAAGAAAGCAATTATTTAAACGACACGACGATTTATATTTGACTCATTAGCGCTCCAACTATGGTCCTAAAATTACTGCAAACGTTCTTTTAATGTTTAGAAAAAGTCAACAAATTTTAAATTTCAGAAAATTTATTTTTCTATAGATTTACTTAATTAGTTATGTAATCGAAACATTAAAACGGAAAGGAAAACGGATATTCAGCTGATTCGAAATACAAGTAGAAACAGAAACGGAGACACTAATTTCAGCAATCAAATAAGCTAATTAATTTAATTAAATTTTTAACGGGTGAATCCCAAAATTCATGGATTAAGTCGGGTACGCGCATTTTGACACGACACCTAAAGAGCCTCGTACTTAAACATTACAGAAGCCACACTCCAATACCGCTGATTGCTCTGTAGTAACGAATGCTGGTCGTTTAAGCATTCTGAAAAATGGCATTCAGCCGCTTTGGTAAGCTTCAGAAATCCCTGATCATCACCAAAATGCCAAAGGACATAATGAAGAGAGCTCGTACATAATTTCCACCGGAAGTATCTATGTGTACACACCCAAGGTTGGTGACCCACAATAGTCCCGTTTTTGGTAACCTACGTACAAATGGAATTTGAATCCCAACCCATATTTATCATTCATTTATTAACTGGATGATTTTACATGCTCACCACCTTCAAGTTAATGGGATATCGCAAAGTTAAATGTCTCATGGCAAGGGCTCATATGTACATCTCTTTCATTTTAGAGTTATTCAACTGGATTAAAATTAGGTATAATAAAAGAAAAAACTAACAAAAATAAAATGTTTATTGATTAAATTCTTTCACTTTTAAATTAATTTTTTCAATTTTTCGCGATAAAATTTTATACTTCTCATATTACACCCGTACCACCAGGATAAAAAAATTCACCCTTATTATATTCCATCAACAAATTCTGTTTTTTATTTTATCAATAAAAATTTTTTTTTATAAATAATAAGAATATGTTTTATGAACTGCATGTGTGTGGTCTTTGTAATAAAAATATAAAAAATAATAAAAACCAGGTCGTAATAAAAATTTGTTATTGCATATTACTTACTGTGCAACTGCACACTTTTCTTCTAAACAAAAAATAAATCTAAACTAAATTATGATGGGATTTCTGTTAAATAAGCAAGTAAATGTTGTGGTAAATAGTATGAAGTTTATAACAAATGACAAAAGATTTAGAGCTATATTCTTAAAAATATAAAGGATCTTTTAAAAAACCGACTTCAAAAAGTAAAAAATAATTAATATCACGAATTTTGAAGTCAGGCGGGGCGTCGTATGTAAAATTGCGATTGGATGTGCTTGAAAAATTCATGAATTCTACAAGATTTTTTTTATACTACTTGCCGCCTGACTTCAAAATTCGTAATATTAATTATTTTTTACTTTTTGAAGTCGGTTTTTTAAAAGATCTGGCTAATTCCCAAATTATGTGCCAACCTATAAATAAAATTGTCAAATTTTTTATTTTTGATTGATTTAGTATTAAAACAAATAAAAATGACGATAAAAGTTTACGTACATATTTAATTTTCATTAAAAAATATTAAAAACTTAATTTTTTATTTATAGGAAATTTAGGTTATGTTAATATGATTTTACTATTCCTCTTAGAAATTATATTATTTAGTAATAAATAAATATGATAATTAAATTAAATTGTTTGTTTTTCTTTCTAGCATTTCCCTTTGCCCAAATTTAAAAAAAAAAAAGAAAGGAAAATGGGTTATTTACTTACTAAACGCAATGCTTAATATTTTAATTTTAATATTTTTTAACGGAAATTAAAAGTGTCCCCCAATTTTTATCTACTCTTTTACTTGTTTTACTTGCAAATCAATCAAGAAAAATAGAAAAAAACTACAAAATTTCGTTGGCACGTAATTTGGGAAATTGCCAAAGATCTTATTTCATACCTTTTAGTGACAATGCTTGTGAGTCCACCCCATTACAATTTTTTATTTGGTTTTAAAAATTTTTTTATTAAATTCCAAATTTCATACGTTTAGGTGGAATAGTTTCCAAAATACCAGTGTCCAAAAATAATAATTTTGGGCACTCACTGACTTTGCTTTGAAATTTGAAACATTAATAATATTTAAAGTAATAATTACTAGGAAAATAAGAAATCAATGAAAATTCACCAACTTTTCAAGTCATCAAAGAATTTTTTAAACTAAGTACTGACAGAAAATTATTTTTAGGATAATTGGATTAACATAAATTAAAAAAATATGTTACTATAGATATTAAAGTAAATTATTTTGCATATACAAATTTTAAATTTGTCATAATTATTCATATCGTTGATATTATTGAAGATGGTTAAAAAATTATTCAACCAATGTCAACAAAATTTTTATGGAACCACCTGGAGAACTTTATTTACTAACTAAAAAAAGAATGACGCAAATTGGGCCAGAAATGTGGGAGAAATCGGTGTACATACATAAAAAAAAACATACGGGTTGAATTGAGAACCTCCTCGTTTTTGAAGTCGGTTAAAAATTAAGAAAGACACAAAGCGTAACAAACAATCAGGATCGGATTTGTCTTTGAGAAACCTCTGGGCACTTTTATGTGGAGGCCCCTTGTGAGACGACTGAATGGTGAAAAAATAAAAAAATATAAAGTAATTTCTCGATAATTTTCCGCTCAATGAATTATAGGAACAGAAAATTATTAGAGACGGAAAGTTATCGAGTGCCCCCACTCAATGGAGACGTAATAATAGTTGGTAGTAAGGCAAATAATTTGCCTCACATTCACATACACCTACGCTCTTCTGGAAAAAAAAAAATTACGTATACGTATAATTTTGTACACAAAAAAACGAATTTATACACGCTTGTAGGCAAATATACGAGTATTTACGCCCACGCATTTGTTCACAGTTGACAGCTGTACATTTTTCAACAATATCTTTTGTTTTTATAAAGCTTAGCGCTGAAGTTTAGCGCTATATTTATTATTCTATGTGATTATCAAATAAAACGTTTTAGAATTTTTATCAAATTGCTCTGTTTTCTTTTTTGGTTTTGTTGTCTCTGCTGACTTTCGAATAGAATATTTTAGAACTTGTTTTTAAATTTGATTATTTCGCCGCTTTTTTTAATAACCAATCCGATGGTGAAACTGATTTTTTTTCTATCTTTACTGACATTCGAATAGAACGTTCTGAAATTGTGTCTACAGTCATCTAAATTGTGACTAGAGTTTTTAAACGAGGTAGTTTTATAATTTTACCTGTTATATTATCAATAATAGTCTCAACGCGTTCAGTTGCGAGGCATTTTATTAATGTAGAATTTCATTGTGGAGATGCCTTCCCAGTGGACGCCCTGTGGCACGTGCCCCAAGTGTCCTTACGTAAATTCAGCTCTGCAAACAGTTACTACGAAAATAATTTAAAAAATAAACAAAAAACTTCCAAAGAGAAAATTTTACACTACCATAAAATGAAACGTCCTAAGTAACGAGAAGTGTGTCTGTCAATGCAAATAGCTGGCTGTATACGATGTAAATTTTTATATACACTAGTGTATATTTTATATCAATTTGTGACATGATGTGAGCATTAAAGACAAGAAACTTTTAGAACCATATAAACGTTTCATACCTGTAGTGGGAGTATCTAAGTATTGTATATACGCAATAACGTTCCTAAAGTATATTATTGAAAGAAAATGAATTTTGTGTGAAAATTATTTATAACTTTCACTTAGAATTTTATGACCATGTGCGTCGAACTGCGCCTATACATATTCATTTCATTTAGGGTGAATGCGGGAGAGATGCCGCACATTTTGAAAACACTTGATAATTCTTAAAGTATGCATTTAATTGATTTGAAATTTGGTACACAATAAATGTAAACATTGATCTTTAAAATTATTTATAAATAATTTTAAATTTTGAATCATAAAAGATTCATAATTAACATTTTTGTAGAGCCTGCAAAGCGGCGTCTCTCCCACACCTATGGGAGAGATGCCGCATCAAAAAAGGACAGATCCCGCATAGTTCATATTAAAAATTTTGCATTTTACACATCTCCATACATGATGCATGCCATATGTAACCATTTTTGGCACTTTATATATTATAACTTGACCAGTCAGCTTTTTTTTTGTTTCTGATTGTGAGTACTTTTCAAAAAATTCAATACAGAGGCAATCATTATTATTTTCGTTATCTTCACTAATATTTCGCCCTTCCTGATCTATTACTGGATCTTTTATATTCACGTGGCATAATTTACAGTCCAAAAAAAATTGCATTCATGACACCTGCTGGAAATTCAGCTTTTACAGCAGGTGTCATGATGCGACCTAAGCCCGGGACCATAACAGAAATATGTTTTGAGGTCCCTAGAATACGAAAATGATATTCACTAAAATTTACATATATATATATATATATATATATATATATATATATATATATATATATATATATATATATGTATCCGCGCGATAACTCTCGAACGAAACGTTTAATGCTTATGAAATTTTGTGTGCAAATTATTGTATCCAAATCGTTGGATGAGTTCGTTAGCCAGACACGTCGGATGCCCAGAAGTACGTTTTCCGGGCATTTTTTGTCAACAAAATGAGTTTTTTGCCAGAATTAAGCAATTATTCAAAAATTTTTTTACACCAATCGGAAGAAAAAGCCAAATTACGTAAAAAATGTTTTTAAACCGTTGCTCTAAATTACTTACTTTTTGAGAAAAACTAGGAAATATGTCGTTCTCCATTTCACTCGCACTCGCATTCTTTTTTTTTCTGTCTCATTTTTTGCGAACTGAATTCGAAAAAAACCGCTTTATAAGTAGCGTGTCATGATTTCTTTAATCCAATTTAACGATTCGGCTATATTCTATTTCTCTATCAGTTAAATGTTTTTATAATGTATCTCTGTTCCATTTTTTTTGAGAAAAAAACTCAAGACAATTTCTTTTATGTGATATGATCAGAATTTAGATTATGTTTACACCTTCCTAAAATTAATAAGAGTTTGCTTCAATCGCATAAAAATTACGTTAAATCATATTCAAACAATAATATTTTTACGTAATTTTCTATCCAGTTGGCAATACAGTTATGATTAGAATTGTATAAATAGAGTATTCTAGTATTAAATAATTTTGCACATTCAATTTTTTTTTTAACAAGAAAAAAATTTTTTTAAATTTTGACACATTCTTTTATGAAATTTCGATTAAGAAATATTAAAAAATTTTAAGGTGAATCATTTAAAAAGAGTTAAAAATAAACTAAAAGGAAACATTTATCTATTTTAACATATTTGTAAAGAAAATTTTACAGTTTACTTACAGTTTTTTGAAAAAATGTAATAACATTTTTACATACAACAAAGATTATATTTGAAAGGTAGGAAATCCACCAATTTTTTTTTATTTTTTTAAATTAATTATTAAATTTGGTTTTAGAAGAAAATCTTCGTCTAATTCGCTCCAAGCCGAAAGTATAGCCACTAATAAGGACATTCCACTGTTAAAATGAATGGAAAATATATTGAAATTTATTTAATGAAAGCAATTCATACACATTTTTAAAATATCCTTTTGAATTATATAACAAATAAAATCTGTGTAAAAAAATCTAATTGACGTGTTTTTTCTCAATTTTCTAATATTAAGTCCAAGGCTAGTTAGCTAGGGAGTGATTGTGTCAACATTTTAATGTAAAATATGGTAATTTTAACCCTCTTTAAAAGAACATTTCGATTTTAACAATAAAAAAATTTTAAAAAGTGTTTTCGTTTTTCCCGGATTACCAAAAACTTTTCATAGGTATATCTGTGACTAAAGTTGCCTCCCTTTTTTAAGAAAATAAAGTATTTTTAAAATTTTGTGCAAAAAAATAAAACACAATTAACGAATAAAAAGTACGCGTTCCCATATTTTTTAGATTTTGTAGTACAAGAAAATCCTTATAAATTCATCATATCTGTTATTGCATTTACTAGCTTACTCCCACTTGACCACTTTTAAATAGTCGGTGTCAGATCTTACGCAATTTAATAAACAGTATCGTTTTGATTTTTTAAACTCATTTAAGACATTTATTGTTAGTGATACATATTTGAATTATTTTCCTAACTAATAAATTGAATTCTGTAGATTGATGTTTTTGTAGATAAAAAAAATTCTAGGTGGCATCTGTATTAGACAAAAGTCTGAAAAACGGACGTAGAATCTCACTGTTATTAATTATTATGTCTTGTAGTCTTTTGAAAAATTATTTTTTGAACTAAAATAAGAATAGGAGGAAATTCGCTATGTTATGCAGATGCTGCGACAGGGGTATTTTTAATATGTAATATGATACGGCATCTATACCAACTTTAAATGCGGCATCTCTCCTTTTTGTTGGGATAGATGCCGCATGTTGCTATAGCAAGCATAGTGCAGAATTCTAACCTAAAATTTTATACAGTACTTTTAAAATATATCTAAATTAATAACAAAACACATTTTTAGTCGAATTTTCTCCGAAAAATTAGACTTATACAGTCTATACGATAAGAGCTGCGAGAGGCGAGAGTAGGGGCGCTATCCGTTTTCGGACCCGTAGAACACGAATATGTAGAAAAAAAATGTCTGATATATATATATATATATATATATATATATATATATATATATATATATATATTCCCGCCACCTTTTAATTTGTGTAGAGCCCCCCTATGGAAGTTAAGAGATGAAATTTGGTAAATGGGGCTCATTTTCGAGGCACCTCATACTATCAAAGTGGGGTCAAATTTTGGGCAAATTTTTTTTCTGACCCGACCTTTAAGGGGGTGGTGGGGGGCGGAAAAGCAATAAAACTTTTCCAAACCGGTTTTAAATAATGTTTCGGTCAATTATCTACAGCATATCCAAAATTCAGCTTCCTAGGGTGATTTGGTGGGAGTAGAGGGGAGGAAAAACGATTTTCGCTGGATCTAACAGGCCCCCAGCCCCCCAGAATTAACGTAGAGGGTTGAAATTTGGTGTGTTGATAAAGTTCGTACCTAGGTTGTGCTTTTTGAAGGTTTTAATATTTTACCCCCACCCCCTCATTTTTAAGCTACAATTTCATGCATTTTCGACGTTTTCGAAGTTTGTACCACTCGCACAGGTCACCCAAATAAACCTAGAGGGCTGAAATTTTGTATTGGGATTGAGTTAGTATCAAGGGGGTGCCTTTTGGGGGTCTCAACTTTCAACCCTTACCCGCACCATTTTTATACCAAAAAGAACATCATTTTTCTTGTTTTTTAACAGTTTCGTTCGGGTCAATATCTCCCCAAATAAACCTAGAGGGCTGAAATTTTGTGTACAAGTTAAGTTAATAGCCAGCCACTGCTTTTTGGAGGTTTCAACTTTTAACCCTTACCCCCACGATTTTTACGCCAATATTTCCTTGGTTTTTTTGCTTTTTTTCTAACACGTCTAGAAGCTTTCTAAGAAAACATACAGAGCTGAAATTTTGTACGTGTATTGAGTTAGTATCCAGCTAGTGCCTTTTAGGGATTAAACATTACTTTTCCCCCCACTTCTCCCATTTTTACATCGGAATTCAGTGGTATTGTAAATGTGTTTTAAATGAATTACTTTTGTTCTAACACACAGTAGGCGAATAGTAATTTTAAAAAATTTAAAAAAAAATGAATTTACTTTTTTAACAAAAGCAATACATACATATAGGTAGTTGCATACATACATATTATATTACATATAGGTAATTCTATATGTATACATACATATAAAGTAGGAATTTTCGATTTTTATTATTTATAAAATTATTTTTTTTTATTTTTTTTGTTTTTTATTTATTTTTTTTTTTTTTTTTTTGAAAGAAAAAATATCTTTATAAAGGCCTTCCAGTTTACTATTTAAGGTCCTTTTTTAATATTTAAAACTAAAACATAAAGGCAATTAGCGGATAAACATGGGCAGGAATGTCCTCGTACAAATTGTGTTGGTTTTTTTTCTGCTACCTGTTTTCGGCACAAAATTGAAATTTACTGAGATACAGCCCTTAAATACTTAAAACCTTTTTTTAAAGCCTCGATCAGCCGAACGCTCATCACCAGTTTTGAAACCAACAAAATGACAATTCGGTTGTAGACTTTCAATCACATTTCGCTTGTAGACATTCAATACCGAAGATGAAGGGGAAAATTCGACTACCGTGACCGGGCCCCGCTGCTCACGGCGTTTTATTAAAACAATGAAATATACATTCTTAAATTCTAATGAATTAAATGGGCAATTTTGATCAAATTTAGTTCAAATATTATTAAGACTCTGAAACAAATTAACGCGAGTTCAGAATTGTTATCCAGAGACTTGAAACCTTAAAATGAAGTGCTGCTAAAGCTGCCTAACTTATATCAATTTCAAGTTATATTCCACAAATTTGACTTAACAGAATAATTTATGACGAAGACGTAAGCGAAGACAGAATTGAAAGAAATTAATATACAATATACTACGCTTCCGAAAATCGTACACTCCGATTGAGATGAAAATTTTTTTTATGCGTTCTATTTGACGTAGAAAATTACCCCCTAAACTTGACGACTCGAGGAATTTGTGGTGAAGTAAAAGTATGTTTTTCAAGAATTTGCCGATTCAATTCGTTTTACGGTATATATGTTTAAGTAAATCTCGAATAAAAAGTCATGATAATACTCTCATCTGTTTGGTATTTCATATTAAATACAATTAATTGTTTTATAAACCGTAACAGAATGAGAACAAGAAATTATGTATCTATATTAAATATTAACTATGCGTTCTGCGTTGTTTCTTATAAGCATTTATTATTCGTTTGTTTTGTATAACCCAATAATTAAATAAGAAACATTGTAGAAAATATTTACAAACAAGAACTAATTTAATTTTTCCAACATACCAATCTTTGGTATTTGTATACATACAAAGTTGAAATTATTCAGTTGAAGGAAAAATGCGTATAATAAAATAACTTTGCAGATACATAAATAAATACAAATAAACGATAGATACAACTATGTACGTTTAAAGCTCAAGAACAAGATTAAGAAAGTTTCCAATAAGATTTATTTTGTTACATGTTCGAATTTTGTGCTATTTTCTTGAAACGCTTTCTTTTTTAGCGAATTTCGAAAACCCGAAATTCAGCTATTACAGTAGGTCTCATGACGCAATCTGAGCCAGGTACTATGGCAGAAATATGTTTTGAGGTCCCTAGAATACGAAAATAATATTCACTAAAATTTATATATATATATATATATATATATATATATATATATATATATATATGTGTGTGTGTGTGTGTGTGTGTGTGTGTGTGTGTGTGTGTGTGTGTGTGTGTGTGTGTGTCGCCTTATGAATCACTTATTCAAATTAAACGAAAGTCAATGGAACTAATTTGAATAGGTGATTCATAAGGCGATTTGTAGCTTTTACAGATGTTTTTTTCTAAAACTGATTTTTCGTTTCTTCTTTGCTATATTTGACATTGTTTGATTTGATTGGTTTTGATCCAAACTAAAAGGTTTTTAGTTTCTTTTGTTTAAGAAAAAATAATTTTTTCATTTTTTATTTTTATTTTTATTTTTATTGATTTTATATTCTTGTCTTGATAACGGTGTTTTGAGACACCGAAACCGGTCGACATGTTGAAGATTGGTTAAAAAATTCTTTTTGGTTTTTTGCTGGTCTTAATATTGAGGTTTATCGCCAAATAAAGTCAAATAATGAAATTACAAGTGGGTAATTAATTTTTGGCCTTTTTAGGACCCCAAAACCCTGACGGATCTCACATAAGATACCTTAAATCCATTTAAAATTGTTTAACTAACATTAATAATTATTAGTGAACTAATTAGTGACCTACTTCTGGGCATCCGACGTGTCTGGCTGACGAACTTAGCTGAGTCAATCCGGATTTTAGTTCGCATACAAAATTTCATACGCACTAAACGTTTCGTTCGAAAGTTATCGTGGCGACACACACACACACACACATATATATATATATATATATATATATATATATATATATATATATATATATATATATATATATATGTGTGTGTGTGTGTGTGTGTGTAAAAATGGAAAATACCAAAACTAATTACCCAGCCGATTTTAAAAATTCTTTTACTCTTAGAAAGCTAAACTATTTTAAATAGGTACAGCTCTTAGATGAGATCCGCCAGTGCCATGTTATGCAGATGCTGCGACAGGGGTATTATATTTTCTGCTATATTCAATTATTTAAATTTACAGTTCAATCCATTTTGATTTTCTAGTTCATCGCGTTGATAACTTGACCAACCTAACAAATCTCAAACAACATTTCTTCAAAAATTGGTTTCCTAGGTTTTCAAAAGAAAAGAAAAACTCACCGTTATAGTGACTATACTATGTCATATTTTTGAAAATTTTAAGAAGCATAGGTTGTTAAATCAATGTTTCTCAACTGCCGGTCCGCGGACTGGTGCCGGATCGCGAAAGTATCTCACCAGTCTGAAGAAAGATGTGTGAATTGCAATGAATTACAAAAATGTAATAATTATTATTATTTTTTGCGTTAAAAAAATGGCCTAGCTAGACTTATCAAAAAAAGATTTTTGGTAATAAAAATCTCATGTTTTGGAATTTAATTTTTTTTTTATTTACGGCCCATGATAGTACACGTCTAGCACAACACAATACAACATTTTTTGTTTTAAAAAAAGAAAATGGTGAGATTAACTTATGCCCAAAAATAATTTTAAGCTGTAAAAAAATCCATTTTTACGATTTAGTATTTTATTTATTTATAGCACACGACTAGCACAATGTGGCACAATCTTTTGGTCTGGAAAAAAGAAAATAGCGGGACTAACTTAGTGGAGACATATTGTCGACCAAAAAATGACAACCAAACGGTCAAAAAATGACATGTCCTGTAACATGACCAAATATCATTCCAACTATAACAGTGGAAATAATTCCAATCTAAATAAATTATATTTAAAATTAAAGAATGGCTTTTAAACACTTTTGTAATGGTTAAGAAAGTGTTGATATTTATCTGAATTACATGATAGATCAAGTGGTCGGAAAACGGCATTTCATATTACATAAGCTAATTTTATTCCAATTAATAGCGAAAATAATTCCAAGCTACAAGAATTATATTTAAAATTAAAAAATTGCTTTTAAACATTTCTGTAATACTTAAGAAATTGTCGATATTTATCTCAATAATATTGTAGAACAAGTGGTCGGAAAACAACATTTCATATTACACAATCCAATTTTATTCTAATTAGTAGCGAAAATAATTTCAAGCTACAAGGATTTTATTGGAAAATTTTAATGTTTTTTATTTTTCACCAAATTTTAACCCTCAACCACCCCTGTTAACGTAATTTAAATAAATTGCATATTAATAGATAGCTCTAAAAAAGGCAATATCGCCAGTCTAAACTTTTGCTCTATGACTTTTGATTTATGTCTTACCGTTTTCGAGATATTTGATATATTAAATTTTCATCGCAACTTTTGAAAGGCGGTTTCACCCCTTCAAACTGTTTTTCCGCCAATGAAAAAAATACGTGTCGCTTATATTTTAGTGTTCTACAACAGTGTTTGATAGGTCCGACCTCGGGATCTTTACTTGTCAATATGGTTGGTTAAATAAAGGGTCGATTGCCAGACATGTTAATCTGTTCTTATTCTTGACCATGAGTTACTTTCCTAATGATATAAGGGTCGATGTCCTTAACCAGTACCACTATTTTGGGGAATTTTTTTTTATTATTTGTAATTATTTAACAATTTGCCATTTTCGAAAAATAAGACAATTTCACTTCAACTTGTTCTTATCGCTAAAATTCGCTCAAAATAATAATATTGATTTATCAATCATCATCATGAAAGATATTGTGAAATTACTTTATCATTATTTTCGTTGATGCGAAAAAAGACTCTTGTATGCTAAACGGCCCAGATTATATTTGTTTTTTGGCTAGCCCTATAAAAATATAACACACATCAGTTTTAGAAAAAAATATTATTTTGTGAAAATTTATCAAATTTTACTATAATATATTGTACAATAAGTGGAAAAAGAGGCTTATTTCTCATGAATATGAGTTTGTTGCGCGAGCCCGCAGGACGAGTGCAACAATTCGTATGAGTGAGAAATAAGCTTTTCCCACGCATTTTACACTATACTTTTTCTACGAGCGCATTTTTTTTCGTAAAATTTAACATAAACAATTAAAATAAAATTTAAATAAGTAGTAAAAATTTTTTAAATTTATAATGTCAGTGCTAAGATGTTCAAATTTTTGCCAAAGCATACTTTGAAACTTTGGAAACAATAATAAATAATCAACATACATATATATGTATATTTTTAATATTATTTCTATATATTATATATTATATATTAAACGGAACAGCCTACTTTTTTATTATATTAAGGCGTGGGAAATAATTTCCCACTGTATTTTCGCACAGTGTGGGCAATTGTTAATTTTTACATATAGTTAGCCGTGCACAAAATGTTACTTTTAATAGTAGGACTAGAAAAAATATTTTTTTAGACATTTGAAAATACAAAAGAGGGTTAATAAAAAAACATTCTACAATTTTCTCTTTCATCTGACACACATATTCAAACGTATAATTATGTCCCTAATAAAAATATTTTTTTGTCGTTTGTTTATTCCCAGCAGCATTTATTTTTCCTAGTATTATCTACATATTATTAGTATTACGTACAAAAATTTTAATTATGAAAAGTATATTTATATTTAAGTATAGGAATATTTTACCTTTAAAAGCACATTATATAACGTAAATGTAGGCAAAACGTGTAGGTATGTATGTAGGCATATATGTTGTAAGCTTTCGGCACTGTTTTAAAAAGTTTATTTATATTAATATACCTAAGGAAAGTATATTCGTGCTTTTGGTATTGGGCCAACGATATAGTACACATTAGTATATGTATAATTATATTTTATATTATTGAACATCATATGACTTATTTGAGACAGTTTTTCATTTTTTTATTATTTTTTTTTAAGGTTATTATTTTTTATGTACAAAAATAATAACCTTAAAAAAAATAATAAAAAAATGAAAAACTGTCTCAAATAAGTCATATGATGTTCAATAATATAAAGTATAATTATACATATACTAATGTGTACTATATCGTTGGCCCAATATCAAAAGCACGAATATACTTTCCTTAGGTATATTTGCCTATGTATACCGACAATAGCGTTGATTTTGAAAATTTTCAATGCCATATGCACAAATCTGTTTATGAAGTTATATAACTTCACATAATATCTAACTTTACAAACAAAGTCGTGCATCTGGTATTGAAAATTTTCAAAATCAACGCTATTATTCGTGTACGAAAGCGAATAAAGGCAAATTTGCACATTCGTGGTTTTGACATTGGGCCGACAGACGAGCAAGGAAAAAGAAACTGATGTCACACATCCATGGAAAAAGCGGCATTAAGGCCCGATTTACATTAACGCTCCGCTCTCGGTACGCTCCCCCTCCACTCTCGCTCAGATATAATCTTGTTGTGTTCACATTACAGTGCTGATAACATGCTGGTACCTGTTCGTTTTCCATTCACACTATAGTGCCGCTCTCGCTCCACTCTCGCTCCGATAAAAATTTTTTCCCATATTTTAAACACTATTGTATTAGGAGAACATATCATAATACAATATATCTATTAGTTAATTGGTAATATATATCAAAATGACTATATTGTAGCAAAACGTCGCGTCGTTGTGTTGTATCATGTTTTCCTAATACAATAATTTTGAAACAAATGAAGAAGGCTGAGAAACGGAGCGGAGTGGAATCAAAAACGTATTCACACAGTCGATATAGGATCTGATATCGTTTCGATACTGCTCCGATAAAATATTATCTGAGTGGTATTGTTATTGGAGCGATATTGGAGCAAGAGCGTACCGCGACTCAGTGGCGGATCCAGCCTTCAGCTCAGGGGCGGGAGGGGGGGGGGTCAAATTTTTATGACTTAACACTTTAGTCCTTATTGTAAATACCTATAACAAAGTGTGTCCAAATCTGCACAGAATTTTTTTTTATGTGAAGCTTATAGATAAATTCTATTATGGGCGAGTCCAGCCTGCAATTTAGGGGGGAAGGGGAGTCAATCTTTGTTCGCTATTGCAAATTTAACAAAAAGTGCTCAAAACTTCATGAATTTCTAATTTCTTTTTTGTTAAGTTAAAAATTGTTAAATACATGTGCAGCATCTATACTGGTTATTTGATAAATGGTCATTTAAGAAAAAATATGTTATTCTCTCCTATTTTCAAAAGCTAGATTAGTGGTTCCCAAACTTCTTGGTGTCGTCGATCCCTATCTCTTGCCATGGTTTTCGATTTTAGATACACCCCCTGTACAAATTCATAAATTCAGCAACAACTTCGAAAATATAATTTGTCCAAAATAAGGTGTTGATGACCTTTTTTTTAGTCAATGCAGGTGACAACCAAAAAAAAGGTCACCAATTTCTCATTTTCACATTTTAGAACAATCAAGTCAAAACCTGCTTCGGGTACGTATACTCTGTCGCTATAAACCCCTATTTACATCTTACCGAACCCCAATTTTTTTGGCCAACATGGACCCCTTGCAGCTTATTATCAACCCCTGGGGGTTAATTTAGACCACTTTGAGAACCACTGAGCTAGATGCAAGGATTTTTAATGTAAAATAATTATAATATTTCCTACGTGTGTACATTACATTTTAAAATTAGAAGTAATTATACTGTTTAAAAATATTAACCACTAGATTTCTTTGTTTGAAATTTGAAAATTTATTTGTTAATTTTAATTTGTTTGAATTTTTTAGCGTAATTGTAAGAATATGTAGTAACTACTTTCAGCTCAGGGGGGGGGGGGTCATGACCCCTATGACCCCCCCTCTGGATCCGCCACTGCCGCGACTGATATCGGAGTGATATCGGAGCGATAATATGAATACATTCATTGTTTCTTGTATAAGAATATTTTATCGAATCGGGAGCGTAACGATATCGTACCGAGAGCGGAGCGTTAATGTAAATCAATCCTAAGACTATCACCTGCGCCAAGTGTTTATCACTGTTATCATCAATATAATAAAATATTGTTATTAGAAAGAGATAATTCGTGATGTAAAACAAATAATAAAATTGAAAATTATACATTTATCTGTTAATAATAGATTTATCGTTACGACAGTCTGATATTACAGAAATACCTTCCGATTTGTGCATAAAATGTTGCATTTATATATAAACTCATAAAGTATCGAACATGTTCAAAACTGCATATTTATAGTAGCAACAACTAGCAATAATTTTTACAAAATTAAACAAAAATTTAAAATTATACTTGGAATTAATTTTTATCGAAGTATATCCCTCTTCCGATACCTTTTTCGAATCATGATGACTGCTCATCAAGTAATTGACCGGTCACGGTATTTGGTCATTAAAAGTTGGCAAACCCACTTGTCGCTCCTACGCCTGTAAAATTTGGTTTTTGTCACTCGTACTAATTATGTATCCAATTTCCTTTACCCTTCTCCTAAAGACAGAGGCGATTTTAGGATTTTTATTTTAAGTAGGCCCGAATTTTTCTGTCTGGTAAATTCATAACTTATATCTATAATTTTTTTAAAGCTGTATACCTTCATTTTTTATTGGATAATTTTAAACTGCACAAAATGTAGCTTTAAGCAATATTTATTGAATTTGGTTTAAGTATTTAATTAGGCCTGCACATCACGGGAAAATGAAACACAGTATTACATTATCATAATGGAAAGCATAAATAACTTATAAGCAAAAGGAGAAACATTTTTACAAACTGATTGAAATTCCTACATTTCTAAAAGACGAATATTAGGTTGTAGCTGCCTTCTGTTTATTAGAGCAATGACTTATTTAGTAGAAGCTGTACTTACAGATATCACTAACAAAATTCAGAGATTATATAAAGTTTCAAAATTAAAAAAAAAATGTTTGACTTAAGATCATTCGTTAAAATCCTTTTGCTATAATTTTTTTTTTTTTTTAAATTTGGAGGCGGAAATGATTCTAGGCGACAAGAATTCTATTCAAAATTATAGAATTGCTCTTAAATATTTCTCTAATGCTTAAGAAAGTGTTGATATCCTTCAGAGTTATATGATAGACCAATTGGTCAGAAAACGACATTTCATATTACAAGACCTAATGTTATTCCAATTAATGGCGGAAACGACTCCAAGCTGCAAGAATTCTATTTAAAACAATAGAATTGCTTGAGTTATATGATAGACCAAGTGGTCGGAAAACGACATTTCGTATTACACGACCTAATGTTATTCCAATTAATGGCGAAAATTATTTCAGGCTACAAGAATTATACTTAAAATTAAATAATTACTCTTAAAAATTTCTCTAATGCTTAAGAAACTGTCGATATTTTTGTAAATTACATAGTAGAGCAAGTGGTCCGAAATCACCATTTTATATTACACCACCTAATGTTATTTTTGGGTAGGCCTGGACCTACCCGGCTTACCCGCTAAAATCGCTACTGCATAAAAACATAAAACAAAGACAAATCATAAATCATCATCTTTTGTGACATTTATCTAATTTACATATAAAATAATATTTGAAATATTTCTAATAAACAAGATTAAAATATCAGTCAAACCTTTTTCTAATACAACAATATTTTTTTTTGGGATATATAAATTTCACGAAGAATTTTTTCAACCTTCTCCCAAATTGCGTGGACTAGCTTTATAGAAGGATGGACATAATGAAACCAATATCTTCTATTTCATAGCTTTTCTTTATTAAAATTGCCAAAATATTTTCGATATGTTTAATATCATCTTCAGTGGCAGAAATTATCTAAATTTCAGATTGTCATTCTTGGATAACAACCAACCATACCAACAATCCATTAGAACAATTTAACTAGTTTTTTTGCATTTCACATGGAAATTTGTCAATCGAAAAAATTTTTTATAAAATAATTACTTTAATTTAAAACAATTAAAAAAGTCAAACATATTTAAAATGTAAAATCAAAAAAATTTTCCTTTTTCTAATAGTTATACGCATAAGGTTCAATAATCTCTTTGATAGTACAAATACCTATTCTATTTTGAATTTTATTAAATAAGTATGATGAATTGATAATTGAGTCATAGTAATTTTCTTTTCAGTATGCAAATTTCATTAAAAACTAATTAATGAAAGTAAATATTAATAATCCTTAGAAAATGTCCTTGGTTCCTGAATATATGATAATATACAACGTAAGTGATACATTGGAGGTGATTTTACTATATCTGAACTCAAATAAATTCTAACTTTGTAGTTCGTGACAAACACATAATGTTAATAATATTAATTGAAGCAGTACGAATTAGATTATTGTATAGTAACATGTATACTTATCTGAATTACGTGACATTAATAGCAAGTGAAAGCAACAGGAGTTATCCTACTCAAAACGTGGTGTACATAATGTATAATAGGTTTTAGAAAGCAAATACTGTTAAGCTTATCGTGAGTGTGCTTGAGGCCACACGACTTCTGTGGCGATCTCGAAACCGATAGGAAGTAACATAAATATATTCTGTAAATAGATAAGCGTGCGAAGCCAGTAACAAAGATGTGACAAAATTATTTTCAAAGCGAGTTCAAGATTAAATGCCATCAGATTAAAACCAGAATCCATATACCAAGTCAAAGTATGTCTCATAGGGAAAGTTTCTCTAATGTCAATTTGCGATTTTGATGAAAATTGGTATAATTATCTGTAGCGTAGCCACTTTCAATCCAAAAAATATGATTTATTTTCATTTCTTCTCCTAAATAGATTTCCATAGTCTGAAAGTTTCTGTTGAGGATGTTTTTGCAGAATACAAATTCCAGCGCTTTTAACATAATATTTGATCCTGTTTCGTACTAGTGTTACTCATAAGTGTGAGCTAATTATATACGGTTTTGTAGCAACTGAAACACTGTATATTCATCTACTAGAAACGAAAATATGCGAAAGGGATCAGTGTTCCACGTTTTCAATATATTTCTGGACAGTTCGCTTATTTGGAGCACCGTTACCAAACAAATTTTTAAGAAAATAGTATGCGATCAGCCAGATATTACGAACAAGTTTTTTTTTTTTATAACTTAAAAACCCCTATACCTACCGGGACGCGATCATATATTCGAACAGTTTTAACATTTATATATTAATGAAGTTATTTCTGAAAAAAACCTCTGATAACAAAAATTATTATTATTAGAATGATTATTTTTCAATTTAAAATCACCTCGCATTTAATGTTTCCTTAATTAAAGAAATACATATATGTATATATTAAACAATTTTTGTTGAATACAGTATTTTAATCCTTTATTTACGTCTGATACTTAAACCATTCTATATTTCCTACTTTGACGTCTAGATGTCACTCTATGTGTCATATTACACATCTGTTTATATATCGGGTCCCAGCTGTAATGGATGCGGGGTTCTTGCATATATTTAAAACATGAATTGGCCGCCGAAACCATCACTTTGAATGATTTTTGTCCCATATATAATTTTCGCGCTATTGGATACCAAAAATTGTGGGTTACTTGTGAGGAATTGTCCTCCGATGACCAGCATTATGCGTGGTGGATTGTGTCAACAATTTGTCGTAAATAAAATAAAATTGTATTAGTCGGTAGATGGTTAAATTGGTAGTTTAAATAATAACAGTTAATTTCATTTAAATATTTAATATTTATTATATTTTTAAGCACTTTTATTTTGAATGTTTATAAAAATATTTCACAAAAAATAATTTAAATATTGTTCAAATTTTTTTAACAAAGAAAATTGTGACTCACATAAAAAATAACGTCTGAACCAATCTAAGGCCATTTAGTGAGTGAGTGATGCACAAAGCATCATATATCAGGTTCACCGTTGTTCGTTGGTCGTTCTGGTATCAAGTCCTGTGTTAAAAAACCACTTAATTAGGGGAATCACAATATGAAGCATTGGTGTAAGAAATCAATATGTCGGAATAATGATGGCGGCCTTAGATAGTTCACGTTACGGTCGCTAGTTGGCGCCACCAAACACATCGCCTGGGGTTTGAACCCATGATAATTAACAAATTTCACGGCGACAATCAACACTAAATTAGTGTAAATTCGATTGCCGAAAGTTCTCGGCTGATGCCCACTACTGTTACACAACTTCTAATGTTAATAATTTTCTTCCGTTCCAATATGTGTACTTACAGCTTATAAAAGAAAAACCTTAATAAATAAAAATTTTTGGGTTGTATTTTTTTAAAAACATATTCATTGGATTAAAAGAACTTTCTTTCATGCTTATTAAGGAAAAAAAATGGATGTTTAATTTATTTGTCAATTTTTATAAGCCAGTTTAATTACACACCTAAAAATAGTGTTCCGGTGTAGAGGATTTTACGTTTACGTTATAATTATTCCATTTTTCTAAAATTAAAGTGGAAAGAACTAAACTTACATAATAATATTTCTGTTTAAAACTTCTGCGCATTCGCATTCACATTAGATATTTCGTGACCACGTCTTCAGATTATATCCTCCGTATAAAAAGAAAATTGAAGAGGTGGATTCCAAAAGGCGCTAAGTCATTTTTTGTCTAATGTGAGATTTTAGTTGATACAGAATGTTCAAGTCCAGCTCTACACGATTTTCGTAGTGCCACCCTTCAAAATGAGCTTAGTCTACTGTAAAATGAATGATAAAAAATGGAATGTTTTCCAAAAAAGCGCTAAGTCAGTGACAGTTTTATTTCAAAACGCTCTATTGTAAGTCAAATTTACTCGTAAGCCATTGCATTTTTTTTTTCAATAATAGCTGGTATTTTTTTCCAAATTTGCTTGTAGACAGATTTTCTGTTATGTTAAACACATGAAATAGCTAATAATGCACTGTTTAAAATATTTCTTGAATAAAATATATCTGTATTTAAACAAACTAGGTTTATTTTAACCAACTCAACCCAACTTTTTAAAGTTTTTTTTTTTTAATATAATCTATTGAAAATTATATGTATAAATAAGAACAAATAAATAACATCAATAATAATTATTATCTAAGAACTTGAAAATAACTTAAACAGATTACTACATTTGCCTACCTAGATAGTTTTTTACATTTCCTGAAAAATTGCAAAAAGTGACTTAGCGCGTTTTGGAATCCACCTCTTCAATTATATGTACAAATATTTCCATTAAAAATGTTTTTGTAAAAATTTAAATTAACTTCCAACAAAACCTGTAGTAACAAATTCGGCAAGTGCGTGTTAGTCACGCATTAAATCAGGACTTCATAGAGTTTTCCGCAACTCTGAAGATAAAATATTTCTTACTGTTATTTAGTATTAAAATTAGCCTTTAATTTGTTTTAATAAAATGGTTATCTAAACATTTTTGTTTCTATATGAGTTTAAAAAAAATTCAGTATTGTCTTAAATTGCGTAAGATTCGGCAGCAACTATCACAGAGTGGTCAAGTGCAAGTAGACTGTTTAATATGATAACAGAAATGGCATATTCGGAAGGATTTCGTTGTTAGAACTACGAAGTCCTAAAAAAGTAAAATTAATTCCTATGAAATGATTGGTACCTGCCTACCAACATTCTATTACGTAGTACGAAAGTAAACATAAAAATAATTAAGTTAATTCCTTTTTATCAAAAAAAAAATTCTGTACAAGTGGCAAAATATAATTAAATTTTATGACTACCAAATAATAAACTTGCTTATAAATACGTTTTCACACGAAAAATTTTCTATACAACGAATTTTTTCATCTTAGGTACGTACTTTGCTTTTACAGTTCTACGTAAAATTTACAAATACATACAACCCTAAATTTTCATCCTTCTACTATCAACCCCTATTTTCGTATGGCGAGCGGAGCGAAGCATTACATGGAATTAATCTTTTATAGAATTTTGAACTGTTTAGCGAGCGAAGCGAAGCACTTTATTCTCGCGCCTATTCTCAATCCCATATGATTTAAAATTGGCTAAATTATTTTCAGCTTTATTAGTAAATCGTATGGCGAGCGGAGCGAAGCATTACATGGAATTAACCTTTTAAAGAATTTTGAACTGTTTAGCGAGCAAAGCAAAGCACTTTATTCTCGCGCCTATTCTCAATCCCATATGATTTAAAATTGGCTAAACTATTTTCAGCTTTATTAGTAAATCGTATGGCGAGCGGAGCGAAGCATTACATGGAGTTAATCTTTTATAGAATTTTGAACTGTTTAGCGAGCGAAGCAAAGCACTTTATTCTCGCGCCTATTCTCAATCCCATATTATTTAAAATTGGCTAAACTATTTTCAGCTTTATTAGTAAATGGTATGGCGAGCGGAGCGAAGCATTACATGGAATTAACCTTTAAAAGAATTTTGAACTGTTTAGCGAGCGGAGCGAAGCACTTTATTCTCGCGCCTATTCTCAATCCCATATAATTTAAAATTGGCTAAACTATTTTCAGCTTTATTAGTAAATATTGATTTGATTGTATCAAAACCATAAGAAAAAATTAATTCAATCAATTATAACTTCTGAGCCACAGCAACGCGTGGCCGGGTCAGCTAGTTTTTTTATACAATTTGTTAAGAATAAATCCAAATTTTTGTTTTCCTTTTCGATAATTTTTTTCAGATTTTATTTAGTTTTTATTGATTTCCCGACAATATTAAAATTGATACAACCGACTCTCGTTAATTCAAAACTCGAGGGATTTTTAAAATATTACAAATTATCGAGTGTTTGAAATATCAAATGGTTCAAACTCAATCAAAATGTACTTTGACTACTATCTTTCTTTCTCTTTCTCTCTGCAACTTTGAATTGTCGAGTATTTGACGCCGATGAGTTCGAATTAACGCGTCGTTTTGTTACGTAGCAATGATTTTTTCGTTCGAATTACCAAGTGCATAAAAATGTATTGATTTAGTTCGAAATATAAAGAGATTTTATAGGGAACTCGTGATAAGTTTGAATTATAGAGAGGTTCGAATTATCGCAAGTTTGAATTAACGAGAGTCGACTGTACTTTCAACCTTTGTGCCGGACAGTCTTCAATTCGCTATCAATTATATTATTTACGGTTTTTAAGAAATTTATTTTTCTCTCAAATCCGAGCTTATTTAAATGATCTAAATTAGGGTGACTGGTTGAATCGAAGTAATTTTCGTGTGAATTTTTCAATTTTGCTAACAAAAATGACGCAATTACTTTTTCAACATATCACTGATTCGATAGAAGTAGGTACTTTTTCCAATGATCCTACAGCATACTTATTTTTAATAAAAATAAAAAAATGATTTCGAAAATTCATAATTCGCTTCCAATGTCATCGTTCTATCAATTTATTTAAAGTTTTTAAAGCATTGAAAATTTTTAGTAAACTTGATGACGTCATCAAATTAAAAAATTTACTTTTTCAAATGAAGCGCTATTTAAGTTATTTGAATTAGGATGATTTGTTAAATTGGGATGATTTTGGTGTGACCTTTTCATTTTTCCTATCCAAATGATCTAATTCCTTTTATAACAGATCCGTTGACCCCGGCGAGAGGGCGAGAGGCAGGGCGAACATCCGGGGCGGTAGCCCGGGGACCTAAGTCCGAAAAAGGAGCCCGGAGCCATTTATAGGGAGCCCGGGCAAAAGTGATTTTACCATTAGTTTCTTTTTTTTGCTCGTCAACTGTACGTCAACCCCATACTTCTCCATTTTCTTTCCACAGCCCTGCTGATCCGACACAAATCTTTTTTTTAGTGATCCTACCTGCGCTTGTTTTTAGTAAAAATGAAAAAAATTACTTCGAACACCTATAATTCGCTTCCAGTTTCATCATCTATCATTTTACTTACGGTTTTTTAAATCATTATAAAATTTTTAATCAGATAAAATTTGAATTTATCCTATTCAGTGGAGTCATGACTGCGAAACTATCTCGAAATCAGTAATTACTAAAATTTACTTCCTTTACATTTATAATTACATTATTTTTTCATTTGTTACAGGCAACTGTCGAATTTGAAGTTCTATATTCATCGCCCGATGGTTCAGCAAGTGTTTTCTCTGGCAGTCAAATTTACGATAGTTTAGATGATGATCAGCAAATGCTTATTGATATTGAACAAAATATCGCCAATCTAGAAAGAAGTTTACAAAATCGACGAAGTAGTTTAAATGACATTACAACGGTAAATAAAGAATACAATTTTTAAAAAAAATAATGTATTAGGGGAGAGCGGGGCTATACCGTACAGCGAGGCTAAACCGTACACCCATTTTTCGTGTCTAGATTTCAAGCTAGACAAGTCCAATCGTTGTCGCAACCTAGCACCTGACCGCGGAAAATCAAGGGATTGAGTTCGTTCCGCTGTGCGTATAAATGCCAATATGACGGTGAAAAAACTTGTTTTTATTATTTCTCTTATAATTTCGGGGCACTGCCAAATAAGAGTTGGGTGGAGAACCTTTACTTATGAGCTAATAGCGATAAGATCATGAGAAACTACTTTTCTTAAGCTCTCTCTTGATCACTAGTGAAGACTAGTTAGGCGACGGAATTTGAGGTTAGGTCATGAAACTCCCACAAGGTACAGGATGGGGCTAAGTCGTACACTTCTGTACGGTTTAGCCCCATCCTGTACCTTGTGGGAGTTTCATAACCTAACCTCAAATTCCGTCGCCTAACAATAACAGCTCTCCCTTAAGTGTACGGGATAGCCCCGCTCTCCCCTAATAAACAAATTTTTACAAATTTTTTCAAATATTTCCATACTTTTTACGTATTTGCTAGAATACTAGTCTAGAACTGATAATTATTACACTTATCTACAGACAAGTACACTTCAAAGGAACAGTAAATCGGAAAAGCAAATACGAAGCTCATCGACAGAACGAAAACGAAGTTCAACGTTACGAAGTGTTCGAAGTTTAATACGATTAGGTAAGCAACGACCACCGCGTGACAGTAGCACAGAGGATGAAAGTCGTTCATTACTACGTGACAGTAGCGCTGACAAATTTGCCACGGATACATCATCAGCACCAGTATCACGAGCCGGGAGCCAAACATCACTATCATCAGATAATGATAGTCAATTATCACTGTCGGTTGTGGATAAAGTCAAGAAAACATCGAAGTAAGTGGAAATATGTAATATTCAAAAGAATATTTTTTAGGCTTTACGTAATAATACATAAGTATACATACGTCTTCGTGTAACAAAAAAATATTATAAATCCAAAAAAATAAATATTCCTAATTTCTTAGAATTAGAACTTGGCTTATAAAAAAAAATCATTTGAATTTTATAAAAGCCTTCTTCCTTTCTACTTCATGTGAGTAGGTACAGATACAAGTGATATGTATGTCGGCGGCCAATCGTTGAATCAGACGAATCATCATGTGCCTAGTACCGCCATTTCGTGACATACCTAACTTAAAGCCAGCCATTTCACTGAAAAAGCTAATTTAAAATCAGGCAGATCTGGAAGGCCTTGGAAATCTGGAAAGCTTCAGATCTCCGGGTTCATAGAGAGGCCGCGACAACCTGATCTGATACTTAAGGCTCCTGCTTGTAGAGAAGACCCAATCGCTTGCAAGTGCCACTGAGAAAAAACTCTTAAATCGGCAGTTAAGTTTTCCACGACTAGTATAGTTAATGTCGTGGGTGACGCCCAGATCTTACAGATCTATTTAATTTTATTTAGGAGATAAAGCTCTATAATTGCGAAACAGATAGACTGAGCGTATATAGCCTCTAGTAGCTAAACAGGGCGGGCAAAACAGAATCCATTTCTCTGACTTCCAATTTTATGGTTTAAATGTAACCAAAATTATAATTATAAATAATAATTCTTATTTTCTATGTACATTATTTAACCATCTTCTTATTTCACAAAAAATGAGAATTTCAGTAGGTACTATAAATTTTCAAATTAAAGATTTTCTAAATGTTTCAAGGATATAAAACCGATTTATCGTAAAATTTTTTGAATAAATATGTTCCAATAACAATTGTAACTATTGTAAGTCAACAAAAATAACATTCGTACTAAATTTATAATGAGATTGATATACAGCAAAACTTTATTGCCTCTGGCTTAACGTTCTACATGGTTCTTAGAATTCGAAGTGAGGCTTTTCCACTTAGAAAAGTTGTTTACTGAACATTTAAATATTCTAGTTATACATGTTCACTGAACAATAAACATTTTAACTTATATTATAATTTTAAATTAAACCCAGTTCTATACAGTGTGTCTCAAAACAAAACTATTTTATTTTCGATTAATTTCATTTTAGAATACGGCAAGATATCGATAAAATGCAAGCGGCATTAAAAGCACAAGATTTTCAAGTGTGTATAACGATTATCGAGGCACGGCAATTAGCTGGTTTGAATATGGATCCGGTTGTATGTATACAAGTAGGCGATCAAAAGAAATACACAAGCGTAAAAGAAAGTACAAATTGTCCTTATTATAATGAGGTATATTCTCCGAAAGTTACTTTCGCTTTTAGGATTTATAAAATAATTTTTTAATTTTTATTTTTAGTATTTTGTATTCGACTTTCACATGCCCGCATTAATGCTATTCGATAAAATTATTACGTTATCGGTAAGTTATTTTTAGTAGTTCTTTTTATCTTCCAGTTTAAAAAGTTTATTCCAAAACAGGCCCGGACCTAGCGTAAGTGGCGCCTGGGGCCGGTTAAAAAATGGGGGCCCTGTAGAAAAAAATTTTAATTTTCCCCACCAAAAAAAAACAACAAGTGACGAGCAAAAGTGAAGAGCAAAAAAAAAACCTTACATATCTCATTTTAGCGCCCTCTAAAGTCACTTTCTGGCGCCCCCAAGACCAGCCGCCGGGGGCACGTGCCCCGCATGCCCCCCCCCTAGATCCGGCCCTGTTCCAAAATAAATTAATTTTTTTAATTTGAAGTATATTCATTAGTGTTGCAACGAATAGTAAATTTGCTACATACCAAATGCCGAATATTAAGCCAACTTTTTAACCAAATAACCAAATATTCGGTAGAAATGTCAAATCTAATCCATAAAAAAAATTTTAATCACAGTTTGCGCTACTTTTCTGGGCAAAGAAATGGAAGCCATTTCTCCTGGTGGGGAGTAAATAAAAATTTATTCCTACATCACTTTTGTCATATTTTCTGCTTCTAGAATCTACTGTGAACGTCTCTTTTCAAAAGCAAGAAACACTTTTATATAGAAATAAAATAAAGTGCTTTCTCAATATTCTATATTAAATCTTAATTATTAATACATGATTATTTGATAACTCTAGTCATTATAAATTCACGATATTAAGATTGTTTTCTGTTTTGTAGTTTTTAATTCATATTAAAACAAATGAAATGAACCACCCAAAGGTATATTTTATTTTGAAAATTTCCTTTTCCTTTAATTTTAGTTGTTTTATATTCGGCCGAACAGCCAAAATACCGAATAGTTTGCCTAATATTCGTTGCAACTCTAATATACAAACATTGTGTAGGAATGTGTAGGCGAAATCAATTAAAAATAGTCTGACCCACAGACCAATGAACATTATTATATTATACTACTAGACAAAGCATAAAGCCAGTTTCTAGGCATTTTTTTGAAGCAGGTAACAAGGGTGAGACGGGTGAAATTTAATGAAATAATATAATGTCAATTTTTGAGCAAATGCGACTATAATTATTGCAAGACATAATTTGTATACGTACGTATTTTGAAAATAAAGCGAATAACACTTTTTTTCTTTCAAAATTTTGTACTTTCTTCTCAAAAAAGTAAAATTTAGTATCAATATTATATTTTTACAATAATTATTTGAAAACGTAACTACGGTTACCATCCATTATTATATATTACAGAATACTATTAAGGTCGGAACTTAGTCGTAACTAGTTGCTTCAATTACACATTTATATATTATTAGTATATTTATAATATAATATATAATATGTTCACTGGTCTGTGGTCTGACCTCATTATTAAATGACGCAAAGTTAGCCACACAATTTTAAGTTACTATAACTACCCTTGTAGCTAAAGAAGAAAAGAAACAGAAAACTAGGTTCGTCTAATTTTGCTTCATTTATTGCAATTGTTCAATGACGTCAGACCATTTTTAGTTGATTTAACCTATAGGATAGGTATAGGTAAAATTAACTAAATTTGGGATGACGTCATTAAACCAACGCAGCAAATTAGGCGTGCCAAAATTATCTATTTCTTTTCCGTTTTGTTATTTTTATATTAGAGTAACTATAATAATATAAATTTGTACGTCTAATTTTGTTTAATTTGTTAATGACGTTAGACAAACTTTAGAAAATTTCACCCATACATATTATTATTGTACGTAATCTTACAATGCACCTTAATTATAAATTGATAATGATCATAGTGCATCCGAGCTAAGATTGTTCCTTGGCTTAAACTTCTTAAATAATAAACTATATCTTGTATGTATATCATTATGATTTACGATTATCATTACTTCAGAGTAGTACAAGTTCACTTCTACAACTAAATATGTACTATATATATGATATATGACTTGTTATATCTTTGTACATAATAAATTATGTACTATTATTAACTACTACTTATAATAATTAATAATGCTCCAATGACTGGACTATATGTATAGCTAATTTTAGCAATAGGGCATTAGTCGAGTATTAAAATTTCAGTTTCAAAATTTCGAGATTATTAGATATGAATCCTGATCTCGGAATCGAGATTTAATCGAGATCGAGATTGTTATATACAAAGGGTCTATTTAGATATCCAACTGCTGTTGTCATTGTTGATTTTTTTCCCAAGATTCCCAAGATTCAAGAAAAAGAAGTACGTAAAATTTGATAAATAGGGGAAGGTAGGGCAATGTGGCCACCCTAAGTTTGAATTGATATATTTTCTAAACGGTTTTAATTAATTGATATTTCTTGATATAATACAATTGCAAATATATACATACGGTTTACATATTATGTAATTATACGGTATATTATACGGTTTACATATATAATATACATACGGTTTACATATTCACAGTAATAAAAAATTATCATTTATTTCGTAAGTGACAAAATGACCACATTACCCACCTTGGGTAGGTAAAGTGGCATAGTATTATTAATATTAAAAGTTAACATAGATTAAAACTGACTTTTTAATTTTTAGATGAAATTACAATTTTTAATCAAAAATATTACAATTTGCTACTAGTTAGCAATCATAAAAACAATTTTTAATTATCCAAAGTACTCAGATGGTAACTATTTATTTTTAAAACAAAACTCACAAGTAAAATCGCCATCTTCCTCATTGCAACCAGAGCAGACTTCATAGACACATCTTTTGCATATCGTACATCGTACTCAGCCATCTTCTGCTATTGATTCCGGCCACAATTCTGGTACCACCACTAGATTCACTGGGCCACTTTACCTTTATACATAGTGGGACACATTACCCGAAACTAAGTAAAATAGGAAAACTGAAATAAGTTCCGCCCCAACGTATGATTCATAATTGTTTATTATAAAATTAATTTCTTCAGAACTACAACAGACACAGGGAATATTCACAAAAACCAAATATTCATAATACAATATATTTTATACAATATTTGTAAGTACTTACCTTAGATCAGAGGGCACAAGAAACACTTTTTTTTTAATAAAATTTTCTAAGTAACACCTAACGGGTTGATATGCACCGTGACACTATGTAAACTGTCAATCTATAATTTAAACTAAATAACAAGAGATGACAGCTATTAGTTCATTTGCAAACTAGTGGTGACCACTTTACCTGCCTGGGCCACTATAGCGAGCCTTCCCCTAATTCATTTTTTATATTTTTGTAACTATTTATTTACTAATCCCAATTCCAATGCGAGTCTCGAAATTTTAGAACTTGAATGCCGATTTCGACACATACTAAATATCAGTCGGTTTTCCGAGATTTCGAGATTGGAAGCCTTATTTAGCAACAATAATGTAAACTATGAACGCGTTTATTAACCTAATCCATGCAAAATTAAACGAAGGTAATTTTTTTTAACTTTAGGACTGAACTCAATAGATCAAACTATCTAAGAATAATAACAAAAAATGTCAAAACTCTTGGATTAATATAGCTTCGTTCAGTAAATAAATACGTACATAAAACGTAATTTTTTACGTTTATCGATTTAAAATCATCTTAGGGATATTCATGAATACATATTCACTAATATTTGTTAATTTAAAAAGACAAATCGTTATCAAATAGACACCAAACTATTGTTTAGAAAATTTTAAAAATTATTATAAGCTCAAAAAACGAATTTTCAGTTACCAAAATTTTATACAAAATTCTGTTTTAAATAGCCGTTTTCGATATTATTATTAATTTTAATTAATATATTGTTAAATAGTAAAAATAAAAAATCTATGTAGCCAATATGTTTTAGGTATTTCATTCTAAAAAATTTCTGCGCTCAGGAACATTAGTCGGGTCTTTCAAGATTGATCTGAAAACCGTCTATGATGCTACTGGTATATCCATTTTTTAAGGCCCCATTTTTCAGCTTTTAAAATATTTTTATATTATATTTAGCAAAATTGGTTGATAAGATATATTTAAAATGCACAGTTAAAATAAAAAATAATCCTTGAATCAATAACAAAATACAATGCAATAGATATACTATCAACCAATTTGATTTTTCTAATAATTATATACTAGATTTTTTTCATCACTGGATGCACCTGTATACTTCACTATTCTGCTACAATGAAAAAGGCTCTTTTCATTCTACTTTGTCCACTGTTTTTATTATTTTTTGATTTTTTATTTTTCTTTTGTTTTTTGGGAACACGTACATCAATGACGTACAAACGTGTAGGTCTTGCAGTCGCGGACCTTTCTCAGAGCAAACAAATTGCTGGGAAGTTTTAAATTAGATATTGCAACTGTTTGGTCACAACCAGGTATGATGATCGATCACCCAAATACCCAAAATATGTTGATACAGATATTGTGATTGTAATATACACCTGCCTCTTTGGAAATTTGTTTTCGTAAAAAGATCCATTTTCATACGAAAACTAATCTAGATTTTGGAATATTTTAAAGAGAGTAGGTATGCCGCATACGTTGGTCTACAACAAATTCTTTCTTATAATCAAAACAAAATAAGTTATGAATTTAATTTCGTATGAAAATGGTCAACTTTTTTTTTTAGTGGTATTTAAAATACGTAGTTTTGGATATTTACTTCTACAAATAGATAGTTGTGATAATTTTAGTTGTGTTACTTGTAGATATTTACATATTTTTTATAAACCAACACAATACTATTAGTTCAAGAGTTGATCGTGTAAAAATGGAGAGCACAGAGTTCATCGACGATATTTTGACAGAAAATAATATTAAAACGTTGATAGACGCAAGCGCTGTACAGCGTCAAATTAGAGGTCAACATGGGTCAACATAACATATCAGTTCGGATTGTTTCCGTAATTGCTTGTGTCCTTGTGATCATCGACGTGTTAATCATGAAGAAAAAAATTCCTCTCACAGAAAACTGGTATCTAATGTTCTTCCAATAAAGAACAGCCTAACCCAGCCAAATGGCCGAGGATTCAAATTCGACGGCCAACAATACTCGTAAAAGTTTTTCAGTAGTTCGGCATAGTTCTTCTAAGAAGAAGGCTACATGCTAGTAATGTCGAATCGAGTGGCACTTAATCGATTAATCGACTAAATTTGTTTTTTAAACAAAATTAGTTATTAATCGAAAATATTGAGCTTGCAATAGACGATTAATCGGCTAAATTTTTAACCGAATCATTCAAAAACGACGTTTTCTTCTTTTCTTTTTAATATAATTGTTTATTTGAAATAATTTTACATTTTGTTTTTTTAAGGAAAGAAAGGCATAACATCATATAGGGTTGATATAAAAGTGAAAAATCAATGAATAATTTATTAGCTTTTAATTTTTCGAATATAAAAAAAAAAAAATTATTAACTTTAACCATTTAGTCAAGGGTAAAATAGTCAACTGAAAGTTACTAAATAATAGTTACTGAATAATTACTAAATTGAAACAAAACTAGTCGACTAAACCAATTAATTGATTAATCAGACGACATCACTACAATACATACGCATGCTTTTCAAATTCTAACCCCCTCCATTACTTCCTCTCTCCACTATCCAATCCTGCTAACCCTACTAACCACAGAATATTCAGAAACAAACTTCGTATCTCTATACTAGCTTTCTCAATGTGGACAATAGCTTACGTCACAAATGACCTAATTTCTGTCCCGTCCAAACACACAACATGTTACAACATAAATTTCATATCAATGTATGCGTGTGATGTTCGGTTGTGTGTGTACCAACATCACACTCTGTCCGTGGAGGGAGACAATTGCAGTGTATATGTATACCAGTGTTAGGGTACATGCATATTACTATATATGTATTCGCTTATTGGTGAAACTGGTTGATAACAATCGATCTGAACACGGCTACAGTTGCTGTGTGACTAATCAGCTTAAGCGGTATCAAGCACACCCAGGCACACTGCTATCCACAATTTTTTACACACACGCTTAGGGCTTGCTGCTAACCACAGATGAGACAGATCAAGTCTACATACAAAAAAATGTGATCCGAAAGTTGCAGTAAGTAGCAATTTATACTGCTTACTGATTAGTCGTCCATCGGCTCTTCAAGCGTACACATTCCTTGTTAAGTCGTGGCCACAGTGGTGGCTGTTCATTGTTACATCACTAGTAGCAGGTACATGCACATGGTTGTTCTAGTATACGTATGCATTCTCACCTTGGACCACCGCTATATACATACAAAGTATTACACACACAAACATCCACTACTTTACACATACCAACAAAAACTCTAAATACGTATATAACCTTCCACCTCCCCTTCCAGTTTGGCCCCTTGCTGCTAACAGTAGGAGGATAAAAAAATATTATTTGGTTGATATCACTCCCTGCTACCAACGATGGACCAAGCTGTTGCATTGCGACTGCTAGCAATGAATGACACGATTAATATTATAATTTCTCAAAATTTCGTTGACTATCTCTATGAGCTTCGTTTTTATCCGACCGACTCTGAGCTATACCAAAAATTCTTTGTACATAGTCACAGTTATTTAAATAAACAATTGTTTTCCAAAGCTTTTCATATTAGTAATTGGCACAAACATAAAACTGTTCTTTCCTGTAAAATAAATTGTGTAATAACAAGGGGTAGATGGGGTGGTTTGCATCAGTCGTGACTAACATACGAATACCTACCACGTGTTTAAATTATGTTTACTTATGGAAAAAATATCAAAATTCTTAATTTTTTTTCACTTTTTTTATCACACGCGAAAGCCTCTGTCTGATACCTCTTAATTTGCGCTTAATTGCGGCCTCTAGCTTACATTTGCTACTTTACAATTTGCATTTTTATTTTAATTTGCGCATGTTACTTGTATTCGTTACTTAATTGCACAAATTTTAAAATTAAGATGGAATTATATCTAATAAAAACAGTTAATTATACAATAAGTAACAATAACGTATTACCGACAAATTGAAGAAACCTTCTCGTTTTGATGCATGTAATTGCACGACTATTCGTGAAGATTTCAAAAACACACCGCACACGTAAGAGATACCGAACTATTCTTTTTTACTGCTTAAAATTGCGTCTATCTTTAATGGTAACAAATTTTATATTGGAAATACAATTTCTGATGTCGGTAATGTGTTAAAATATATACCGTGTGAGTTTTCTGAGAGTTGCCATTTTAATTACAGCCAAACCATTGATTTAATCGAAAAATTGTTCAAATAAGAGATGTAAATATCGACGGGGGCAACCAATTGCTATAATCAAGAACTTTATAGCTCTTATGGTTTTCGAGCTATTATACAAAATTACCTTTTTTTCTAAATGGAATAGTATACTTATTTGTTGATAAAAATTATTCAATAAAGCAACAGAAACAAAAAATAAAAAAATAAAAATTTTTATCTAAAGTTTTTTTTCAAATTTTACAACTTTCGCGCTTAAAAGTGATTTATTTAAGTGAATTTTGGTGAGTTTAAGAGCGCCTAGTTCAAACAAGCCTCATAATTACGGAAAGTAGCTAAGCAGTAATTGTATTTATGCTACATAGATGGCTTTACCGTATAGGTTTACCTAGAGTCCCTATAATAAATAGAGTCGTGACATGTCATCCATTTTCTTTCCAAAACAGAGCGGGAAGCTTCGAAATTAATTATCACATGTTTGTGTAAATATTTTTGAGTACATAATTATTGTTAATAGGTTATGAATTTATGAACAATTAAAAAAATTTAATTTAGTTATTCTTTCTAGGTTAAACTAAATGGTTTTTGTTAAATATTTTTTAACTTATTTTCAATTTATTTTACCCAACGTTAGACAAAAAATGCCGGAACCAATCAGTGTTCACCACACATGTCATGCCTCTATTTATTATAGGGACTCTATTTTAGTACGGAGCCTTTAGTACGGTAACTACATAGTACATATTTTCTATAAAACTACATTCGCTTTTCCCAACAACATTCCACGATATCCAATGTTATACGTACATATAATTTTGACCATTTTTATGAAGAGCGGCAATATTTTTATTTGTACACATTTTTTGTGACCTTGGTACTTCAATCATTTTGAAAGACACTGTATAAATGAAAATGACCAAATTAGAAATTTAGAATGTCAGTTATTTAAATAGGCAAATTTTATTAATTTTTATTCAATTTTTTGTGTTCATATCGATTTATAACTAAAATGTATCTTCTTGGAATGTAATTAAATCAAGTAAGTACTTCATATTATGTAATTATTAAAAATAAGTATAATTTTTAATTTTAAATGGAAATTATTTTATAGGTTAATTAAAAATGGCAGAAAAGTGCAATTCGGAAACGAGAATAAAATTTATTTAGGAATTTAGAAATTTTGAATGCCTATGGAATACAAAATCTCCTTTATTTAAAAGTAGAGCCATGCGGGAAATGTACCTACTATAAAAAAATCGTAGAAGCAATGATCATATCAGGTGTACCAGAAGTCAAATCTAAAATGCGAAATTTACGTTCAACTTATTATCAGGAAAGAAGAAAAATTGAAAAATCTATGAAATCCGGCAATGGTACCGAGGGAAAATTGTAGAACACGTCGACATACTGTAATTTCGATGTTTGCCAGAAAAAATAAACAATCTTATTCTATGAAAAATGTATTTTATTTTATATCCTGAAAAATTCTAAATAATAATCAAAACGAAATAATTAACGATAAAATGACAATTGGTCATCCAACAAATAAAGTATACCAAGAAAATGATCCATAATCATTTGATTACAAACTAAAATAAAAAAATTTCGCAGTTTTGTAAGTTACTAAAATACAGTGGACTTTCGGAAATTGTCCAATCAAAAATTATCAATATTGCAGTGATAGGGATTTAAACATCACATGTTTACGTCACACGAATACTGCAAACACACAGTTTTTGTGAATACAATGTCCGTGTGATGTAAAAATACGATGTTTAAATCCCTAACACTGAAATATGGACAATTTGTGATTGGACAATCTCCGAAAGTCCACTGTACGTTGCCAATGGGGTGTGGCACACAGCTTTCTCGTACTGGTAAAAGCACCTTGGTAATTTAATGCCCAATATATCTTTGTGTAATTTAATATAGGTATATAAATTAATAAAAATAAGTAAGCAAAACGATTCATAAAAAATTGAACGAAATGGGACTAGCAGTAAATAAGATATTGACATTTAATGGGATTTCATAGTAGTGCTGTGGATACTATTACTCCGAATGCAATAAAATTTGTAGGGGACCATCTAGGAAGCAGACCGCATAATTTCTGACAATTTCATAAAAATGAATTGAATAGTTCAGAAGTTATGCCACTTGGTGCAATTTAGTATATTAATGGAATGACATGGTAGCGACGTAGCTACCGTTACTGCGATTTCGATTAAATTCATAGGGGACCATCTAGGAACCAAACTGCATAATTTCTAAAAATGTCATTACAAACAATCGAATAGTTTAGAAGTTATGTCACTTGGTGCAAACTGGTGACACACAGACGGACTGACACCAAACCAAAATTATTCAGGAAGCTTTAAAACGTAAAATGTACGTAAAAAATTTTATTTTGGAGGTGAAAAATTTTTTATTTTTCAAAACTGATCACAATGCTTCCGCTGCTTTAGTAGGTAGTCTCGGAAGCAATAAAACAATTAGGCAATTTGATTACACACTAAAGTAATTAGAATTAATAAAATTATACTTTAAGTATATTTATTTATTATATTTTATTTAGGAAGTGGTTGTAATTAAATAAAATTTGTGTAATTTTATTAAAAACTTTATTAAATACTGTCGTTTTCATAATATTGAGAACCGTTTTAACACAGAACACGTTTTAAAGATGTTAAAATTGTAATAAAATCGGCGATTATTTTGAACTTTGAACAACCTTCACTAACGGCGTGTTTAACTAATTCACGCAGTAATAATAAATGCTTTAATTTTAAACATTCCATAAAATGAACTTTGCAAATTTTTATTGATTCTTACTGGAAAAGAAATTAAGGTTACATAAGGATATGTTTAAAATACATGTCTTAGAAACATATTGTTAAAATACATACTGCAATCTCGAAAAATGTTGTATTAAAATATTTTTTGAACAATTATTTTACTTTTTTTTAAAAAAAAAAAAATCGTTTAATAATTTGACAAATGACATCTATGCCTAATCTATGTCCGCCATCATTTAGTTTTGGAAAGGTAATAGGTAATGCCAGTTTTACACGTAAGTAATTTTCACTTCTTTAATATGGTGTAATATTAAATATTACAACTGCAGTTGTAATTTAATAACCTGTTTATTAAATATTAAGTTGACTATTTGAGGAAAAACTACAAATTATTTTGATAATTAATGTATTTAATTAATAAATTTTGTTTTATTGTAACAGCTTAATGCGAACATACAATCACTAGTTATTTTGGGTGTTTTGAATGTAAATTGCAAATTATCCGTATTTTTTGCGTTCGATTAAATAAACTTGACCACGGATTTTGAAAATTAAAGCTTAAAAATGCAGTTTCTCAAAAATATGAAATAAAATAATGAAAATTTTAGCATAATTGGTAATTTGAAGTAATAAACTAATTTTAAAAAAAAATCTCAACATACGTTTCCATTTGAAAAAAAAAAATTTTTCTATTCCGAAAAAACCGTAGGTTCTAGAAGTCTGGAACAATTTTTTGTGAATGGCCCCCTCTATTTTGAATATTTTTTGTATAAACTTTTTTTCGATTAGATGCATATTTTAGGAATAAATCGAATGGCAATTCTCGGAAAACTCACACGGTATGGATATATAACATAGATAGTAAGAAAATATATTATTTTCTTTTTAACTCAGAGCGCAAACACAGTTCGTCATTAAAACTTGAACAATATCCCTCCGAAGAAAATAAAAACAAATACCTAATTAAACTTTAACAAGATTCCTCCGAAAAAAATAAAAATAAATAATAATTTTATTGAAAACAATATCAGATGTAAAGAGTTAATAAACTAATGAATAATGATCAGAGATTTCCAGATATATATTACATTTTAATAAAATTATTGAGACACAAACATATAATTTCCTGTTACATTAATTTGTAACAGGAAATGTAACTTTTAATTGGTACTGTCAACATCCCTAACTTTAACTGGAAAATGTGCACGTATTAAGCCAGGATTTTGTAGTTCAGTAGCAAGAATTCTCAGGATAAAATATTCCACCTGTTATGAAGAACTAAATTATGTATTTTAGTCCCGGAATTACAAAAAATAAATACACTTTGTGTCTGATATATGGTACATAAACAAATGTGGCTCCCTGTCTGTGTATTTTATATCAAACAGTACTATACAGGGTGTGACCAATGGAATATAACATAAGATTCTCAAAAATAATATTAAAAAATAAATTAATTTCTACATATTAAATACAAAACTTGCCAAAAAAAAAAAAAAAAAAAAAAAAAAAAAAAAAAAAAAAAAAAAAAACAAATAAAATCGCAATAAAAAATATTCTAAGCAAAATAAGGGTCGAATAAGTTGAAAAATGATTGTACATCGATATGTATAGCATATTATGTCTGCAGTTATCCTACACACTATGTATTATGCATTTATGGTGTTGTCTTCTCACTGTGCGACACATCATCTAATAAATTATATAATCGGTAACCGCACTCTTAAAGGAGTCTCCACATTTTCGGCGAGGTTGGACGAGGTTTCTCGTCGAGTTCCTCGCTGAGGTTGGCTCAGCCATATGAATAGCATTAAAACACCAACCGCGAGACACAACGAAATGACCCTCTTCGTTCTCGTTTCGTCCAACCTCGGCGAGAATGTGGAAACTTCTTAATACATACAAATTGTATCTTAATATTAAATAAAAATTAAAGTTTAATAAAACAATAAATAAATCACATCTCATATCATGTTTATGTTACTAATAATAAAAATCATACTATACAATAAATATGTCAAGTTTTTTGAATGAAAAGAATAAGAACACTATTTTTTTATCTCTTTTCCGCAGCAAGGTGTATTATATGTCGGGTGTATTATATAGCAGATAGTAAGTGTAATAGCTTCTACACTATATGAAATTCTGTAATGTATTAGGTACGAAGAACCATACTCCGAATTACCAAATGTTTTGAACCCTGAACGGCCCAGTTTTTATTTGTCTGTTTATATATATGTCACACTTTTAAAGCAACATTGACGGAGCTGCAAGTTCATGAATTATGCACCTTCGGAAAAACGTTGCTATATTATATTATCGTCAGGGCCGAATTTAAGCACGGACCTTACTACCCTAAAATCTGAAATGGAATGCGCTTTGATGCAGCATAGTGAGTATAACTCACGTAAATACCACTGAGTTAGGATTAGTACCTCATCAGATCTTTAAAATTACAATTTGGTCATGAAATAAGTGTTTTATATTAAATATAATAAATTTATAGATAAATTTAATTTCCAACGGTCCTTATATTTTACAATAAGCGCGTACATTGAACTGAACTAAACTTTTTTGTAAAAGTACGCTAATGGGTCCATATTATACATAGATATGACGAATTTTGGATAGTTTTTAACAAATCATCTCTGATTCTGCATACCTATTATATACTAATTATTTAATTTAAACAATGAATTTGCATTTGCTCAATACTTTACTTTCAAAAAAAATAATTATTTTAAAATTTACGCTCTGGGTTGAAAAGTGAAATCACGAAAAAAAATTCTTTCTTAATCAATTTTCTTTAAACAGATCATCAATTTTACCATAAATGGGCGCTACTTACTGATCCGGACGATATCGCTGGTGGTCCCAAAGGGTATTTAAAATGTGATATTAGTGTTATTGGAAAAGGTGATTCCGTTAAGGTGCCACCAAAAAGTGAAAAAGATGAAGACGATATTGAAGCGTAAGCCATTATAGCTAAATTTTTTTTGCTTTATTTGAGAAATTTGATTTTGTTTTAGTAATTTGTTATTGCCGGATGGAGTTCCAATCGAGAGACAACGAGCTCGATTTATTATTCGTATTTACCGAGCTGACGGCTTGCCAAAAATGAATTCAACATTAATGGCAAATGTTAAAAAAGCAATAACTGGCGGCGAAGAGAAGGACTTAGCTGATCCTTATGTTCAAGTATCATTCGCTGGATTAACGGTTTGTAATAGTTTTAATTCTCAGTGGGAAATTAGGAGTATTCACCACCCATTAGAAAAAAACAATTTATAAAAAAATGATTATTATTCTACCTAATCCCCAACTAGATAATTTGTAAAATAAATAAATCAAAATAGTCTGAAAAATGAAAGGTTAAATTCATTTACATAATTAGCAGACTGATTAAATGTAACTTAGTGACGTGGCAAAAATGAGTTTTGTTTTTTCTTTAAATATAATCTTATTCAAAATAACTTTCTAAAATATTTATTTGGTAATATACACTCAAAACTTAATTTTGCAACTTACCGACGCCAAAAATCTATAACTAGTGAAAAATATCAAGCTTCTATCACTTACATTAGGAATCTTATTAGTTAAAAACATATAATTAATTTTGATGACGTCACAAAGATGAATTTTGATTATTTTTTAATTGAACTTCGCCACAGATCTCTTTCTATGAATATTTTAGTGGGGTTTTTTCAATTTTAAACTATCAAGTGTCCGCTGAAAATATGTTATCTACGCATGCGCAGTGGAATAACTTTACGAAGAGTAATACTACCGCCGTACGGCGAACTTTGAATATAGAAATGGCTTTAAATCAGCAGTCGCCATTAAACATAATATAAATAAATTTATCGCCTTAGTAAATATAGCCACAATTTTCATAACTCACAAGAAAATCGTTTCAAGTGCTTGCTTCCGATTTTGTTGACTCTCCGGTATTTTATTTTTTGATAAAATCTAAGCAACGGGTTTATTCATATGTGGAAAAAGACGATTTAGTTTTACGTCATAAGACAAGAAATTAATTAATTCGGTTTATGAGCGACGACGGAATTAATGCCATTCAC
Source organism: Brachynemurus nebulosus (assembly GCA_035578155.1). Lineage (NCBI taxonomy): Eukaryota > Metazoa > Arthropoda > Insecta > Neuroptera > Myrmeleontidae > Brachynemurus > Brachynemurus nebulosus. Next base: position 38,064,635 of record JAPWDM010000008.1, on the reverse strand, counting down.
ATTAGGGATGTTATGGATATCCATAACCGTAACCGAAACTACCGGAGATCCGAATTAATTAAATATCCGAAATCGAAACCGTACCCGAAAATAATAGTTTCGAATTTGTTTCGGATAATAAAAGACAACTACCGTTGGAAAACTGAGTTTAAATCGAAGCAATTTTTTGCTGTATGTATTTCTTTTAATAGATTCCCGTTAATTCCTGTTTAACGTTCACTTTTTGTAATAAAATTTCCCCCTTTGTACTAAACAAAATTTTCACTATAAGCAATTATCCGTAACCGTAACCGTATCCGAAACATTATCCGACATTTTTACATATCTATAACCAAAACCGAAACCGAAAAAAATGTTTTTAAATATCCGTATCCGTATCCAATTAAACCCAATTTTTGGAAATTTAATATCCATAACATCCCTAATTCATATACAAAACCGTCGTATGGCGACATCATCATCAAAACATATATTTTCGGCGGACACTTGGTAATTTAAATGAAAAATCCGGCGTATAATGAAAATATGAACTTTAGGTACATTGTAATTCCGTTTATCAATTTTATCAAAAATAAAAATATCAACGTAAACTTTTTTAACAATCAATTGAGTTGTTATTATGGAGAATTATTGAGAATTTATTTAATGAAGTAAATAACAAAGTATCAGTCAGCCATAAAATAAATATTGAATTTTATTAGAATTATGAAAACATCGTTATAATTTTTTTTCAGGGTAAAACAAGTGTAAAAAAGGGTAGTTATGCCCCGGTGTGGAATGAACAACTGGTTTTCACTGAAATGTTCCCACCGTTATGTCAAAGAATCAAAATTCAGCTACGAGATTACGACGCCGTTAAACCAACTGTTATTGGCACACATTTTATTGATTTGAAAACGATCTCCAACGACGGAGAGAAGGGTGAGGCAATTCAGGTATTTTTAACGGTAACAAAAAATCACCACGATACAATTTTCTCACTTAAATGTATTTTCTATACTGATGAAAAAAAATAATTTTTTCAGAATTAAACTTAGAATAACAGTAATTGATTTACAAAACCATTACACGAAGTATACTTATTTAAAAATGTAGTAAATAATTTACAATTATTTTTCTAGGATTTCTTCCAACTTTTGGCCCTACGTTTATTCATTTATACGGTTCCACACGAGACTACAGTATTATCGATGAGCATTCCAACTTAAATACTGGTCTTGGTGAAGGTGTCTCTTATCGAGCGCGTCTATTAATTGCTATTCGAACTGAAATCACTGATATTATTGATTTCGCCCCATCAGAGGTTGAGTTAGAACCGGCAATGCCGATTACAGAAACCGCTTATGCCAAAAATGAAGAATTCTTTCTGTTTGCAACAATACTAGACGCGTCAATGATTGATAAAAAATTAGCGGATAAACCAATTTTTTTCGAATTGAGCATTGGAAATGCTGGTAACGCTATTGATGGGCAAAATCAGTCAGTAAATTTAACATGTGATCCAGAAAATGATGAATTAGGTAATTAAAAGATTTTAAGTTACCAGAAAATAAAGTAAATTCGAATTATTTGTGATTTTAGAAATGGTAACAGCAGATAGTGGGTCTTGGCAAAGTACTACACCACCTACTAAACCGATGACGCATGATCGCACACATTATTTTTTACCTTACTGGGACAATAAACCTTGTATGCACGTACGATCTGTTTGGCCAGATTATAGACGTCGAATGTATAACTCTAATATAATTGCGAAAATAATCGAAAAACTGGTATGTCTTTCAGCGAATATATAAATAAACTAGATTTTATCTTATTTTCTTTATTCTCTTTAGGAAGAAGGACTTTTAGAAGTACACACATTACTGGAATCTGAGAGCCCAAATACAGAAATGTGTTTAAAATCAGTCCTTGAGGAATTATCTACAAGTTGTGGCAAATATGTATCGATTTCAAAAGCAAACGCCAACGGTCCCGGTTCTGGTAAAACAAAATTAGATAAAGAAAGACTAAAATTGTGTATTCGAGAAATTGTAAGTCTTCAAAAAAAAAAAAAACACTAATTTTTTACTATATTCTATAATAAATTTTTTTATGATTAAAACAGGAATATATCGCTAACTCATCAAGGAACTTGAAAGCGTTAGTTACAAAAAATTCCTGCAAGGAACGTTACAAAACCGCTCAATCGTACCTTCAAAAACTCAAATTTTTAGTGGAAGATGTAAGTTATTTCAAGAAAATGTCCTCGAAACTATAATACTTATAAATCTGTTCTATTCTAGCCACAAGATTCTTTACCAGACGTATTTTTATGGGTCATAAGTGGTGGTAAAAGAATGGCTTATCAACGAATTGCTGCACGGCGAATAATTTATTCCATTATTGATGAAGAGTGTGGCCGCGAATGTGCGAAAGTTCAAACACTCTTCTTAAAGGTAATTCATTAAATTACCAAATATCAATGTTAGAATTTTATGGTGAATTTTCTTTTTAGTTACCTGGTAAAAAAAGTTTTGGTCCAAGTGGATGGACAATTCAAGCGAAACTTCAAATATATATGTGGTTAGGTATACTAAAGCACAAGAAAAATTTCTATATTGGTTTACCAAAGGGGTATGAAATGTCACACGAAATAAAGAATGCTGAAAGACCAAGAGCACTACCGCCATCAACCATTCATTACATTGAAAAGCACACTTTCCAACTGAGGGCTCATATATATCAGGCCCGCTCATTGATTGGTTCAGATGCATCAGGCCTGTCAGATCCATTCGCACGAGTTATTGCCGGAGAATTCAGTAAAACAACCCAAGTAATAGACGAAACACTGAGTCCTACATGGGATGAACTGTTAATTTTCGATGAAATTCTCATTTACGGCACTAGAGATGACATCGAAGCTGACCCACCGTCTATAATTATTGAAATATTTGATCAGGATAAAGTTGGAAAATCTGAATTTATTGGGAGAGCCGTTGCTAAACCACACGTTAAGCTATTTGATGTCCCATATACTAAACCAAGATTTCCACCATTATTAGAATGGTATGAAATTACAAGAGGGCCTGATCGTGCCGGGGAATTATTAGCAACATTTGAACTTTTAGAATTATCACCTGACAATGACTGTAAAGCTCTTCCAAATTTACCTGAACCAAAAGCAATAATCCAAACGTCAGATGCTGATATTGGCCCTATACTACCAGTACCTCGGGGAATTCGACCCACTTTAGCAAAATATAGAATAGAAGTACTGTTTTGGGGTTTACGAGATTTAAAACGAATTCATTTATTAACTGTAGATAAACCTAGAGTAGATATTGAATGTGCAGGTCATATTCTTTATTCTTCAATCATTCAAAATGCAAAAAAGAATCCAAATTTTAGCACTCCAATCAAATTTATGGAATTGGAATTACCGGAGCAAGAACTTTACAGACCACCTTTAACAATACGTGCCGTTGACTGCCGTAGCTTTGGACGATACACTCTAGTCGGAACGCATATGATCAATTCTATTCATAAATATATCTACAATCCCTTAACAAAAAGGGAAAGAGAAGCCGAAGAAAGTAAAAAGTCATTGCAACAACAAATTCCAGATGTGGTAGATGGCAGTCATAACTCATCCACAAGTTTAATTATACTTGATAGTGATCGCGAACGGAGTCCTTTGTTACCAAAAGATTCAAATATGTCTTTAAGTTACGGTACAAGCAATATCAACAAAAAAGATCTAAAAACTGAAACAAATAAAAGAAGAAAGCAAAGTTTAGAAACAGAAATGGAAGATGACGAATCAAGTAAAGACTGGTGGACAAAATATTTTGCGTCTGTCGAAGCAATGATTGAAGAAAACAAAGAAATCACTAGAAAAGATAAAATTGTAACTTCTGGTTACATAGAAGAAGAGAGTAAAGAAAATTTAAACCCTAGAGAAGGGGATCAAAAGAAACGTTTGGGACTTCGATCTTCAGGCAGTGCGGCAAAATTCGTATCAAAATTAAGTCCAAAAAGTTCCAAATTTCAATGTAAACGAAATATAGCTTTATGCAAAGTAATTAAAAAAGAGGAAATTATCTAATTTTAAACCAATAATAATCAATTTTCGTTTTATTTTTAGATTTATCCTAATGAATTAGAAGCTCAACCAGAATTTAATCATTTCAAAGAATGGTTACACACTTTTGAATTGTATCGAGGGAAGAAAACAGGAGATGATTCTGAAGATGAAAGTCGAATAGTTGGTGCTTTTAAGGTAAATTTTCCACCTTGTTAATATTATCAAAAATTCATAAACCAAATTACTTTCAGGGTGCCATAAAAGTTTATAAATGGCCATTATCAAAAGATATTGAGGATCATACAATTATGGGTTTCGACCCACAATATGGTTTTTTCCAAGGAATGCCATCAAACGATCCTATCCATGTCTTAGTTCGTGTATATATTGTTAAAGCCAATGATCTGCATCCAATGGATTTAAATGGCAAAGCAGATCCTTATGTCGTTCTCCAATTAGGTTCCAAACGTATTAGTGATAAAGAACATTACATATCAAAACAATTAAACCCAATTTTTGGAAAGTAAGACAATCTTTTAAATATTCTTTTAAGTTAATTCTGAAATAGTTATATTTTCACAGATGTTTCGAAATTGAAGCTACGTTTCCACAAGACTCAATGTTAACTGTACAAATTATAGATTGGGATTTAGTGGGGGCAGATGATATGATTGGCGAGACTCGAATTGACTTAGAAAATCGATTTTATAGTAGACATCGCGCCACTTGTGGGCTTCCAGCGAAATATGAAACGTAAATATCAGTGACATTTTTAAATTATATTAATTTTCAAAAAAATCTCTAATTTTTAGTGAAGGGTATAATAAATGGAGAGATCCAATGAAGCCTACACAGATATTAGCAAAATTATGTAAAGAAGCTAAATTAGATCCCCCGACATACATGTGTAATCAAATAAAAATTGGAAAACATATAATTCCACTTCAAATGGATGAACTGGAATTGTCGCCAAGCTCAAAAAATATCGAAGAATGTATGGCACTTTACGTTTTAAGGCAATGGCACGAAGTTCCTCGAATCGGATGTCACTTAGTACCTGAACATGTTGAAACTAGAGCTCTTTATAATCCTAATAAACCAGGTATTGAACAAGGCAAATTGGAAATGTGGGTAGACATGTTTCCAATGGATATGCCTTTGCCTGGACCAGCTATTGACATATCCCCACGAAAGCCAAAGTCGTATGAACTCCGAGTAATTATATGGAATACAGATGAAGTAGTTTTAGAAGATGATGCTTTTTTCACTGGCGAAAAAATGTCTGACATTTATGTTAAAGGGTAAAATATAAATATTTTATTTATTTATGAGTAAAAATTAAATATGAATTTATATTTCAGGTGGTTAAAAGGTCCAGAAGATTGTCAGTGTACAGATATTCATTACCGATCGCTTACTGGTGAAGGGAATTTTAACTGGAGATTTGTGTTTCCGTTTGATTATATGGTAGCAGAAGAAAAAATAGTAATATCCAGAAAAGAATCACTATTTTCATGGGACGAAACTGAATGTAAAATACCGGCTCGATTAGAACTGCAGGTTTGGGACGCTGATCACTTTTCAGCTGATGATTTTCTTGGTAAATTGAAAATAAAACATTTTATAAAATAAAAATAATTATTTTTCAATAAATATTTTAGGAGCAATAACATTAGATTTAAATCGATTTCCAAGAGGAGCTAAATCGTCAAAATTATGCACGTTAAATATGCTTAAAACTGATGGTACAGTTCCCATGGTTAACATCTTTAAACAAAAACGTGTTAAAGGCTGGTGGCCATTTTTCGTCAAAAAAGATAACGAAGAAATCGAATTAACAGGGAAGGTGGAAGCTGAAATACATCTGTTAACAAAAGAAGAGGCAGAAAAAAATCCAGCTGGATTTGGACGTAACGAACCAGATCCACTTGACAAACCTAAGTAAATATTATTATAATGTAGAAGTTTCGTAGTGTAGATAATATAATATTATGTAGTTTACATTTAACTAAAATATAAATTAAAACTAATATATTGGTGAAAAAATTTTCAAAATTCGTTGAAAAGTAACAGAGAAATAGAAGATCAAAGTAAACTTTAATCTTCTAAGCCTGTGCTTCTAATTTTGCTTCATTTGTTAAGAATGTCAGTATATTTTTAGTTGATTTGGCCAATATCTATGATGCCTCTGTTATTATATTCAATGCTTCGAGATATTTATAAGTCTTCAACAATTCAAAAAAATTAAATTTATAAATGATAAAAACGTCATTCCAAAGTAAATAAAGTATTTACTAGATGTGTAAAAATATTATAAAAAGAGCTCGTCGATTTTATTTACAATGTCGTTGGAGAGATGACGTCACACGACTCCACTGTTTGTGTAAAGTGTAACTTTAAGGTTCGATTTACATTAACGCTCTGCTCTCACTCCGCTCCAGGTTCGATAAAATATTCTTACACAATAAACAATGAGTGTATTCACATCATCGCTCTGATATCGGTTCGATATCAGTAGCGGTTCGCTCCCGTTCTAATACCACTCTAATATCAATACCACTCAGGTAATATTTTATCGGAGCGATATCAGACTTGTTATGGCTTGTACCCATAGTGTAAACACTTTTTTGATTCCACTCCACTCCGCTTGCATTCAGTTGTTATGAAAAGATATTTGTATCGAACGGAGACTGAACTAGTAGCGTATCCAGAGCGGCATTATAATGTGAATAGAGAACGAATAGGTACCTGCATGATATCAGCACTGTAATGTGAACACAACAAGATTATATCGAATCGGGAGCGTAATGATATCGGGAGTGAGAGCGGAGCGTTAATGTAAATCGGGCCTAATACGTTGATGGTCAAAACCTATATAATGACAAAAAATCAATACATCCAACTGATATAGTCAAACGATTTTAAAATATGGTAAAATAAATCAATTCACTGGCCTGTGGTTCATAAGACACATGTATTTAACAGACATCGACCTTACCTTAAAAATGACTAATCCATTTTAATAAAATGCGTTTCTGCGCTTATCTCACTTGATTTTCTATCGAATAACCTACACTATTTTGACGACTAATACACTTTACCTATTGAGAATCGTAAAACTTGCATACGCGAACTAGTGGTCAAAAAAACAAGCATATTTTTTTGAATGTCATTCTAATTTTTTCACTTATTATTACACGAGAGGTTTGTATTTTTTCGAATAAATTTGGGTTTGTCTAACGAAAATTTATTACCTAGCAATTTAACGACAAGAACTGTCAACTAACAAAAACGCGACAGCGTAGCTGAAGCGTTTTTGGGTTGACAGTTCTTCGAGTTAAATTGCTTTTAGGCAAGAAATTTGAGTTGTAGAAAACATAAATTTATTCAGAAAAAATATAAAACTCAAGTGTAATATGGTAAGATAATTTAACGAATAAAATAAATTAGTTTTTCTACTCCTGTTGAAGAACACACTCATTATATATCCGTTAATTGTTGAGAAAGTTAGGCATTATTCAAAGGTGTGGAGGAATGTTCATTACTCAATACCCTCTTGACCAATGAAATCACAGTATTAATCATTATTCCATGGGTTTGCTTTTGTTTTGTGTATATATGTATGTATCAAGTTTTAATTTAATATATATTGCCTAGTAACGTTCAAGTAAATAAAGTAGTTTATTTAATCAACGTAGTTTTAATTGGGATTTCAAGAGTTTAATGATTTCGTTTTAACCAATTACCCAATGATTTAGGAACCGGATATTCAGGACCCCAATAATTAGAGTTGAATTCCAGAAAAACAATTTATTTTTTCATTAGTCAAATGTACATTTCGGAACGTATGTCCCTTCTTCAGTGACCTATTTAACAATTAAAAATAAGTAAGTTACAATTGTGTTAGGTGTTTTGTAAAAAGAAAAAAGATTGACAATGTATTTTTCTTTTAGTCTAATACATACATGTTATGAACATTGCATAAAGAATAAACATTTTATTTGAAATCTTAAAGGAAAGAATTTATTTAATTTCACAAAATTAACTATGGAAAATATAATAAGGTATATTGAAAAATTTTTTTGTATGTTATAAATATTAATATTAATCGATATTTACTTATCAAATTTTATTTTATTTGTAGTGGAGGTATACACTATATGGTCTATCTATATCATTATCGATGTATAAGGGAAATTAGCAGAAAAAACCAGCTTATTTTCAGTATTAGGAATTAAAAAAAAGGTTTTGTTCTTTAATTTAAACAAACATCCGGACAGACAATAAGAATGTAAGTCAAAAAAGACAGAAATTATAAGAGAAAAAAGATTATAATAGAAAATTCAAGATTTTACTCACCAAAATTTTAATTAATTATATTCAAGTTCCTTTCATTTAAACTTTTGCATATACATTTCTGTATATTTTTGTCCAAATATGCATTTCATAAGAAAATTGTCAAAAATTGATAAACAGAAAAAACAAGGAACTTTTTATTAAAAAGTTTTATATATATAATAATTGACTTTAAAGATATTAAACTTAATAATTAAGTCTTAAATAAAATAATATTTTTTAAAAAAAAAAAATTATATTGTGAGTACATTGTAATTGTACTGTTGTTTGACAGTAACTAACTGTTGTAATTGGTTCTATTGTTAAAAAAAAAAAAAAAAAAAAAAAACTATCGTAGAAAATTCTAGACATTAAAAGTTTTTGTTTGATGTTTTTGCTTTCTTTGTCTGTCCATGTTTTCTAGAATAAACTATTGTTTACTTTAAATATATTATTGATTATGTAATGCTGTCCGTGTAAAAATACAAATGTAAATACATTGACAACATAACAAAAACTAAAATAATTAAATCAGGAAAAACATTACCAGAAATTTACTTTCTACCTAAAATACACAAAGAGGGAATCCCTTTAAGACCCATAGTAAGTCAAATTGAATCTCCAATTCAAGAATTATCCAAATTTTTCTCTAAAATACTTAGCGAAGCTGAACACAGTGAATTTTCCATAAAAAACTCATATGAATTTGTCAATAAAATTAAAAACATACAATTAAAAAATTCTGAAGAAAAACTGTTTTCATTGGATGTAAAATCTTTATATACTAACATTCCAATTAAATTAGCAACAGCAATCATTAAAAAACAATGGAATAAAATTAAAGAATTCACTAACTTAACTAAAGAAACTTTTATTGAAGGAATAGAATTGATAGTAGAAAATAACTTTTTTAAATTTCAAGATAAATACTATAAACAATGTTTTGGCTGTCCAATGGGAAATTCACTGAGTCCTGTTTTAGCATCTTATGTTATGGACTATCTCTGTAATATCAGCATAAATAAAATTAAAGAATGGGACCCTTCTTTTTTCTTTCGCTATGTAGATGATATTCTTTCTTGTGCCCCATTAACATTAATTGAAAAAATCAAAAACACTTTTAATAATTACCATCCAGCCCTACAGTTCACTATCGAAATTGAAGAAAATAATCAAATTACATTTTTAGATACGTTAATTAAGAAAGATAAATACAATTGTTTAAATACCACTTGGCACAGGAAAACTAGTTATACAGATAGATTAATTAATTTCCATTCCAATCATCCACAATATATAAAAAACAATATAATACAAAATATGTTTCATAGGGCTGTATATCTAAGCAGTGTCAAAAACAGAAAATATGCAATAAAAAAAGCAATATCAATACTAACTAGAAACAACTATCCACTAAATCTAATAAATTCAATAAAAGAAAAAGTTATTCATAAAGCATATAATTCTACAGAAACAAATAATTTTAATTCAAATTCCAATGAAAAAGAAATAAACTATAATAACTTAATATGCTTTCCATATAACAGATTCACAAAAAGAATTAAACCAGCTATAGAAAAATTTAGTGATAACAAAGTAACTTTTTCTTTTACAAACACAATAGAATCAACATATAATAAAAAAAGATCAAAAATTGAAAATAAACAAATGCACAATGTAATTTATAAAATTCCATGCAAACAATGCGACCTTTGTTATTTTGGACAAACTAGTCAAAAATTAAATAATAGATTAACTCAACATAAATATGACATAAAGAGAGGAAAAGAATCCACAGGCTTAGCGGAACATTCAATTAATAATGATCACATCTTTGATTTTGAAAAAGTTAAAGTTTTAGATAAGGAAGCAAACTACAGGAAAAGATTGCTAAGTGAAAGTTTTTTCATCCAACTAAACAATAAAACTAACTGTAATAAACAAATTGAGTCTTCCTTTTTGGACGAATCTTATTTACCAGTCATCAAACATTTGAACTGATCGCATTGTTTACACGGACAGCATTACATAATCAATAATATATTTAAAGTAAACAATAGTTTATTCTAGAAAACATGGACAGACAAAGAAAGCAAAAACATCAAACAAAAACTTTTAATGTCTAGAATTTTCTACGATAGTTTTTTTTTTTTTTTTTTTTTTTTTAACAATAGAACCAATTACAACAGTTAGTTACTGTCAAACAACAGTACAATTACAATGTACTCACAATATAATTTTTTTTTTTAAAAAATATTATTTTATTTAAGACTTAATTATTAAGTTTAATATCTTTAAAGTCAATTATTATATATATAAAACTTTTTAATAAAAAGTTCCTTGTTTTTTCTGTTTATCAATTTTTGACAATTTTCTTATGAAATGCATATTTGGACAAAAATATACAGAAATGTATATGCAAAAGTTTAAATGAAAGGAACTTGAATATAATTAATTAAAATTTTGGTGAGTAAAATCTTGAATTTTCTATTATAATCTTTTTTCTCTTATAATTTCTGTCTTTTTTGACTTACATTCTTATTGTCTGTCCGGATGTTTGTTTAAATTAAAGAACAAAACCTTTTTTTTAATTCCTAATACTGAAAATAAGCTGGTTTTTTCTGCTAATTTCCCTTATACATCGATAATGATATAGATAGACCATATAGTGTATACCTCCACTACAAATAAAATAAAATTTGATAAGTAAATATCGATTAATATTAATATTTATAACATACAAAAAAATTTTTCAATATACCTTATTATATTTTCCATAGTTAATTTTGTGAAATTAAATAAATTCTTTCCTTTAAGATTTCAAATAAAATGTTTATTCTTTATGCAATGTTCATAACATGTATGTATTAGACTAAAAGAAAAATACATTGTCAATCTTTTTTCTTTTTACAAAACACCTAACACAATTGTAACTTACTTATTTTTAATTGTTAAATAGGTCACTGAAGAAGGGACATACGTTCCGAAATGTACATTTGACTAATGAAAAAATAAATTGTTTTTCTGGAATTCAACTCTAATTATTGGGGTCCTGAATATCCGGTTCCTAAATCATTGGGTAATTGGTTAAAACGAAATCATTAAAGTAGTTTATGTTTTGTTTTGATCGCTTTATACATAATATTATACAAACTTTTAATGAAATTAGAAATAGATTAAAAATTTGATTTAAAATTTATATTCAATTTTATTTAAATCAAAAAGGAAAAAAGTCGTAGAAAAAATATCGTATTCTACTCGTTTGCAATGGCTATTACTCACTCAGATGCATTACGACACTCGCCTCACAAGCTCGGCTCGTGTCGCAATTTCATCTTCGTGAGTAATAGCTATCATTACTAGCTCGTTGAATAATATACTAATAATTCATATTATTATTTAATACATTGTTACTATGGTACTGAAATCAGTTAAATTTACCAATAGGAAGTTTTGTTTGGTTTTTATCGTGTTTACCTATAGTGAAATAACCAATTAAATATTTTGTACTATTTTTTTCGCTGTAAAAATTTGTCCTAACTTTTTTCCCATGGTAAAAGTAAAAAAACTACAATATTCTTATGGGACTTGATTTGATACACATGAGTTAAATTATCATAGTAATTTACTGTTTTCAAATGAAAACGGACAATTCCAAATTACTAACATTTTTTAAAAGTCAATTTATACCATCTGGTGACGAATGGAGAAACTACTGCCGGTAATCTAACAGCGTTATATCGCAGTTAATTAGGTTTCACTGTGCAGCGTCCATGACCATCAACGTGTTAGAATTGCATAACTTTGTTAATTGTTAAGATATTTTAACTTTTTTTCATACTTTTGTTTAATTTTACTTTTTTTAATTTTTTTCTGCATAAATTCAGAGGTAACAATTTTTTTTTTCAGTCGACCGGATGCATCATTTATGTGGTTTTTAAATCCAATCAAATCAATTCGGTACATAATCTGGCACAACTACAAATGGAAAATATTAAAACTGTTTGCGTTTATGATATTAACAACAATTATTCTTATGTTCTTCTATTCAATTCCTGGATATACCGTCAAAAAGATGATTGGAGCGTAAATTTCAATTTTTGTAAATATGTTCCCAAAATACAACACCATTCAAAAAATTTATATCATTCTGTATATATGTACATAAGAAATAAAAATTTTATTTTATAGAGTATTTCTTCGTTTCGTTACTTACACCTAAGAAAACCTTACTTTAAAGCTTGGAAAAATTATAAAAGGAATATCAACTCCATTTTAAAAGCTCTTTCTAACGATATCTCACACAATGTGATAGGTGAAAAAAAAAAATTCAACCCCTTTTCAGTATGAAAAAGCACCCTAAAGAATTGAACGAAATTATTTTTTGTTGGATATATTACTTAAGTTTTTAACTGGAATTGGAGGGTGTGACAGACGGATGGACGAACGGACATGACGAAATTATAAACTTCGAAATTTTTCTTTGAAATCCTAAAAAAGAAAAATCTAAGAACTTTATATGACTTCCGAGACTACTAAAGTAACGGAAGCATTGTGATCACCAGAGATGGGAAGAAAAGGTCCCTAACAGAGTCGCCATATAAAATATTTTGTACTGGGGGACTAGAGCTGGAGGGCTGTCATAAAACGTAAAAATATTATCAATCTTTTTAAAAATCAGTTTTACGACGTTTTACTACTAATACCACATCGTTAATGTTGTTTTGTGTCTGTTTATGTTTTTTAATTGCCAATATTATGAATCATTTTGCTTGTTATATGTACATACATATCTTTATATTTTTCTAATGCAAAAACAAAACCATCTTCAATCTTGTGAGCGACCTACTAGAGTGATACAATCTACCAATACAATCAATTTTGTTTACATTAAAGCAGGTATAAAGAAGGTAAAATATAGATATTATTTAAATAATCATAAAGGAAATAGAGATATTGTTTACATTATAAATGTTTTGAATTCATCTAAATTAATTTCTATTACAGTCGACCACTTATTTATTCAACATTAATTTTTTTAATTTATTTTTAAAATTAAAATTATATATTAAATTATGAAAAATGGGTAATTTTTGATTTTACTGATTTGTTCTCAAAAGCTTCCTTAGGCTGATCTTCAAATCCAGAGGAAAATCCTCAGCTTTGTAATAAAATTTATAGCTCCCCAATCCAAAATATTTTATATGGCGATTCTGTTAGGGACCACTGTTTTCCCAAGTCTGGTGATCACTTAAAATATTAAATATTTTTCCCTGCAAAATTAAAATTTTCAGGCGCATTTTATGCATATCTGTCTGTCGGTCTGTCTGTATATCCGAGGATTCCACTAAGTGACAAAACGTTGCAACTATTCGATCGTTTTTAATGAAATTTTTAAAAATTGTGCGGCTTAGTTTCTAGATGGTCCCCTGTGAATTTCATCGCAATCGGAATAATGGTAATTACGGCACTACCGTGAAAATCCCATTAAATGTCGATATCTTATACTTACTACTGGTCCCATTTCGCTCAAATTTTGACACTAGTTGAAGGCTAGGCTATATATACAGCTGAACCTTTTTGATGCGGTGGATAAGGACCGTATAAAAAAAATCGCACAAAAAAAAATATATATTCAAAAATAAATAGCTATAAAAAATTTAATTCGATCCCGACTAAAAAAAAAAAAAATTATGCGGTTGATCGGAACCACATAAAAAAGGTTTCATGGAAACTATATAACTCAATAAGCTCAAAGCCTCACGATTTCCTCAGAAGTTGCTTTTCTAAACAAAATAAACCATTAATTTACACGTGAGAACATTTTATTTCATTTTTATAATATTATCAAAATTGTGAAAAATATATCTGTAAAAAAAAATAAATGATGCAATAACTTATATTCTTATGCAATGTACTGATTAAATGCTTAAAAACCATTAAAAAGTATTTTTATCAAAGAAAGTTATTATAGTGAAAGTTTAAGATTCTTACTTTCTCTTGATTTTGATGCACATTATGTATTTTAATGACCATTTTTTTAAAACCCGCATAAAAAAATCGCACAAAGACCGCATAAAAAAAAAGTTTAGCTGTAATCACCTATAAATTTTAATACAGAGTAATGGTAGTTATTGTGGACGCGAAAACGTAAAATATTATGTTAAAGCTGGATGCTTGATAAGGATTCCCTTGTTTTTAGGGCTTCGAAGTAAGCATCGTAAGCATTACTTACTTCGAATCCCTATTATTTCTTCTTACTATGCATTCATATATGGCAAAATTACGCATACCGTCATGGAACCACAATCGAAGATTATTATCTGATTACCTTTCCAATAAAACTACAATTTAAAAAAATTATATTAGGAAAATAATTTATTCATAAGCATTATTTACAAATGATTACAATATATAAATTTATCTTAATTAAAATACTTCTTATTTTTCTAATGGAGCATAATTTAAAAGTTTCTCAATTAAATCAACATGTCCCAATAACATTCTTCGGCAGCAATATCTCTTTAATCCAAGAGCGTCTAGTGCATCACCTTCAGTATATTCAGCCTGAAGTAAACCCAAATAAGCTTCCCATTTATTCCCAATCACTTTTCCACATGTGAAACAACGTATTGGGATAATCATGTTGAATATTTTATAACCTAAAAATATAATATTTCAGGTATGTACTTTAGAAACTTAAATATTTACATATATAATTTGCGACAGTACTTACCAACAATTTAATGATAAGTTAATAAAAATAATTATAATTTTCCCGCAAAAATTCCTTGATTAAAATATGAAATTTATCACTCGAGGTTGTACAAATTGTGACAGTAAACTTGAACTTGACAGATTGATATTGGAAATTAAATGGAGGCGTGGTTAAATCGTTTGCCCATTTTACTTACTACCAGTAGTTTTTCCATTTGTTACCAGATGGCTAAAGTTAAGTTGACACTGATTAAAAATTGGTAGCAATTTGAAATTGTCCGTTTTTATTTGAAAACAGTAAATTATTATAAAAAATAAGAGTAAGATTCAAAAAAATTTGTCAGTTTGCATTTTGAAAACTAAACAGCACAAAATTTGTGAGTTGTCAGAACCTAATAAACAAACCTTGTCTACCGGCAATAGTTGCAATAGTTATTTTTTTGATCACTAGGTGGCATAAGTTTTACGATTCCCAATCATTCCTAAATATATGTTCCCAATACTCGACATGCTCGAATGCTCGATATCCTCGACATCCTCGACATACTCTGATGTTTGGGTAATTATAGATACATAGATGGCATAGATGGCTAGTGTTGGTCATGTTGGTGATGTTGATCTTTTTTATACCTAGGATAAGTAGATACCATAGATATATAAAATAAAAAATTAAAACAGTGACATAAAAATCTTGTCTTGAAATATAAAAAGAAAAGAAAATGGAAAACAAAAAGTTTACACCAAATGTTGACCCCATTACTGTTAAAATAAAGACTGAAGAAGTTGAAGAGGATGTCGACACCCAATTTTCTGAGGCATCAAGAATAAAATTATCTGATTCTTTAAATCAAAATGAAATAAAGTTGAAATCAAAAATAGTCAATTCACAATCAAATCATCCAGATACAAACGAAATTTTCGACGATAAAAAGAAAATAAAAGTTGAAGAAAATTTAGAGGATCAAAATGAAACCGTAGATAACCAATTTCCAAATATTGAAACCGTTTTTATTCAAGTTAAAGAAAATCAGGATTATCAAGATGAAACTCTAGAAACGCCAAGCAGTTCAAAAAAAACTGAAAAAGCTCATACTAAAAGGAGATACAAATGTAATACATGTTTTAAGACATATTCTGAATTAGGCACTTTAAAGCAACATAGAAGAGTTCATACCGGCGAAAGGCCATACAAATGTAATATATGTTTCAAAACATTTTCGACATCCAGCTATTTGAGAGTCCATGAAAGAATACATACTGACGAAAAGCCATTCAGTTGTAACATATGTTTGAAAAGATTTACGACATCAAGCGAATTGAAGAGACATAGAAGAATACATACTGGCGAAAAGCCATTTAAATGTCAGATATGTTTTAAAAAATTTTCCACGTTGGGCAATTTGAAGATACATGAAAGAACACATACTGGGGAAAAGCCGTACACGTGTCAGATATGTCTTAAAACATTTGCTGCATCAAGTGATTTGAGAAGACATGAAAGAACACATACTGGCGAAAAGCCATTTCAATGTCAGATATGTTTTAAAACGTTTACTCAATCAGCTACTTTGAAAAGACATGAAAGACTTCATATTTCAATGGAATAAAAATCAACATGGCTGTTAAAGTATGAACTTTTTTGACAATGTAATATTGAAGTAATAAAATAAAAATTGCTAATTTTTAATTCGTTTTTCATATTTAAAAATTATTAGTCAATATAGATAATGTGAAAAACCATTCTCCGAATATTCATTTCCTTTTAACTTTTTATCATAGCTTTACTTTCTGTAAAACGATTTCTTTTTTCACACACCGATTACATCATACTTGGCTGGAATTAATGACCGTATGTCATCTTCTGATCTTCATCTCATAGTCTCATACCTACACAAAATAGTTTAGAAATAAATACACATATACATACCTAGTTTCTTTTTTTTATTAAAAATAACGAATACCCCTACATACTTCATGTCATATTTAGACACAGAATACATATATCAGATGTGTTCTATGATCAGAAGGAACGCTACTATCTCTTTTCTGTAATCACCAGTGTGCATAGCTGGGCACGTTAGGCTACTTAGTATTCACTCGTTCACTGGCAGTCGATGAGTGTAGTTCAATTGTGACTATTGTCATTATTGCCACCGCCGTATTGAGGTTCATTCATATTTACAGACACTGAACGTCACAGACACGTATCGTGACAGACACCATATTTTAAAAAGTATTCATATACACAGACAATTAGCAGACAGACATAGACAGTAGATATGCTACGTATAGCACGTATAGTATGTATCAATGAATTACAAAAATTAAATTGTAGCAAACCTGACAACGTTATGTGACTTTTATACTAAAGATTTTTCCGAAATTGCGTTATTATTAGAAGTGGAAAAATTTCCTTTCTTGCTGCATACACCACAAATCCAATTTTACGTAGTGGTCGGTGCAAATTTAAGGGGAAGTACGTAAAATCGGAAGATCAGGGGCGTCGGTAAACTTTTGTTTTGGGGGGCTGGTAAATATTATTTATCTGAATTTATTTAAAACAATATTATCTTAAGAGACAATTTACACTTAAAATTCGGTTGTGTAGACAAAGGAAATCGAATGTTATACTAATGAATATGAGTGACAACTTTTAGAAAACTGTCCAAAAATCAACTTCACTATCGCATTCATCAGCGTAAAAGACGCCAAATAGCGGAAGCTGGCAAAAATTCTAGAATATTCTACTCGTGAATTGGCAAAGATACCAAAAAACAAACTTCACTATTGAATTGCGCACTAAAAATTAGAATAAGCAGCGCATTTTTACAAAAATTCTAGAATGTTCTATTCGTCAACTAACAAAGATATCGAAAAATCGATTGCACCATTTAATTGGTCATCGAATAAAAGACGGAATAGCACATTTTCATAAATGTTCTAGAATATTCTATTCGTCAGATAGCAAAAATTGTTTGTCAAAATCGGACATTTGGTTTACATTTCGGTTGGACAATTAAGTGGTGCAGTAGATTTTCCAATATCTTTGTTAGTTGACAAATAGAATATTCTAGAACATTTCTCAAAATATGTTATTTGGTCTCTTTTTTGGTACTCAATTCAATGGCGACGTTTGTTTTTGAATATCTTTGCTAGTTGACGAATAGAATATTCCAGAACATTTGTCAAAATGTGTAATTTGATCTCTTTTTCAATGGACAATTAAATGGTACAATTGATTTTTTAATATCTTTGCTAGTTGACAAATAGAACATTCTAGAATTTTTGTCAAACTACACTGTTTAATCTCATTTTTAATGGCCAATTCAACGGCGAAGTTTGTTTTTTAATATCTCTGCTAGTTGATGATTAGAATATTCTAGAATTTTACGTTACTTATTTTACATTTGCATTTTGCATATTACGTATACAGAATATGTGCATATATATCTTCAGTGAAATTTTAAAATTTTTAAAGGCTACGAGACCCTCAGACAATATTACCTACGGCCCTGACTCGGGCTTGGTACATAAATTTTCACCAACACAGACAAACAACAACATATCTGTGAGAGGGGAACCCCACTAAATCGCTGACGTCACTACGTAAAATCGGAGTACGTACCATTGGATGGCCACTGTACTTCTTTTGATTATCGCCAAATTTCTTATCAATTCTTATTGTGGAAAAATGTACATAACCTAATAAATTCGATTAAATGTTTGTTATTCAGATCTTATATAGTTACCATAAAATGTTTATTTTCTAACAAATTCGATTAATTTTTCGTTGTTTATACTTCATAAAACGAATACAATGAAAATTTATAAATAAATTCTATGAATTTTGTTTGTACGTTTTGAAACATGCATTTATACTAACCACGCACGATCAACAGACACGTTCCAGCACAGACAAAATATTCTCCTCGAGAATACTGTGCGGACACTGTCTATCACTGTACGTGTCTGTGCGCTTACGTTACGCTATAATATGAATACATCCATAAGAAAAGCATTAAACAATATTTGTCGTGTCTGGAACGATACGTGTCTGTAACGTTGATTGTCTGTAGATATGAATGGACCTTTACACGGCATACCTACGTATGTAATATTATGTATCTTATATATATATGCGTATGCAAGATAGGTTATCTCACTCGCGCACACAACATAGATCACACAACCGAGTGCACATACGAGTATATAACATATTGGTGGCGTATTTTCCATCTTTGTTTGGTTACACTGGTTTCAGTAGTATAGAGATAGTAGCGTTCCTTCTGATATATTCTGTGTATTTACACATAGTTGAAGTGAAACCTATTTAATACCTACTAATACGACCAATACGACCACGACTGCCAATACAAGTACATATATAACTAACTTCACTACCGTATCTGTCAACCCGTCAACTGTCACAAAACAAATTTACCTCCACTTTTTTTTGTAAATTAGAAATGATATCATTGATATTGTAATAAATTATTGATAAAAGATATATGAATATAGAATATCGTTATTATTACAATTAATTAAGCTTTGTAAATGTATTAAATTAATAACTGTGATATTAATTTGTAGTGTATTAAAAATTTATTTAAGATGAACAAGGGTTACAGAGCAAGTAAAAGAAAAAGGACGTCGAATTATATTATTAAAGAGTACGTAGTAATTTATATTATCTTCGGATAAATTAAAAAGTAACTTTAATTTTAAAATTTCAGTCCAAGTATTTATTATGTGGCTCTAGGCGCTCGCCAAGACTGTAGTGACTTATTACAAAGATATGCATCTTTAGATACTGTACGCTTTCGGGAATTTTGCACTGTATGGCAAGATATGAACTTTTCTTTAATATTCGTGTAAGTTAAATAATTCAAACAAAATTGTATGAAATTAAAAAGTCGATCGTTTCTTTTAGTGGACGAAACCTGGTGGCAGAAACTAGAGAATTTACCGAAGAAATATTCAATATAGCAAAAAGCTTTTTAACTGATGAAAAAAATGTGTTCAATTTTCGAGTTGGGGCTTTATATCTTTTGTATGGACTATATATGAAACAACCAGTGAGGTAATTTATCAAAAATAATAAAGGAAGGGCAGGGACGGACCTACAGTTATTACGAGGGGGGGCAAACTTTGCTGTTGGTGCCCTCCGCGGCAAAATTAAAAATTTTAATTTTAGCGCATCGATATTTTTTAAATTTTTCCCTTCAAAAAGCAAGTGATGAGCAAAAAAAACGTCAACACTGCATTTTTTGCGCTCAAGTTGGCTTTTTGGCGCCCTTAATACTGCAAAAAGCGAGTGACGAGCAAAAAAAGCATCCGATTTCACCGTTTTGGCGCTCCTAAAAGCTTGCGGAGGGGAGGCATGCCCCTGCTGCCCCCCCCTTAGATCCGGCCCTGAGGAAGGGTATCGATAAGCTAAGAAACTTAACCCCTAATATGACAAACAATTTACAGTGGAACTCCAAGAAGTGTAACGATATGTTCCCTTGCCTTCTTGAGTTGCAGTTCTTGAAATCCCTGTGACAGTCTAAAAAATATATTTTACATCAAAATAGATATTTTACCCCGTCACAGGAACTCCAAGAGCTGCAACTCAAGAAGGCAAGGGAAAATTTCGTTGCACTTTTTGGAGTTCTACTGTATATTTTTTTTATATTTCTCATAATTTTATTAAAATACAAGGCCCTAACTTAACGCTACAATAATTTAAAAGTAAAAGTAACTAAGTTTTCTTCACAAGAAAAATCGACAAACTTTGGACAAAATATCTTTTTTTGGAAAATTGTCCCTTTTTTACTATATCGAGTTTTTTTGGACATGAGTGCATTGAAGTATAAAAACAACATAAAAAGAAACCATAATGCTAAAAAAATGCGCTCATGTCTAAAAAAAACTCAGTATAGTAAAAAAGGGTACATTTTTCCAAAAAAGCCCTTTTGACCACAGTTTGTCGATTTTTCTTGCGAAGAAAATGTAGTCACTTTTACTTTTAATTTGTTGTAGCGTTAAGTTAGTGTCCTGTATTTTACTAAAATAATGAGAAATATAAGAAAAAAATATAGTTAAATTTTTTGTCATATTTATTAGGGATTAATTTTCTTAGCTTATCGATAGTCTAGTGATGCCGGGCCGAGAAACAGTTAATCGATTAAAATTATTTTTCAGATAAAATTAGTCGTTAGTCGAAAATATCGAGCACAGAATAGTCGACTAATTGACGAAATTTTTAGTCGAATTCATAAATAGAGTAACCTATGTAACTCTTTCAAAAACGAGGTTTTCTTTTGAATTTAATTATGGTCTTTTAATATTTTTCTTTTAAGAAAAAGAAAGATATGAAATATCACAATATATTAGTCACATAAAAGTAAAAAATCATACAAATCGATAATTTTTTAGTTTCCATTTTTTGAAGTCCAATAAATAATACAGAAAAATTGTTAAATTAGTCGTTTTTAGTCATTTTAAAAACAAATTAATCATTTTAATCATTTAAGCGAAGGTAATATAGTCAACTAAAATATGACTAAATGTAAACAAAATTAGTCGACTAAACCGGCTAATCGATTAATCATCCGACATCACTAATCGATATCCCTCCTTTGTTCAAACTTTTACAATTTCAATGTGTTCCGTTTTTAGACGATCTGTACAAATTCGAATGACATTAAGCGATTATGAAGCATTTTTAAGTATAATCGAACAATTAAAATTGTACGCACATCACGATGGCTCTATGGTTGGATATTTACTCGCGTATAAATACAAAGCATTCCATTTAGTATTGACACCGCACAATTATGGACTGCATCGAGCATTTCGTAAATATCACGATAACTCTTTACGAGCATACTTTATAGACCAGAATATTGTTTCACGGCAGTTATCGACGATAAATGGTCGTAATGAATTTATTAAAGCGTTAGAAAAACTTAACGAAGAATATTATAAATCAAAATGTGTTTTACCAGGTATAATTTTAAAATCATAATCTTTGTTAATTAAATTTGGATTAATTTCCATAGCTAGTTTGATAATCGATATTTAAAGTAGCGACCCTAGTGGCGATAGTGTTGAAGTATAAAAGAACGTGACATCACAGCGAATTTCTAATCACGTGGTTAATAGTTAATAAATTACTTTTTTAAATTAAATGCTTAGGATAAATTAGCATAATAATTGTTATTTTTTATTATAAATTTTCGTTAAAAATTGTTTTAATTATTTTTTCTTGATATTATCAACTATTTTTAATGGAATTATAAAAATAATTTTTAGTGAAAAATAGCAATTTATTATGCTGATTTATCTTAACGCTATGACGGTCAGAACCTATACTGATAAAACGCCAAACTAGTACACTATTTTGACAGCTAATGGAATTTATATAGAATTGTTGACGTCCTACGAAGTAGTGTGTGAGTTAGTAAGGTTATTAGTCACCTAATTAGTATCGGACTGTAATGCTAATGTCACATTCTTTTATATTTTGACATTATAATCAAACTTAACTAGGAAAATTGCAAATGACAATAACAGCTGCTTATAATATTGGCGATTTAAAGATTACGCGAGCGTCTCTAGTTTTTTAAATTAGAAGCTGTATCAAGTAAAAATTTCTGTATACGTTTAATTGTCGATGGAAGATGTATTCAGTGATATACATGGATGGTCAACTATGTACCTATTTGTGAAGCAAGTATATTGTACACAACTGGGATCTATGACAACAAAAACTCCAATTGGCGACGCAAAGATTACGCGAGCGCTCCTGGTTTTTTAAATTAGAAGCTGTATCAAGTAAAAATTTTTGTATACGTTTAATTGTCGATAGAAAAATGTACTATACAAATTTTGCGCAGATTACTAGATTTTATATCGCCCAGTAATCGTATACGTATATTTTTACTTGATGCTAGTTCTAATTTTACTACCAGAGGCGCGAGTGAGAATCTTTGCGTCGCCAATATAAACAATTGATAAGAGTGTGACAACAAAACATTAAAGGTTTAGTGTATCTTTGTTTATTCCTGACTCAAAATTAGCATTTCTTTAACAAATATATTTTGTCATTCATTAGATAAAGACAAAATATAGTTTAGAAATACAAATGACTGCTGTCATCTTTTTCTTTAATGGCTATTTACCTTTTTAAACGATTTTTTAAGTTGCCTCTCTATGTATTATACAAATTCAGTAAATTATATGCGGATTACTAGATTTTAGTTCGACAATTAAACGTCTACGTATATTTTTACTTCATACTAGTTCCAATTTTACCAGCAGAGACTCGAGTGAGAATTTTTGCGTCGCCAATAACAACAGGAGACAAACATTTGACAGTTTAAACTTTCATAAAATTAAAAATCAGCAATTTTGATGTATTTTAACAAATAATATTTGAAATGTTTTTAGAGGCAAGTGGTGGAGAACCAGAGGAAGCGTTAAGACTAGTTGATAGAAATTTTGCTAGTAAATTTCAAAAGGCATACGATAATTTACAAATTGAATGTCATAAAGAAACTAATGTGAAAACTGAAGATGACATAGATAATGACTCTGATGATACCGATCCAAATTATGTGCCAGAACAACTTTCGATAAAAGAGCGAAGAAATGAAATAAAGAAGAAGGCGTTCACAGCAGAGACAGTCACAAAAGCAAGTAATATAGACGTAAAATTTTCGATTGCAAATCAACTTGAATATGAGAGTTCTGAATAAATATTTTTATAAACAATTTTTGTATTTTCAATTCTTTCTACCTTTTCTTATTTTTTATACAAACTAGTTTACAGAAATTTATATAAGAAGACAAAATCGTCACTAGGATCATCGAATGCTGACATTACGCCCTCGATATAACTTAAATCACATGTTTTTGTTTTTAATTGTAACGTTAATGACTATATAAATCGAAACATGTCACAGAAATCTATATATAATGTCCGCCATCGAGACGTCCCTGGCCGAAACTGAGGACCGGTACAAATTAATTTGTATGGTCTCGAAAAAAATTTTGTACAATAAAATATGTAGGGTTGACCGGGGCAATTGTGATTCGATTTTCATGAATTGAGATAAAAGCGTTGTTTTAAGTATTTTTTATTTTATGTATCACATTATGGTTGATTTATTTTTAATTCTACATTATTCAGGATGTACCACACAAATTTTGAGCAAATTCGTATAAAAAACAAAAATTTTATAAGCCATTTACATTTCCCCGGTGCGGTTTTGCAAATCTTATGAATTTCGGGATAAATGTGAATGCCATCAGAAAAATTATTTAGAATGGATTACAAAAGGAGTGAGGTACATCAGAGTAAGGACCAACTCAAATTCTTCATATTTACCCCACTTTCAAATTTTTCATCATACTTTAGCGGTCACAATTTCTCTTTGTTTAATGCAAGTTACGCATACCTCAAATTTGTACAAAAAATCAAGGTTAAATAAAAATAACAAAAATTGTAAGAACAAATTTGTAACAAGCTAAAAATGATATTTTGATGATATTTGGTCATTTTATCAAATAAAAAATAAAAAAAATTACATGATTTTCACACAAAAACAAGGAAAATAAGACTTTTTCAAGGAAATACATTCAGTTTACATGAACAAAAAACAACAATCTATTTTTTTTTGTGTTGTTTGTACAACGGAAACTTGTACAATAATGTCATTGTACATCATCATCAACATTTTCAACTCTGAAAAGGACATTACTGAAATTTTTAACGGGATGGGGGCATTTGTGAATGATGTTCACAATTACCCCGGAATTTTAAAATCATGGGGTAATTGTGAATTGGTAATAAATTGTCCAATTTCTTTAGTAGTTAATAAGGAACCTCCTCAGGCTTTAGACCACTTCTTTAGAAGTACCTTTATCCATTTCTTACCTTTTAAAAAATACCCCTGTCGCAGCATCTGCATAACATAGCGAATTTCCAAATCTTGGGCACTGGCGGATCTCATCTAAGACCTGTACCTATTTAAAATAATTTAGCTTTCTAAGAGTAAAAGAATTTTTAAAATCGGTTGGGTAATTAGTTTTGGTATTTTTGGGGACCCAAGAACCCGAACGAATTTTGTGCAGCATAGTTGTATCCATCTAAAATAATTTAGTTCTCTAGCAGTGAGAAATTTTTTAGCATCGGTTCGATAGCTTATTACTGGCGTTTTCGGATCTGCAAGATCCCGGTGGACCTCATTAAAAAATCAGCTCGACCGTATATTCTAGGCGGACTTTATGTAATATATATATATATATATATATATATATATATATATATATATATATATATATATATATATATATATTCAAAACCCGTTGTGTAGCATTCTACGCCGCATTTGCATCCGCAGGACAGTTGTGGATCTCAGATAACACAACCTGTACCTATCTAAAATAGTTTACCTTGGTAATAGTAAAAAGGTTTCAAAATCGGTCAGTTATTTTATTTTTGACACTTTTAGGTCCTACTGACACTTCAGACCTTACATAACGTAATCTATATGTATCTAAAATAGCTTAGCTCCCCAACAGTGAAAAAATTTTCAAAATCGGTCGGCTAGTTTATTTTTGACGCTTTTGGATCCGATGGACCCTGGCAGACTTTACATAACGTAATCTATATTTATCTAAAATAGTTTAGCTCTGAAACAGTAAAAAAATTTTCAAAATCGGTCGGTTAGTTTATTTTTACCACTTTTGGGTCCCATGGACCCTGGCGGACCCTAAATAACGTAATGTATGTCTATCTAAAATAGTTAGTTCCCCAACAGTGAAAAAATTTT
Organism: Brachynemurus nebulosus; assembly: GCA_035578155.1. Taxonomy (NCBI): domain Eukaryota; kingdom Metazoa; phylum Arthropoda; class Insecta; order Neuroptera; family Myrmeleontidae; genus Brachynemurus; species Brachynemurus nebulosus. The sequence goes on along the minus strand of JAPWDM010000008.1, from coordinate 38,038,697 downwards.
CAAAATCGGTCGGTTAGTTTATTTTTGACACTTTTGGATCCCATGGACCCTGGCAGACCTTACATAACGTAATCTATATTTATCTAAAATAGTTTAGCTCTGTAACAGTGAAAAAATTTTCAAAATCGGTCGGTTAGTTTATTTTTGACACTTTTGGATCCCATGGACCCTGGCAGACCTTACATAACGTAATCTATATTTATCTAAAATAGTTTAGCTCTGTAACAGTGAAAGAATTTTCAAAATCGGTCAGTTAGTTTATTTTTGACACTTTTGGGTTCTATGGACCTTGGTGGACCTGACATAACGTAATTTATATTTATCTAAAATAGTTTAGCTCTGTAACAGTGAAAAAATTTTCAAAATCGGTTAGTTAGTTTATTTTTGACACTTCTGGTTCCTATGGACCCTGGCAGACCTTACATAACGGAATCTATATTTATCTAAAATAGTTTAGCTCTGTAACAGTGAAAAAATTTTCAAAATCGATCAGGCAGTTTATTTTTGACACTTTTGGGTCCTATGGACCCAGGCGGACCTTACATAACGTAATCGATATTTATCTAAAATAGTTTAGCTCTGTAACAGTGAAAAAATTTTCAAAATCGGTCAGTTAGTTTATTTTTGACACTTTTGGGTCCTGTGGACCCTGGCGGACCTTACATAATGTATTCTAAATCTATCTAAAATAGTTTAGCTCTGTAACAGTGAAGAAATTTTTAAAATTGGTCGTTTAGTTTATTTTTTACAATTATGGGATCAGTAAATCCTGGCGAAACTCATACAAGTCTAGTACTCTAACAGTAAGAAAAGGGTTCTAAGGATCTCATATAACTTATGGCAGTCCGTAAGCTTCTTGCGGACATCATTTAATTAATTAATTCAAATACTTTAACTTACTAACTGTGAAAAAATTTTTGAAATCGATTGGTTAATTAATTTCTGGCCTTTTTAGGTCCCGAAAACCTTGACCTCACATAAAATACCTTACATAAATCCATTTGAAATGGTTTAATTTTTTAACATTATTAATTATTAGTGAAAAAATTTTCAAAATCGATTCAAAATATTTTTCCGTACATACATATGTACATTGTACATATTTTGTTTTGTTTCATATTTAATAATATTTATATCATAACATAATCTTCAATTTCTTGTTTACTTAAAAATTCAATAAAAAAAAAAAATTCTTCATTACATTAGCTTAGAAAATCTGTTTAATTTACATTTTTCAACATGAGATAGAACCATGCTAATTATAATGCAATAAATGAGAAACAAAACTCTATACATGTATGTGTGTTATATCACATATATGTGAATAGTCTTCACTTGTTCTCACAAAATTCTTTAATAAAAAAGTGAAATATTTTTATACTTCATAAAGAACTGAGATATAAATATAAATTACTTATTAGACTAACAAAGAAAGAATAAAAGTGAAAATTTACATTTTCTCGAAAAATACTTAAAATAGAAAGAAAATTATAAGAATATTTTCTTCATAATTTTTTTTTTCCTTTTCAAAGATGTAAAAATCGAACTGCCTTATGATAGGATCGAATGATAAAAAATGGCCAGAAAACCTACTTCTGGGCATCCGACGTGTCTGGCTAACGAACTTAGCCAAGCCAATTCAGAATCCAGTCCGCACACAAAATTTCATAAGCGTTAGACGTTTCGTTCGAGAGTTATCGTGGGAACACATAAATAAATAAATATATATATATATATATATATATATATATATATATATATATATATAAATTTTAGTGAATATCATTTTCGTATTCTAGGGACCTCAAAACAGATTTCTGCCATAGTCCCGGACTCAGATTGCGTCATGAGACCTACTGTAATAGCTGAATTTCGAGTTTTCGAAATTCGCTAAAAGAAAATGTATTTAAAAAAAATTTTTTTTGAGGATTGGTCGAAGTAAGATACACAAAATTTTGCAAGGGTTTTTTCAAAATAAAAAAAAGATACTAATACTTGGAGAATTGTTATCAAATTTTAATAGCATATTAAGAAAGGACAGAAAAACATACTAAGAGTTGATTTTTAACAATATTAATGTTATTTTAGAAATACGGTACTTGACTGTATTTAAAATTTGTGTCAAATGTTAAATAATTCTATGCATTATCATTACATATGTACAGTGTGTCCAGTTTTAATGATGAAACAAAAAAATTTGATAACTACCTATTTAGAAATTTTATTTTGAAAGTTACCATTTTTCAACAAATATTCAAACTAGTGAAAACGCGCCCTTTCTTGAAAATGATGTAACATTTTGTAGCTGGATATGTGAATTTTGGTAATTTTCATCGGTGAGGTGAAATTGTGTTTTCTTTTGTATTTCTATTAGCTTATATATATAGTAATAATAATCGACCAGAATTCAAATAAATTACTGCTTTTACTTTGACATTTTATGAATATAATCAAAGTTTTGAGGTTATAAATATTGACATTGACGTTTAGTTGCTTCAAACTGTGACGTCACTATAGTGAGGTGTTTTTCCCGCCTTTTTCTCATTTAAAATTGTAGGGTTTTTTTTTTTTTTGATGATTTTTACAGAATCTGTCGAAAATAAAAAAAATCACTTAGCTGATATAGAAAAACAATGCTTTTAGAATATTTTTGCAACTTCAGTCAAGTACCCTCTAATAGGCGCCGTTCACAATTGCCCCAATTCACAATAACCCCGGTCAACCCTAACAATTTATTGTATTTTGTTACTTTTACATTGCACAAATTCGTATTGGGATCTGTCGAATGACGATATGACATCTGGTGTTGAAAAATCAGACTATTCTTAAAGTGCATTTGTTGAAATGTCATTTATGAGCTGAATTTTGTAGATCTGAAAATACATACAATTGATTTGATTTTTCCATTCATTTATAATTCTCCAGTTATTTTATGACGTTTGCTATTTAAATTTGACGTTTGTATACTCTGTGTAATTGTAATATTCATTAACTCATTCATCCATTTTTTCATATTTTTACCACATTTTAACTGTTTTACAGATGTAAAATTTTCTCTCCTTCATCAAAATCTCTTTGTTTTGAACTTATATCAATCCAAATACAAACAGTTCTAATATTTATCATTTTTTCTTAATATAGCACTGGTTACTATATATAAAACTAATGTTAATGCACTTTTTTGTCGGCCATTTTTCTGAAGCTCCTCCTTTTGGACAGACCCCATAATGATTTGGAAATTTTAAATAAATGACACGTCTTTATGGGGTGATGGTTGTCCGCATAACACCGTTTGTTAATAAAAGTTTTGAAAATTGAAAAAAACAAACACCAACTATATATAAAGTATTTATTTTTCTTAAACATAAATAATACATTTTTATACATTATAAATTAATTATAATAACAAAAAAGCTGTATTAATTATTAATATAATTTTTATTAATTAATGTATACAATCGTTTTATTTTAATATAGGGTAAAAGCCTCTATACCCGAACGCGTTCAATACTCGAACAGTTTTGAGATTTTATATATTAATGAAGTTATTTCTGGAAAAAAAAAAACGACAAATATTAAAACTGTTCGAGTATTGAACGCGTTCGGGTATAGAGGCTTTTACGTTAGTTATGTATAATATATTTAATAATTTTTTCCTTACTTTTATATTTCTTTTTAACAATTTATACTTTTTCCTAACAATCTTTAATATATTTTTTGTCATTATATAAAAATATATTAAATATTTGGTTTAAATCAATTTTTCAAATGATTAATTCTTGAATAAATGTGAATTAATTAAATATTAATAGCCGTATATAAGGGTTGCCACTAAATTCTGAATATAACAATGAATCACTACTATTAACTTACTCTAATTTATTATCTATAAGCAGAGTTCAGAGCTTTTGGTACAATCAAGTGAAGTTCCTAATACCATTTGTTCGAAGTTGTCATAATTTTTTAATTTTTATCAACTTTTTCTAAATTTGTTCTACATCTTATGTATCACGAATCTGAAAAGTGTTCCACAACTAAGCTAACGCATTATTGCTTGTTCGTGAATCGAAGTCTATTTTGGTATGTAAAGTAAGAGAGACAGATTATAAACCATAGAACACTAGAAGAAAACTAAAATCAAAAAAGTGTAGATCGCTTGGAGACATTTGTTGGCTGTCACAGCTTAAGGCATGTAGTCGTCCGGTATCGGTCACCGAATGCACGACAATTGTTATGTATTATTAAGACCATTGTTACTTAAACTACACGTTGCCCTGTCCGCTAATACGTGTTATGTAGTTGTGTGTGTGAACACTCACACACAAGCAAACATCTAACCCACACCACTACAAACTGTGTACCTACACACATAGTAGGGAGAAGTGGAAGGGATTTTTTGTCTACGCAGGTATCAGTAGTACAGAGATAGCAACGTTTTCTCTGTTCTTTGTGTTATAAACAATATTTCTTTTTACTCTTTTGACCCCTTTTCAGAACTGTCGTGAATTGACATACAAGCAAATACTTATTTTGTTCTACTGTTTGTATATTATCTAAAACAATATAAAAAAAAATCATCTATGTACAAAATGCGCGAAAACGTTCCTTAGCGGTCAGTTACGTCACATTCTTTAAATAGCAACTGGCATTTTGTAACTAAGAAAAAATATTTTTTTCTTATAATTAAGATGACTATGAGATTCACTATGAAATTTTGGTTCTACTCGTAAGTTTTGTTTTTCTCAATCTGAATCTAATGACAAACCCTGTACACATAAATAGAAAGCTTATGTTTTCCCTGTTTTAATAATTTACGTAAATTGAAATGTTAAAAACGTAAAAATATTAATGTTATTTAAAAACCTTTCAAGTGATGTTTAAACCAATTAAACAAATCAATAGTAAAAAATATCTTTCTTTCATATGTTTCTTAATACAAACAATTTTTTTCCTTAATTACTTAAAAATGATACTCTACTCATTAATCCGATTATATTACAATTTTAAATCTCTTGGCAAATTTCATTTAACAACTTTTTTTGATTTTACATATATAAAATATCTTAATTTCTTATCAAAAAGTATCATACTCTTAATATCTGTTTTTATTTCTAAATGTTAATGACATTTTTTTAACATTCTTATTACACTTATCGTCTAAATATCGCCTAATAAATATGGATAAAATGGCGGATTTTCAAACATATAACAATAAAATCGATTAAATATTAGCGCAAATCCATCGTCTTAAATTATTTGGTCTAATCTTATGAAATACTTTCATTACTTTATTATAACAGACTTTCTCAACCGATTATAATTATGTATTACTGTAATATTTATTATTGATTACTATAATATAATAATTAATAATTAAAAATACAAAATTTCATTCATTATAGTGTTAAGAATCACTGCGATCGATTAATATTTATTTATTTAAAAAAATGCAGTTTTACGCAACTGAAAATTAATAGAGTATAAAAAAATCATTGACGTCGGACTTCAAAAACTTCATGTGGGGCACATTTTGAATAAATAACTTTTTTCGAAAAAAAAAAAAAACACCCCTTCAAAATTAATGCTTCACAGAATCAAATGATATTCAAAAAAAACAATCGCTTCCGATAATTTTTAGGTGCTCCTTTTTTTTATTGTGTTTTAAGGAATGTAAGATAACTTCATGAATATTGAAAAATTACTGCCGTAAGAGATCTCTTATACAAGCAAGATAATGTCATATTGTGGCAAAGTGAAAAATAAATATATTGTACCATAATATAAAATTAATTTTATAATAATTAATTAATTACCTTTTTATTAATAAAAACTACTATTAAATATTAATTATTATTTGCTATTAAAATACATATATTACTACATTATTTGATGCACTTTTTTTTTTTTTTAAATAATTCTTATTGTCCAAGAGTCGAATCTACAAAAATGGAATCGATCAAGCAATAAAGTTTCAACAAAACACAATACTGATATTTCGAAAAAAAAGTAAGAGAATTTTCTCCGTTATCCGGAAAAAACATTGAATTATGAATATGTTTTATAGTTCGATAGACATACACAGAAATAACAATAAACATTAGTTAATTACCTGGTTTACTCACTTACGATCATCTGTACCCCAGCCAAAAAACATAATCATGTTAAAATTAATGGAATAATATACATAATGACATCAAGTATACTGTGGAAAAATTGAAAAATAAAATGTTTTGTCTTTATCTAATTGTTTCGATTTGTTTATTATTTTAAATCAGTAGTTCATTACCTAGCAACGTTGTCAAATTTTTATATAGTTCAGTGGTACTCGCCAATTTTTTAATATTAATTTTGTTGATACAAATTTTTTCAACTGTACAAAAACATATCCATGTTAAAATTTCTTGTCAAATGTGTTGCTTGTAAAATTAATTATTACAAATAATATTCAATTACTTTTTTTTCTACCAATAAATCAATATGTTTCAAAGTATGATTTTTTCATTCTTTTAAATTTCCTGCTACCGTTAATATATCAGAATTTCTGTAAATTCTGTCGGACTGCCTGTTGATACGTCTTAAAGTTATTATCAATGCTTTTTCTACAAACTCTATGGGCTCTATATTTGCAGAGTCGGCTCTTAGACTATAATTGTTATACAATATTTAATAAAATTAACAGAAAATAGTAGAAGAAAGTGAGGACAGTTAGTACGGATAGGAAAGATTACAGCATAATGTTTTTTAAATAGTATCCTCAGGTATTTTCTTACGAAAATCAGCTCTGTTTAATTATCAAAATTACCTTCAATCCCAATTAGTTCGGATAATCGGTGTTCTGCCGTATTTTAATCGGTTTAAAATTATTTTTGCATGAATAGTTATTATACCATCTCTTCTATTCTACATGGGTCATCTTATCAATATTATAGGAAGAGACAGATTAAATACAATGGTTTGAAAAATTGCTTACAACTTGATCTAAAGATAACAAATTAAAAGTTTATTAGTTCGAGAAATTTAACAAATACATTTAACAAAAGATCTTCCGACAAGAATACCATCTCTCCTAGTTTTCCATTATTGTAACCCAATTATTTTTTTTTTATAAAATTTGGCAATTTTTGAGACTGATTTTTAAATTTCAAATTAAAATTAATATTTGTTGATTAATTGAAATTATTTTACATTAATATACGAAAATGTTATTATATTATTTAACTATTGAATTCAATATACAATAAATTTATTTTGAAATTTACATACAGTTTTTATTTTAGATTTATAGATAAATATATTTTGCAATGATGTGTAATTATATTAATAAATTATAGTGAATAAAACAATTATCTTTTGAAATTATCACACCAATCACTTAAAAAAACTTTCAAATAAAAAAATAATAATCGAAAACTTTTCAAATGCACTTTAAGGATACGAATAAAAAAAAAAGTTCCATATATATAAAAACGAAAAAAGAAATCGCTCGCAATTGACAAAGAGTTTAAAAAGTTAGCTTAAAACAAATCAAGACTAGATAAATATCAAGGTGTAATTTAAAAAAAAAAAAAAAAACTTTAACCCTTCGCCATATTAGATTTAATGTAACGTTACATATAAGAATTTCAACATGGAAAAAAATTGAATCTGAGTATGCTTATATTTTTATGGGTATGATTTTTTTATGTTAAATAAAGCACCTTTGATTACAACAAGTATTTCTCATATTGAAATTTATATTTTCCTAGTTGCCAAAAACACCTGCATATGGCCTAACATACCTTATGGGTTAAAACCAATCGAACAACACCCCATTTATTAAAACCGATCCAGTAATTTAAGTTCTACGAGGACATAAACTTACATTCATCGACTATCAAACGCATAACCTTTCGTTTTCGCTTCACCGTAGTCGAATTAAAAAATTCCTGCCTTAAAGTACATTCATTTATAAATATAATTCTATTTTAGACATTTACACATTTTCTACGGGTAAGGCTGGTCGTCCATCTCAATGGGCGAGAATGTATTGCTTCACAGCTGTTTGGATTGTTCGCCCGTTTCATCCGCATTCGCCTAAATTAAATTTCGCACATATCCGCATCCAGTGGACGACCAGCCTCAAACTTATTAATGTTCTTTTATAGTACAAACAAGCTTGTTTAAATTAAATTAGGAAATTAAAATCAGTGGACGACTTTTTCAAAGAGATTGGTACTACTTTAAATTTTATATTAAGAAATTATACAAAAACAATTTGATTGAGTAACGCACAGATCCATAATCGCTACTGAACCATTTTAACCATAGAGAAAATTTTTTTGTCTCAAAATGCGGGACCTTTTATTGCCAGTGACAAGTACAATAGATAAGGTTAAAAAAAAAAAAAAAAAAGAAAAAAAAATCGGAGATGTCAACATTAAAAAATGATACCCTAGGAATTTGCAAAATAGAAATTATACTAAACTATGTTGGTAAAATTGAACATTACTTACAATTATACCGTATTTCGACAAATCTGTCACAGATGGCGGCACTTGTATTAGTCAATACATACATATCAAAGCATTTTAAGTTAACCCGTCTTAATCATTTAAAGCGTTAAACCTCTGAATAAATCTTAGTATATAAAGTGATTTTTTGCATTAGGATAAAATTTATTTACCAGGAAAAATATTAAAACCCTCATATCCTATTACATAAAATCCATGATAACAACTGGCAGTACGGGACATTATTTGCATAAGTACAGCCTACACCTGGCAACTTGTTTTGTTTTTTTCGTAAATTCAAACATGTCTGAAATATTTAAGTGTTTCAAATTTACAAATTGATTCAAAAAGGTAACAAATGTATTAGTTTTAAAGTAACTTGTTGATTTTAAACTACCTATCTTAAAAACGGCTCATTTTACAGCAAAAAAAAACACTGAATCATAATAAATTATAAATCGTTTGTCAAAAAACCAATATTAAAAAAAATTTTAAAAAACCGTTTCTGACAATTTTTAAAAATATAAGTGTTGTTATAGACCTAGGGTTACTCAACCAACTTGTCGGCATACGTTCTAAACACATACAAGTTTTTAAATAGTACAAAACACTTCAAAAAAATCGTGCCCCACCTCTTAAACTATAACACTAGAAAATATCTAGATCATTTTTTTAATTATTTGTAAGAATTGCAATTAAAATGAAAGTGTCCCCTCAAATAGATACAATCAGGTAATCTATTCGTATATCTTTAAATAGACATACAGAAATGTAATGTTTAGCTACGAATAAACCTTTCTATAAATATCTAAATGATCGTAAAAGGTAGATAAATAATTTCAATATTTATATGGTGACTAAAAAAAATATATATTTATTTAAATAAGCATTTTAAGAAATTAAAGCGTTTAGTGGTAATATAAAACCTCACCAAACAACATAAAGTTGACAACGGATAAATTAAACGGAAAATATTTTGAATATCATTCAGAAAATATTTATCGAAAAATACAAAATTAGAACGAAATAAAAATCACTAAAAGAAATGCCAACAGACTAGTAATTTTCAATTATTAATTAAAATTAAAGATAATATCGTAAAATATCCGAATCAATCGTAACATATACAAAGTACAGTCAAAATTACTTATAATGATATCAATTTTTGGTCTCGTTAAAACGCATGTCAATTAATTCACTCAGAGTACATAATATACATACATAGTAGGTGTGAACCATAGAGTAATAGAGACAATATATCTATTCCTACACTACTGGAACCAGTGTAACATGTAAGAGATAGACAATATGTTGTATACACACACTGGGTTTACATTGTATTAGTGCGATTTTGTGTATTTGTGTGAGTAACGGAGATAGTAGGGGCGGTCACGTGGCTCAGTTATTGCATACATAGCTATGCCAGCACACGCATGTACTAGGGGATGTAACAATACCAACAACAATCAAGTCCATTATCGTGTGGTTGATCTTCAATCATCGACTGCTACTGACAAACTGACAACTAAGAAGCCTAATGAGCACAGAAGTACACACTTGTGATTTCAGAAAAGAGATAGTTGCTGTACCTCTGTACTCTGAGGTGTGAACTAACGCCAAGACCTCGATACCTTGTCAGTATGTCAACATATACAATTATTTTTCAAATAATTCAAAACAGCTAAAAAACCACATACGAGGTTAAGACAGAAAGGTATCGATATATACAATTGCGGTTATCAGTTACCACAACATATTCCAGTGACAATTAAACAATTTAATTAAACTCTGGTGGTAAAATTAGAACTAGTATCAAGTAAAAATATACGTGTACGTTTAATTAGCGATATAAAATCTAGATATCCGCACATAATTTGTATAATACATATTTCTATCGACAATCAAACCTATACAAAAATTTTTACTTGATACAGCTTCTAATTTTAAAAACCAGGAGCGCTCGCGTAATCTTTGCGTCGCCATATCCAAAAATATGTACACTTTAGATATCATTATAAGAATTTTACTGCATTCTCATCTTTCAGGAATTTTTCAAGGTATTACTTACATTGATTTATTTTTTAAATTTCGATATTTTGTTAATGTATCTACTATTACCATAGAATATATAATATTTGATGATGCAAAAAATGCAAATGAATTTTTTGCCTTAATCTTTAAACTGTAGTACAATAATTGTAATAATCACAGAAAGGACAATAGCACCAATTAAAGCAAGTATTAATTTCTTTTTACGCAACTTATTTTGATAAGTACTGGCCTGACGTAATTGTTGCGCGCCCTCTTGCACGAAAACTTCGGTACGTTCAACACTTGCTTCAATACTATCGACAATTTCACCTTGTTCATGAACCATAGCGCCAAGCTCTTTGAAAATTTGATTCACATCACTAATATCACTCTAAAAAAGAAAATATAAATTGAAGTTTAACTGTAGAAAAGAAATTTCAGGATAAAAACTAATTCCAAGTGTTCAAATACGAATAGTTTGAAAAATAGCCAAAAGGGCATCATTCCCCACACGAATCAACTAAAGATAAATAAATAAAATACTTCTACTTAATTAAAAAAAAAAAAAAATTAAGGGACAAACGATCCAGTAAGTGTGTTATCATAGACTACAATGTAAAAGATCACAGATTCGAATTCTATCACTATCTCTGGCTTTTTATTAAAGGCGGCATGGTTTAATGTTTAGCCATCTAGTGACGTATGAAGCAACTATTCCGGGTAGACTAAGTTGACAGCAAAAGAAATGGTAGCAATTTTTAATTGTTTGTTTTTATTTGGAAGCAATAAATTATTTTATAACATTCCAAAAATTCTGAAATCATTAATTTTGATCTCAAATTCCCAATACAGCGTGATTTTGTTATCAAAAATTAAAATTAATAATAAGTCATAAGAAACTGAATACCCTTATAGGATTTTTCTCTACGGTACATAGTTTTTGAGAAAATCAATATTGAAATTTTTAAACCACCGTTTGAAGTCACTGATATAAGCGTTCATTAAACTTGAGACATCTATTAATTTATTAATTAATTTATTTTTTTATTGTTTCAAGGCAGAGTAAGTGAGTAAGTTCTTTAATTAAAATTACAGTCAGGTCGAATGTTAGCAGTAAAGGACCCTCCACATTCTCGCCGAGGTTGGACGAGGTTCCTCGCTGAGGCACAACGAAACGACCGTCTATATTCTCGACTCGTCTAACCTCGGCGAGAATGTGGAGAGTCCTTTACACATAAATCATAACTTATGAGTATTGATTACCTACGACATTTAATATTTAAAAAAAGGACACTCTACTTCTCAGATGCTCCATTTATTAATTTTATTATGTAAGTTTGTAGGTCATTGTGACCAGCACCAACATTTTCAAACTAATAATTAAATTGTATTGTTGGATTATTTTGAAACTTTTTTTTAATTTTTATCACTTTAATTATTATGCTTATTAGGCTTATTATTTGACAAGAAGAGTTGACAGTAAATATACCTCTTTTCAGATACAATTGATCATGAGTTTTCGTTAAAAAATTAAATAATTCTTATATTCGAAACAAATCAATCTTCTATTCTTTTCTAAAAATAAACTGCAAATTTAAAATTTACATAAATGCAATAATAAAAGAGATAAAGCCAAGAAAACGGAAATTATTTAAATTCAAAGTGACGAAGCATGATTAAATTTAACTGAAATGAACCATAGTTAAAAATCATTCTTGACGTTCTATCCAAGTTTATAATAAATCAAATAAAAAAGTATGTAAAAATCACGATTCCATTATTAGTTACATATTATTTCACAATTTTTTTTTTAATGTACATAAATCTGACATTTGAAATTAGCTCAAACAGACAAACATAAATTTATCCCAATCGTCATACTCGTTTTCTTTTATTATTTACAGCCAATTGACACTTTTGAAGTTTTATTGCTGGTCTACGAATGCCAACTCCTGCTTGTTGAATGATAGGTGATGATTACATCCACAGATCAAAGAATATATTATATATTTTATTCTATCATGGTGGCCACAGATTTTTAAAGATCAAATTCCCTGACTTTTCCAGGCTTTCCAGAAATTTTATTAAAAAATTCCCTGACTAATTTGTGAAAAATGTCGCCCCAAAAAACTAAAAAAATTTCTTAATAACTTTTTAACACTTTTTCTTAAAAAAAGTAAATCGACTCTAATTGATTGAAGTTCTATCCCTAAATAAACAAAATTATAAAAATAAATTTTTTTCCAGTCTTCCCGACTTTTCCAGAAAGTTTAGAATTCCCTGACATTTCCAGGTTTTCCAGTAATGTGGCCACCATGTCTATAGACTGACTGTATCAATGAATAAATGAAGCACCCACATACGATCAGGATACGACCTATATTATTCTGTAATATTGTAGTCAATGTAATAACCGGTGGTATCCATAGTAACGTTTTCAAATAATTATTGTCAAAATATAATACTGATAATAAAACTCAACTTTTTTGAGGAAGTAACTGCAAAATTTTGAAAGAAAAAAGTGATATTCGTTTTATTTTCAAAATACGTACGTACAAATTATGCCCTGCAGTAATTATAGTCTTATTTGCTGAAAAATGGACAAAACACTATATTCCTTAAATCTCACCCGTCTCACTCCGTTACCTGCCTCAAGGAAACTGTCTATAAACTGGCTTTACATTTCGTCTAGTTATATAATATAATAGTGTTCATTGGTCTATGGTTACATCCTTGTAAATTAGATCAGTAACCAGTGGCACTCAAAATTTGTCGTAAGTTATTATAACAAAAACTATGTATTTTAGAAAGAAATGGTATTAGAGATTTTCGTTCAACTATTCATAATAAGCTGTTACTGGTCTTAATGTTCGTCAACTTAACAAAATCACCCTGTAGCAACGATTTTTATAAAACATACTTCTAATTGTCTGATAGATTGTTCCTGTTGCTGTAAAATTTGTAAATTGAGTTCCTCCTGTAACTGAGCTTGTCGATTACTTGAATTTTCTTGAAACTCGATTAACTGATTATTTTGTCTAATACCTGCAAATTTCAAAATCCAAAAAAAAAAAAAAAATCAATCACCAAATCATAAAAGGTAATAGATAAATGAGTTGCCTAGTATCAAAATCTACTAATTCCACTTTATAAGGATCATGGGAAATCGCAAAAAACCATAACTCAGTTTAAGATTAATTTTTCGATTAAAAAGTCATAATTATATTAACTAACAAGGTAAAAAAAGATGATTAGTACTATTATCAAAAAACAAAATTATCGTTTTACCCCTTTTTTGATCAAAATTATTTGAATTTATTAGGTTTTGATAGTAACATTTATATAAAGTGCGTTTTAAAACAGAAATTATAAGGGAAATTTATTAAAAAAAAACCTGATTCAGCAATATTGGATGTATCAGGGTTAGACGATACAATTTGCTTTGTAATATTCTAAAATATTTTCATTTTGTCACTTAAAACCAAAGTGCTTACTTAGTAATTCATTTACATCTACGATTTCATTATTTAAAATTTTAGATAAATACTAAAATACAAATTTTACGTGAAAACATAATTTTATACTTCGTACGTCCCGCAGGTCAGTGAAAAAATTAAAATCTGAACCGTTAAAATCTAAAATATAGGTTATATATGGGTATTTAGCAGGATTTGTAAAGTTTTCAATGTAATTTTAGCAGGATTTGAAAATTATGTTATATTTCAGTTGCAGATTTCTTTAGTAAGCAGTTAAAATTACAACAAAAAATGTTAAGGGGCATATGCATTGTTGCATTTAAAAATTAATGGCCCTAAAAATTCGAAAAAATCGAAAAGTGCATTTAGTAGATTTTGATACTAGGCGACACAAATATTTAACGTACCGGCAAAAGGATCACCAATTTTTGCCGTTTGCTGTTTAGTTCTTTGCATTTGCTCTTTTTCTTTTTGCGCTGCCAGTCGTTGAGTGTTTTGAAAACTGTTTAGAGACGTGGTGAACTCGTCAGCCAATCGTTCACATTGCATTTTATACTGACGTTGATCGGACGGATTTGTCGATGTTGCTAAATTGTTTAAATCCTTTAAATTGATACTAGTGTCCTTCACTAACTGTTGCGTATAGTGACGAATTTGTTGGCTATATAGAGCGAAATAGAAATAAAAAATGAATACATATTTGCGGATTCAAAAACGGGACACAAGCAAAATACTTACAGCTGACTACGAAGCTCTTGAGTATCTTGTGGGGTTCCCATCTGATTGACCATACGCTGCATTGATGATACTGTAAGTGAAATTTTCAAAATACAATAAAAAAAAATCCTTAAATTTCAAAATGGTTTGTTTTTTAGTTATAAAAAAAAGTTTTATGATACTATATTTGACCTACCATTCTGTGATATTTTTTGAACACTTGTTCCAATTGTTTGAGCAAGTTTTTGAAAATCTTGCTCCCGTGTCCCACCTCCATTATGATATGATGAAAACGCGTAACTGCCAGCCTCCATTTCGCTAAGTAAAATACTTTGGAAAAGTATTTAAATTAATATTTTAATTATCAGTTATTTTTTATCGTAACAGTAGATAATCATACCACTACACCTATGCAAAGTTAAATATATTTTTGTAGAATTTATTTACAAACGAAACGAAAAGTCAATTGATATATTTTCTCTTCAACTATTTAATCACGATCTAAATAACTTTTATAACAATTATGCCAAAACTGATATAAGATATCCAAAACAGAAAATTGAAAAATGACAGATACGACAGATACTGTCATGACAAATTGACTTATGATTCAATTTATGAATGAAATAAAAGATTTCTATACCTAGGTACATAGATTATGTATCAAAAATTGTTATAAATAAGATATCTATCACATTTACTTTAAGGATGTACCCAGTCAAATCGAGTAGTACATCTAAAATTTTTTTTAAAATAAATCATAATGTTAAATTATTACTAGAAACATTATTCTGACCATAGAACACTAGAAGCAAACTAAAATAAAAAAAATGTAGCTCGCTTGATGTCATTTATTGGTCTGTCACAGCTTAAGGCATTTAGTCAGTCGGTGTAGGTCACCGAATACACTACGATTGTTAGGTATTGTAATACCATTATTGCTTGGGCTGCACCTTAGTCTATCTGATAATACGTGTTTTGTAGTTTGCTTCTGCTTTTTAAAGATCAAATTCCCTGACTTTTCCAGGTTTTCCAGAAATTTTATTAAAAACTTCCGTGACTAATTTGTGAAAAATGTCGCCCAAAAAAACTAAAAAAAATTTCTTAATAACTTTTTAACACTTTTTCTTAAAAAAAGTAAATAAAGAGCAAAAAAAATGAAATCCGCACCAATTTTTAAATCACAGAAGCAAACATCAAACCAACACCACTACAAACAGTGTGTACCCACACAACATAGTAATGTGAAGTGGGGGGGGGGGATTTTACGTCACTTTTCTGCTACACTCGGAATACTATCATAATAGTAGTTTGGCGCCTTGATTCTGACAGTTGACATATCAAATATGTCCCATTTAGAAAACACGGTGTGACACAGTGCATTTTCTTTTTTTTACAAAAAAACTAATTTTTTTTAATTTTATCGCAAAATTAACCTTTTAATTGCAAATAAAAGGAATTAAAAGGTTAAGATCTTAAAAAAAATTAGTTTTTTGTGAAAAAAAAAAAAATGCATTGTGTCGTCTGTGTTTCCTAAATGGAAAACATTCATTAAATTTTTAACATATTTCTCATCGATAACGGCGGGTACAGTTTTTTAAAATAGTGTCAAAACCTCATGGTTCTGGCTTCTAATTTTTATTTTAATTTTTACCAAAAAGAAAGGTGAGTGAGTTCGGTTTTTTTTTTCATTAAAAAATAATACATAGTATAACTAGTATAAGGTTTATAAAACTATTTTTTTTTTTCTGACGACATTTGGATAAAATGTGATGAATTTTACAAATTTATTCGTAGCATAGCTACTTCCGGTTTAAATAACACACAATAAATAAGAACATTAATATTAATTATTTCGTTTAATTTGTCCATGATATACAATTTTCTTTTTTCTAATCGATGCAGAATCGTCTATTGTTTAACATATTTCAAACTCAATGGAAAAAGTTGGAATTTTTTTGGGACAACATCCTTAATGAAAAAATTTTCAAGATGAGAGACTAAAAATTTTGAACTCATTAACACTGGGCCGTTCACTAGAAAATTTTGTTACCCTAACGTTACGTAACAGAGCTTGCATCGTTAAAAACCAAAGGGCACTGTTCCAAAAAATTAATGCACGTTAATTATTTTTCCATAGTTTCTTCTGGTTTTTCAGGGTATAAATACTTAACTTCAGAAGTACAATCACATTCAAAAACTATTGAATAAAAATAATCAGTCACTAGTTCGAAATTGTAGTTTTCACTAATGCGTGTTAATTTTTTTGAATCAAAGTCTTCTGGTTTATAACCCCGTGCAAGCTCCGTTACATAACGTTAGAGTAACAAAATTTTCTGGCGATTTTCCATTTTCTCAAAATATGTAGCAATCTGTCACCAGTGCGGCGACACAGATAGTTGGAACTACACCTCTCTAAGATCGAGATATTAATTTAACCAACCAAAAATCATCTGTTGATTCCACTTTAACGATAAAATTTTCCAATTCGGTTACCTAGGAATATTGTTTATTTTTTAAAAATTAATATTCCAACAATAGAGATGTAGTTCCGAATAACCGGTGTCACCGCCCTGATGTTAAACAAATTTCTTACATTGGCGACGCAAAGATTACGCGAGCGCTCCTGATTTCTTAAGTTAGAAGCTGTATCATGTAAAAATTTTTGTTTACGTTTAATTGTTGATAAAAAAATGTAGTATACAAATTATGGGCGGATTACTAGATTTTGTATCACCCATTAATCGTATACGTATATTTTTACTTGACGCTAGTTCTAATTTTACCACCAGAGGCGCGTCTGGCCTCTGGTGTCGCCAATAGCAATTTTTAAATTAAAATTTCAATCATAGAGATGTAATCCCAACCTACCCGTGTTGCCGCCCTGGTGTCAGACTGTTTATTGTTTTTAGAAAATGACCCATTTATGCCTTCTACACAATCAATGAAATAAGGAATAAGAAATAAGGAATAAGTATGCCATCTAGTGACGTTGAATGAAACTTTAACTTAACTGCTCATAGGTATATGTATTTAGGTATTTTTGTACATCAAAATTCATGAAAAAGTAACGTTCATGATTACTTATGAACTCCTTATTTCTTATGATACTTCTTATTTCTTAATGATTTCTTTCTTATTCCTTATTTCATTAAAGTTCCATTCAACGTCACTAGATGGCATACTTCTTATTTCTTATTCCTTATTTCATTGATTGTGTATGACCCATTATACGTCTATACGCAATAAACTTCTCCAGAGGACGGTAAAATTTTTAAAGTGCGAACACACCTATTTTTAATAAAAATAAATAAATCAATAATTAACCACGATATCAATAACGATAGTGATAAAAAGATATAAACAGTTTATGAACAAAATATACATAAACAATTAAAAATAATATTATATGTATTATGTTAGACCATGTCCCTGCCACTCTCCATATAGTCCATTATAAAAAAAATTGACCGTTTTCTGACACCGCTGAAACTAATGTACCAGATGATGTTGATGGTCTTGAATAAAATAAGAGTCGGGACATCAGTTTTGAGAGTTCGGTATTTTTCATCAAAGATTCATCTAAAATAAATTGAAAATAAATTAAATATTTAAAAAATACTTTAATACAAACTAGAAAGATTAATTAAATTAAAAAAAAATTAATTTTCGTTAACACATAACTTGGTGACGATACTTTTGTACTCAATCATACGATAATTAATTTTTTCTACAATCTTAGTGGAAAGAAGGCTTTTGCGCTCTGTGAAGAGAGCGAAAAATGGCTATTTGCCGAAGTCTGTCGTTGCCGAGCAACGAAGTACTACTTTGCGCTTTAAAGCGTAAAGTAATACTTTGTCGCTCGCTCAACGTATATTTAGTTACAAATCGGGTAGGCGTTGTTTATATTTTCTATGGTAACAAATAAACAGATTCTAAAATCATTAGCTTTATGGTAATTAAGTGAAATATTAATTTTATTAAATTTCAAAATAACTAGAAAATATTAATTAAAAATAAAAAATAACTATAATTAATAAAAAATTTTAAGAAATCTATACATATATGATGGAAATATATAATTGTGACAGTGATTTCTCAAGTACACCTCCAAATATTTCTGAAGCTGCAAAACATTAAAGTAAATATTAACGTCCATTATTATTTTTTTAAGTATCTTTTAAATAAAAAATACATTTTATAAGATTGTAGAAAAAATTTTGTGTGTAATTCGAGCGCAAAATGATATTGCCGCTCTCATGAAATTAACGCGCTCCACCTGGCGGCGTCGCGCGTCAACATTTTCAATCGAGCGGCAATATACCATTTTGCGCTCTTAATACACAAATAACTATTGACATCTATTTGATGAAAAATGCTCACATGTCCCAACTCTATTTAGTATGCTCCAATACCACTAACAACACGTAGCGAACCATAGCGAACTGTGACATTAAAAGGTCCGTCCTTAAAAACAAGTGCCGGGGAGATGGTTTAGACAAACCATCACTCTGAGAGTGTGTTACCGATGTGATGGGCCGGTACTCGTTCGCAGTAGCATCACACACATGCGTGATAATTGATTACAATCAGTCTGAACAATTTTCTACCTGACAGTCTGACACGTATTGTGTAATCGGATTGTAAAGTCAACAGGAGGTAAGAAAAAGTATTAATCGTTTTTTTTAAAGATTTCGTACTTTTAATAACGAAATCAGTAGGTTTGTTTAAGCAGGAGTTTTGGATAGTACCAAACTGTCAGGATTGTGCGCAAAGCGTTTTTACTCATTATTAAGACCGCTCTGCGCATGCGAAAATTGCTTTGCGCATAATCCTGACAGTTTGGTACTATCCAAAACTGCTGCTTAAACAAGCCTAGTGTGATGTGCTCGCCTGAATGTCTGATTACAGAACACACAATTTAAGTTCTCAGCTATAATTTTCAATGATTTTAATGCATTGATTTTATTTTCAAAAAAAAAAATACAATCCTCTACATTCACATTGACAACAGAACTACATACCTTGTATTGGCAATGCAAAAATTCTCACTCGCGTCTCTAATAGTAAAATTAGAATTATGTAATATCAAGTTATACGTATACGTTTAATTGGCGCTATAAAATCTAGTAGTCCACACATAATTTGACAATACATATCTCCACATACATATTTCTGTGTCAATTGAACGTATTTTTTAATTTTACCACCAGAGGCGCGCGCGCAATCTTTGCGTCGCCAATTTACTTTTACTAAAACAGACTTAGCTATGGATGTAAATAATAAAACAAATATTTTACTTAGCAAAAATACCACATTTATTTTTTCAATTATGACAGTTGTTTCAACCTTGAAAGCTCATTTTCAAACAAAGTACTTTTGTATGTATTACAAGTTTTATAATTATGTATTTTTTCTTTTAGTAACAGTATGTAGATTAGACAAGGAGATGAAACTCAATGTATTCAAAAAAGTGTCTAAATCAAAGATGGCACTCGTGTTCGACGGATACGAAAGCGGTACAGTACTTATTCTCAAATGGAAACGCGGGCTTCTATATTATCTTTGTTAGCTTTTGAATAGAATCTTCTGGAATCTTTTCCAATGTTCAACTCAGTTATAAAGTGGGTTTTTCGATCGTTTTTAAAATAAACTTAACAATTTTTGTTTTGCGTCCCACCATTTATATTGTATATTATATAATTCGTTGACATCACTATGTAAAATCGGAATCAGTACCATTGGATATCCGCCGTATAAAGTAATTTAAACTATAAGAGTTTATTTCATACATATGTAATTTCTATGTATTTCCTTATTATTAAATATCATCAACCCACATTGGTGATTCTCAAATGGAAACACTCACTTCCCCAGTCCCGACGTGTTTCCATTTGAGAATAAGTACTATAGTTACATTCTGTTTTATCCGTTTTATGTTACTATATTCGCTATATTCACATCAGTATTCGAGCATTATTAACGCCGAGAGTGGTAAAAAAAGAAAGCCTTATATTTACCATTTTCCTGACCAATTTTGTGAATTCCTCTCATGTAAGTAAGATCTCCATCTTATAATACTCCATTAGTAAAAGGTTAATTGTACAAAGACATTAAATATGCCAAAATAGGTATATCTGGACAAAAATAAATAATTCTATTTTGGATTAATGGAATTTATTTCGGTCCCGAGAGATGCCAACATCAAATAAATGACACCCTAGGAATCTGCAAAATAGAAATTATTATACTAAACTATGTTGGTAAAACTGAACATTACTTCCAGTTATACCGTATTTCGAAAAATCTCTTACAGATGGCGACACTTGTACCATTGAATCATAGAACACTAGAAACCAACTAACATTAAAAACGTGTAATTGGCGCGGAGTCATTTGGAGTCGTGTCACAGCTTAAGGCATTAGTCAGTCCGTGTCCGTCGTCGAGTCCGCACTGCATTGTATTAACAATATACCCATTGTTGGTTAAACACGTTGAACAGCTCTCTCTGGTAATACGTGTATTGCGGTGGTGTGCGTAAATACGCACACTACTAAAAAACACCAAACTAATACACTGCAAACAGTGTGTATCTACACAAATAGAGTGGGGAGATTTATGTCATAAATTCATTACAAGTGGAACAGAGACATAGACAATCTAGTTTGACCCCTTGCATTGAATACATACGTCATATACGTATCAAACACAGACCAAAGAACATATTATATATTACATTATATAGTCTAATATTAATAAATGTATAATTGAGGCAGCCAGTTACGACCAAGTTCCGACGTTAATAGTATTCTGTAATATAGTAATGGATGGTATCCGTAGTAACGTTTTCAAATAATTATTGTAAAAATATAAAACTGATAATGAAATTTTACTTTTTTGAGAAGAAACTGCAAAATTTTGAAAAAAAGTAGTATTCGCTTTATTTTCAACTTAAAAATTGATATTATATTATTTCATTAAATTTCACCCGTCTGACCCTGTTACCTGCTTCAAGAAAAATGCCTAGAAACTGGCTTTATGCTTTGTCTAGTAGTATAATATAATATTGTTCACTGGTCTGTGGTATCGAAGCATTTTGATCCGCCATATTGCATTACAAGTTAACTCGTCTTAATCATCAGAAGCGTTAAATACTCAAAAGAAATTATATAATTTGAATATTTGAGTTGGCTAGTTTCAAAATCTACTAATTCCATTTTATAAAAATCGTGGGAAATCGCAAAAAACAATAACTCAGTTCAAAATTTATTTTTCGATTAAAAAGTCATAATTATATTATCTAACAAGGTAAAAAAGATGATTAGTACTATTATCAAAAAACAAAATTATCGTTTTACCCTTTTTCTAATCAAAATTATTTGAATTTAGTAGGTTTTGATAGTAAAATTTATATAAAACGCGTTTTGAAACAGAAATTATAAGGGAAATTTATTTAAAAAAACTTGATTCAGCAATACTGGATGTATCAGGGTTAAACGATACAATTTGTTTTGTAATATTCTAAAATATTTTCATTTTGTCACTTAAAACCAAAGTGCTTACTTAGTAATTCATTTACACCTACGATTTCATTATTTAAAATTTTAGATACCTAAGTACTAAAATAGAAACTTTACCTGAAAACATAATTTTTTTATTACTCATGCGGGAGAAGTACTAACTTGACGCACACATTTCTGTACGCAAAATAGCTGTTTGCCCGCTGTACTCTTCCCACATACTTTTTTGCGTGCGGAAAGTAAACTTTCCACACGTAAATTGACAATAAAACAAAACGCAAAATTTAATTAAAACACGCAAAGCCGCCTCTTGATTTTTCATTTAATAAATATTTCATAATTATTTCTATAGAAAACACCATCAAAGTAATTTAAACAATATTTAATTCAGAAAAAAAAGACGAACACTCAAAAATATTATTTTAAAAAGTAATAAAAATGTCAAAAATAGTAATAATAATAGAAAAAAGTATGTGAAATTCGTAATAAAAAATAGTATGTGCAACTCGTGCGGGATTGTCGATTGCCCACTCAAGGGGCAATCGACAATTTCTCGCACTTATTGCACAATATACTATTAGGTAGTGGTTACACTGGATACGAATTCATCCGAAAATTTATTCGTACGAGTTTATCCGAGTTAATACGAATTAAACAAATGCATACATTTAGACATGCGTGGTTACACTGCTTACGACTCTTTCGTACGAGCTCACACGACTTTTTGATACGACCAAAATATTTTGTTTTTTGATGCAAATTCGTACGAAAAAAATGGTGGATTTAGAAAAAATAATCATTTTTGTTGACCAAAGGTGGTCTTTAAGGGATCAAAAACATAAATAGTGTCATAATAGAAAGTTAAATAAAAATTTGTGGAATGAGGTGGCAGAGGAAATGTTTAGATAATTTTTTAATTAAATATATTACGATATAACAAAACTAACCTAACCTAACAAAAACATTTTAAGTATATGTAATGAATAATTAACTAAATATTGAAGCTGAAATTCAGTATATTTTAAGATATAATTGAAAGTGATTTGTGACATGTTCAAGTACTCTAAAAATTTCTGTTCGTCTTGAAAAATTTCTTCCAAGCGATTCCAAAACTCAGCTTTTTTTGCTCTACATGAATAATAAATAATCGTTTACCCAGAATTGTTTGTTTTCTATAATTAGAAATTTTGAAAACGATGATTCTAATAGTAGCACTACACTCTCGTCGAGGCAACACGAGGCGACGCGAGGCCGAGAGTGTAGTTGATGCTCTAGTGTTACCTCGCTTCGCCTCGTCAAGCCTTGCCTCGCCTCGTCAGGTCTCCGATCTGAGTCGGTTTTTTGTCACAAGTCAAAGGACACGAGACACGAGGCGAGGCGACCAACTACACTCTCGCATATACTCGTGTGTTGATATTGCATATGTTGCATATCTGTGTACTATTATGTTTTTATACATAACCTAAAATCATGCCTTAAATTTACAAAAACGTTATTTTAAACTTTTTTGTGTAATATGCATGAAGAAAATTATAGAATTCAACAGTACATAGAACTGCAGCGGCAGTTATTTGAATCCATGTCACCGACATCACCCATCTTGTCCATCTATGATTGACATTTCAAACTATACGAACGCGTATGAGTAGTATGAATAACTGAGTAATGAGCGAGAGTGTAGACGGTACATACTCGTGTTGTCTCGCCTCGTCAAAACCTCGACGAACGTCTCGTCGAGGCGACCTCGCGAGAATGTAGTGCTACTATAATAAATAAGATTCGGTAGCTGGATCCATTGTTTGATATCATGCAATATGTATTAACGGTTTTCAGTTTAAATTTAAATACGAATTCGTATTACGATTCCGCATCCAATGTAACCACACAGTCGTACGAATGAATTTCGCACGAGCTCGTACGGTCGTACGAATCAATTTTCGTACGAATTCGTATCCAATGTAACCGCAGCCTTATACTTCGTACGTCGCGCATGTCATTGAAAAAATTAAAAGTTGAAACGGTTAAAATCTAAAATATAGGTTATGTTAAGCTTAATTTAGCAGTTTTTGAAATTAATACTTGTTTTTTTAATGTTATTCAAATAGTAATTTAGCAGGATTTGAAAATTATGTTACATTTCATTTGCAAATTTCTTTAGCACACAATTAAAATTATAACAAAAAATGTTTGGGAGCATATATCTTATTGCATTTAAAAATTAATGGCCCTAAAAAATCAGAAAATTTGAAAACTGGATTTAGTAGATTTCGAAACTATAGGCAACTCATTTGTATCTATCTAAATACAAATTTACTCTGAGTATCTGTATCTGTATACATTTTATACAGTATCTATACAGCACTGGGTAAATGTTTTAAAATATATCTAACTTTTGAATGTCCTTTCGTCAGTATGCAGTTTTTCATGTGTCCGTAAACTGCCTGACTGAGTAAACGTTTTAAAACATATCTGACATTCAAATGGCTTTTCGCCAGTATGTACCCTTTCATGTACCTTTAAACTAGCTGATAGACAAAAACTTTTAAAACATATATTACATGTGAATGGCTTTTCGCCAGCATGTATTTTTTTATGTGTTCTTAAACTGCTTGGTTGAGTAAATTTTTTCGAACAAATCGGACATTTGAATGGTTTTTCACCGGTATGTGTTAATTCGTGTATTTTTAATACGTTTGACGTGGAAAATGTTTTGAAACATGTATTACACTGGTATGTCTTTTTTTGATGATGTATTCTTTCATGTTCCTTCAAACTGCGTGACTGAGTAAATGTTTTAAAACAGATCTCACACGTGTATGGCTTTTCGCCACTATGAATTCTTTCATGTTCCTTCAAACGATTTGGCTGTGTAAACGCTTTAGAACATATGTGACAGGCGAATGGCCTTTCGCCCGTGTGAACTTTTTCATGTTGCTTTAAACTGCTCGACTGAGTAAATGTTTTAGAACATATTTGGCATGCGAATGGCTTTTCGCCCGTGTGAATTCTTTCATGTATCTTCAAATAGCCTGATCCAGAAAATGTTTTGGAACATGTATTACATCGGAATGCTTTGTCGATACTATGTGTTTTTTCATGTTCCTTTAAACTGCGTGACTGAGTAAATTTTTTAAAACAGATCTCACATTTGTATGGCTTTTCGCCGGTGTGGACTCGTTCATGTATCCTCAAATTCTCCAATGCAGAAAATGTTTTAGTACATGTATTACAACTGTATGGTTTTTCACGGGTGTGTATTCTTCTTTCATGTGTTTTCATTTCGTTTGATGTAGCAAATGTTTTAAAACATATCGGACATTTGAATGGCCTGTCACCAGTATGTGTCATTTCATGTCTCCTCAATTGGCTTAACGTAGAATATGTTTTAGTACATGTGTTACATGTGAATGGCTTCTCGCCAGTATGTACCCTTTCATGTACCTTTAAAGTATCTAACCGACAAAATTTTTTAAAACATATCTGACATGTGAATGCCTTTTCGTCATTATGTATTCTTTCATGTACTTTCAATTCGTTTGACGTACAAAATGTTTTAGTACATGTGTTACAATTGTATGGCCTTTCACCGGTGTGTATTCGTCTTTCATGGATCCTTAAGCTGCCTGATTGAGAAAACGTTTTACAACATGTTTCACATTTGAACATCTTTTTATTAATGTGAGTTCTTTCATGAGTCTCTGAAGTACTGGGCTTAGTTAAAGTTTCAGAACATACATTACTCACCGCTGATTCGTTAAACTGATTTTTGTAATTTTCGTCACACAATATGGTGTTTTCACTTAATGTATCATTTTCATTATCTTCTAGTTTGACATCGGTAGATAAACTTGACCAATTAGATAAATCAGAAGCACTGAATTGTTTCCCTTCTAATTTTATTTCATTTTGATTTAAATAATCGGATAATTCCAATCTTGTTACCTCAGAAAATTGGTTGCCTACTTCATCTTCAACTTTTATTTTACCAATAATTTTATCAGCATTAAAAAATTGCTTATCTACGGCTTGAGTCTTATTCTCTAGGTTTACTTCAAGTTCCATTTTAACAATAACTGTTTCAGTATTTGGAAATTTGTTATCTAAGGTTTGATCCTGATCCTTCAGATTTTCTTCAGCTTTTATTTTACAGCTAATTACATCAGTTTTTAAAAATTTGTTATCTGAAGTTTGATCTTGATTCACAAGATTGTCTTCAACTTTCATTTTAACGATAACTGTTTCACTATTTGAAAATTTATTATCTAGGGTTTCATCTTGATTGTCCAGATTTTCTTCAACTTTTATTGTAACAGCAACTGTTGGCGTTGATTCATTATTTTTTTCCATTTTCTTTTTTCCTTTGAAAATTTTAATGTGAAAGTTTTGACAATGTCGAATAATTTGATCTTGGTTAACTCATTAAAGCACGCACATATTTCTACATACGATTTTTAGCCCATAATATCCCACTCCTATTTCTACTTTTTGATATAATTTTACATAAAAATTGGTGTTATTTTTCTTATTTAATTTTCATTATATTCAGAAAAATCTAAATAAAAAATTTCTTTAATATACTCGTTTTTTTTTTTTTTTTTATACAGTACAACCTTTTTTATGCGGTGAATAGGTATAGCATCAAAGAAATCGCACCAAAAAAATATTTAGAAACTTCACACATAAATACCGTAGCTACTGGCGCTACTGGCCAACCACTGCTCATTCTCTTTGAAGCCTATGGGCTATGTCGCCTATGTAGTTATATAAATATATAAATAATTGCTGTCCGGACTACAGTCAGCTGTTTACATAGCGTCAACTTACGTCAACTGATCGTCACTTGTTCTTCAATGGTTCTTCAGCACTGAACTGTCATTTTTAAATTTAAAGGATTTAAAGTATTATTTCTGAATAATTATTAGTTATTATAACATATTTTAGTTTAATATAATTATTTTTATTAATTTTTCACATTTTGTTAGTTATTTTTTTTACCAAAAGTAAGTTATTTAATTATTTTAATTAATTTCATTAATACTTGCTTGAAAATTGTTACTTCAAGGCCGGCATTTAAAATTGTTCTTATATTTTTTTCCTTGTTGTAATACTCGTGATACCACTGTTGTCGCCGTTGTCGCTACCTCCTAAGTTGTAAGGCGTGGAAGCCAGGACACTGTTTTTCAAGAAACTGAAATCGCCCGTGGTTGCTGAAATTACATCCATTATACTGTATATTGAGAGTTCACAAAGTCACTATTTGCAATATTATATTAACTTGGTTGATTTATTG
The DNA here is from genome assembly GCA_035578155.1 of Brachynemurus nebulosus. Lineage (NCBI taxonomy): Eukaryota > Metazoa > Arthropoda > Insecta > Neuroptera > Myrmeleontidae > Brachynemurus > Brachynemurus nebulosus. Next base: position 38,011,174 of record JAPWDM010000008.1, on the reverse strand, counting down.
ACTGAGAGTTAGTTGTTAACGCAAATTACTAGTTAGAATGTTTTTTAAACTTGCGTAGTTAACTCATTACGACTTCACTCGCCAGTTTGCCATCTATAACGGTTACGATTGCGGGCGGTTGTACACTTGGTTGCTTTATGTTAAAATAAGTATTACGATGTTATTAATTTAAAGTCGAACTTATTCGCGCTGCCACAACAATCGGCCATTATTTGTGGTTTTTTCCCTGTATTTCTCATCCAAAGGATTTACGAGAGTGAATATTAAATAAAACACCAATAACATATTAACGGTAAAACAAAATGATGAATTTATTAAACTCTGTTGCACTAAAAATATTACATTGTTAACAAAATAAAATGAAACAATTAATGAAATTGAACTAGAGAACTTCCTCCTCGGTTAATATCTAAACCACAATTAATTCATCCCTAGTAGCAACCGTAGCAACATGTATTAATAACTGACTCCTGTTCCACCCCACTCAACTGGTACAACGGCGCTATTAACTTAAGCCACCACCGTCTGTCGTAGTGGTGGCGTGTGTGTTGATGCTACTAGTGATGGTAGTAATTCTGTTAGAAGACACAAGGTGTCGTTGACAATCATCTAGCGATAGAGTGCCTATAATAAATAGAGTGGTGACATGTGTGCTGAACGTAAAATACATTGGAAATAAATTAAATGTTAACAAAAACCATTTAGTTTAACTTAGAAAGAATAATTAAATTAAAAATTTTTAATTGTTCATTAATTCATAACTTATTAACAATAATTATGTACTCAAAAATATTTACTCAAACATGTGATAATTAATTTTGAAGCTTCCCGCTCTGTTTTAGACAGAAAATGGATGACATGTCACGACTCTATTTATTATAGGGACTCTAATCTAGCGACATTGCTAAATGAGTTAGACAAGTGTTGACACATACGTGTTAAGCATGTTGTCTATCTACAACAGCCAATCGCCTGGTGGTCACACGCTGCAAAATTATAACATTACAGTAAATATTAACGTCCATTATTATTTTTTCAAGTATCTTTTAAATAAAAAATACATTTTATAAGATTGTAGAAAAAATTTTGTATGTAATTCAAGCACAAAATGACATTGCCGCTCTCATGAGAATAACATTCATTCATCAACATTCTCAATCGAGCGGAATGTACCATTTCGCACTCTTAATACACAAATAGCTATTAACATAATTATTATTAATTAATTCAGTATGCTTATTAATTAATTGATTAGTCTTTTACTGACAAATATCTATGATTATATAAGGTGACACAAATAGGCATATTTTTAAAAACATATTATTACTAGAAAATTCTCGTTTCAATAAATTGCTAGCTTTTTTTCGCTCCGTTTTTTGGAATTAATTGTTCGTTCCGCAGTTATAAAATTAATTATGCAAACTTTGTGTTTATTCGATTTCTCGTGCGTTTAGTATCGCAAATTCGACAGTTCTCTGTTACATTAAATTAATAATTTATTATTGAATCAAACTGATTTCTTTTTTCTTAAATTTAATTATTGTAAAAAAATAAACTCATTCATAAAGTGAAAATTGCACGTATTAAATGGTTATTTTCCCCTTTTTCCTAATAACTTTTCTTACTTGTTTATATAACCATTTAAAGTGCCTGGAAAATCTGTGTAGCAGCATACCAGCAAATTGATGTTTTTTTTTTATTTTTAATGTTTCCTTTGATTTTCGTTATATTTTCACATTGCGAACAGATTAATCGACTGCTTAATGCAGTCCATTAAAAATCAAAATTGGAAAAACCGCTTTACTAAGCAGATATTCAAATGGCTTTTCATGTGACTTTAGACCATGTCCCTGCCACTTGTTTTCAAGGACGGACCTTTCAATGTCACAGTTTGCTACGTGGCGCTGATGGCAGAGGAGTATACTAAATAGAGTTGGGACATGTGAGCATTTTTCATCAAATAGATGTCAAAATTAATTATCATATGATTGAATACAAAAGTATCGTCACCAAGTTATGTGTTAACGAAGAATTAAAATTTTTTAATTTAATTAATCTTTCTAGGTTGAATTAAAGTATTTTTTTAAATATTAAATTTATTTCCAATTTATTTTAGATGAATCTTTGATGAAAAATAGCTTACTATCAAAACTCATGCCCCGACTCTAATTTTATTCTAGTACATCAACGCCATCTGGTATATTAGTTACATCGGCGTCAGAAAACGGTCTATTTTTTTTATAATGGACTATATGGAAAGTGGCAGGGACATGCTTTAGACTTACGAATCGTGTAAATGTTTTAAAACACATCTGACATTTCTATTACTTTTCGCCAGTATGTAGCCTTTCATGTGCCTTTAAATTATCGGACCGAGAAAATGTTTTAAAACATATCTGACATTTGTATGACTTTTCACCACTATGTACCCTTTCATGTTTCTTTAAATTATCTGACCGAGAAAATGTTTTAAAACATATCTCACATTTGTATGGCTTTTCGCCAGTATGTACGCTTTTATGTGCCTTTAACTTATCTGACCGAGAAAATGTTTTAAAACATATCTCACATTTGTATGGCTTTTCGCCAGTATGTACGCTTTTATGTGTCTTTAACTTATCTGACCGAGAAAATGTTTTAAAACATATGTGACATGTGAATGGCTCCTTTTCGTCATTATGTTTTCTTTTATGTACTTTTAATTCGTTTAACGTACAAAATGTTTTAGTACATATATTACAGACGGTACTATGTGTTTTTTCATGATGCTTCAAGCTGTGTGATCGGGTAAAAGTTTTAAAACATATCTCACATTTGTATGGCTTTTCGCCGGTGTGAATTCTTTCATGTACGTTCAAATTAACCAATTTAGAAAATGATTTAAAACATAAACTACATGTGAAAGGCTTTTCCCCACTATGTATTCTTTCATGTTCTTTCAAAGTGTACGACTGGGTAAATGTTTTAGAACATATGTGACATGTGAATGGCTTTTCGCCAGTGTGAATTCTTTCATGTACCTTCAAATTGGACGATGTAGAAAATGTTTTAAAACATAAACTACATGTGAAAAGCTTTTCATCACTATGAATTCTTTCATGGTCTTTCAAAGTGTATGACCGGATGAATGTTTTCGAACATATCTGACATTTGTATGGCCTTTCACCAGTGTGGATTCTTTCATGTTCCTTCAAACGGTTTAACTGAGTAAACGCTTTAGAACATATCTGACATTTGTATAGATTTTCGCCCGTGTGGACTCTTTCATGTGTTTTCAAATTGCCAACTGTCGAAAATTTTTTAAAACATATGTGACATTTGCATGGCTTTTCGCCAGTGTGAATTCTTTCATGTTTCTTCAAATTGTTCAACGCAGAAAATGTTTTAGTACATGTGTTACAACTGTATGGCCTTTCACCGGTGTGTATTCTTTGATGGATCTTCAAATCACTTGATCGAAAAAATGTTTTACAACATGTTTCACATCTGAATATCTTTTTATTAATGTGAATTCTTTCATGATTCCCTGAAGTACTGGGCTTAATTAAAGTTTCAGAACATACATTACCCACTGCTGATTCGTTAAAGTGATTTTTGTAATTTTCGTCACACGTTTCTCTTAATGTATCATTTTCAGTATCTTCTAGTTTGACATCGGTAGATAAACTTGACCAGTTAGATAAATCAGAAGTACTGAATTGTTTCTCTTCTAATTTTATTTCATTTTGTTTTAAATAATCGGATAATTTCGTTCTTGCTATCTCAGAAAATTGGTTGTCTACCTTATCTTCAACTTTTATTTTACTAATAATTTTATCAGCATTTAAAAATTGGTTTTCTACGGCTTGCGTCTTATTCTCTAGATTTGCTTCAAGTTCTATTTTAACAATAACTGTTTCAGTATTTGTAAATTGGTTATCTAAGGTTTGATCTTGATCCTTCAGATTTTCTTCAGCTTTTATTTTACAAGTAATTACATCAGTTTTTAAAAATTTGTTATCTGAAGTTTGATCTTGATTCTCAAGATTGTCTTCGACTTTCATTTTAACGATAACTGTTTCACTATTTGAAAATTTGTTATTTGCGGTTTGACCTTGATTCTCCAGATTTTCTTCAACTTTTACTGTAACAGCAACAACAACAACTGTATCAACAGTTGGCGTTGATTCATTATTTTCCATTTTCTTTTTCCCTTCGAAAATTTTAATGTTTTAATTAACTATGGAGATTAGACAAAAAGACGACACTCAATGTATTCAAAAAAGTGTCTAAATGAAAGATGGCACTCGTGTTCGTAGGGTACGAAAGCGGTACAGTACTTATTCTCAAATGGAACACTCTCAAGTGGAAACACGAGCTTCTATATTATCTTTGTTAGCTTTTGAATAGAATCTTCTGGAATCTTTTCCAATGTTCAACTCAGTTATAAAGTGGGTTTTTCGATCGTTTTTAAAATAAACTTAACGATTTTTATTTTGTGTCGCATCATTTATATTGTATATTATATAATTCGCAGACGTCACTATGTAAAATCGGAATCAGTACTATTGGATATCCGCCGTATAAAGTAATTTAAACTATAACGGCCGGTTTTACAAACCGAGTTTAAACTGAGTTTATTAGTTAACCAAGTTTAAGTAAATCAAACCGTTTTACATATTGAGTTTTTTTGTTAAACTCAGCTTATATTTAAACTACCAATCAAGGCGGTTTAAATCATTTACGGCCGGTTTTACAAACGGAGTTTAAGCTTAAGCTTAACTAAACCTAGTTTAACGGCCGGTTTTACAAACGGAGTTTAAGCTTAAGCTTAACTAAACCTAGTTTAACGGCCGGTTTTACAAACGGAGTTTAAGCTTAAGCTTAACTAAACCTAGTTTAACGGCCGGTTTTACAAACGGAGTTTAAGCTTAAGCTTAACTAAACCTAGTTTAAAAGTTAAACCCAGTTTATCTTCGCGTCTGTTTTACAATACAGTTTAAAGGAAAGTTTAAGTAAGCTTGTGTTGGCGAACCTGCTTTCAATCATTTGCTCCACAGAACAAATTTGCTCATTTCATTCAATACATGTATGTATCTGTATCCGGCAAAGTCGGTAAAATAACTATTTTACCAACCCAATTACCAACCGTATGTATCCGGATATACTTCATACGCGATCATGTCCCTGCCACTTGTTTTCAAGGACGGACCTTTTCATGTCACAGTTTGCTACGTTTGCTACGTGGCGCTAATGGTATAGGGGGTATACTAAATAGAGTTGGGACATGTGAGCATTTTTCATCAAATAGATGTCAAAATTAATTACCATATGATTGAGCACAAAAGCATCGTCACCAAGTTATGTGTAAACGAAGAATTAAAATTTGTTAATTTAATTAATCTTTCTAGGTTGAATTAAAGTATTTTTTTAAATATTTAATTTATTTCCAATTTATTTTAGTTGAAAAATAGCGAACTATTAAACCTCATGTCTCGACTCTAATTTTATTCCCTAGTAAATCAACGCCATCTGGTATATTAGTTACAGCGACGTCAGAAAACGGTCCATTTTTTTATAATAGACTAAATGGAGAGTGACAGGGACATGTACGCGATATACGCTTAGGGATGTCGTTTTTTAAAAAAAAAATCGATTTTTGAATCGATTCGTAATTGCCAACAAAAGAATCGATACTTAAATTATCGATTGTATTCAAAATCGATTCCAAGAAATCGATTCAAATTTGCTGTTGCAAAAATGGCGGTAATTTTTGAGTAAAAATTTATAATTCAGAAAGATGAACTTTCAAAGTCTTTTAAGAAGAAAAATATTAAGCGTGTACAACTGTACATACTTAATTACCAACATTTTTTTAGAATTTTATTCTATGGTGTAGAGATGAATCACAACATCACAGCAAAGTTGATAATTTTTATTTTCATATATAAAAATGCTAATTGTATAAATATTATCTAAATTGTATTAAATACAGTGACTGTATAATATTCTTCAGTGTGGCCATTGGAACCATATCCGCCATATTCAGGCCAAATTTGAAGTGAGTAACCGTAGTAACAGAATAAACAAGGTATACAAATTCAATGCATTTGGCCTGAAAATGGCGTCAACCAATAAAAAACTAGACCTACTAATGGCCACACTGTTATCAAGTATATTATAAAGTCACTGTAGTATTAAATGTTGAGAAGTTTTTTTTATTTAATTGCATACAAAGTTTTTTTATACATTAAGGGATAAAAAAAAGAATTATAATTTCTTTTTTTTTTAAATTTCCCGCTTAAACTTTATTGTTTTGTACATGATACAGTTGTCAATTTGTCAATTTTGACAATTTGATTTGATGCATAGAGATTTGATTATATGCATTTTGATGCGTTTGATGCTTAAAATTTAGCAATCGTAGTACCGACAATAGATTTAAATTTAAATTAATAAATAAATAGCAACGTATAAATAAAAAACCAATTTATGTTTTGAAAAAAAAAATCGTTTCGCGATTTCCATAAAATAAAAATCGATGTGTGAATCGATTTCAAAATCAATAATCGATTAAAAATCGGTTTTCATACTTCCGATTAATCGATTTCTCGATTTATCGATTAAAAAACGACATCCCTATATACGCTACAAACATAACCTATATAGAAGTAACGCTATAAAGAAAAAAATTATTATAATATATATTAAATAAAATTAAAAAAAGAAATTTAAAATAATAAATGACACAAATGAAAAGAAAAGATCAGTAAATTTTACGAGTAATGAAATTGACGCATGGTGGCCACAGATTTTTAAAGATCAAATTCACTGACTTTTCCAGGTTTTCCAGAAATTTTATTAAAAAATTCCCTATCTATTTTGTGAAAAATGCCGCCCCTACTTTATCCCAAAAAGCTAAAAAAATTCTTAATAACTTTTTAACACTTTCTTAAAAAAGTAAATGACGAGCAAAAAAAAAAAGAAATCCGCGCCAATTTTTAAATCTAATCTCAAAACAAGTGAAAAATTGATTGAAGTTTTTTCCCTAAATAAACAAAATTATAAAAATCAATTTTTTCCAGTTTTCTGGTAAAATTCTTTGACTATTCCCTGATTTTTCTAGAAAGTTTAGAATTCCCTGACATTCCAGGTTTTCCAGTAATGTGGTCACCATGATTGAGTATTTAATTGCTCTAGTAGAGAAATATAAAAATATAATCGAATCCCTAAAAACGACCTCAACCATAGAGAACATGTTAAGTAGTTATATCTTTTCTTTGATCTTAAGTAGGTAAGCTTAGTTTAAATGATTTAAGCCACCTTGATTGGTAGTTTAAATATAAGCTGAGTTTAACAAATAAACTCAATATGTAAAACGGTCTGATTTACTTAAACTTGGTTTAACTAATAAACTCAGTTTAAACTCGGTTTGTAAAACCGGCCGTTAAACTAAGCGTATCTAGTTAAGATCATAGAAAAGATATAACTAATTAAGATCTTCTCTATGGTTGAGGTCGTTTTTAGGGATTCGATTATATTTTTATATTTCTCTACTAGAGCAATTAAATACTCAATAATGGTGACCACATTACTGGAAAACCTGGAAATGTCAGGGAATTCTAAACTTTCTAGAAAAATCAGGGAAAAGTCAGGGAATTTTACCAGAAGACTGGAAAAAATTGATTTTTATAATTTTGTTTATTTAGGGAAAAAATTTCAATCAATTTTTCACTTGTTTTGAGATTAGATTTAAAAATTGGCGCGGATTTCTTTTTTTTTTTGCTCGTCATTTACTGTTTTAAGAAAATGTTAAAAAGTTATTAAGAATTTTTTTTAGCTTTTTGGGATAAAGTAGGGGCGGCATTTTTCACAAAATAGATAGGGAATTTTTTAATAAAATTTCTGGAAAACCTGGAAGTCAGTGAATTTGATCCTTAAAAAAAAATGCTCAATTTCATTATTCGTGAAATTTACTGATCTTTTCTTTTCATTTGTGTCATTCATTATTTTAAATTTCTTTTTTTAATTTTATTTAATATATATCACGGGCTAGGAACTTAGATAGGCAAAAGTGGCGACCACATATATATGTGTATATATGCGTGGATATGCATGTATCAAAGATTCCCCTTACTCCAGCGAGGTAAAATTTGCTACCTCTGACAGCCTACAAACTCATACAGTGGGTTTCAGAATAATTGCATATATTTTTTTATATAATACCATTATTATTATTATTATTATTAACATGCATTTACAATAGCCTATTATTTTATTTACTAATGTTCCTGCAACACACAATCTTAATGTATTTCAATTCACTATGAATAGAGTGTTACGAACGAATTAGCCCGCTATCTGGTGTTAAATTTGTTAAAGTTCTTGACAACCTCGGTTACCTCGTGTATTTTGTAAATAAAAGCACGTGGCTATAATTGTCAAAATAATGAATAACCTCCATTTCCATCATAATATTTAAAATTCATTTTTTTTTAAAATATATTTATATATTATATTAGAGACAAAATGTAATAATTTCTTTTTTAGATTTGGATTTTATCATGGCCACATCTTCAATTTATTAGGAAGTAAATTTTTTGGATTTGTACAATTTCATTTAGCGGACATGGGACATTATGACGGTCGAACGCGAAAAACCATCAATTTAGTCCCTATTACATGTATAAAATTGAATATTATTTTTGACAATAAACTAAAATGTTAGAAAGAAGGCTGTTTTTTTATTATTATATTTTTTTAACCAAATATTTTTGTGGTCTGTAAATGTTTAATAAAATTTTGTAGAAATTCACACCGTATTGATGCAACCTCTATTTATTAACTACATAATTTTTTAATAAGTATATAACAGTATATAAATATATTTTTTTTACTTATATAGTATAGATATATTACAAAATTTAATTCAAATAATTTGCTATCTATATCTCCAGTATTTTACTATTGTTAAATATGGCGGGTAGATATTTTTAAATATCCAGTATTTTACTTTTTTTAAAAATCTTTCATTGTCCCTTATTAAACTTATATTCGTACAACAATATTTTATAAAATATTAATATTTGAAAAATTTCATAACTAAAAATTATATTAACAACTTAGTTTCTGAAAAAATTAATTGAAATACCGCGGTTTATTTGAAACATTTTTATTAATCGTTTCTATTTCCGTACCCTACTTGTGCACTTGTTATTGTTTTTAAATACTGATTCATTATCTTTTTAAATGCGCCATTGTAAAGTTTTATCGTTGTTTGTTATTGTGTGTTTTTTGTATATTTATTAATTTTCAGTGTTTTTTTTTTTAAATATTTCTTTTTTTAAGTTTTTAAAATCTTATTTTCTATTAGAATATTACTTTTTTTTTAAAATACTTTTTTAGAATCTTTTTTTTTCATTTTTTTTTTGAATACTATCTATTTATTTTTTTCAATATTAAGTATTACTTTTTTAGAATTCTATTTTTTTTTGTAATATTTTATATTTGTTCACTTTTAGAGTTTTATTTTTTCATTTATTATTATTATTATTATTATTTTTTTGAATACTATTTCTTTTTTTAGAATATTTTATTTTTATTTTTTTAAAAATTTTTTTTTTTTTGAATATTTATAAACGTTTTTTTCCAAATTGTTTGTTCAAAGGTAAGTTGTTTTTTAAATTTTATATTTAAATATGTTAATAAAATAGCGTGTCCATACGTTATAATTTCCCTATATTTGTTTATGTGTTCCCGGATTCTCGACAAATTTTGGAATTTACGAATAATTTTATTTAAAGTCCAATATGAATAGAGGATAGTTGGCATATCTTGCTTTTATCTGGTGTTAATTATGGACACACTATTAAAAACAGTGGCGTAGCTAGGTGTGGGCTATGTGCGCCCACGCCCACGGCCTCGCACTTAAAGGGGCCTCGCGAGTGACTGTTTTTTTTTTTTTTTTTTTTTTTTTTTTTTTTTTTTTTTTTTTTTTTGATTATCGCCTAATTTTTAAGAGAGAAATTTCAAAAAGAAAACTAAAGGGGCTCTCGCAAAAATTACCTTGCCCACTCCCCATTTTCATCTTGCGACGCCACTGATTAGAAAATGTAATATCTATATTTTTCAAATAAAAATTAATTATCCCTTGTTTCTAGGAGAATTTACGAAGCAAACAGTCGATAAATAACATCCCATCTGTTTATTTTAATTCGGTAAGTTCAGAACAATAATAAATCAGTATTCAGTACATTTAAACGCGACAAACATAAGTTGCGATTACAATAGTATATTACACAATTGTGGTCGTAAGTTGCACATTACACATGAGGGAAAAATTTACACAAGAGACGCACAGTTGTGAGTGTGTAATATCAATATGTCTTACGCACTGTACTTTATCTACGACCAATATGAAATTCACAGTAAGTAATATAAATTTCGTACGGATACAGTATATTAAATATTGAGTCAAACTTAAAATAAAAGCAAGTATTACTCTGTTTCAAATACAATTGAGCCTGATTCATCGTTAAAAAATTGAATAATTCTTATATTCGAAACAAATTAATCTATTTTTTCTAAAAACAAACTGCAAATTTAAAATTTACGCATTTGCAAGAATGAAAGAGATAAAGCTAAGAAAAGGGGAATTCCTTAAATTAATAAGTGATGAATCATGCTTAAATTTAAGTGAAATAGATTACACTACTTTCAGTTGTTAGATAAAATTTTTCTACAGATTTTAATATAATATACAATATAGAAATTAATAAAAGTTTAATAGGCTCCTTCTCTTTACGCATACGTGCATGTAAACAGCCATTTTTGTACAGCTGTATGTAAAACATAGCTTACCTAGATGGTATTTTGTACTATAAAGAAGCAATTTCATGGTAGTCGTAGATAAAATTGTTTTTCTGTCAAGAATTATATTACGTGTTGCGTAGTTATACGTCCAAAGTTTCAAGCAAATATGTATTTTACGTCAAAGTTTCAAGCAAATATGTATTTGAAATTTTAAATAACGCTAATTAGAATTATGTATGTACAGTGCACATATACATACGAGACATACATTACATACGTACAGTTATCTAATGAAATTTACAAACCTTATATAAACAAAATAATTTTTTCCGTTTATAGCCGTCAGGTCTACAATAATGTAAAAGAAACATTTAAAATCTCTTTTCTTTTAAAAAATGTCTTATTTTAACATGAAAAACATAAATTTTTGATACGTAATCTGGTGATCTAAAAAATTAACTGCCTCTTATGAAGCAGTTCATTTACTTCTGGAGATAATATCTCCATTCGCTACTAGATGGCTCTAGGTTACTTCGTTCTTCCCGTTTGATTTATTGTTCCAATTTTCAAAAATTAGAAATTTCATACAGATTATATATAATTATATAGATCATATATATATATATATATATATATATATATATATATATATATATATATATATATATATATATATATTTATTTATTTATTTATTTTTTTTTTACTCATTTACTCATATGTATTATATTTCTGTGTCCTTTAGGTGCATTATGGGTGTGCGGAAATGTTTGGTATGTAATAGGAAGAGGCAGGGAAACGAAAAGTTACATAAATTTCCCCAAAATTTACAAAGGTAATTATAAGAAATAGTGAAATCATACGAGTCATTATGAAACTTTAGTGGTTTTGAACTGTGTATATTGCATAAATATATCTGATAAATTTTATGAAAATATTCGAAAGTCGATTAGAGATTTTAAAAAGATAAATTTAAAGAGCAAAAATTAGTAGTATGCTAGTTAAATGAGTGAATCTCTTAATTAGGAAACAATAAAAATCATTCAATCAGCTATATTTTAAACAATTTTTTTTTCCAGGTGTCGACGATGGTTAGACATTTTGCAACTGCCAGAAATTTGCCCTGTGTTTGCTAGTAAAAATTATTGGCTTTGTCATCTACACTTCGATGATTCTATGTATAATCCTTTAGAAACTCGCACTTTGGTTCCTTGGGCTACACCTTCCCCAATAAATAATCCAGTTGCACCCGTCGGTAACCTTGCTATTGATCCGGTTCCTGTTACTGTAACCCGTCCGACCGTTCCTGATCCTATTCCTAGTACATCCAGTCAGTCAAATCCCATCCCTAGCACATCCAGGTGCTCCGATCCTAATCCTAGTACATCCAGTCAGTCAGATCCGATTCCTAGCACATCCAGGTGTTCCAATCCTATTCCTAGTACGTCCACTGACATTACCTCCAGTATCCCTACAGCAACCTGTCCCATTACATCGAGTTGTCGCTCTCCTAAAAAATCTGGGAGAGTGAAGAGTGTGATGACAAAGACGAAGGAAAAACTAAGGAAGACGAAAAAACAAATTGAAAAAAAAAATCTTACTATTCGCCAGCTTAAAAATTTTGACCAAAATCCAGTGGTTAAAGATCTCTTCGCCGGGCTACCAGATATAGCGAGAAAGTTGATGCTGTCGCAGCTGAAAAATGCAAAAATAGATGCTCGTGGCAGGAGATGGAGTCCATCGGACAAAGCAGCAGCTTTAGCACTCTTCAAAAAATCTCCTAAAACTTACGCTCTCCTTAGAAAAATTTTACCTTTTCCTACTCCAAAAACACTTCGATCCCATCTAGCACGCATCCCCTTTCCCACTGGTATCAATACAGACCTACTTAACCAATTGTCCAAATCCATATCCAACCTAAAAGAAGATGATAGAGTCTGCTCTTTGCTCTTTGATGAGATGGCGATACGGAGTCACTTAGATTACGACAGCGACAAGGACACCATTTTTGGTTTTCAGGACTTGGGTAATGAGCGTCGGTCTAATGAAGTCGCCACCAGCGCGTTAGTGTTCATGGTGCAGGGACTTCGGAAGCAGTGGAAGCAGCCAGTTGCGTACTACTTTTTAAAAGCGGGTATAAGGGGTGCGGATTTGGCTCCTATTATTTGTGAAGTCCTAGATGCCCTGAACTCAATCAGTTTGAATTGTGTCGCGACAGTTTGTGATTTGGGTTCAGGAAATTTATCGGCTTTACGACATTTAGGTGCAACCGTATCTGATCCGAATTTTTCGTATGGAGGTAAAATATACTATACCATTTTAGATGTTCCCCATCTTCTGAAATGCACTCGAAATATGTTTATGAAATATCATGTACAAATGAAAGTCATTTCAGAAGTTGGGGAATATATCGCGACCGCGAAATGGGAACATATTGTGTTTTCATACGAAAAAGAAAAGGAAACTGTACCTCGCTTTTTAGTACCAACCCTGCGGAAGCTGACCGACGCCCATTTAAATCCAATAATGAAAACCAAAATGAAGGTGAAATTGGCAGCTGAAGTTCTCAGTGAGTCCGTAGCGGCCGGAATCACCTCCATGATTGTTAACGGTGAGTTAAAATGAAAACATATTTTTTGTAGTTAAATATGTAATTAAATCGTATTTTATCATTACTGTAACTACCGCAATAGTACACCTAACCTACATACATATACGTATGTTTTGTTGCATATCTGCAATTTTGAGTTGCTAGTTAATAAAAATATATCCATCGATTTTAGATAAAATATTTGAGAATCTTAAGCACATAATTAAATGATATAATAATAACAATTACATAATTTACAAAAGCTAATTCAATAATTTGAAATATTAAAACTAATTTTAAATTTTATTTATTTCAGGGCATTTACCATCAGATGCGGCAGCAACGGTGGCTTTCATCGAACAAATTGATCGTTTATTTGATAGTCTGAATGGCGGGGTAGCAGATCCTCCGAGGACAAAACCTTTGCGTGGCCGACTTACTGAAACTTCCGGTCATTTGGAATTTTGGGAACAGATGATAGAGAAAGTAAACTCTTGGCAATTTCTCAAAATTTCAGATGACCGTAGTTCCAGTGATGTCAAAACTGTCCGTCCAAAGTCTCAGGACGGGTGGATATGGACAATGAGAGCGGTCACGCAATTATCGAAACATCTACTAAATACCGGAGGATTTGAATACTTGCGCCCTAGAGATTTGAACCAGGATTCCCTCGAGAATTTGTTTGGTTTAATTAGGTCTGGACTAGGTTGTAATACCAATCCAACAATACCACAGTTTGTAGGCTCTCTGAAAACTCAAATTATCAATGGCCTTACGAACAGTAGCCTACGAGGCAATTGTGAAGCCGATAATGTGAGTATTTTAGATTGTCTACAAACGTTTTTGGATGTTGATGTAATGCCTGGTGCAAATGAACCAAATGACAATGATTCTAATATGAACTTACAAGAGACTATGTTAAAACTTGTTACGGATACAGTAAATGCTATTAAACGTAACAGTTTTAACATTTTTTCGGAAGATCATATTAGTTCTTTCATTGTCAAACAACTTTTAAATAATGGATGCCAAGAATGTAAGGAAGGAATAAGTGATGAAGCGTATGTGAGTGAGAGTATGCTTTTGCAACCAGTTGACGAAGGTAGTAACGGTTTTTTGCCGTCAGAAAATTTAGTTGCTACTGTGCGTCATATATTAAATGTGTTGAATTCTAACATAGAAGCAATTCAACATACAGTGGGTGTCAGAAGGAAACTGACATCTATTATTCAAGAGAGTGTTGATTTTTCGTGGTTTCATTGTGTCAGTCATTTTCACGACATCAAAAACGGTATTGTTGAGATTGTTTGCCTGGTCGGCCTTTATCAATTTTGTAAAAATTTCAGTCAAAAATAAAAGCCAAACAAATTCTCAAAGGGTGAGTTAAATATTGCAAAATATGTGTATGAGCTGATTTACATAAGTCATACGAATTTCTTTATGTTGGGGTCAACATTCAATAAATCAAATTCAAATATTCTTTTGAATTTTTAGAATTAAAATTTTTTTCATGTATGAAGTAAAACTTGAAAGTTGACTCGTTGATACTTTAATTTTTTATTACTTTTTCACTATTCTTCTCATAAATCAAATATAAATTTCATATTTTGAATCATATTTTGCAATATTTGACAATATTGGTCAAAATTTTAGAGATTATTCTGCAGTATAAAAAAATGTCCTAGTATAATTTAAAAAATTACCATTTGGTTTCATAAATGACCAATAAATCTCCAATAACTTAAGTGTCAATTAAAATATCAACATCGGTTTGAAAAAATCTAATTCATAGCTATAAACCGATAAAAAGAACCATTCAGTCAGCATACATTAAAATAAAGTCAGAGTTAAACTTGACTTTAATATAAATTTGACTTTAACTGGAGTATTTGTTAACTGATATTTTTGAAACACAAATCGTTATTTTCAACTGAAGATTATCAAATCGTTATCTAAAGTTTTGATACTTTTTTATTTTAATATTTACTGTTAAATTTATTAGGATATTTTTTTTTTTAAGTTATCAGACATTTTAACATTGCTTAAAAATGAAAGAGTTTACCAAACGAATTTCATCGAAGTAAAGTTTTGAACTTTTTTTTTTACTATTAATAGTAAGATTTTTTTATTTGAAAAAATATTTTTAAAAATCGTTATATCAAAGATATCACAAATATACATATTATGTGATCAAATCTGAATAATTTTACTAAACTGAATACTGATTGAAATAAAATGTCTGTTTTATATGATAGCAAATGCCACATCAACAGTGGGTTATGGCATGGGCATTTTATTCAATTTTTCAACAATGTTTTCAACAATGAACATTTTATTCAATTTTTCTCTTGTTAATATATTGCAGAGGTACAGAATCACAAATTTCAATCAGTTTCGTTGCAGTTAAATTTCTTTTATCTTCCTTAGAAAGCATATATGTAAAGGGGCCGTGCCTAAATTATATAAGTAGTCAGTAACATTTACGCTGACAGTGGCGATTTAATGCCAGGTAGAGTCGAAGTACATGCCAAGCCACAATTCAAAAGTACGACCTTCTGCAATGAAACTACGTATGTATTTCATTTTTTTAAATGGATAAAATAATATAATGGCTTTAGATCCGTCTTAAGTAAAGTCTTTATTCACGAAAGTAAGTGCTTGCAAGCAACTTGTAATAGGATTACATTACTGTAGCACTGACATCTATTTGTGTAAGGTTTAGAGCAACATCTCACATATTTTAACACAACATTTCAAATACTTTTATAAAGCCAGGGACTAGGAGTATTATGAATGTTATGCAACATAATGTAAAATTGTAAAGAAGCTGCTAATATCTTAATTGACGTACATTTGATGTTATAGTGTATCTTCCGCTTAACAATTGAAACTTTACTTCAGCTATACATTGATACTTCGATTCGCTAAGAAAATTGAATTAATTAATTTCAACAGTTACGAAACTATGAAACCTCAACAAAAACATAATTAGGAAATTTCTACTGATATTAATTATTAAATAACACTAGTTTTTTTAATATATTAATTGGCGTACATTTGATAATGTTATAGTGTATCTTCCGCTTAACAATTGAAACTTCACTTCAGCTATACTTTGATACTTCGATTCGCTAAGAAAATTGAATTAATTAATTTCAACAGTTACGGAACTATGAAACCTCAACAAAAACATCATTACGAAATTTCTACTGATATTAATTATTAAATAACACTAGTTTTTTTAATTCAAACTGATTATATGGCAATAGTGTTACTTACCACGGCCCCTATTGGCAAACAGGGTAAATACATATGTAATTTATTTTCTGTACAGTAATTATAATTGCAAATTATATGTAATATGAATTTAATAGATTTGAGCGTTACTTTATGATATTCCATATTTGTTATTAGTAAATAAAAACACTTTACTTTACAAAATACCACTTTTATTGAATATAAAAACTCTTATGACATGTTTCGGTCAATATAGTCAATCTTTACACGTTTGACAATGGTCGTATTGACCGAAACATGTCATAAGAGTTTTTATATTCAATAAAAGTGGGATTTTGTAAAGTGTTTTATTTACTAATATCATATATGTAATACGTATGTTAGGATTACGTGTTTTAATATTAAAGAATAAAAATATGTACTCATTTTAAAGAATATGCATAGATATCTATATTTTTCAAATAACTTAAAAAAAAATCTATGTAAATTGTAAAACAAAAATGAAACTGAAAAAAAATGGAAAATGAAACAAAACATAAAAAAAAAGAATAATTTTTCCAAGGACGTTTTCTCAAATATACAAATCGTACAAATTATACAATTTAATTATTGCAATGTTTATATACCATAATTAATGTATTTATGGTTTAAAAAGAAAAATGAGTCCAAATGCTTCCATATAATAAATTTCTTTCTTTCTAAATAATAAATTGTAATTTTTTCCCTAATATTTTGTGAAATATAAATAATTCTTCAAATTATTTCTGCTCAAATATAAAAAATTATATTTTAAAATTTACTTATTATAATATTTATATAATTATTTAATTATTAATGATTTATAATGTAATCTGATTATTTTTAAATAAAACTAACATTTAAAAAAAAAATTGTTTTTTATTTGTTACATTTCATTTGAATCCTATATATTCATAATAAATATATAAAAATATATTTAAATTTCGCGGGCAAAATAAACGTCCTGGCCTGCCGGGAAGTTTATAATTTAGACACTTTAAATGCTTACGTAACGCAATATCAGTACGTAGCACGTAACACCAAGGTAAAACTCTTACAGATAGGCATTCAACTTTATACCCTGCCTCCTCCGTACCAGGTACAAATAATGTACCCTAGTTCTTGTGAGCGCCATATGAATACATGGGAGTTTCCGTAGGCTGATATATATTATAATAATTTTTTTCTTTATAGCGTTATTTCTATGTAGGTTATCATATATACATATATCCAATAATTCCCTCATGCCACATAATGAACATCGGATGTCTTCAGCAATAATATATTTTTGATTCAACGTTACATTACGATAAGACGATAAGAGCAAATTAACTGCTTTACATCATCCTTCGAAAAACTGAATTCGCCCCTATGTTTAAAGAAAAAATTTTGTACATCCAGTTTTAACATTTCTATTATCAGATATTTCCAATAATATTTGATTTTACTCAATATCTTGCTGAATTTACTGCTGTTAAAATCTAAAATGAATTCTATAACCTTCGTAGTTCATATCTGACAGTTAATATTCTTATAATATATCATTACATTGCACTGCGTATCCCGCGTATGATACTCATGATGTCATCATGACGTCCATTAACGTTGTGTTTATATCATAGTAATGTAAGTCTTTGATTTGAGACACAACGTCAATAAACGTCATAAAAAGAAAAATACATCAATAACGCTTTCCCTTTCCTTGACCCATTATTAATCTAAAAATGTAAAATACCCCAGAGCACAGAGACCGTGCAACTATCTCTTTCATGAAATCGCTAGTGTGTTTTTCTGTGTACCTTAGGCTCGTAGCTGGTCAGTGCCTCACTGGCATTCACCCAGTGTAGTTCAGTCAAATAATAATAAACTTGATTGTTGTTAGCACTGTAGAACCCCCTCACGCAGCGTTGTTTGTATCACACATATGTATGCGAGCCTGGTCACGTGACTGCCCCCTCTGTCTCGATTACGCACACATACACAGTTTAGCGCGCCAATACAAAGTAAACACCGTGCACGTATATAACATATTTTCTATCTCTTACCTGTTACACTGATTCCAGTAGTGGAGAGATACGGATTGTACCTCTGTCCTCTGTGGTAAAATACCTTGAATATAATTGAGAAAAAGTACTGTATAAGGGTCCGTCCACACGACACAAGCTTTACCACCGACTTACTTGCGCAAACCAGTTTGTGCAAGTAAACATGTACGTATGGACGGGAAAAAACGTAGCGACTTACTTGCACAAACCTGGTTTGCGCAGGTAAGTCGGTGGTAAAGCTTGAGCGTGTGGACGGGCCCTAAGTTGGGCTTTTCTTCAAAATCCGACGTGACCGTTAACGTGTTAATAAATACATTTTTTATAGAAGTGATAGCGATGATGATGGTTCTGATACCTTAGCACCCCAGCAATTATTTTTTGAAATTTTATCTTCTCATATCGTTAGTTCGTCGTTTGTTCTTTATTGTTTGTTCGTATATTGTTTATTTATAAAAAAATTACATAAAAATGCAAACTCAGACTAGCGCCCCCACATACTAATTATGGTTTTTTTTTATTTCTACTGGCCTTTTATTATGAATAAACGTTTGTTTTTATATAAACGACGTTTGTTCTATCATCAAAATGACTTCTTTCGGCTTTAATTAACAATTTTTTACATTTTTTAATTAGTTCAATTGTCATGGCATAGTAGTAGCATTGCGCATGCGCCAATTTTACTTTTAAGCGGTTCTCATCAATTGGCGGATGCGCAATGCTACTACTATGCCAAGACAATTGAACTAATTAAAAAATGTAAAAAATTGTTAATTAAAGCCGAAAGAAGTCACTTTGATGATAGAACAAACGTCGTTTATATAAGAGCAAACGTTTATTCATAATAAAAGGCCAGTAGAAATAAAAAAAAACCATAATTAGTATGTGGGGGCGCTAGTTTGAGTTTGCATTTTTATGTAATTTTTTATAAATGAACAATATACGAACAAACAATAATAAATGACGAACAATAAAGAGCAAACGACGAACTAACGATATGAGAAGATAAAATTTCAAAAAGTAATTGCTGGGGTGCTAAGGTATCGGAACCGATGATGATCACAATCAAAATGATTGCAAATACTTTGGTCGATTAATTATATATGCATAAAAATAAAAAAATAAGACAAAATATTAATTTAAAAAAATTTTTATTTAAAAAAAAAAACAAAAAAAAAAAAAAGCAATATTTGTAGTTCATTCTGTATTTATATTTTTTAACCATAGTTTAACTGACGGTGATATAATGGACCATTTTCTCAAATATGTAGCAATCTGTCACCAGGGCGGCGACACAGGTATTTGGGAATACATGTCTATAATCGAGATATTAATTTAACCAACCAAAAATCACCTTCTGTTAATTCCACATGTTGTGTTATATAAACACCATTTAAATGGTCTCCTGCATTGCCGCAGACACTTCACCAGGTTTTTGACCATTATTATTTTTGCTTACGTATACTGGAAAAAATTCTATTTCTTTTCTGCCAATTTCATTATAACTGTATACGTTTATCGATAAATCCGGATTCATATGTTCAAATTTATGCAATTGACTTAATGGTAATGGAAATTCCAATCCGTCATATTTTAATCGAGTACTAAAATGTGGGTACTTTTCGATTCGGCATAAATGTTGATCGGCTGGATAGAGTGCTGCCATAATTGACCACAAAAAGCAATACTGATCAAAATTTTTTACGTTGACACAAGCTTTCTTATTTTTAATTACTGTAGGGAATTCACAATAAGTCCCCGCTGTTAACAAACAATACTTATTCATGTTGACACGTAAATTTATTACCAGGTCCGGTTCCCAGCCTGAATCTCTTTCCTGGAAATCTTGCAATTTTTTCAATAAATTATCCTTTACGTTCTCATTATACCATTCTTTTATATTTGTCGTCATAAATAATTCTTTTGCCGGTGTAATAAATATCTTTATATCCTCTTCGCCGGTTTTAGGTTGAATAAAATTTCCCGCAAATACAACGTAAATTTTCAACGGATTTTTCATCAATTCTTTACGTACATGTCGACGGAATATCGAAAAAGCTCGATCGAAAAATATAACTGGACCTTTATAGTCAACGTTGGTAATAACACTTGTTTTTACTCTTCCTTGATGGTATACATCCATTAGTTCCCAATATAAGTGACGACGCCTTTGCTGTGTATTTAACCTACCATCTTGTTTGACAATGCTATGCTTTAATTGATGCAACTGTTTCTGATACGATTTAGATAGTGGAATGTTTGCTTCCAAACGTAGAGGATTCTCTAATTTTTCAACAAGCATACATTTAAATAAACGAATATTCTTTTTTGTTATGTTTTAACCATTTCTCCACGTCTTCTATAATTTTAATTCGTTTTAAGGCTTCTTCAACAACTTTCACCATATCTGAACTACATGGCCTACATGGTGTATTATTAATTTGTCTAAACCATAGAGCACTAGAGATAAAATACATATCTCTATACTACTGGAACCAGTGTAACCACTTGAGATAGAAAATATGTTGTATACCTGCACGGTGTTTACTTTGTATTTGTGCCGTAAACTCTGTTAGTGTGAGTGGTGATAAACGTCACGTGACCTTGGTTCGCATACATATGTGTAATGTGTGTGATACCACAACGCTACTTGTGCCGGTTCAACAATCAAATTCATTGTTGTTTGACTGACTTACACTGAGCGACGGGTACTGAGCAACTGACACGACTGACACTAAGCAGCCTAAGATGCACATACTTGCACATAAGTGATTGTAGAAAAGAGATAGTTATATTCGTTCTGTGGTCTAAACCATAGAGTAATAGAGACAACATATCTATGCCTACACTACTGGAACCAGTGTAACATGTAAGAGATAGACAATATGTTGTATACACACACTGGGTTTACATTGTATTAGTGCGATTTTGTGTATTTGTGTGAGTAACGCAGATAGTAGGGGCGGTCACGTGGGTCAGACACCACACGCATGTACTAGGGGATGTAACCGATGTAACAATACCAACAACAATCAAGTCCATTATCGTGTGGTTGATCTTCAGACTGCTACTGACAAACTGACAACTAAGAAGCCTAATGAGCACAGAAGTACACACTCGTGATTTCAGAAAAGAGATAGTTGCGGGATCTCTGTCCTCTGTGGTCTAAACTTTTCCGCAAGCGTCATTTTCATTGTGGTCATTGTAGTTCACAACCATAGAACACTAGAAGCCAATTAATATAAAAAAAGTCTAATTCGCGTGGAGTCATTTGTATACCAGTCACAGCTTAAGGCAGGTAGTCAGCCAGTGTCCGTCGCCGAACACACACTGCATTGTGTTAACAATGAACACCATTGTTACTTAAATTGGACAGCTTGGTCTGCCCCATAATACGTGTATTGTGGTGGTATGTGTGAGTACGCACACAAAGACAAACAACAAACCAACACAATTGCAAGCGGTGTGTACCTACACACATGGTGGGAGAAATTTTACGTCACAAACTCATTACAAGTGGAACAGAGACATAGACCACCTAGTTTGTCCCCTTGTTCACAACAAACTACATCCCACCTCGTCCACCTCGTCGTCATCATCAACGGTACGTACATACATTTTAAGATCATTGAGTGAGGTATATAGCAGCTTCCACATTCTCGCCGAGGTTGGACGAGTCGAGAATGTAGAGGGTCATTTCGTTGTGCTTCGCGGTTGGTGTTTCAATGCTATTCTTATGCCTCGGCCAACCTCGCGAGGAACTACTTCGTCCAACTTCGGCGAGAATGTGGAAGCTGCTTACCTGTCATCAACTATGTACTTGGTTTGGTTAGTAACTATGGAAATAACACAATTTGTGTTCTCCTCACCTCAGTTTCTGGAGGTCTTTTGAGCTTGCGGCCATAATATTTATAGCAACTAAAACGAATCTTTGTACTACTTTGTAGGAACAATTGACAACTATATTTGTAAATAAAAAGTGTCAATTCGCCACGGGAACTGATTCTAGTGTCGTCTGGTGGTTAAAAATAAAAGCTATCTATGACAAGTCGTATTTATACATGGCCTGTGACACTTGTTTATTGTGATTTGTAATGATCAGTGAAATAAATAAAAGGAATTTACTTAAATTATGTAATGTACCACAATGTAAAATAAGTCTAATTTTTCGGAGAAAATTCGACTAAAAAGACTTCAAAAATTTCCCAGTAATGGAAAATTAAATAAAAAATGGTTAAAAGCATTAAAAATGCAGTATGCTATCAAGAATGCGAATCTGTCATCGACACTTTTTATTAAAATCTGATTTGTTTCCTACTAGTAATTATTTTTATAGATTTAAATGTACTCGAAAAGAATATTTACCTTTCTATGTATACAATATTTTATTCTATATTTGTATTAATTATAATAAAGGAAGTACCTTGGATTAACATTTTGGAGTAAAGTTTACGTTCATCGTCATCTAAATCTTTACAACTTTTATCATTATTGTCCTGAAAATGACACATTTCAGTAAGAGGGATACCAGCAGCATATTCATCGCATTTATTTTTTTTATATTTCCCCCATTTCCTAACTCAGTCATATCATTGCTAGAAATAAATTTTAAAAGAAAGGATAGAAATGTAGGATTAAGTTCAGTTTAGAAAGAATTTCATAATAACAATTAAGAAATTTGTATCGTTATGGAGAAAAATTTTATCATTATTTAGCAGAAAAAAAGAAACGAAAAATTAGTTTATGTAAGTACATATAAACAGAAAACATGAGAGCCAATCGATAAAGAAAAACTAATGCTGCAAAAATGTGCTTGCATTTTCCACCTGCATCCGCAATACAAGAACATTTTGCACATATATTTATCTCATTACTGATAAGTTCTAGTTTCATTTCAATTTGATGCACTTGTTGCACCTGGGACGATGATTGACAAAGAGCAGCTATTTGTATGCATTCCGAGCTTCTTGTTTCTTTCAAACCACATGCAATAATGTGGTTTGCTTTATAAACCTGTTCCCCTTTAACTAAAGGTCTTTTAGAATTACCCAAATACTTAATAATACCATTGATATTTATTTCGAATTGTTTATTATCAATTATGTTAAAAAAAAATTGGTTACGTTTGTACTTTCCTATTTCTTTTTAAAATTGACTTGTCATAGAGAGGTTTTATTTTTAACCACCAGATGACACTAGAATCAGTTCCCGTGGCGAATATTTCATTGGCGTGAATATTTTTTTTTTTTTTTTGAATTTTCTATTAAAAAAATTGAGGAAAATAGTTTGTTAAACTATAATATTAGTGAGAATAATGAAATTAATCAAGCATTTTATTTTTGGCTGCAAATTTATTCTCGTAAAATGAAAGGAAGATTATGAAAACCACAGAAAATTTTAATGATTGAACGATCTTTTGAAATGTCAGTAAAATATGAAGACTAATGCCTGTTACATGATATGCATGATATCAAATAAGTATGAGAAGAACGCTACCATCGGCTACCATACACAGAATACATATGTACACAAAAGAACAGCCTCTATAGATATCCCTCGAACATTATACAAAAAAGAATACACACGGATGTAGTAACATGTAAAAACAATATAATTTGTGCGAATAAAAATTTATTAACAAGTTTGTTTTTCTTAAATAATTCCACATATTAATAAAATTAATAATCCCATAACAACAGGTTATGGGCCCAGAGAAAAGGAAGACAAACGTAAAACCAAGTAAAAATTCTTATAAAAATATATTAAAACTTATTAACCTAAAAAACCGGAGTTCAACTTTTAACCACGAGTTTAAGTGAATTACGGATTAAAACAATTAAAATCATGGAAAAACATTTAGAATACGCTGAAATACAAAGATTAGACAATGAAGAAAATTTCGCGATGTGGAAATTCCAAATAAACATATTATTAAAAAGTCAAGGTTTATATGAAATAATACACGGTGAAGAACAAGCAATTGCACTAGGAGGTGACAAAAAAATAGAACAACTAAAAGATGCACAAGTTCAAAAGATTATTATGTGCACTATAAATAAAAAATACATTTCCCTGTTGATGAGTTGTGAAAATGCTCAACAAATGTTCAAAAAGTTATGTCAGATATTCGAAAAAACAAACGAACAACAAAAATGTGATCTGATGCAGGAACTATTTCAGTACTCATACAATAATAACAAAGACATGACACATCACATTAGTACAATTGAAAATTTGGCTTTCCGACTAAAATGCATTGATGAAAAAGTTAATGATAATATGTTGATCTCAAAAATACTATCTACATTACCTGATACTTATAATACATTTATAACAGCTTGGGATTCGACACCACTATCGGAAAAAACCCTAAGCAACCTGACCGCACGACTACTGACTGAAGAAAAAAGACTGAATAGTATATATGAAACAAAAGAAGTCTACTTTAACAAACATCTTGCTGCATACTGCAATAAAAAGAATACCAAGAACAAAAATATAACACAAAAAGAAAAATTCTGTAGAATATGTAAAAAATCTAACCATGAAGAAAAGAATTGTTACTTTAAAAGGCAGTGTAAAATATGCAAGAAGAATAACCATAATGAAAAGGAATGTTACTTTAGAAAAGAATATGAGAAAAAGAAATCAGCGTTGCTAACAACAGAAATAACAAAAGCTAATACTGAAACAGAATTTATAATCGATTCAGGCTGTACTACACATATGACAAGAAATGAAAATATACTAAAAGAAGCAAAAACAAGCAACACCGAAATTTATACAGCTAAAAGAAATGAAAAATTAATAGCAGAAAAATCAGGAAAAATAGAAACCAAAGATTACTATATAGAAAATGTGCTATATGTACCAAATTTACAGAAAAACTTGATATCGGTAAACGCTCTAACAGAAAAGAATGCTGAAGTGTTATTTACTAAAAATAATGTAATAATAAAGAAAAACAACAAAGAAATAATAAAAGGAAAAGAAAATGACAACGGTTTGTACACCATCCATCTGAAATTAGACGAAAATGAAAATGAGACTTCGTACGTCACATATAAGAATAACAGTGCTATGGAGTGGCACAGAAAGTTGGGACACCCTGGAAAGGACAAAATGAAGAAAATGTTAGACAGTGTTGATGGTATGGAAATATGTAAAGAAGATATTGATAACTTGCCAGAATGTGAAATATGTATTCAATCAAAACAGACTAGATTTCCATTCAATTCAAGCAGATATAAAGCTAAATATCCATTGGAAATAATACATACTGATATTTGTGGTACTATAACACCACCTACATGGGATAATAAAAGATACATACTTACGTGTATAGATGAATATACTAATTATGCCAAAATATATTTACTTACGAATAAAAGTGAAGCTTTCGAAAATCTAAAAAATTTCATAAGTGAAGCAGAAAGACAACAAAACCTAAAAGTAAAAACTATAAGATGTGACTGTGGTGGAGAATATACTAGTAAGATAATGAAAGACTACTGTAAAGAAAAAGGTATATTACTGGATTATACAACACCATACAGCCCACAACTCAACGGCAAATCTGAAAGATACAATCGCACTCTAATGGAAAAAGTAAGAGCCATGATGTATGAAACAAACGTTGAGGAAGAACTTTGGGGTGAGGCCGCGAAAACAGCCACATATATATTAAACCGCATACCTGTAGAAGGCCAAGAGGAAACACCAATAGAAAAATGGACAGGAAGAAAACCAAATTTAAAATACTTACAAATCTTTGGAAGTGAAGTATACAGTAAAAACCTAGAATACCTTCATAAGCTAGACAAACGAAGCAAGAAATATATAATGATAGGATATACATCTACCGGCTACAAGCTGTGGGATAAAGAACAAAAGAAAATTTTAGAACGAAGAGATGTAGTGTTCTTAAATAAAAAACCAAATGAAGAAAGAAATAAAGAAGACAATAATATTAAAATAATAATTGAAAACGAAGAAAATATACTCATGCAGGAGGAGAACGAAGAAACAGATAACGAAACAGAAGATGAAACAAGAAATGAAGAAACAAATAATGATGAAGAAGATGATATAAGAAATGAAGAAAATGGTGAAAATATAGAAGAAAGAAATCAAAATATAGAAGCAAACAGAACAAGATCAGGAAGAATAATTAAAAAACCTGAATACTTGGAAGACTATGTTACAAATGTAGCTTACTGCCTAATAACCCAAGAGGATGTACCTGAAATGTATGAAGATGCAATTAAAAGTGAAGAATGGAAAGAAGCAATAAATAAAGAACTAACAGCATTACAAGAATTAGATACTTGGCAAGAAGTAAATCTACCAAAGGATAAGAAAGCCATTGACACAAAGTGGATTTTTAAAATAAAAGAAGACGGAACAAAGAAAGCAAGACTAGTAGTTCGAGGATTTCAACTGAAAAGAAATGAACGCAATGATATTTTTTATTCACCTGTAGCAAGAGCATCGACTATCAGGATGTTAATATCAAAAGCGGTAAATGAAGACTTACCTATTCGACAATTAGATGTCCCAACCGCGTTCCTGAACGGAAAAATAAAATCAGAAATTTATATAAATCCACCTCAAGGATTATCACTCAAAGAAAAGAAAGCACTAAAACTACAGAGAGCCCTATACGGACTGGATGAATCGCCAAAATGCTGGAATGAAACCATTGATCAATTCGCAAAAGAAAAGGGTTTTAATAGATCCGATTATGATTTTTGTCTATACTACAAGAAAGATTGTTGGATGATAATATATGTAGATGACATTCTTCTGATCGGAAACTGTTGTAAAATAATAGATGAAATGAAAAAGGCATTTAAAGCTAAAGATCTAGGAGAAGCAAAGAAATTTCTAGGAATGGATATAGAAAGAGTAAAAGATAGTATAATATTAAAACAAACCAACCTGATTGAGAAAATTCTAGATAAATTCAATATGACTAAGTGTAATGGATTAAAGACACCCATGGAAATAAACTTTAATATAACTACAGACAAAAAGGAAGAAGAGGAAGAAAATAATGAAAGATACAGAGAATTAATAGGAAGCTTGTTATACCTTACAGTGACTTCGAGACCGGATTTGACTTTCTCAGTTACGTATTTAAGTCGTTATCTAGATAAGTCAAATAGTCAAACATGGAAAGCGGGAAAGAGAATTTTGAGATATTTAAAAGAAACTAAAAACAAAGGATTAGTGTTCAAAAAGGGGCCAGACCAAAACCTATATGGATACTCCGATGCAGATTGGGCAAATAATAAGATAGACAGGAAAAGTGTAAGTGGGGCGATAATACTACATGGAAGAAACCCTGTAGCCTGGTTCTCTAAGAAACAAAATTGCGTGGCGTTATCAACAGCCGAGGCAGAATATATTGCTGCAGCTATGACGGCACAAGAACTGGTAAATCTGAAAGGAATCAACAAACACCTTAACTACAAAGGAAACGCAAATCTACTGGTAGACAATCAAGGAGCTATCTGTATGACTAAAAACTATGAAAACTCTAAAAGAACGAAACATATTGACATAAAATTTCATTTCGTTAAAGATTTAGTTGACAAAAATATTATAAATGTGCAATATGTAAGTTCTCAAAATAATTACGCTGATCTCTTTACTAAAAGTCTATGTTCACAAAAGTTTAATAATATTATAACTAATTTTATGTCTAATTAGATACAAATATTTTGGATAACTAAAATCATAATGTAATATAGAGTATTATTTTTAAGTTAATATTATTTATAAAACTTTGAGTGAAAACAGTTTAATTTAAAAGATATATAAAGTAAAATGAAAAGAATTTAAAATTATATTGATTATTTAAGAAAGAATATTGTAAATGGTAACGTTCTTTTAATAATGCAATTTTTAATTTCGTATAAAATTAAAATTGAGGAGGAGTGTTACATGATATGCATGATATCAAATAAGTATGAGAAGAACGCTACCATCGGCTACCATACACAGAATACATATGTACACAAAAGAACAGCCTCTATAGATATCCCTCGAACATTATACAAAAAAGAATACACACGGATGTAGTAACATGTAAAAACAATATAATTTGTGCGAATAAAAATTTATTAACAAGTTTGTTTTTCTTAAATAATTCCACATATTAATAAAATTAATAATCCCATAACAACAATGCCAACAATAATAATAATAATCTGCAAACTAGTGAAAATTTTCATATTAATCGATTTATTTTCCTAATTGTTCAAATTGTACTTTTAATTTCAATATAAATAAATAATTACAATCATTTTTGAGCTAATTTCACCTACCACACTCCTATTCACTTACCACGCATCTATTTCACTTACCGCACTGTTATTTTTTGGTTTCCATGGATATAAACAAAACGTTCAGGAAATGTAACTTACCAGCATTGTCAACAACATCGGTAAATGCCTGAAAATACACGATCGTGCAAAAAATATTAAACCATGGCTCAATTTAATTTCCCAGTAGTTTACTTCAGATTGTAAAAATAGGTTTTATAAAAAATATACATATAACTCAAAAGGCTTAAAACCTTATTTTCTCTTGCTTTTTATACACATTATGCACGAATGCACCTTAATGAGCATTTTTTAAAAAACTGCATAAATAAAAGTTATACTGTATTTTAATTTAGTTTGCTAAATTTCATTTAATTAAAAAAAATCATATAATTATCATAATTATATATATAATAATATACAATATGAATAAAAAAAAATTAGAAATTTTTATTTACAATCCCAGTTACATTATTAATAAAAATTCATATTTCAATAACCATATCATTTACTAACAATTTTATAATTATTATGTCTTTGCATTTAATTTATCATCTGAAATATGAAGTTTACCTGTTCCACATGTCTTCAAACTACTTAACTGGATAGCTTTTCGCCAATATGTTTTTGTTCATGTTTCTTCAAACCACCGTATTGGGTAAATGTTTTAAAACATATATTACATGTGAATGGCTTTTGGCCAGCGTGTATTTTTTCATGTAACTTTAAACTACTCGATTGAGTAAACGTTTTAAAACATATTTGACATTCAAATGGCTTTTCGCCTGTATGTACTCTTTCATGTGACTTTAAACCTCCGAATCGTGCAAATGTTTTAAAACACCTCGGACATTTATATGGCTTTTCGCCCGTATGTATTCTTTCATGGATCCTCAAATCGCCTGACTGAGAAAATGCTTTAAAACATGTACTACACTGAAATGGCTTCTCGCCTGTATGTATCCTTTCATGTATCTTCATATCGCTCGATGTAGTAAATGTTTTAAAACATATCGGACATTTGAATGGTTTTTCACCGGTGTGGATTCTTTCATGTCTCCTCAATTCACTTGACGTAGAAAATGTTTTAAAACATGTGTTACACATGTATGGCTTTTCGCCAGTGTGGACTCTTTCATGTACCCTTAAAGTAGCTGATCGAGAAAATGTTTTAAAACATATGTTACATGTGAATGGCTTTTCGCCAGCATGTATTTTTTCATGTGTCTTTAAATTGCTTGGTTGAGTAAATGTTTTAAAACATGTGATACATTTGAATGGCTTTTCGCCAGTATGTACTCTTTCATGTATTTTTAATTCGTTTGATGTAGAAAATGTTTTTAAACATGTATTACATTGAAATGCTTTTTCGCTACTATGTATTCTTTCATGTTCCTTCAGACTGCTAGATTGAGTAAATGTTTTAGAACATATTTGGCATGCGAATGGTTTTTGGCCAGTGTGAATTCGTTCATGTACCTTCAAATAGCCGGAAGTTGAAAATATTTTGAAACATGTGTTACAGTGGAATGTTTTTTCGTTACTATGTGTTTTTTCATGTTCCTTCAAACTGTGCGATTGGGTAAATGTTTTAGAACATGTCTGACATTTGTATGGCTTCTCGCCGGTGTGAACTCTTTCATGTATCTTCAAATAGGCCGATGTAGAAAATGTTTTAAAACATGTGTTACATGTGAAAGGCTTTTCGCCACTATGTATTCTTTCATGTTCTTTTAAACTGCTCGACTGGGTAAATGTTTTAGAACATATGTGACATGTGAATGGCTTTTCGCCAGTGTGGATTCTTTCATGAATCTTCAAATTGCCAAACGTGGAAAATGTTTTAGTACATGTATTACAATTGTATAGCTTTTCACCAGTATGTGTTCTTCTTTCATGGACCCTCAAATCACTTGATTGAGAAAATGTTTCATTAATATGAGTCATTTCATGATTTTTTGAAGTGCTGGGCTTAGTTACGGTCTCAGAACATATACTACTCTCTGGTGAATTAAAGAACGGTTTGTATATGTTTTCAAACTTTTCACATCCATTTAATGCAGTTTCAGAATTTTCGTTAAATTTATTTTTGTAATTTTCGTCACACAATATGGTGTTTTCTCTTAAGGAATCATTTTTATTATCTTCTAGTTTGACATCGGTAGATAAACATGACTGATAAGATAAATCAGAAACACTGAGTTGTTTTGATTCCAATTTTATTTCATTTTCATTTAAAGAATCAGGTAATTCCATTTTTGCTACCTTTGAAAATTGGTTGTCTAAGTTTACCTCAACTTTTATTTTATCAGTAACTTTGTCAACATTTGAATATTGGTTGGCTAAGGTTTCATTTTGATTCTCCAGATTTTCTTCAAGTTCTATTTTAACAGTAACCGTTTCAATATTTGAAAATTGATTACCTAGAGTCTGATCTTGATCATTCAAATTTTCTTCAGTTTTCATTTTGACAGTGATCGTTTCAGTATTTGGAAATTGGTTACATAAAGATTGATCTTGACCCTTAAAATTTTCTTCAACTTTTGTTTTACCAGTACTTGTATCAACATTTGAAAATTTGTTACCTTGGATTTGATCTTGACCCTCCAGATTGTTTTCAACTTTCATTTTAACAGTGATTGTTTCAGTATTTGGAAATTGGTTATTTTTGGTTTGGTATGGAACTTCCAGATTCTCTTCAATTTTTATTTTAACAGCACCTGTATCAACAGTTGGCCTAGATTCTTTATTTTCCATTTTCTTTCGAAAATTGTAATATGAAAGTTTTGACAATTTTAAGGATTGTAACAAAATGTCAACAATTTAGTTTCGTGAACATTTGAATTAATTTCGGTGAACTCATTAAAGCCCGCACATATTCCAAAATGAGGGGCGGCAAAATTGAGGACGGTTGGCGGCTCCTAAAAAAGTAATTATTATGAATTTTGTAATTAATGAAAGCCTACATAATTATTTTATATTACATAATTAAATAGCCTACAAACTTACCGATTTTTCGATGTTTCTACCGATATGAAGTCCGTTCTACGAAAACCCTATCTTTAATATATTAAAAATTTACGCAAGGGTGACCACTTTATCATTTTTGAAAATCCTTGGTTTTTAAAAAAAAACACCAAAAATCATGTAATTTCTTCTCTGTGATAAATTGGGGTCCAGTTAGAAATGCTCTAATGGAAGAATATTATGTGAAAATATTTGCAGAAATTGAAGAAAGAAAAACTTAAATTTTTCAAAAATTTAAATCATGATAAAGGTGCATATTATGTAAATACACAATTTTTCAGATGATCTAAGAAGAGTACTTGCAAATTTTAGAACTGCAATTGGATATGGAATGTGAATAGAAGCAAGTACGATGAAAATAGACTATGTATGTACGTTGGGTAACGAGCTTGAAACGGCGGAGCACTTCTTTATGGATTGTCGTGGTTTAGAGCTGTTAAGAGTAAAATATTCAATAAGCTGTAGAGATCAAAATGATGTTTACCAACTATTTAATCAGAAAAATATTGTTGACAAACCTATGCCGTTTCATAACAGATTTCTTAGCTATTATCAAGAATAAGCAACCATCAATTCCAAGGATGTCTACCTTAAACTAAAAAGTGTATAATATACACTTTTTAATAAAAATATTCAAAATGATATAATTTTTATTGGCAATAATAATTGTAACAGATGACTTAAGTTATAAATTGTATATAATACACCACTGTAAGTTATATTGTAAAATTTGATATATTATAAATCAAATAAATTCTAAAAAAAAAATATCAATGTATATGTACGTATGTTTACACATGTTAAATCATTGTATTTGTGTATATAAGGTTTCTTTAAAAATGTTGCTGGCCCTAGGGGAAGTTTATTAATAAAAAAATTTAGTATTGTGAAATTGAATGGAGGCGTGGTATAATATTTAGCCTACCGGCAGTAGTTTTGCCTTTCGTCACCAAATGGTAACTAAAGAAATAAAACCTATAAAAATGCTGTTGAAATAATATACAATTAAATAATTTTTTATTAACAATATATTATAATAAATTTAATATTTTATTGTATATAAAGTAATAATATACAACAGATATGTGTGACAAAGAGAGATGTGACCAGAAATAGGCTATTATACTATCGAGTTAGAATACGTGCAGATATTGTATAATTAATATATTTTTAGCCCTCAATATGTACTCTAAAAATTAGATAAAAATAGGAATATGATAGAGAAAAGAATATGAAGTCTACTAGGAAGTTAATTAGATACAAAAAGAGATTTCGACTGTGGTTATTTTTATCGCTTAATTTTTTATATCTGCAGTTATATAGCCCACGATTATTTTGTGACGGTGACATTATCTATCTGTGAAGTTTTTCGTGTTTCCTCAAATTGTTTGACCGAGCAAATGTTTTAAAACATATGTTACATGTGAATGGCTTTTCGCCTGTATGTATCCTTTCATGTGCCTTCATATCGCATGATGTAATAAATGCTTTAAAACATATCGGACATTTGAATGGCTTTTCGCCAGTATGTACTCTTTCATGTCTCCTTAATTGGCTTAACGTAGAAAATGTTTTAAAACATGTGGTACACATGAATGGCTTCTCGCCAGTATGTACTCTTTTATGTACCCTTAAAGTAGCTGATTGAGAAAATGTTTTAAAGCATATGTTACATGTGAATGGCTTTTCACCAGTATGTGTTTTTTCATGTGTCCTTAAATAGCCTGACTGAGTAAATGTTTTAAAACATATTTGACATTTGTATGGTTTTTCGCCAGTATGAATTTTTTCATGTTTCTTCAAATAGGCGGATGTAGAAAATGTTTTGAAACATATATTACATTGGAATGTTTTTTCGTTACTATGTGTTTTTTCATGTTCCTTCAAACTGTGTGATTGGGAAAATGTTTTAAAACATGTGTTACATGTGAAAGGCTTTTCTCCACTATGTATTCTTTCATGTTCTTTCAAACTGCTCGACTGGGTAAATGTTTTAGAACATATGTGACATGTGAATGGCTTTTCCCCAGTGTGGATTCTTTCATGGATCTTCAAACTGCCCAACGTAGAAAATGTTTTAAAACATGTTTCACATATGAACATTTTTTCCTGTTTATTAATATGAGTCATTTCATGATTCTTTGAAGTGCTGGGCTTAGTTAAAGTCTCAGAACATATATTACTCTCCGATGAATTAAAAAACGATTTGTATATGTTTTCAGGCTTTTCATACACATTTAATTCAGTAGAATTTTCGTTAAATTGATTTTCGTAATTTTCGTCACACAATATGGGGTTCTCTCTTAATGAATCATTTTCATTATCCTCTAGTTTAATATCCGTAGATAAACTTGACTGATAAGATAAACCAAAAACACTGAGTTGTTTTGATTCCCATTTTATTTCATTCTGATTTGAAAAATCGGATAATTCCATTTCTGATACCTTTGAAAATTGGTTGTCTACGTCTACTTCAACTTTAATTTTATCAGTAACTTTGTCAATATTTGAATACTGGTTAGCTAAGGTTTGATTTTGATCCTCCAGATTTTCTTCAAGTTCCATTTTAACAATAACTGTTTCAGTATTTGGAAATTCGTTACTTAATGTTTGATCTTGATCGTTCAGATTTTCTTCAACTTTTATTTTACCAGTACTTGTATCAGCATTTGAAAATTTGTTATCTAGGGTTTGATTTTGACCCTCCAGATTGTTTTCAACTTTCATTTTAACAGTGATTGTTTCAGCATTTGCAAATTGGTTATCTACGGTTTGATATGGATCTTTCAGATTTTCTTCGATTTTTATTTTAACAGCAACTGTATCAGATTCTTTATTTTCCATTTTCTTTTCTTTGAAAATTACCTATAATTTGTGAAAACTTTGACAAGTTTAACGATTGTAAACAACTGTCAACGATTTGGTTTCGTGAAGATTGAATTAATTTCGGTGAACTTATTAAAGCCCGCACATATTCCTTCAAGGTTTTTAATAAAATTGTAGGCAAGTATCCAGAATAGCATTACTAACAAAAGAAACAGCAAGTAGAAAATTTAAAAAAAAAATCTGAAACTTCCTAGAGCGTGACTACTTAATAACTTAAAAAATACCTGCCTGCTGGTATCAAAGCTGGAGCTCAAAAATTTAAGGATGATACCCGAAAAGAAACTTTTTCCATTGAGTTTGAAATATGTTAAACAATAGACGATTCTGCATCGATTAGCAAAAAGAAAATTGTATTTCACGGACAAATTAAACGAAATAATTAATGTTAATGTTCTCATTTATCGTGTGTTGTTTGAACCGGAAGTAGCTTAGCTACGAATAAATTTGTAAAATTGATCATATTTTGTACAACTTTCGTGAGAAAAAAATAGTTTTATGAACCTTATATTTTGTATTATTTTTTAATGAAAAAAAAAAAAAAAACGATCCCACCGGCCTATCTTTGTCGTAAAAATTAAAATAAAAATTAGAAGCCGGAACTACACGGCTTGACATTATTTTAAAAAACTGTGCCCACCTTTTTCGACGAGAAATGTGGTAAAACATATAATGAATGTTTTCCATTTAGAAAACACAAACGACACAGTGCATTTTTTTTTTTTTTTTGCACAAAAAACTAATTTTTTAAATTTTAACCTTTTAATTGCTTTTAGATGCAATTAAAAAATTAGTTTTGCAATAAAATTTTAAAAAAATTAGTTTTTTTGTGAAAAAAAGAAAATACATTGTGTCACATAGTGTTTTCTAAATGGAACATACTCTACATATACGTCAACTGTCAGGATAATAACTTTTGATAGCTGCTAAATCCAACGTCAACCATAGTCAAATTAAATCTTTATTTTATAGAAAAAATTTATTAATTGATATAATTTCTTATACAGTACACATCTTAATTCATAAAATAAGTGTTTCTAGTAAGAATTTAACATTATGATTAATTTTCAAAAAATTTTAGAGGTAGTACTCGATTTGACTGGGTACACATCCTTAAAAGGTGATGAAATTTTGTTTATATAATTTGTTTATGGAGTTCTAGTAATAAATATAACATCATTTTTTTGCAACTACACCTTTTAAAGGGGTAAAACCACCCTATTATGTACTTAAAAATTTAAGAATTGATAAATTTACCTATATAATATACGATATACATTATACGATATATATTATATATATGATATATATGTACCAAGATATACATATACGATATATACCATACAGAGGTCTAGTAATAAATAATATAATGATATTTTTAGCATCCACACACTT
The DNA here is from genome assembly GCA_035578155.1 of Brachynemurus nebulosus. NCBI lineage: Eukaryota > Metazoa > Arthropoda > Insecta > Neuroptera > Myrmeleontidae > Brachynemurus > Brachynemurus nebulosus. Next base: position 37,974,865 of record JAPWDM010000008.1, on the reverse strand, counting down.
TAAGGGGTGATACACCACCTGCAGGCTAGAAATTAAAAATTTAAAAACTGATTAAATTTTATTTACGTATACTACACAGCAGTCCAGCAATAAATATAATGTAGAACTCCGTGTGGTATATATAAACAAAAAATTCGTCAGTTTTTAAATTTTTAAGTTCATACTTGAAAAGGAGCTTTCACCCCTTAAAATTATGTGGATGCAAAAAATAATGTTACACTTATTACAACTTATTACTAGAACCCTATATAATACATGTCAACAAAATTTCATCAATTTTTAAAATGACTTCCAAATTAGAGGGAGTTTTTCACGACTAAAAATAGTTTTTTAACACTAGTATTTTTTTGTTATCAGGTAGTCACCCTTCATGTATTGGCGAAGTTCCAGATTTTTTGACTTTTCAACTTTCTCTTGCGATTCCTTTCTACGTAAATTTTGAAATAAAATCCAATTATTCTTTCTAGAATATCCAATACTAAAAGGGGCCATTTGTATAATACATAATATACATACCAAATATATTATGCTTTTTTTCCTGTACTATAAATTATAATGCATTTTTATTACACTTTACTGTAAACATTTTCGGTATCCGAAAATAATCACAACAACCGCAGAGGCCGATCTCGATCAATTTTTAGAATAAACAAAACACTTAAAAATTTTTATATATAGTTATCTGTTTTTTTGATTTTTCATCTTTTTTTTATATTTATTTTTACCAGTTTATTATCTTACTTCCTGTTATTGATTTTATTAAAAATATCAATGTGTATGTATGTATGTTTACACAGGTTGAATCATTTTATGTATTTGTGTATATAAAGTTTATTTAAAAATATTGCAGGCCCTAGGGGAAGTTTATTACTAACAAAAAAATTTGGTATTAGCAAATCGCATGGAGGCGTGGTTTAATGTTTAGCCTACCGACAGTAGTTTTCCCATTCGTCACCAGAGGGTAGTTAAAGAAATGATAAAACCTATAAAAATACTATTGAAATAATAATACAATTTAATTATCTTTTATTAACAATACTTTATAATAATTCTTTTTTTATTGTACCTATATAAAGTAATAATATACAACAGATATATGACAAAAAAAGATGTGACCAGAAATAGGCTATTATACTATCGAGTTAGAATACGTCCATATATTGTATAATTAAGATATTTTTTAGCCCTCAATACTTTAAAAATTAGATAAAAATATGTATGTGATAGAGAAAAGAATATGAAACTTTTAGGGTGTCTACTAGGAAATTAATTAGATACAAAAAGATATTTCGTTTATGGTTATATTTTATCGCTTACAAGGAGAGGTTCAGGTATGGTCGTCACCGATTTCAATTAGATTTCGTCTGCTAGTAGAGAATAATATCAATATTAAAAATTTACATTATTAAGGTCCACCGACAGAGAATAGAGAAAACATTGCTATCTCTGTATTACTGATACCTGTGTAGACAAAAAATCCCTTCCACTTCTCCCTACTATGTTGTGTAGATACACACTATTTGTAGTGGTGTGGGTTTGATGTTTGCATGTGTGTGAATAGTCACACACACAACTACATAACACGTATTAGTAGACAGAGCAACGTGCAGTTTAAGTAATAATAGTCTCAATAATACATAACAATTGTCGTATATTCGGTGACCGACACCGAACGACTAAATACCTTAAGCTGTGGCAGACAACAAATGACTCCAAGCGATCCACACTTTTTTTATTTTAGTTTCCTTCTAGTGTTCTATGGGTTAATCTCTTAAAAACACTGGAAATTTTTTTATTTAAAATTTGGACAAAAATATAGGTAAGATATAATCAAGTTATTTAGAACGTTTCATCAAAATGGCCACAACTCAGCGGTAGAGCGACGGAGTGCGGATAGTGGGGTACCGGGATCGTACACATATCACATAAACATATAAGTCAATTAGATACATTAAACTTTTAAAATATGAATTTTTTAAATTTTGAAATATGTAAAAATATATTACCCATATATTTTTACAAGATGAATTTTTACATTTTTCAAAATATAAAATGTTGATATTTTAAAAGTTCTAATGTATCTAATTGACTTGTGTTTATGTGATATATCGAAAAAAGATTTTAAGAAAAATTATATTAATTCATTAATTTTACAACAAGTAATATTTCGTAGCTTAATTTTGTTAACATCTACTTAATAAATTTCTAACACTGACTGACTGACTGACTGACTGACAGACAACGCACAGCCTAAACCATTAGGTTTAGAAGAATAAAATTTTGTGACGTAGGTGAGCACTAAGAAGGATTTTTGAAAATTCGTTCCCTAAGTGGGTTTAATAGGGAATGAAAATTTGTATGTAAATTCGTTATTTTTGAAGTTAGAAAAATATGTTACTATGACTATTTAAAATAAATAATATCTTATTTAATGAATTTTTAACTTTGACTGACAGACAACGCACAACCTAAACTGTTGGGTTTAGAAGGACGGAATTAAGCACAGGAGTTATGAAAATTGGCGTTTTGGCTTCTATTTAAGGAGTTAAAAGTGGAAATGAAAGTTTGTATGGGAAATTCGTTATTTTTGAAGTTAGAAACGTGCATATTGATTTAGGCTTTTGAAAAACATTAAAAGTGAGCAGAAAGTGAGTATCTGATAAAAAGATGTTGTCGATGGGAAATCCCATCGGGCATACGGCTAGTAATTAATAAATTAATTGTTATTAAAAAAAAAAAGAAAAAATTGAAATATTACTTGTACCGGGATTCGATCCTGGTACCCCACTATCCTCACTACATCGCTCTACCGCTGAGCTGTGGCTATTTTGATGAAACGTTCTAAAAAACTTGATTAGGTATATCTTACCTATATTTTTGTCCAAATTTTAAATAAAAATATATCCTGTGTTTTTGAGAGGTGGACCTTAACCCAGTGAACATAGAATGTAAATGTGATGTAACAAGGAAATAACAAGTTACGCAACTTTTTTGACTTATAGGTGACATAACAATTATATAAAATTAGAGTTTTACGTTATATACCTAATTGGTACCTGTATGTTACGTAACAGTTACGTGCATTGTGACTGTAATAAAATGTCACATTTGTGACTGCTATGTTACGTTTAGATGATGTATCAAGGTTGCTTCGATAAAACGTCACAGTGTGACTCTTATGTTATGTCTTCGCAACCTAACAATGTTACTTTAATAAAACCTCACAGAACTGACTCTTATGTTATGTTTTTGTGACGTATCAACGTTACTTTATTGAAATGTCACAATCATAACTCTTTTGTTATGTCCCGATGACCTAACAATGTTACTTTGAACAAAACGTCACAACAGTTAATATGGTAACAAAACATTTCACAAAAGTGACAAGTGAAATGTTTTATTAATATTGACACGTCACAAAAACATAACAAAAGAGTCATGATTGTGACATTTCATTAAAAAAACGTTAATACGTCGTTAAAACAGTTAATTTTGTTATTAATTTAAAAATTAAACTCTTATGAAAATTCTTATAAGGCTTTATTTACTATTTTGTGATATATATTAATATATAACGATGAGAATAAATAAGTCAGTTTGGTCTAGTGGTTAAGACTGTCGATAATTTAAATGATGCTTCAGCTTGGATAACGGTTCGAATCCTGTAACAGTCAACAAAAAAAAAAAAAGAAAAAAAACAATAATAATTTAGGTGTATGTATATGAACAAAGTTGGTAATATGTGACGTAATGTTAATAAGAAACAAAAAAGGGGAATTTTGAATTTGCTTTTTGCAAAAGAAGGCGTAAGGCGTATTTTTATCTATAAGGTAACATCAAAGTTATATTTTCCTGAAACGTAACAAGAACATAACAATGTTACGTCACATTGTTACGTTTATAAGTGGGAAATTGTAAGTTACATGTGAGTCATATGTGACTCATATTTTATGTAACAGGTGACTTTCAGTTCTGTCACTTTGACATAAAATTTACAGAAAAATGTTCACTGGGAATATTGTAAATTTTGAATATTGATATTATGTTCTATTAGCAGACGAAATTTGATTGAAATCGGTGACGACCATACCTGAACCTCTCCTTGTTAGTTTTTTGTATCTGCGGTTATATAGCCCACAATTATTTTGTGACGGTTCCATTATCTATCTGTGAAGTTTTTCGTGTTTCTTCAAATTGTTTGACCTCGCAAATGTTTTACAACATATCTGACAATTGAATGGTTTTTCGCCAGTGTGTATTCTTTCATGTGCCTTCAAATTTCCGGACTGAGAAAATGTTTTCAAACATATATTACATTTAAATGGTTTTTCGCCACTATGTATTCGTTCATGTTCCTTCAAACTGTTTGACTGAGTAAATGTTTTCGAACAAATCGGGCATGTGAATGGCTTTTCGCCACTGTGAATTCTTTCATGTCTCTTCAAATAGGCGGACGTTGAAAATGTTCTAAAACATGAACTACATGTGAAAGACTTTTCGCCATCTGTTACATTTGAACGGTTCTTATTACATTTGAACGGCTCTTTGCCAGTATGTATTCTTTCATGGGTCTTCATACCACTTGACGTAGAAAATGTTTTAAAACATGTATCGCATTTAAATGGTTTTTCGCTCGCATGTATTTTTTCATGTCTCTTCAATTGTTTTAGTGACGACAATGTTTTGAAACATATACTACATTCGAACGGCTTTTTGCTACTATGTACCCTTTTATGTTTCTTTAGACTGCTTGTATGAGTGAACGCTTTAGAACATATCTGGCATTTGAAAGGCTTTTCGCCAGTATGTATTCGTTCATGTGCCTTAAAACTGCTCGACGTATAAAATGTTTTTAAACATGTATCGCATTTAAATGGTCTTTCGCCACTATGTATTCTTTTGTGGATCTTCAATTCGCTTGATTGAGTAAATGTTTTAAAACATATATTACATGTGAATGGCTTCTCGCCACTATGTATTCTTTCATGTACCTTTAAAGTGCTTGACTGAGAAAATGTTTTAAAACACGTATTGCATTTATATGGCTTTTTGCCCGTATGTACTCTTTCATGTACCTTTAATTTGCCAGATGTATAAAATGTTTTAAAACATGTATTACATTTGAATGGTTTGTTGCCAAAATGTATTCTTTCATGTTTCTTCAGTTTGTTATTTACCTTAACAGATTTTTTGTTAATCTGGTCTTGGTATCTTTTGTTTTCTCTTAACATATCACTTTTATTATTTTCTAGTTTGTCTTCGGTGGTTAAATTTGATACATCCGAAGCACTGAACTGTTCCGATTTCAATTTTATTTCATTTTGATTTAAAGTATCGGATAATTCTAGTTTTGTTACGTTTAGAAACGGTTTGTCCAGATCCTCCTCTACTTCTTCAGCTTTTATTTTAATATTCACTGTTTCAAAATTTGAAAACTGGTTATCTAAGGTTTGATTTTGGTCCTCCAGATTTTTTTCAACTTTTAGTTTAACAGTAGCTGTGTCAGCATTTGAAAATTGATTATTTAAAGTTTGATCTTGATTTTCCGGATTTTCTTCAACTTCCATTTTAACAGTAACTATTTCAGTATTTAAAACTTGGTTTTCTAAAGCTTGATCTTGATCCTCTAGATTTTCTTCAACTTTTACTTTAACAGAAAATATGTCAACGGTTGGTGTAAATTCTTTATTTTCCATTTTTATTTTTCTTTCGGTAAGTTTTGACCGTTTTGACAAATATGTCAATGTCAACGATTTGATTCCGTGAAGAGTGAGGAATGAATTTATAATTGGGTTAACCCATTAAAACCCGTACATATTTCTACATGACTGTAGGACTTTGATACAGTCGAACTCATGTATTTTCAACCTGTCGGGACTAATCCGCTCATGTATTTTCAACTTCTCCTTTATCCTCACTCCATGGCAATCATAGAGCCACGTGACAGACATAGAACCAATCACAAAAAGCCCGCGCAAATCTTTACACAGTAGCCACGTGTACTTCCCCAGTGAATAACCTTAAAATGACAAATTGTCAAGTAACATATGGTAAACAAAAAAGTGAAACATGAAAAAAGTGTAATAAACTTGTAATAAAATTATTTTTTAAACAATTGCAAGTGAAATAAAACCATATATTGTAGGATAAAGCCACCAGTGGTCAATCGATTAATCTGACAGTTATTTTTCTGTATTAAAGTATTGCGTGAGAAGTGGGGACCAAAAACTTGAAAATACGTGAGTAAAATCAGTTGAAAATAGATGGTGTTGAAAATACATGAGTTGAAAATACATGAGTCCGACTGTAAAACTAAAGGTACAGAAGGGGATAAATTTCAAAATCTAATTACGTTTTTATTTTTCTTTTAATGCATTTAGGCAAGTCACAGCAATTTCAATAAAGAGCCCAAGTCACTATTCCCTCAATTTTCTATAAACAGCATCTCAATAATTGAAATTTTAATGTAGAAAAAATTGTAGAGGAACGATTACCTGACTTTTTAGGATTTCGTACAACAAAATCCTTATAAATTCGCCAATGATTGTTATCACCGTTATCACTTCCCATCATTGAACAAGACAAAGGGATCACAGGTTTATATAAAATGTGTATGTAAATAAGCCAAAAAATGACTAATCTGTTAACAAATATGGCGTTTAAACAAAATTTGATGTTGACACCTGTTTTCAGACTTTTCAGGTATATTTAATTCGATAATAGAATTTTCGGTAATATGATTTTTGTATCTCTTATCATCACATAATATATTATTTTCGTTATCTTGTAATTTGATTTCGGTCGATAAACTTGTCAAATCTGATAAATCAGAAGCATTGAATTGTTTCGATTTCAATTTTATTTCATTTTGATTTGAAAAGTTAAATAATTTCATTCTTGTTACATTTGAAAATTGGTTGTCATGGTCCTCTTCCTATCTTCATCTTTTTTAAATTAAAAGTAGTTGTGTCAGCATTTGGAAATTGGTTATTTAATGTTTGATCTTGATCTTCCAGATTTTCTTCAACTTTTATTTTAGCAGTAACTGGATCAGTATTTTAAAACTGATTATCTAAGATTTGTTTTTGATTCTCCAGATTTTCTTCAAATTCTAGTTTAACTATAACTGTCATCATTTAGAAATTGGTTATTTACAGTTTGTCCCTGAGCCTCTAGGTTTTGTTGGTTTTGTTCAACTTTTATTTTAACAGTATTTGAAAATTGTTTATCTAAGGTTTGATCTTGATTCTCCAGATTTTCTTCAACTTTTAGTTTAGAGGTAACTGTGTCATCATTTGAAAATTGGTCATTTACAGTTTGATCCTGAGGCTCCAGGTTTTCTTCAACTTTTAGTTTAGCGATAACTGTATCATCATTTGGAAATTGGTTATTTACGGTTTGACATTGAGCCTCTAGATTTTCTTCAACTACATCAGCAGTTGGCGTAGATTGTTTATTTTCCATTTCTTTTGGAAACTATGCCATATAAAATTAGTTGTCAATTTATCGGTTGTATCTGTCAGTCTTTTTGTCATATATAATTAATTATGAGCGTCATCGTGTTAACACCTTAAATAATGGTCATTGACGTCAAGTCAAACCTTTTAAAGCAGATTTACTCCACTCAAGTTCTGATTTTAAATTACCCACGAGTTACCAATACCTGTCTATATCAATTATAGTTTCAATAGCTGCAAGACGGACGAACAGATTAACATAATGAGAGCTATAAGTAGGGCCGGATTAACCCTGAATCCGCCCCTAGGCACCTTGAAAAATGCCGCCCCTACCTTTTGTTTTAATAGAAGGAAATCTTAATTTTTCCTACTTTCTCTTAAAAAAATAAGTGAGGAGCAAAAAAAAAAAAAACGACAATCACTAATTTTGCCCTGTTTTAAAAATTTCCCGCCCCTATTCCTACCTTTTTTACAAACTTTCTCTTAAAAAATAAGTGACGAGCCAAAAAAAGAACTAATTTTTCCGCCCTATTTCAATAATTTACCGCCCCTAAACCATGGCCTAGGTTGACCTATTGGCTAAGGTGGTCCTGGCTATAAGGATTTCTTGCTTGCTACGGAACTCTAAAAGAATAAATTTATAACGAAAGAAAGAAACAGTTTTAATATTCATTTTATTATTTTTTTAAATAATTTTTAATTGTATACAAAGTAATAATATACAATAAAAGTACTGATTTTATTATTTATTTTGATACTGTTACTTTTGCTTGATTATAAGGGTAATTTGTTACAGATTACTATTTATTTGAAAAAGGGTGTTAAAAAATATTCAATTACTATTTTTAATTGTGGAAAAGAAGTACTCAACACAATTATAATTTTTAACATTTACAACTATCTAAAATTATCATTTAAATCACAAAATTTAATTTAATTTAATAGAATAAAATATAATAAAATCTATTACATTATTTATTAAATTCAAATACTTTTTTTACTTAACTTCAAAGAAACATTTAGTAAAAATTATTATATTTTAGGGAAAAATGTTCTAAATTACTATAACGTTTTATCATTACAGCTCACCAAAATTAACATGGTTGATGACGTGCACGCGTATTTTGAAAATATCTCAGAGCTTGTGACGTCACTGACCTATCTAGGATCGGGTATAATTTACAAAACAGAAACTGTAAATTAAAAATCACAGTGATCGAAAAAATTATCCGGATCGGCCGGGAATCGAACCCAGGATCTCCCGGTAACTAGCCAGATGTGCTATCCATTACACCATCGATCCTTTGCTCGACAGGCGCCTGATACAGACAACATTCAATCACCTATGTGTATGTACTCTCTATAATGCGAGAAGCAGTTACAACTTTTCAATTTCAAATATTATCGAGTGCTTGTGAAACACTACTACGTATGACAGACTTTTGTCTGCATTTAAAACACACGTAGTATTCATATGTTCAGCTAAACTGAAACTAACAAAATGACTCTTTAAAATATACCTCATTTCAGAGCCAAAATCGGGTATATTTTCAAGTACAAGAATACTATTATGAGAATTTGAGTAAATACCCGACAATAAATTAGTGTAATATCTTATACAGTTACTAATAAGGTATATTTTCGAACTTATTTCAACTGTAATTTATACTCGATCTTCATAAAAAAAAATGCACATAATGAGTTAAAACAAGACTTACTTTGCCGCAAATAAAAAAAAGATCGTTACAATTTTTTGAAATAATTTTTAGCTTCTTCTTATCTTAATTCTTAATTGTTTTTTGTTTAATTCAAAAGTACAACATATTGAGAATATACTGTGAAAATTTTAGGCCAAAATTCAACGAAAACAAAACGAAAAATTTTTGAATCCGTTGCTATTTTATGAAAAAAATGTAAAAAAAAAAACCTATGCATAACGATAGCTACAATTATGTATTTTAATAATTTTTTTTCTTCTTTTAATTTCAAATGATTCATCCTTGCAATACCGTTGGTATAATTCGCAATTTTTTGGGTGCATTTGCATTATTAAGTTTGCAAATATTTAATATTTTTCTATAAAAATTTATATGGACAAATGGATACTCATTAAAGCCTTTTTAATTCGACCCTCATATTCACTCACATTTGCAAAAAAATTCGCTAAAATTGTCAATTTTTTGCGGCGTCACAGTGCTATTTTTCCTTAACTACTTAACTGAACCATTTGTTTACCAATATATTGAAAGTGGGTATATTTTTCATACTATTCTTATTAAATATTGAGTTTGAAAATATACCCGAGCTCAGCGCTTTTAATGGGTATATTTTCAAGTATCGAACTATGCTTTTAAACATTGAATGTATACCCGAGTTCAGATACATTGAGCTCTAAATACGGGTATATTTTCCAAATACATGACGTACACCAACAAAAGAGACAGCGTGGAGATTGATCTACTGTACAAAACCTTTGCCAGCCAGATTACATTTGGGAAGCTGTACATTAACTTACTTAAAAATTGTCTAGAGGTCGTTAACTGTCATATTAACTACCCACACTACAATAAAACGTTACAGTAATACTTTGTTATAAAAATTATTGATGAAAAATTATTTTTTCTTTCGGATACCATTTTAGAAGTTTATGTAAAAACATGTCTTTTTATGTCAAATAATTATTCACATCTTGATCGGATTCTGATTCATCATCGTCATCTACATCAGCATCATTCGGCACATCCGGTAATCGAATATTGCTCAATAAATCTCTCATTGCGTCTAGTAAAGACGTTACACTTCGTCGTAAATCCACACCACTGGCTGCAGCACCAAAATCTGCACCATTATCTTGCCCTTCTCTAAAAAATTTAATATAATTATACTACGGTAGCATTCAGTCAAATTCGTTCGGCCCGGTTATTAGATCGATTATAAACGGACTTGTATGTCCAACCTTAAAAAAAAAATCACTTACGCTTGATCAGTGGCGGGACTTGTAGGTTCATTTAAATTGAAATTTGGTAAGAGCGATTGGAAAAACATGCTCATTGTACTTGAATTATGATATACACGAGGTCCTCTAGGTCTTGAATATAGATTAATTGAATCCTGAGGTGGTAATGGGTCAAAACTGAGAACAGGTCCTTGAGTCTCCTAAATAAATTATAAAAATCACTTTTTTAAAAATAAATAAAAACAAAAAATGTTACCAAACAAAAATTTACATTTTGTATAGAAGCTGTCACTTCTTTGAAGTCTGATAATATTATATGTCTTAAAATATTTCTAGGAGTACCAACATATCGTGATGCTCGGCGACTAGCACAATCTTTTACAAATGGGTCATCGGAATCAACTCGATCCAATACTAAATTCACATTTCGTTCTAACCATGATATTAAACTATTTTCTTTCCATATGTGATGTCCTCGACAAACGTACAGTTTTACAAGTTGAGCTAAACCTGGTGTCTGACTAATTAAACAAATTTTTAAACATAAATAATAGATAATTATCACAAAAGTAAAATAAAGCATTAACAAAGAACGTGAAGATATAGCATGAATAGATATAGAATATAGAAGCTATAGAATTTTTTAAATAATAATTTTAATGAAATAGATATATTTTATGAAAAAAAATTATTGAATTTAGAAGTTTTATTAATAAATCTACTCATTTAACTACACCTTCTATTTTATTTTTTTTATTAAAGGGAGATTCGCCAAAAAAAAGTTTTTTTTTTCATAATGGGGTATTTGACAGTAGTTGAAAAAGTATCTATTTTGATTTTTAAATAATTACTTGAGTCATAATGATACTGAATATTGCTTTTTTACAAGTTATTTCATTCAAAAATATAAAAATTTTAATTAAATAAAATTACAAAATTTACGTTAAAAATGACGTAATCAAAAACATTAAGCAAAAGCAGCTTACGTCACAAGCTCGTTCGAATATGTAGGTATTATATTGTAGCTAGGAAAAAAACTGTTTACTTTTTTGGTAACTATGAAAGAAATTTTTCATTATTAATTTTCATTGCTAGACCTACTACTATTACTCAATGTTTTAGAGCCAATGACGTCATATGATTTGACGTCACAGAAAGCATCGTTTTGGCAATCTTTTTAAAAACTGAAATTTTATCCGTGATTTTTATTAAAAATATATTACAAAATAATTTAAAAATGTGTATTATGAGTTTAGTAAGAAGTAATAAACACACTAAGATGGTTTTTAAAAAATTGTCAAATACCGAATTATATTCTTTAAGGTGTTAGAAATATTCTCCAAATATTTTATTTAGAAAAAATGAAAAATCATAAAGTTATCGGCATTTTAGTGCGTGCACTTTACTATAATTCACTGACGTTATAAAACTTTAAATACTTTTTTCTGGAAACGATGTTTTTCGACATGGTTCCGCGTGTATCTCAAAAAGTATTTGAGGTATCGACATAAATCAAAGTGCATATTATTCCTCGATACCGTCATTTTGGCAGGAACTAGGATCTTTTGGTTCCGTAATATATTTTCAAAATGACGGCTGTTTGTAGTTGAGAAAAAACGGTGATTTTTGACGACTTATGTTAAAAATGCGATTTCTCGCTGGTTTTTTATTTATTTTCTTAGATCCATAAAAAAGGTTGAGTTTTGATGTTTTTTTTGGCGAATCTTCCCTGAAATTCTATTAAATCACTTATTACTGTATTATTTAGTAAGTAGGAGTTGACAGGGGACCAGCAATAAAACTAAAAACTTTGATTAGCTGCAATTAATAAAGGAAAACGAATACGACGATTCAAATAAATTCATCTTTGTCTAGCTGATTTAATTTGAAAAGTCAGATTTATGTACATTAACCCTTTTATTTTAACCATAGAGAAAATTTTTTTGTTTCAAAATGCCGGACCTTTTACTGCCAGTGACAAGTACAATAGATAAGGTTACAAAAAAGAAAAAATCAGATCTCAACATCAAAAAGTGAACCCTAGGAATTTGCAAAATATAAATTATACAACTATGTTGATAAAATTGAACATTACTTAGAATTATACCGTATTTCGAAAAATCTGTCATAGGTGGCGGCACCTGTATCAGTGAATCAAGGTATCAAACGGGTATATCTGCCAAACTGTGCCCGCTGTCGCCGGCGAGTGACGCAGACACAGTACCCCCTACCAAGCTATTATGATACATACAACCAAAACACATGATGTATGGACACAAATATGCGAATGTGTTAGTACAATATGTTGATGATGATTACGCAGCTCGCATACATATTATAATACATACTATCATGGCTACCGTATGTGACAATCAACCAACAATTAAAAATAAATTTATTTATTTTAAGAGAAGATATCTCTTTATTTTGAGAATTTTTTTGTTCAATAGAATTTTTACACTTAAATACGACACACTTCATATTTTTTTCTGTTTAAATTTCACGAGTTGATTAAAAAAACATGATACTCATTACGACGTGAACATCATGACGGACATTAACAGACTAAATCAGTAGTGGTGTAAATTGCAGCTTAATGCAACTTACGAGCAACAGATTTGTATATGTAGGCTGCTTTTATATTGTTCTGTGCGGTGAATATATACATATCAAAGCATTTTGAGCTGCCATATTGCAGGATGAGTTAACTCGTCTTAATCCTTTAAAGAGTTAAAAAAAAAAATTAAAATAGTTATATACAAAAACTGATTTTTAAAATTTTTAAAAATTTTTTATGAATTAAAAAGGCATGTTTTTTTATCAATTCTTTTTTATCTTTTTAACTATTTACTCAATATTTTGTTTCAGTGTAAAACTGACTTATAAAATTTTACTGCTCCTATTACCAACTCTTCTTGTTAAATGATACATATATACATATAAAAATGACATACCTATTTTGACAATCAGGCCCAAAGAATGAATGCGATGCTACCCGTGAATCGGGTTGTACACAACATTTTTCAAGTAATGGCATCAATACACTAGGAAACATAATTAAAGCGTTCTGTAACAATTCATCAGCCTTCGTGTAATCATTATCAGTGGCTAAATAATAATGCGTTATCGCAATCGAATACGCAAAATTTGGTAACTGTGATAAATTCTTCCAATTTTCCCACTCCTCGAATAACTGTAACAGCCATAAATACTCTTTTGCACGTAACGCATAGAAATCAATCGCTAATATCGCACCAAGTGGATCACCTTCCGGATCCAACGATAACAATAATTTACAAAATTCTAACGCGGTCCGATAACACGCTCGATCACCCACAAATATCAAATGTTTAAATAGTGCGATAAACAGTGCTCGATTCTCCTGTCGACGATAATCTAAACGACAGTTGCCCTGCGCAATATTGAATAATGGGTGAAAAGCGCACTCCAAACAGTACAGAGCGCGTTCGATTAGTTCGGCGGCCATCGCCAAGTCGTCACTCATTTTACATAAATCGGAGAGTTGAATTAAGGCGTCCACGTGGTACGGATGATCGTTAATAATCGCAACAATATGATCCGGATTTAGACTTTCGACCGCCTCCAAAAATTTCATTTGAGTCAATTGATAGTTGAAATTGTGCTCGTACGTGAACGTTAAAATATTCTTCTTATTTTCAACGAGGCTCATCGATAATCCCGGTTTTCCCACCTGTGGCCAATTATCCTTTGGTTGGACCAACCATGTGGTCTTCAGGTGACCACGCCCACGTCCTCGACGCCTACTAAAAAAAAAAAAAAATAACTTAAAATTTGCGACAGAATTAAAACGATTATTCACCTACTTTTGTTCGGCTTGGAATATTTTTGAGCCAAAAATACGTTTTAATTCATTATTTGGATTCAAATTTCGATGCTGAATGTTCAGTATATTTTTTCGGCCACTTTGTCCTCGATCCACTTCTTTTATTATTGGTCCATGAGTGTCAGATTCTCCCAATATTTTATTTACTTCACGTACGGAACGTTCTACTTCATCAACCTAAAGTAAAAATATTACCTCAAAACGGAATCAGTATAAAGGATGAAAATTTGTGAGTTACAATTTTTATTATGATCAAACTATTAATTTTAAAAAAATCGATCAAGAGTGAGTCGAGCTCACACGAGTAAGGTTCACGTACAATGAGCAGTCACAAACTTTTTTTATTGTTTTTGCCAAAGGCTCTAGCCGTACTTCCACGGTGAAACTGCCCCCAATAGCAACTCATATTAATAACTGTACTGACGAGTAACGGTATGGTGAGTCTATAAGTAATTTATATCTACCACCTTCCCGACCAAAACCGAAGGTAACTAAAAATACGATGCCAATGGGGTGTGGCACACAGCTTCCTCGTACTCATAAAAGACTTTAAAACAGTATTCTACCAAATATATATACTGTGAAATTATATTTTCGCCTTAAAGTTCACAAAAAATTTTTGTAACTCAAAATACTTACAAGGCTAAATTATAAAATAATAGCAAAAATATTTTAGAAACTAACCCCCAAAATATTTTAAAAATTTGAGCGAAGTGGGACTAGCAGTAAATAAGATATTGACATTTAATAGGATTTCATGGTAGCGCCGTGGATACTGTTACTCCGAATGCAATGAAATTTGTAGGGGACCATCTAGGAACCAGACCGCAAAATTTCTGACAATTTCATAAAAAAGAATTGCATAGTTCAAAAGTTATGCCACTTGGTGCAATTTAGTATATTAATGGAATGACATGGTAGCGGAGTAGCTACCGTTACTCCGATTTCGATTAAATTCATAGGGGACCATCTAGGAACCAAACTACATAATTTCTAAAAATTTCATTAAAAACAATCGAATAGTTCAGAAGTTATGCCACTTGGTGCACACTGGCGACACACAGACGGACAGACAGATGGACGGACGGACAGACACAGAACCAAAATTGTTCAGGAAGCTCTAAAATGTAAAATATGCGTAAAAAATTTTATTTTGGAGGGAAAAAATTTTTTATTTTTCAAAAGTGATCACAATGTTTCCGCTATTTTAGTAGTCTCGGAAGCAAAATAATAAAAAATTACTGCTTTCTTCAAGAATTTTTTTTCTTCATAACTATTTAACATAGAAAAGAAATTTCAATTCCATATGAAGGCCAACACTCTCGAAAATATTTGATATATTTATTAACATCCCAGTCCTCGTTATTAAGGATAATAACAAGGATAAAATCCGTTCCAATGTTATTTTCATAGGGTTCTCATTGAGTTACCACCTCAAAAAAAGTACAATAACTAGGTCCCAATCTACTTTATTAACATACCAAATTTTATTTAAATCAAGGGGTGCTCACCCCTACCCTGTCGAATAGCCCCTCCAGTAGATCTGACTCTGGAATTAAACACTTTAGTCGAAAGCTCTTTAAAAATAAAGTGTTTTTTTTCTATCTCCTATAGTTTTTGAGATAATAAGGGAAAATCAAAAAGGGTATAATCAGATATAAGGGATCTGCCCCCGATAGAAACATATCAGTAACTATATATGTTATCGTTTAGGTAACACTGTAAGTATCTTGATTGATTTTTATCAGGGACGCAACAATAGGGGGGGGAAGAGGTCCGCACCCCCCTAAAATTTCGCGGACCCCTCATAAAATAATGTAAACTTTTCTTCAATTTATTTTACTTATATTAAAAAGTGAAATTTTTAGTGATTTACTGGTATTTTTATTTGAAAATCGAATTTTCTGAGACTGTTACTAAGAATGTTACTGGAGAATTGCGTTATCAAAAAATTGAGTTATTTAAATTTTTGTTGGACTACCCCTGCAGATTTGTAGTTGATGCCCCCCTGATTTTTACTTATCTAGATACGTAGATTGCTGTACTCGTTTCGAATACTTGAAATGAAGCTTTCACTTACCGGCTAGCCGAACGCAAAAGTAGTCTAAATACAATTTTTAAATACCTCTACATTATCTTCGCTACTTCGTCGGGCGTTCATAGATTTACCCGATTTCTTTTTCTTCTTTTTCTTTTTGCGCTTCGTAGCTTCTTGTATATCTTCGGCATTTAGCGCTGTTGTGGCTTCCGTTTCATTATCGTCCTCCTTAACTTCACTTTCTGAATGCGATTGTTGATTTAACTACGTAACAGAAATAGTGTGTTTAAACTGAACTTTATTTTAAATAAAGTGTAGATAAAATGTCAGTAAAAATTTATAAAAATTTTCAGCCTTTATCAAAAATAATTTTATAATTAGTTACCAAATCATATCGATTTATGTTAAGTTGCTTGCGTCGAGCTCCACCTGAGACAGGTAAATCTGTCTCTGGATCTGATACTACTTCCTCTGTTAAATCTTTATCACCTTGCAATTTTCTTAAAACGCGTGAAGACATATTATACTTTTAATTTTTTCACCTAAAATAAAAAATTGATTCAAAATGATATACTATTAGTATGAGACATTTATGTAAAAAAAACATAATGGGTTTCATACAATTACGTTAAAAATCCATATAAATTAATCAAGTAATTAAAATCAAAAGGTTAGTTAACACAAATTTTCGTAACATGACAGTACGTCATCATATGAAAACAATTTTGTTATAAAAAAGTCAAAAAAGTGAAGTGACTAAAAAATAAGTATGTATTGTAAAAATACAATAACAAAATACAATCAACATACTCAATCTATAAATACAGTGTAACTCCGATTTTGTGAATTATTATCTAAACAAAGTATAAACTGGATAAACAATTCAAAGTACATACAGCTCAAAAAGTGATTTTTTGCAGCGAATTGGTTCAAGATCCATACATACATACTATTAATTTATTATTACTGATAAAATGCTATACTAATTACTAATTTAAAAATTTTATATGTATTTCGTAAATGGTAACTAGTTATAGCCTGTTCAAATTATTCCAGTACAGTAATCCAGTGAGCGAATCCAGTCCAGTGCTGGACTGTATTATATCGTTTACATTATTCCAGTCATTCAAATACATTACAAAAAACAACAATGCTTATTCACTGTTCAACGTTTAATCCAGCACTAGATTGGCCGTCTACACGGTCTACACTATTCCAGTGGCGCTGGAATGGACTAACTGGAATGAAATGTAGACCGTCAATCCAGTCACTGGATAATGAGTACATTCCAGTAAGCAATCTATTGCCGGTTTACATTATTCCAGTGACATTCCAGCGCTGGTTTCAATCACTGGACTAGAATGCTACTGAATTTATGTGAACGAGCTATTACTTAAAATCCTTTTACGGATTAATCACCGGATGTAAAAATTGAATCCGTCGAAGGTTTTCGTTTTCGTTTTCAGAAATTTATACTTTCCAAAAATGTTTCTACAAAATTCCATCAGAAATAACTTTTTCGAAACCGAAATTGACTACTAATGGATCTTCGAAATAGGTAAGCTGTAAAGATTATTATAAAAATAATATTATTTATATCTACAGCTCAGAAATCTATTTAAAGTATATTTTATGGAGACTATATAGGGAAAGGGCACTCAAACGAGAAAATTGCCAGAATTTGTCCACGCAAATCCTATATGCCACGTTTTCTTTTTTTATCACTTGTGGCGCTAATATTCCTTTTGTACTGATGTGAATATTCGTTTACTTGTTTATTTTTGACTATTTTTTAATAATTATTGATTTTATTTCTATTATTTATATTTAAACAACTTAAATGACTTATTTTATAATTTTAAATTATTATCTCCATTTCAAACTGCCGCTTCATTCCCCTACCGCTTTGATACACACGGAATACTAATGTCCTCTTATTTTTAGAGTCCCTTATACGTACATGGAGTGCATACACCTTTTAGTCACCATAGTATATTTGAAACTAATTCAAATTTCATTTACGTCTTCGACGTCATCAACAACTGAAGCGAATCTAGAGTCTAGACCAGTGATTCTCAAAGTGGTCTATATGTATCTAATATCGATTACGACTTGCAATGGATCCACATCAAAATAATAGAGTAAATCTACAGCGGAACAGGTATTTTTATTTCCTTGTCGTGAGAGGTTGGCGAGGTTTTATTTTTTTGCTTGCCACCTACATTTTTTGAAGGGAAAAGGGAAGCTATATTCCCAGAAGTTATTGTTAAACTTATACAAGAGGTCTATCCATAACCGAAAATCGTGCCAATTGGTCTTCGAAACAGAAAAGTTTGGAAACCACTGGTCTAGATGTAAATTATGTACAACTGTAAAATGCACATATTACATATTCCATATACGTATCTCTATACTAGCAAGATCACTGTGGCAGAAAAGTGACGTAAAATTTTTTTCCCACTTCAAACGCACAACATGTTACTACATAAATCTCGTATCTATGTATATGTAATATGCGCTTGTGTGTATGTGTCACGCGTAACATTCTATCTGTAGAAAGAGGGGACTACACCGACTACACTGTATGCGTACCGTTCCTGCATATATTATATAATATGTATTCGCTTATATTGTTGGGAAATGGTTGAAAACAATATAAACAATCGATCTTCACACGGCTACAGTTGCTGTGTGACTAATCAGCTTAAGCGGTATCAACCACACACAGGCACACTGCTATCCATAATTTTTTACACACACGCTAGGGCTTGGTAAAATGTATAAACCATAGAACACTCGAAGGAATACAACTATCTCTTTTCTGCAATCACTTATAGGCATTTATGTGCATTTTGCAGAACTATGTTGTTATTCACTTAGTAGCTACCAATGGGTGTGTTTCAATTGTTGTCATATTGTTGCCGTCGTGTTGACACGGTACACGTGGTATACGTGCATGATGCGTACCACATGCATGTTATGTATATGCGTATGCAACACACCCATACACACAACCATCCATCTCACAACTCACACACAACTCCGCGTGCACATATGTAACATATTGGTGGGATATTTTCAATCCTTTGTCGTTACACGGGTGTCAGTAGTATAGAGATACTAGCGTTCGTTCTGTAATATTCTGTGGTATAAACTGTTAACTAATTTAGAATCACACTTTTTGGAATTTTTCTGTACTAGTACTTCATAGATAATTGAATCCTACGTCTTGTCATGGATGTAATTAGGATAGGGAGATAAATTTTATAATTAAATCACATTCACATTTATTTATTTTCATTACGATGGCGTTTAACGCGTTTAACAAATACAAAGACAGTTAAATAAAAATTAAGAATTTAACATTATTAAAGTTTAATTTCAATAAAAATTACAAAAAGTATTTAAAATAAGTCATTTTTGAAAGTGTAATATCAGAATAAATAATTAAAATGTGATATAATATTTAAGAAATTCATAGAAAATTAAAATGATTTTAAGACGAAGTTCAATAAAAATACATAAACGGAACTGTTTTATAATATAAATAACGAAATTGATAATGTAGCTATAACAATAAATTTACAATATTATAATTATGCATTTATTTTATGTAACGTTTTTATTTTACACATCTTTAACTTTTGGTGAATTTTTACAACCAAATTGTAACTTTACTGCAACAACCCAAAAAGTTAAAGTAAATTTTAATTCAAAAATCGTTGAAAATGAATATATTGTAGCGTTCAATGGATATTATAAATCGGCAACGCGAGCTCATTTTATAAATGCCGCATTAAACGGCTCACATGTACAAAAATGGAAAATATTGGAACGTGATAATCCGGCCAGTGATTTCCCGAGCGATTTCGACGTGATTATTTTAGATGAGACAAATAAACAGGATGGTTTAGAATCTCTTATGAGGCATCCGTCAATAAAACGGGTCACGCCGCAACGAATGGTTCTCAGAACGTTAAAGTTCGAAAATTCGGACGATTCGGATAACGATTCGGAATGTATTGGCGCGACATGCCACACATGGCGAAATATACGTCGTATAAGTCGTGCCAGTTTAAATTATAATAATAGTAAATTAAAAGATGCTCAAAAATTCACTAGTAGACGTCTATTAAGAGCTGTACCCAGACAAATTACGTCAATTCTTCAAGCGGACGCACTCTGGAGTATGGGAATCACTGGTAAAGGTGTTAAAGTGGCCGTTTTTGATACGGGTTTGGCAAAAACACATCCACATTTTAAGAAAATTGTGGAACGTACCGATTGGACGAATGAGAAAAATTTGGATGATGGTCTGGGTCATGGAACGTTTGTTGCCGGTGTGATAGCATCAGCGAAAGAATGTTTAGGATTCGCGCCAGATTCAGAGCTTCATATATTTCGTGTGTTTACAAAAAAACAAGTGTCCTATACATCGTGGTTTTTAGACGCGTTCAATTACGCTATCTTGAAGAAAGTGCATGTACTTAATTTGAGTATCGGTGGGCCCGATTTTATGGATCATCCATTTGTGGATAAGGTGTGGGAACTCACAGCGAACAATATTATTATGATTTCGGCAATCGGGAATGATGGTCCTCTGTATGGCACTTTAAATAATCCGGCTGATCAGATGGACGTTATTGGAGTGGGTGGGATCAATTTTGAGGATCAAATTGCTAAATTTTCATCGAGAGGAATGACAACGTGGGAATTACCTAACGGATACGGTCGAGTTAAGCCGGATATTGTTACGTACGGTTCTGCTGTACGAGGATCGAGTATTAAAGGAAGTTGTCGATCATTATCCGGCACTAGTGTGGCGTCGCCAGTTGTAGCTGGTGCTGTTACTTTGTTAGCAAGCGGTGTGTTACATCGAAAAGGAATAATTAATCCGGCAAGCATGAAACAAGCGTTAATAGCTTCCGCTCGACGGCTAACAGGTAACACTTATCATTAGGGTAGAGCGGGGTAAAAAAAAAGGACAAAATCAAAACTTTTCATTTTTCATGTAGAAAATATTTGAATTTTTACACACAAAAAATTATTTGTGTTTTGAGATTTTGCATGTTTTTTCACTCAAGCTAATGACATAAATCTATTAAAAAATAAAAACTTTATCTTTACCCGCCAAATCGGTTAAAAAAAAAGACAGTAGAAGGTAAATAATAGACAGACCTCTAACTAATAGGATACTGCAAGTACATGATTGGAAGGGTAAATAAATTAAAGTAAAAAAATGTTTTTTTAAGAAATAGCTTGCTATTTAAGAAATAACTGTAGCTATTTTACTTTTCAGTAGTTACCAAACTTAATTAAACGCCTCAAGCTTTTATAAATTATGTTGCATATTGCTTCAAACTTCACTCAAAAGTTATTTTATTTTTTTTAGCCCATTTTTAAATAAAAGCTTTTTCTTAAAAAACATTTTTTTTACTTTAATTTATTTTCTACTTTTTTAGTCTGATTACAATTAATTTAAAAAAAAAATAAAGAAGTAATTTTTTTACCTATATTTTAATCGGTTAATTTACCCTAATCAGACATAACTATGGAAACAAAAAATTGCAATGTAAAATCAATGGACAATATTTGACAATTCGAAATGTCAAAAAGTTGCATTGGACTAAAAATCAACAATTTTGGTTTGGGGCAATTTAGGGAGAAACTAATTATACAGTATTGCATTGTCATCAAGGTGAGACACGTATGCAAAATTTGAAACCTCTAGCACAATTAGAACCTGTCTAAATTTTGATTCCAAGATTTGATCTAAACCCACATAGTAACATTGCAAATTAAATAAAAGCTTTTAAAAATAGACAGCTTGGGTAATTAGCAGTACAACACTTTTTATTTCACAACTCTATCTCTACTACAAAATTTTTTATAGACATATTTAAATTTTACATATTTTGCCAAAAAACTTGAGCTAAGATTAAGCAGTAACAAAAGTCAGAAAAAGTTAACTGAATCAAAAGCTTGACTCATAGGAAATTTCTTTGGACTTTTAATATTAAAATAGTTTTTATTTCACAAACTTACAACTAATATAAAATTTATTGTAGCTCATTTAAAAACTAAATAAAGGCTGTCTTTTTTTACACTACTTTACATAAAGTAAAAAAATAAAATAAAAATAAACTATGAATGAGTTAAAAATACTAAATGTGTGTAGTAAACCATAGTTATACATTACAAAAACAAATAAATTTTCATGGGTCAAAAATACAAGTTTTCGAATAGGCTGAAATTGATATCCATGAAAACTGTCTCCTCACTAACAAAAAAATTTCTTTTATTGAAGAATCTTTAACTGTCTTTGAATTTGTATTTTTTTAATTCATAAAATATACATAAACATGTCATTATATAGTTTTAAAATGAAAATCCTTGTTAATAATTTTTTATTTTTCTTAATGTTAACCCCTTGTTTTTTGTCTTGTTTTTACCCTTTTTTTTTAACATATAAAAAAAATTACAAGCAGTTGGACCACTTAAATAAAACTTTGTACTTTACATCACTAAAGCATGCAGAATAACAAGAAAAAATACAGCACTCTATCTTATCAGATTTTTTACTTACTGAAAAAGTTTATCGTCGCGAAATGAAAGTTTATCGCTCTTGAATAACAGAGGTTTGGGAGAAAATTTTTTGATGTTATAAAATCCTCTTCAAAAAATAATTTTTTGGTCCAGACAGCTTAAAATACTAATGTATTTTTATGTTGTAATATTTTTTATTTTTCGAATTTAACACTGTTGAGTTTAATATAAATATGTCTTTTTTTTTACCCCACTTGAGCAATGTCTTTTTTTACCCCGTCCTACCCTATGTAATATACGAGGTGTGATCAAAAAATACGGTGAATAATTTTGTTACGAGCAAATTAATACGTTTACATCAAATTTGAATTAATCTCCTTCAAAATACTTCCCGCAGCTAGCGATCCACTTATTTAAACGTTGATTCCATTATTGGAAACATTTCTGGAAGGCTTCTTTTGGAGTGACCTCGAGCTGCTCTGTCGTGGCCCTCTTAAGGGGGTATTCTAGTCAAGAGGCTCGATTTTGAGGTGATTTTACGGGCGTAATGAAAAAAACAAAAAACAATAAGGATTTTTAGTATCCATTTTTTTAACAGTTTTTTATTGATATTTGAAAAGTATAAAAATGTATAAAAATTTAAAAAAAAAAAATCAAAATTAAAATCGGTACAGATCGGCAAAGCGGCGACTCAAAAAAAAGGTGTCTGCTGGTTGACGTGATTCCAACCCTCCTGGTGATCTGAAACATAAAATTTTAGTTAATTCTTAATAAACAAGGATGTAGAATTAGTTGGACGTAGCCGATTTGAAAAAATGTTTTTTTTTTTCACAAAATGGCGTCCATTTAAAAAGAAAAATCATTTTTTCTCCTCCTTTTTTCAACTTTGGAAATTTTTTAAAAATAGTAAAAAAAAAGTTCCAAAAAACCCTACGTCGGACCAATTTTGATAATATTAAGAAGGTCTGTACCAACTTTCAAGTAAATCGGTACATTAGAACTTGAGATATCATGTCAACCGTATCGAAAAAAGTAGTTTCGAGTAATTTATATTAAAAATTTGAATTTAACACTGAAAAGATACACAGTACACAGGGAAAAAATCACCATAATTCCGAAAATAATTCGAGTTTCCATAAATTCTTTTAGAGGCTTATTCTTAAAGGTCTAAACTTTGAAAATATAAAAAAAAAATCGATTTTTTCGAATTTCTAGACTAGAATATCCCCTTAATGAAGGGAATGGTATCAAAACATTTTCCTTTTTAACACGTAGAGAAAAGTTTATAACTTCTATAGACTTCTGCGACTTGAACGATGGCATGTTGTAGATGGAATTATTATTGAATGGAAAAAATTAAAACTAGGTGCCTCTAGCTGCCTTTATGCCATTGGTGTGAGTTCTTACAGTTTAAAACATAGTTTTCTGAAGTTCATACATTAACGATGTGGAATCATTTATTTTTTCTAAACGTTAAAATTTAATTGTAAAATCCTTTTTCGTAAAAGAAAAACTATTAGCAAATATAAAATAATATAAAACGATAGTGGAAATGAAAAATTTACTTAAAAAACTTAGAACATTATTACTAAGCTAAGATTCTTGACTGAAAACTAAAGAGACTTCAGATTCATAATCAGCGACCCCGAAAACCCCGAACCTTCGACTTTTGGCCAGCTTTTAGCGAATTTCCAGAATGACATTCAGCTATTACAGCCACTGTCATGACGCGACTTGAGCCCGGGACTATGGCAGAAATTTGTTTTGAGGTCCCTAGAAACCGAAAATAATATTCACTAAAATATATATATATATATTATATATATATATATATATATATATATATATATATATATATATATGTATATATATATATATATATATATATATATATATATATATATGTGTGTGTGTGTGTGTGTGTGTGTGTGTGTGTGTGTGTGTGTCCGCACGATCCTATTTTTTCGAAATTTGGTGAAAATGTTAGAAGTCCCAAACCATTGGACAAGTTCGTTAGCCAGACACGTCCGATGCCGGAAACATGGTTTTTTGGGCAATTTACGTGAAAAAAAATTAGTTTTTTGCCAAAATTTCCCCTTATTCAAAAATTTTTGCGACATTTTTTTACACCATCGAAAAGAGGAGAAAAAATCACATAAAAAAGGTCTTTAGACTATCATTCTATGTCAACTAGTTTCCGAGAAAAACTAATTTTTTTAAACGGAAATTCGCTATGTTATGCAGGATGCTACGACAGGGGTATTTAGGATTTGGCCCCACTGTGCGACGGTCTCAACAAATCAGGCTACCTATTGAATTTATTATTTCAAATTTATATAACGTTAGTAATTGTTGCTATAAAAATTGATTCATCGTATTTTTTGATCACGCATCGTATGCCTACTTTGAATTCCGTGTATTTATCTAGAATGTTTTTAGGTGTAAATATGTTTGAGCAAGGCCATGGAAAATTGGATCTAATAAAAGCCTACCAAATTCTAAAAACGTACAAACCGCAAGTCAGTTTAAGCCCAAGTTACATTGATTTAAGTGAATGTCCATACATGTGGCCATACTGTACACAGCCGATCTATTATGGCGGTATGCCAACAATTGTTAACGTCACGATATTAAATGGACTTGGCGTGACGGGTAATATCGTGGGAAAACCCCAGTGGCATCCGTATTCACCCCAATTTGGTGAATACATTGACGTGGCGTTAACATATTCCGACGTAATATGGCCATGGTCTGGATGGTTAGCAATCAGTATCGCCGTGACACGAGAAGCAATCGCATGGGAAGGTCTAGCTAGTGGTGCTGTATCGTTAACCGTTGAATCGCCACCCGCTGAAGGTGAAACCGAACCTCGACAATCAACCGTTGAAATAACAATCCGAGCAAAGATTATTCCAACGCCACCGAAACATAAACGAATCCTGTGGGATCAGTATCACAATTTACGGTATCCACCTGGTTATTTCCCGCGCGATAATCTTAAAATTAAAAATGATCCGCTTGACTGGAATGGTGATCATATACACACGAATTTCAAGGATATGTATCAGTATCTGAGAAATGCCGGTTACTACATAGAAGTTCTAGGTGAGTAATTAAAAAAAATTATGGTTCCCGTGGGATACAAAATTAATACCGTAAAATGGAGTGAATCTGGACATTTTTTACAATTGCATTCGATTTTCTTACCTTCGTATATATTAGATTATTCGTATATAGTAGCTTATTTTTTATTTTTACCATTTTAAAAATTCATTTGCTTTTAAATCTTAGAATAAATTTTAAATCTTATTCCCTTCGCTCTTGGAAACAACAGGTACGAATGAAAATTTAGTATAAGAAATTTGTATAAGGTTATAAAGTTTTCTTTTTGCTATGAATAGTCATAGTTGATAAATTTGTTATAATTATTCTCTTTGAGAAAATATATTATTTGTCAAGATAACCAGTACAATAATTCTATTTAATTTTAAAAACATAAATACAAAAATATTAATATTTTTGGAAGGAAATAGAAATTTAAACAAAAAAAGTAAAAGTAGCAAGAAAATGAAACTCTATTATAATGACTAAATTATAATAATTTATTCTTAACTCAACTTAAGTCAACTCTGGTACGTCGAATCCTATTTACCCCTGATTCGTACCAATTAGCTCTTTTTACGTCCCTGTGTCGTTAAGTGTATTTAAATTCTCGTGACTGACAGATTTATTATGACTGATTATTATTGTAATCTGGATCCTAAGGGTTACGTTCGTGAAAACTCGATCAAGATCCATTCAGCGGTTTTCACGTGATGCGGTTACGTTAGGTTATAATGGGTTAAATGTACCTCAGCTCTCGTGATTGATAGCTTATTATTGTAATTTCCAATAACACCCCTAAATAAATTCTTGAAATTATCTTCAGTATTGGGATTCGTAAAATTTAGATACGCGAACTAGTGACCAAAAAAATAACTACTGCCAGTAGGTAAGGTTTGTTTATTAAGTTTTGACAATTCACAAAATTTATGCTATTTAGTTTATATAAAAACTGGAATATTTTTTTGAATGTCATTCTTATTTTTTCACTATAATTTACTGATTTCAAATAAAAATTGGCTTTTTGCCATCTGGTGACGAATGAAAAAACTACTACCAGTAGACTAAATAGTTACTTACGCCCCCATTTGATTTTCCAATAGTAGAATAAATTTTTATAATAGTGGGTTATGATTATGATAAACTAAAATACAACCATCTTCGAACTATAATCGGTTAATTGGTTTTTTCCTTATTGGCCTCGCGTTCCATATACATGCCATACATTTGTACATGTAATCAATTCTTTATTGGGAAGACAAATGGAGGCGTGGTTTAATATTTAGCCTACTGGCAGTAGTTTCTCCATTCGTCATCAGATGGCAGAAATTGACATTTAAAAAAAATGGTAGCAATTTGGAATTGTCTGTTTTTATTTGAAAACAGTAAATTATTATGAAAAAATTAAAATTACATTTAAAAAAATATGCCAGTTTGTATATTTTGTAAATTAAACAATATAAATTTTGTGAATTGTCAAAATTTAATAAACAAGCCTTGCCTACTGGAATAGTTATTTTTTTGACCACTAGTTCGCGTGTCCAGGTTTTACGATTCCCAATATGGTTCCGCGACAAAATAACCGAATGACAAAATAACCGCACTACAAAATAACCTTAGACAAAATAACTGTGGACAAAATAACCGAATGACAAAATAACCGAACGACAAAATATCCAAACGACAAAATAACCTTAAAGTTTATTTATTTATTATTTTGTTAAAATATTAAATCTAAATTACAAAGATACAACTGTAGCAATATCTTGTAAATACTTATGTTTTTGTTTTGCGTTATATTTAATCACAAAGTATATTGTCAAAACTAACCTAACCTTCGGGCAAAGGGTAACTTTAACTAACCTCACTACCTAGTTTTTATATAAAAAATCGAAGTATATTGTCAAAGCTAACCTAACGTTGGGGCAAAGGGTAACCTTAATTACTAACCTCACTACCTAGTTTTTATATAAAAAATTTAAGTATATTGTGAAAACTAACCTTACCTTCGGGCAAAGGGTAACCTTAACTAACCTCACCACTTAGTTTTTATGTCAAAATCGAAGTATATTGTCAAAATTAACTAAACTAACCTAACCTTAACTAACCTCACTCCCTATAACCCTAATCTAATTAGTTTTTATATCAAAGTCGAAGTATATTGTCAAAACTAACTTAACTAACCTAACCTTAACTAACCTCACCACCTATAACCTTAACCTAATTAGTTTTTATACCAAAGTCGAAGTATATTGTCTAAATTAACTAACCTTAACTAGCCTCAACACCTATAACCTTAACTTAATTAGTTTTTATATCAAAGTCGAAGTATATTGTTAAAACTAACTAAACTAACCTAACCTTAATTAACCTCACCACCTAGTTTTTATATCATCTACCTAAAATTTAAAAAAAAAACTTATAACCTTAACCTAACTAACTTATAATCTTACTATCTAGTTTTTACATCATCTACTATTTGATTTTTCAAAATAATGTTTCCCAAGCTTAGCTTTTTAAATACAATAGTTTTCACCCATTAACGTTCGTTTTTAAATGCAATAGTTTAAATACCAACATCTAAGGTCTATTGCAATTTAGCCATCTTTTATATATTGGGAGCAAAAAAATCTTAATCATATCACAGCCGCATGTACCCTAACTCAAAAGAATAACTAACGATGTTTATTTTGTTGCTCGGTTATTTTGTCGCGGTTATTTTGTCCACAGTTATTTAGTCGCGGCACCTCCCAATATTGCTTACATCAGTCTCTTTATTTACCCCGAGCCAATGTTCTCGTAGGAATAAATACAAATTATTTATAACCACACACAAGACATTTCTACCACAAAATAACATCAAATTTTTGAAATTAGGTTCACCATTTACGTGCTTTGACGCATCGCAGTACGGGACACTATTAATAGTGGATCCAGAAGAAGAATATTTCCCTGAAGAAGTGGTCAAATTGAATAAAGATATCGAAAATGGTTTATCGGTGATCTTATTCGCAGATTGGTATAATATATCGGTAATGAAGAAAGTGAAATTTTACGATGAGAATACGCGACAATGGTGGATGCCTGATACGGGCGGTGCCAATATTCCGGCAATTAATGATTTATTTTCGACGTGGGGAATCGCTCTAGGTGATCAAGTGTATGAAGGGTCGTTTAAGTTTGGAGATCATGAAATGTACTATGCTTCGGGCACTAATATTTTACAGTTTCCAGTGAATGGAATCGTGATTTCGCAAACTTTAAATGATCAAGGCTTTCAGGTTAGTTATTAAATCAATTTGCTCGTAAATATTAAATTTTTGTGACAGGAATGGGAGAGATCATGAATGATTCTATCAATGATATTTCAATACAGTAAAACCTCTGATTACGGACACTCTCTTAACCGGACCCTCTCTCTTTATGAGGGTGGCATGCTATACTAAAACCAATGCATTCAGCTCTCTCTTAAGCGGACCCTGTGTCAATCGGACGCGGACAAAATATTTTTTAAAATAAAAAGACAATTTTTTTACTTTACTAATACCACTTTATTTAACTGTTCGTCAATGGCCACACGGGCCGAAATATGTCACAGACAATTAAGACTTTAAATAAAGTGGTATTAGTAAAGTAAAAAAATGTCTTTTTATTTTAAAAATGGAATACCATAAAGGTAACGCTCAAATCTATCAAAAATATTTTTTAATGAAGACATATTACTTAGTACATTATTATCTCCATTAACCGGACGCGAGTACGTCTAGTGCGTATGTATACCTATATGGGTTAGGTATAATTGTTCATGTTTTAACTTGTTAACAATCATTTTAATGTGACAATGTATTTGTAAACGTTATATTTTTGTGTAAGTACCTAAATTCGTTCATAAAATTGTTTTGAATTAAAAAATTAAAAAAAAATTTGAATTAAAGAATTGTTATGTATACTACATTATTTAATGCTATCATTTACTCTGTCCCCTGTTAAGCGGACACCTCTGTTAGCCGGACAAATTTTTGTGTGACACTGCTGTCCGGTTAACAGAGGTTCTACTGTAATAAGTAATTAAATTAGTAACTGAATGACGCTTATAATTCTAAGCGCAACAACTACAAATCTACAGGGGGGTCCAACAAAAATTTAAATATACTAATTTTTTGATAACGCAATTCTCCGAGCACATCGGAAAATGTTATCGAAAATGTTGTCTCCGAAAATTCGTTTTTCAAATAAAAAATATCAGTAGAAGCAAAATTTACGTAATTTTATGAGGGGTCCACGTAATTTTAGGGGGGTGAGGTCCGGACCCTTTGGACCTCCCGGTTGTTGCGCCCCTGCTAATTACTAAAAATAATACAGCAATGATTCTTTTTATAAAACACGTACGAGAAAGAAAGAAACATATTTTGTAATCTTTTTAAGAAAGAAAGAAATATTTTTTTTATTCATTTAAACATGTACTACGAATATATTATAATTTATATACAGGATGTTTCATGTATTAAATATGAAATGCATTTTTAACAAGAAATACATTTATTTTTTATAAAAGTATAAATTTTTAACTGATTATTAAATATTTTGCATTAAAATGTATTCCAAACAATTATACACATTTGTATTCTATGCACATCGAAATCGCAAGTCATAGTTATCAACCTATATATTCTGAATTTGTATTTAAAAAGAGATAGATCAGAGTGTATTATAAAAAGAATCTTTGCTGTAATTCTTGCTAGTACAATTTTCCTCGCTCATCATTTTGCAAATAATAGATATTTCATGCAATTTTTCAAAACAGCAAAAACGATGTACTTGATGACGTCATAGCAATATATTTTAATTTTTTTAAATAAAACTATATCAAAATGAGTTTGTGAATTCTCTTCCGGCCATTGAACCAAGACAATACTTATCATAATGCAGTAAAAGCTCTCGGTAATGCCGTTCTCCTACATCTTAGTAGGGTAATGGTAGGGATGGTTTCGTTTCGAGCGAGATTTTGAATCGCTTTATCTGAATAATGCCATTCTCAGATAATAACACGTACTAAACAACAAAAATTAAACAGTTTTTTTCTTTTTAATCGCTGACTATTCAGATGGCGTGAAATGAAATGTGACGATGAAAAACCCAGAGCTTATTGAGAGCTTCTACTGTAATTTAAAAACAGCACTAGTTGGAAAGTATTTACAGTAAACCGTTTTGTCTATTTACAGATAATTGAAGATACGAAAGAAGATAATAAACAAAAAGTACCGATACTCGGATTATATCAAACGGAAATTAACGAAAAAAGTGGTCGTATAATTGTCTACGGCGATTCCAATTGCCTGGACAACAGCCATTTAACCAAAGCATGCTTTTGGATGTTAGCCGCATTCCTCGACTACACATCCACAAATCATTTGCCATCGATATTTAAAGATAACGGTGATAACATGCTACAAAACACAATAGCATCCGAATTGCCGCAAAGAATGGAGAGTAGTCGGTTGCATCGTTACTCAAAAGTATTAGACAATCATTTAGGACCCAGTTTTAGTACAAGACCGTTACCACAGTGTCCACATTTAGTTTGGGCACAACCGAATCCCGTCAACATATCAGCGCCGAGTAAACTCTATCAGTCACAAAAATTACTATCGTTGGAAATTGAAGAGGCGCCATCTGTCAATTTGGAACTTGATGCCAATGGTACTTATATATATTGAGGCACGATAAGTACATTTTTTTGAAAAACGTTTACCATATTTATTCGAGTAATTCATGCAGCTAATTAATTTCATTTTACGAAATTATAAATTATGTTCTATTGCAGTTTTCTGGTAATATACAACGAAATATTTATGAATTCATCATGTCTGTGATCGAATTAGGCAGTCTACCCGTACTTGACCTTACGCAATTTAATAGACAGTATCGTTTATTATTAAAAACTGTTATTAATTTTTTAAACTCTTATAGAAAATAAAAGGTTCGGATAATTATATTATTAACAAATTAAACACTAATTTTATCCCGAGAATTATGGAAATTTCTAAATAATAAACAAATATTTTACTTTGCAAAAATACAACTTTTATTATGCAACTGTGACAATATTGTTTCGAACTAGTGATGTGCCAATAAGAACAGTACTGTTCTTTTGAAACTGTTCTTTTGTTGGAACTGTTCCGTAAATGGACAGTTTCGCGATTTAGCCTGTTCATCTGTTCACTTGTTCATCTATTCATCTGTTCTGTGCTTTATTCATATAGTTATCTGTTCAATTTGTAAAATTGTTCAGCGATATGTTGTTATATATGTACGTACATACGTATTCTCTGGTCTTTAAAGAGTTGAGCACGATATGACTTTAATATTATAGATGTCTCTACTACAATAAACTCTGTTGGTAGATTTTTATTTTCAATTTTAACGGATATAACGAATAAACTAGCATTGTTTGATTTAAATTTTGAATTTAAATAACATATTATTATAATATAATGGTTATTGTCAGACAGACATTCAGCTATTCAGCATAAAATTCAACATTTATGTGAAAGATTATTATAAGTAAACTATAATACTGTAATGGTACAAAAAAAAAATTAATCTAGTCAATTTTAGTGAAACCAAAAAACTAATCGATGGTTGATATCGTAGAAATAAATATATTATCCAGAATTAAATGTTTTGATAACAAATAGTTGTATATTGGCAACTTCAGCCCCATCGAAATGAATTTTTCCAAAACCGGACACAATAATAAACGACCAAAAAGTGGTTTGAAAACCAAATATGTCCAAAAAATATTTTATTTTAAAAAAATTCTAATGTGGTTTATTAAAAATGGAATTAAAAATTTATCTTACAAAGTAACATTTTAAATAATTGATGAATGTGTGAATTTAGAATAAAACATAACTGATATTTATAATTTGAGACTCATTATTTATTTTGTATTTGCAGCTTGACAATTATTAATTATATATTTTTTGTAAATACCTACCTAGTTAACATATTACTAGAACAGTGTCGTCCTACAAACTGTTGTTTGTATCATGAACAGTTCCCGTTTAATGAACAGCTATGAGTATAAAACTGTTCTTTTAACACCTGTTCTATTGGAACTGTTCTTCTGGAACCGTTCTTTTTACAGAACTTACTGTTCTCCTCGGAACTGTTCCGTAAAAAGAACAGTTTGGCACATCACTATTTCGAACCATCAGTTCATTTTCAAACAGAAAATAAAAGGTTCGGATAATCATATTATTAACAAATTAAAGACTAACTTTATCCCGAGAATTATGGAAATTTCTAGTTACTGATTACGAAATCTTAATGCGTGTTTAATATGCACTTGGCGAATTTTTTTTTTTGCATATCAGTTTGATTTTCTTTATTTTTGATAAATTTTTTAAAAGTTTTCAAAAAATAATTATTAAATTTGAAGATAAACGTCAGTAATAATCTTTATAACCTCAAAACTTTGATAATACATATTCATCACATGCTAAAGTAAAATCAAATATTTATTTTAATTCTGGTTACTGTGTTCAAGTTAATAGGAATATTGAAAATAAAATATAATTTTGCGTCATCGATGAAAATGTGGCGTCATTTTGAAGTAATTGCGCGTTTTCAATAATTTGAATTTTTGAAAATCAACAATTTTCAAAATAAAATTTCTAAATAATTATCAAACATTTTTATCTAACGAAAACCTAGCTACGGAACCCGAAGTTAATGCGTGTTTAGCACGCACTTGAATGTTTTGGGAAATGCATGAATTTTACGAGTAAATACAGTAATTTTAGAGGATTATCATTTACATGTACTTAAATAATCAGACAAAAAATTGAAATCTAATAGTTGAATTGATTTTTAGATCCCGCATTAAATCCAACCCAATTGGACGCAGACGAACGTATGATTTGGGGATGGCGAAATAAAGCGGTTGTGGTAAATAGCACGTACGAAGAAAATTTCACATTAGTTATATTTGTCCTAATTTGCCTCACGTATATCGTTATTTATTTCGTAATTCGATGGTTCAAACAGCGTGCACGACCCAAACGGAAACGGCCACAGAAATTACGTAAATTACTAGCTTTAGTTGGAAACAGGATACCTGCCGTTTAGGTTTTATTTAGCAAAGTATGGTCGGAAATTACTGCATACTTTTAATCGCATGACATGTTAAAGCCAGGTTTTCTACTGTGATGTTTCGGCAGCGGTAAAACATCACAGTGCATACGAATCAAAACTTTATTGTGCAATACAAGAGGCTGTTCGCACACGCAATATTATTGACAATAATTCAAAACTATATATTGTATATTATTTACTAAAGATCCGGATACACCACCACGAATTTGTATACGAACTGCCTGGGTAATTATAAAATTTTATTATACTAGTGACTCATACTAATTTCTGAATAATAAAAATCAATACGTGTTTTGATTAATTTGTCATGGTTTTCTCTTATGTTAAGTATACTTGGTGATTTTATAACCATTGCGGGCAATGGCTCGGGCGTTCGTGTTAGTGCGACCGGTCTTTTATGTGTGCAGTACTATATGAGAAAAATTTTTGTTCTAAAAATTATGAAGTGGAAAGTTGGTGAATCAACTGCAACTTAAAAATTTATTTTGACGTAGGTCACTCGATCTTAGGATTAGCGGGAAATTAAAAAAAAAATGGGGTATTTGACAGTATCAAAGAAAAGCAATTAAAACAAATTTTAATGAAAATTTATAATAAAAGACAGCAATTTATTATACTAATTTATCCTAACTATCATTATTTGATTTAAAAAAAATTAATTTAAAAAGTAATTTTATTGCTAAAATCCACGTTAAACAGAAACGGGCTGTGACGTTGCTTTCTCTTATATTTCAACACTATCACCACTAGTGTCGTTACTTAATTTCCGGTTAGCAAACATAACTATGGAAATTAATCAAAATTTAATTAATTTTTTAAAGGATCAGCAATTTCTTTTCGTAATTACAGAAAAAATAAACATTTTTTTTCTTAGTTACAGGACACCTGTTGCTATCTAGAGAATGTGACGTAACTGACAGCCAGTAAACGTTTTCGGGCAAATTTTGAGAACAAATACTAAAATAATTTTTTCTAACAATTTTCGGCATTATTTTTAAAAATTAAAAACGTATACATGCATAATACATAAATATGTTTGTTTTAAAATAATTTCCCAAAATTAGTCAAATTCCCCATTGTGACCAGACGAGAACAAAAACTACACGACCGAAGTGAAAACTTCCATGATGATTTTATAACCGATTCGAAATAATATATTCTACAGATAGGACTTTATTGAACGGTTCTAAACACCTTTTTCGAGTGATTTTTCAAGTGAAAACTTCTTTAGGCGCGTTGAGCGATTTTTGGTAGGGGAAAATCTTAGAGGTTTGCGTCACCAACATGTTAATGTTAACAGTATATCTGTAGCTATGAGTATGACGTGTACACGTATACATGTATATACACCAAAACATTATATATATATATATATATATATATACCCGAATGGGTAAAATCTTGTGAGTTCGCGTCACCGACATGTTGCACTAACAGTATATCTGTAGCTATAAGGGTGACGTGTTGTGCAACATTAGTGCTGTGTATATCTGTTATTTCATAGTTTTAAGTTTTCACTTAGTTCAAAATTTCCCGCTTAACATATATACAAGTGACCTACTACTGAAAAATTTTTTTCCAATTTTTTTTTACAAGTTTTTCAAAATTGTCTAAGATTTTTGGCACAGACTGTATATAATGTAATGTTTTTATTGTTTAGTAAGCTTGTCGGTAATATTGTGTGTAGGAGTAGTTTGAAATTTAATTTTTTATTTTTATATTTATAATTATAGCGCGAATTTTAATTATTAGTTGAAGGTAAACGAATTTTCTTCAAATTTAAAGTTCAAAAAATTCAAATACAGTAGACCTCTGTTTTACACGGTTTTGATTCGTTTATCCACGGTTTTTGAAATATACATGTATTCAGGCCCGGATATAAGGCGATTGGAGCGATTGGGCCCAATCGGGCCCCGCGCTTGAAGGGGCCCCGCATCAGCATAAAATTAACAAAAATTTATTTTTCGAAATTTAAAACGATAAAGGATAAATTATAAATTATTCAAATAATTAAAAATATACAGAAAGGATTCTTTTTATAATACAAATGCGAGAAAGAAAGAAACATATTTCATAATCTTTTTAAGAAGGATGTTTCAGGTATGAAATATGAAATGCATCGGATAGTACTGCCTTTCTCCCTCAATTACATATTCTATTCTAAATGTGTTTTACTCGATGCACTCACATTCGTTTTTTTACATTAGTCATTGTTTGTGCTGCGCTAGTCATTAAGTAGATGTAGCCATGGCCGAGGGGCGGCCGATTTTGAAAAACAGGACGGCAAAGGTTGTAATTGACGTTTTTTTTTGCTCGTCGGTTATCTTTTAAGAGAAAGTTCGGAAAAAATGTAGGAAAAATTAAGACTTTCTTCTTTTTAAGCAAAAGAAGTGGCATTTTTCACGGTGCCTAGCGCGGCACTCAGGGTTAATCCGGCCCTGGATGTATTTAGTATCAAATGGTAATAATTGTTTACAGCTCAACCAACATAAGGTTGCCGGTCAGATGCGCAAATGAAAGAGTGCGACAACAAGAATTAAACATATAACATTATGCATAAAAGTGTGATAGAAGTTGTGTTTGTCTACTGCGCGTACAACCTTGACCGGCAACCTTATGTTGGTTGAGCTATATATATATATATATATATATATATATATATATATATATATATATATATATATATATATATATATATATATATATATATATATATATATATATATATATTATTTAAATATTTAATATATATAGAGCCCCGCAAAAAAAATCCAATCGGGCCCCGCACTTATTAGATCCGGGCCTGCATGTATTAATCTCCTGCAAGGGAACTTTAACGAAAATTAATGAATAATTTCAAGCTATTTCAAGCAAATTTTTTTATTTAGTAATTAATGAAAATTTATGACACAGTACAAATTTGTTTTTATAATTATTAAATTTGAATTTCCTTGTAGTGCTATCATTTTTATGTAACCAGAACCTAACCTCTATACTCACATTCAAGTTAAATTTTAATATATGGGATATACGTGGATTTAATTTTGGTAGAACGAAACCTCCGGGTAAAACAAAGGTCTACGGTGCTAATAATTTGTCTATTATTTATCTAAAAATTTGTATAGTATTTGTAAATTAGAGCGTAATTCCCTTTCATACAATCGTGTAGTAAGATGTTTCAAGATAACATACAGGCAATCCTCGTTTTACAGACCTTTTTAGCTTTTATGGCTTCATAATCATTCATCAACTTGCCTCAAAATAAAAAATACGTACGTATAGAAACTGCCGTTACCATTGAATCGACAATAATTAGGAAACAAGTTGATTTTTTTGAATTCAAGACCAAGCTTAACTATACTATATATATTTCGTTTATGGTTAGTGTTATAAAAGATAAAGAAGTAAACTAATAAAATAAAATTACTTTATTCATAGATGTCGGTATTATAAAACTAAAATTACTAATGAAGTCAATCTACCGAATAATTTTTACTCACTAGAAAATCTACCAAGTAAATTTCATTCAGGAATTAACTTATCAATTTTGTAGATTTTGTACGTATTTTATTTTGTCATGTTCATATTTATACATGTTAAACATGTTCATACACACTGTAATAATCTCAAATAACAGAAATAATAGGTACGAAATATCAAGAATTCCACCATCGATTTTATTAATTACAATTATTTTCAATAAACCTACAATAAACAAACTGGTACTGCCATCTAATGCATAATACCAAACTAACATTTGATCAGTAAATTGATTAACTAATTTACTTTCCAGATACTTTTATAATACCGAATGTTATTTTACGTGAAAAATTAAATTACTAGTCAAATAGTTTATTCGTTTATTTGTCTTTTATAATATTGGACAATACACTTTTTTTACATGTTTATGCATAGAAATGTGAAAAAATTTGTTTCGTCTGACGTCATTTTGTGTAAGAACGAGGACTGTCTGTACAGAAAATCGTACTATTTGCAATTTTTGTGTATATTTTCAAAAAATTTTATTTTGATATTATTTACGCATACGAAATTTTTATTCTCATCACATATCAAGGATATGCTATTTTTAAAAGGTTTGTTTTTCTTGATCATTAAATTTACGCACACTTTCATCCCTATTTTTTAAATAATTTAACTCTTTTAGTGGCTTGCTAAACGAGACGTTACTTGTGGTTTGCATCCATGATGTGAAAGTGGAGCCGTACAATGTAAAATAATTTACATTAAAATAAATTGTGCATTTGCATGTCAGTTTAAAAATTTTAAATTCCTTATTTTAGTATTACTGAAGAATAGTTAATCAACAAAATAATATCCAAAAAATTATAAAAAGGCTAATATCGTACGCATAAGGTAGTTCTATAGTAATGGCGAATTTTCAGTCATTTGAATCATCATTGAAAATTAACGATTTTCAAAATAAAATTTCTTCATAATTACCAAATATTTTTGTGTTTTACTATTAAAATCAAACATATTAAATGTTAACACATGGAATTATTTGATAACTAACACAAATTTCAAACACAGTCAAGTACCTTATTAAATTATACTTCTTAATTATTTGAAAATTTTTTGTACTGGTCTTCGAAAATGACTGCATATATTTTTATATGATAGCAAACGCATTAAAGGCCCACTTCGATTTTCGAAACATGCATGATTTGTGCTTTTAATTCAACAGCGAGGGACTGTACACCTTTTAATAGCAGTGATTTATGTTTAAAATTTTAGTAAAAGATAAAAACAACAATAAAAACGCTTAAATGTTTCATTATTATTATTTTTTTAAATGTACAAAATAAATATAAATGAAAAATCAGCAAAAACAAATCTTAAAAGTTAAATTATTTACAATTGTGATACTTAAATCTAGTAAAATTACTATCATGCTATGTTTATCATAAAATTCTGATTATTCATAATTAAAATATAAGTAGTTGACATTTTTCATAAATATACTTTAAAAGACCACAAATATTTTTATTTCTTTTAAATTTATTCGACAAGTAATATAAAGTCCTATTTAAAATTTTATTTAAACGCGAAAACATCAAACAGGGGTCGAGCTTAGCAATACTATTGTCATCTGCTGTCAAATTGACTTAATACTAACTTATTTTGGATTATACACAATTTAATTCGAATAATCAGGACTTTTTTATGTAAATTTATTTATAGAATGTAAGTAAAAAATTTATTTATAATTTTCTCATGTACATAGATATTATAAAAAATAAAGATCTTCGTTATTTAATATATTTTTGTCATATTTTATTTTTACAGAAACAATTTAACTCATGTGTCCCATAAGAATATGATAGTTTTCCACTTTTACCGCAAGAAAAAAGTTTGGTCAAATTTTTTCAGCAAAAAATGATTGGTCATTTCATTTGTAGATAAACACGATAAAAATTGGCGAACTTAACTAATTTTAAAACTACAATAACAAGATAGGTATAGGTGAAATTATCTAAACTTGGACTGACGTTATTATACATATGCAACAAATTAATCAAAACTTTCTATCCCTTTTCTCCGGGCACAACTTTCAAACATTTTTTCCCAAAAATACAACTAACGAGCAAAAAAAAAAAGCGTCTTCTCCGGGCCCTTAACTGAAGCCGCGGGCCACCTTTTTAGATCCGGGCCATTGCCCCACCTGCCCTACCCTCCCTTCGACCCTGTTTCCTTTTTGTTATTTTATTAGATTAACTATAGTAATATAAATTTTAGTAAATAAATTAAATAATAAACGTCTAATTATGTTTCATTTGTTAATGACGTCAATCCAAGTTTAGATAATTTCACCTATATTAAAAATATGATAATATGAATGGAGTGTTTGGCAGTATCAACGGAAAAAAAATCAAAACATTTTTTAATGAAAATTTATAATAAACAACAATTTATTATGCTAATTCAATTCATCCTAACAATTATTATTTAATTTAAAAAAAAATGTATTTTTTTTTAATCATTAACCACGTGATCGGAAACGGACTGTGACGTCATATTCTCTTATACTTCCACACCACAGAGGACAGAGGTACAATACGTATCTCTCCACTACTGGAATCAGTGTAACCAGTAAGAGATAGAAAATATGTTATATACGTGCACGGTGTTTACTTTGTATTGGCGCGCTAAACTGTGTATGTGTGCGTAATCGAAGATAGAGGTGGCAGTCACGTGACCGTATTTCGCATACATATGTATGACACCACAACGCTCCGTGTGGGGATGTAACAATGCAAACAACAATCTAATCCATTGTACTGCGATTGACCTACACTCATCGACTGCCGATGAGCCTGTAACTATTAAGTGGCCTAACGTACACAGAAGTGCACACTGCAGATTTCATGATAGAGATAGTTGCTGTACCTCTGCTCTGTGTTCAACACTATCACCACTAAGATTGCTACTTGTTGCGCCCTTGGACATAACTATGTAAATTAATCCAAATTAATTCAAAAAAATCAACAATTTATTATTATCTTAGTTATTGGAAGTCGTAAAAATTAGATACGCGAACTAGTGGTCAAAAAAATAACTACTACCAGTAGGCAAGGTTTGTTTAGTAAATTTTGGCAGTTCACAAAATTTATGTTATTTTAGTTTACAAAATACAAATTAGTATATTTTTTTTGAATGTCATTCTAATTTTTTCATAATAATTTACTGTTTTCAAATAAAAACGGACAATTCGAAATTGCTACCATTTGAGTCGTGACATGTGTGCTGAACGCTGATTGGTTCCCGCATTTTCTGTCCACAATTTGCGTAAAATACATTGGAAATAAATTAAATATTAACAAAAATCATTTAGATTAACCTAGAAAGAATAATTAAATTAAAAATTTTTAACTGTTCATTAATTCATAACTTATTAACAATAATTATGTGCTCAAAAACATTTACTCAAAAATATGAAAATTAATTTTGAAGCTTCCCGCTCTGTTTTGGACAGAAAATGGATGACATGTCACGACCATGTCCCTGTCACTCTCCATTTAGTCTATTATAAAAAAATGGACCGTTTTCTGACGTCGCTGTAACTAATATACCAGATGGCGTTGATTTACTAGGGGATAAAATTAGAGTCGAGACATGAGGTTTAATAGTTCGCTATTTTTCATCTAAAATAAATTTGAAATAAATTAAATATTTAAAAAATACTTTAATTCAACCTAGAAAGATTAATTAAATTAAAAAATTTTAATTCTTCGTTAACACATAACTTGGTGACGATATTTTTGTGCTCAATCATATGGTAATTAATTTTGACATCTATTTGATGAAAAATGCTCACATGTCCCAACTCTATTTAGTATACCCCCTATACCATTAGCGCCACGTAGCAAACGTAGCAAACTGTGACATGAAAAGGTCCGTCCTTGAAAACAAGTGGCAGGGACATGGTCACGACTCTTATTTATTATAGGGACTCTATTTTTAATTTTTAAGTGTCAATTTCTGCCATCTGATGATAAATAAAGAAACTACTGCCAATAGGCTAAATATTAAACCCCTAATAGTTTTAAAAGTAATTCAATTTTGGAACCTTTTTGAGGCTCTGATGGATAATTTTGAATTTCGGTTCATTATTTCTATAATTTTTTTTATTATTATTGTTCTTTTCTAATAGTCGGTCCACACTATACAAAACTTTTGTTTGCGCAAACAGCACGTCCATGGAGGGTAGATATCAGGAGGACTATCTTGGCCGGAAAACAATAGAAAAATAGTTCAAAAAGTGTCCCGTTTTAAGTACTAAGTAACAGTTCAAAAACTCGCCAGAATAGCGCTAAAGTAGCAATAGAGTATGAAATGAACTTTGTAGTTGTCGACGGAGTGAAGTGTGTTGTTTAATAACCTACAAAAAACTCGCTGTGAAACACGTTGAAAGTGATTCATAATTACGTGAACTTTTAATGTCTGTTAATGATTTTTTTGTGTTGAGTTTTATTAAAATTTTTAAAAGAATAAAACAATTATATGTAACAATTATAATAATATAATAAAAAACAATAATTACATAACAACGCGGATGTTTTTCTTTCCTTATTTACTTCTCTAAATTTACCCTTTTGCTACAGTAGCGCCGCCACTATTTACGCCTTTCTATGGATACTTTTTGATACAGAGATGGTGCTCCTGATATCTACCCTCCATAAGCACGTCCACACATCCTGTTTGCACCAATTTATGTTTGTGCAAATAAAAGTTTGCGTAGTGTGGACCGGCTATAAGGTGAAAATCACGTAAAAAACTCAAGTATGCTTAAGATTTGTGTCATCTACATATTACGACACATGCATGTTTTTTATTTGAAAAATATAAGAAACAAAAAAATGTAACCTTATATGTAGGTACCATTTTAAAAAACTTTTTCCTTATGATTCTTCAACCGACACGACTGACACCATTGAATATTCAATTATATTTAAAATGTTTTTATGTACGTGCTGGTCCAGGCGTTTTTCTGTACTGTGTAAAATGATCCAAATACTGATGTATCGTATCAATTGGCTGATAAATTTCATTTATTCGAGACTGCAAATAAGGTGACGGTGCTGTGGGCACTGATGAACCAAGGAATCCTTGTAAAAATTCTCGCATCAATTCCCAACAATTGGCCGGTACCACACAAGGTCTATATTCCACTTCAATCAGAACACCTTTATAATTCTGACTCACATTCACAGTTCCCAGTTTCACACAGAAATCGCCAATTTCGAAACGAGGACCTTTCGCTTCAATTTTTATTAGTTTTTTTGGCGTGTACATTCCAGTCATTTTCATCATAATTAAATCGAATAAACCATCTGCAACTAGTGGTATTGTTTTCGTACCGGTTTCTAAAATACTAAACACTGAAGCCGGTTGTTCGGAATTGTGTAACACGTGAACTGTCCTTTGGGCACCTAATTGCGGAACGGATGTGTACGTTTCACAGTCAACTAAAAATTGTCCAGCTTGTACGGCTCCCAGTGCAACAATTCGTTTTGTTAAAAATTCGATTATTTGTGGTCCCGTGCGATTTTCCCCGGTGGGGTATTGTTGTAAAATAGTAACACCCATTCTTTCTGCAGTTTAATTTAAACATAAATATTTTAAAATTAAATAATTTATTTCACTTTAATTTTGCATATTTGCTACAAAGTATTTATATTAATTAATCAAGACTTTATAATCAAAATATAACCTTTATAAACAACTTGATAATCGCAAACGTCGCAAACTCCCAAATTGTCATTTCTGTTTTATGATTAGCGTAAACGAGGGCGCTAAAATACCATACGCGCGAAAGTATAGTCTTTTTGATTAGATTTTTGATCATATTTTTGAAATTA
The DNA here is from genome assembly GCA_035578155.1 of Brachynemurus nebulosus. Lineage (NCBI taxonomy): Eukaryota > Metazoa > Arthropoda > Insecta > Neuroptera > Myrmeleontidae > Brachynemurus > Brachynemurus nebulosus. The sequence goes on along the minus strand of JAPWDM010000008.1, from coordinate 37,931,361 downwards.
ATGACCGTACACAATGCAATTTAATGAATTTTAGATTGTTCAATACAAAATATAAAATTAAGCAATTTAATAATTAACCATGTTGAATAATCCATTTTAAATGCAGTTATTTCTGTAATGAATATTCGATTGTAAATTATTAACTTGTTTTCGCCAGAAAATTTTGTTGCATAACGTTACGTATGTAATAGAGCTTGCACCGTTACAAACCAGAGGGCTCTGATTTAAAAAAAAATTAACACGATGACGGCCATGAAGATTATGATATGACGAAATAGTTAATTCCTACAACTGGTACGCTATTTTGACAGCTAATACGGCTAATATACATAATTTAGGCTGGTCGTCCATTGGTTGCGGACAACTGCGAAATTCGATTCAGACGATTACATACGTTTGTCGTTCGTCCGACATGATATGTCTGCTGTCCGTCCACTAGCCCAATATTCGTCAGTATTTTTCTTTTTAATTTTTTTTTCTCGAGCTATAGGTCCTATAAAAATACGTAAAAAACAATTTATGGCACGTAATATGTAAAGGTACACAGTTATAATTGTTATTATAAAAGTTTGTTCAGTTTCATCTCAATAAAAATAATAATCTCATGAAACGGACTTCTTCGCGCGAAAAATCCAAACAAAATTGGATTTGTTCGCACGTTGCAATTGTACGCACGAAAACGGACGAACAAGACGCTTTCAATGGACGAGGATGTATAGCTTCACAGCTCTTTGGATCGTTCGTCCGTTTTCATGCGTATTCGTCCGAATTAAATTTCGCACGTTTCCGCATCTAGTGAACGATCAGCCTTATCTAAAGGTTAACGTCGTATGAGGTGCAGTGTGAGTTAATAAGATTTCACTTGACGTCTTATGACTGTCAAGCTGTTAAAAATTAAACGTTTTGCAAGTTTTGCAACAGCACGCAGCAAGTTTTGTAAAGTTGCTTCCCCGTTTGAAAGTACCCATCAATTGACATTTGTAATATTTATGACTGTGTACCGAATGTGTAAATCTCCCTAGTGTAAATAATAATATTTTAAAATTATTTATTTTCACAAATATTTAAAATATAAATATTATATAAAATATAATGGATGAATACGATGATCGTGGATGGCCGGGAGGTACAAATGATACGGTTGATGAAGAGGTACATATAGGTATAAATTTGTTTAAAAATACAGAAATTTTTCAAAATCTTTTTTTTTATAGTACGATGGGCAAGATGAAACAATGGAAAATCCGGCTGAAGTTCTTGAAGAATGTATGAAAAAATTTACGACTCCCGATTATATTATGGAACCGGGAATTTTCACACAGTTAAAACGATTTTTTCAAGCTGGTGGAAATCCTGTTCAAGTAATTGATCAACTTTCTCAGAATTACAGTGCAGTCGCTCAACTAACTAATATGCTAGCTGAATGGCTCATTTGTGGAGGTATGCAAGTGCAAATTTCATGTTCCAATAATATTGTCTATTGACCATTTATAAAATTTCTTTGTAAAATAGGGATCAAAGTTACCGAAGTTCAGGCAATGGTTGAAAATCATTTGAAAGATATGATTTTAAAAACTTTCGATCCAAAAAAAGCTGACACAATTTTCACCGAGGAGGGAGAAACGCCAGCCTGGTTAACAGAAATGATTGAACATCCTACATGGCGATCACTTATTTATAGGCTTGCCGAAGAATATCCCGATTGTTTAATGTTAAATTTTACTATTAAGGTGATTATGTTACATTTTCTGGTTTAACCCATTAAAGCTCGCCGATATATTTGTAAAATTTTGATACATTCTTAGGGAATCAAGAATGCGATTAATAAGTAAATAAAAAAAATTCTTCGAGAATAAGAGAAAAACCGAGGATAAGATTTTCCGACCATCTGGTTCCTCATGTAATTAAAAAAAAAAAAAAAAAATGTGTCTTAAGCATTCTAGAAACGTTTAAAAGCAATTCTTTAATTTTAAATATACTTCTTGTATTCTAGAATTATTTCCGCCATTAATTGGAATAACATTAGCTCGTGTAATATGAAATGTCGTTTTCCGACCACTTGGTCTACCGAGAAATTCAGAAAAATGTTAACACTTTTTGAAGCATTAAAAAAATGTCAGAAAGCAATTCTTTAATTTTAAATAGAATTTTTGCAACCTGGAATCATTTCCATCATTAATGCGAATAACATTCAGTTGTGTAATATGAAATGTCGTTTCCTGACCACTTAGTGTACCATGTAATTCAGAAAAATATCAACACTTTTTTAAGCACTAGCGTAATGTTTAAAAGCAATTCTTTAATTTTAAATATAATTCTTGTAGTCTAGAATGATTTCCGCCATTACTTGGAATAACATTAGGTCATGTAATATTAAATGTCGTTTTCCGACCACTTGGTCTACCAAGAAATTCAGAAAGTTGTTAACACTTTTTGAAGTATTAGAGAAATGTCTAAAAGCAATTCTTTAATTTTAACTATAATTCTTGTAGTCTAGAATCATTACCGCCATTACTTGGAATAACATTAGGTCATGTAATATGAAATGTCGTTTTCCGACCACTTGGTCTATCGAGAAATTCAGAAAAATGTTAACACTTTTTTAAGCACTAGAGTAATGTTTAAAAGCAATTCTTTAATTTTAAATATAATTCCTGCAGTCTAGAATGATTTCCGCTATTACTTGGAATGACATTAGGTTATGTAATATGAAATGTCGTTTTCCGACCACTTGGTCTACCATGAAATTCAGAAATTTGTTAACGCTTTTTGAAGCATTAGAGAAATGTCTAAAAGCAATTCTTTAATTTTAACTATAATTCTTATAGTCTAGAATTATTTCCGCCATTATTTGGAATAACATTAGTTTATGTAATATGAAATGTCGTTTTCCGACCATTTGGTCAACCAAGAAATTCAGAAAAATGTTAACACTTTTTAAAGCATTAGAGAAATTTTTAAAAACAATTCTTTAATTTTTAAGTAGAATTCTTAGAAAATCAGAAAATTAATTAAGATTAATTTTCGCAATTTTTACAAAATTATAAAAATTAGGAAAAAAATTATTTAAATGTCATTTGTCTTTATCTACAAATTTGAATTTGTTTATTATTTTAAGTAAGTAATTCATCACCTAGCAATCAATGCTATTTAATTTAAATTTAATTTCGCTTGCTGATTGGTGACGTTCTATAAATTCTGCTTGCTGATTGGCTTAAAAGCGGGAGAAAAAATATTTTTAGTCCCTTGGGACTAAAATGATACTTTATTACGTATTATGAGGGCTAAAGTATATATTTTAGTCCTTTAAGTACCTATTAAAATTCAAGCTAAAATGTTTTAATGGTAAATTTTATATAGGGGCCCAGAGAAGCGTTCAAAGAAAAGTATTCCATTGTTATAAATATTTTTAAATGACTTTAATAAAGATAATTGCGATTAACACTTTCAGTCCCATGGCTTCGGCATCCGAAACCAAACAAAACATCCCCAGAGGCCGACCGCGATCAATGATTAATTGATTAGTAAGTTGGTTACGTATTAAGGTCCATTCATATCTACAGACACTAAACGTAACAGACACGTATCGTGCCAGACACGACAAATATTGTTTAATGCTTTTCTTATGGGTGTGTTCATATTATAGCGTAACGTAAGCGCACAGACACGTATAGTGACAGACAGTGTCCGCACAGTATTCTCGAGGAGAATATTTTGTCTGTGCTGGAACGTGTCTGTTGACTTTGCGCGGCTAATATGAATGCATGTTTCGAAACGTACAAACAAAATTCCTAGAATTTACTTATAAACTTTCATTTCATTCGTTTTATGAAGTATAAATAACGAAAAATTAATCGAATTTGTTAGAAAATAAACATTTTCTGTTGATTATATAGGATCTGAATAACAAAGATTTAATCGAATTTATTAGGTTATGTACATTTCTCCACAATCACACTGATAAGAAATTTGGCGATAATCAAAAGTAACGCAATTTCGAAAATAATAACGGAATTTCGGAAAAATCTTCAATATAAAAGTCACATAACGTTGTCAGATTTGCTATAATTTAATTTTTGTAATTCACTGATACATACTATATGTGCTATACGTATAGTATCTACCGTATTTACCGTATCTACTGTCTGTGTCTGTCTGCTCATTGTCTGTGTAATATGAATACTTTTGAAAATGTCGTGTCTGCCACGATACGTGTCTGTGACGTTCAGTGTCTGTAGATATGAATGAACCTTTATGTGTGCGATACATACATACCAACACATACACACACAAATACATACCAACACACACTACTCTTTTGCTTTCTAGGTACGTATAAAATATAAAACATTTTAAGATAAACAAAAAATGCATAAAAAATATAATTTATGTTTTTAAATAAAATTGATTTGAATGTAGTCATTGTATAATTATGTAGTATGTACATATCACCTTTATGTGTGCGTTTATGACTGTATGTTTACAGTTTTACACATATGTAAATGTTGAACGGTATTGAATTTATTCAGTGTTTGAATCATTTTATTTTATGTATTTGTTTATATAAATTTTTTTTTCAAATATTGCCGGCTTCCGGGGAAGTTTGCTGTGAAAGTGCTCGGGCCTCATAGTATTAAAGATGATTTTACAACTATATTAAGTGCAGTTTGTTGATTTTTATTTAATTTTTTTTTAATAGTTGATATCTGATGCTGGATTTCAAGGCGAAATAACCAGTATATCAACAGCCGCACAGCAAATCGAAGTATTTTCGCGTGTTTTAAAAACGGCAATCACTGGTTTTCTAGAAAATAAAGAAGACTGGCAAAACAGTATTCAGGAGTGTGCTGTACGTATCACAATTGAGAATAAAATATCTAATGATCACTTATCTTGAGTGTTTTGAGTTTCATTGTACCTTTCTTTTTAGAAAATGGTTTGTCATGGACAACACACGTACGTGTACAGCCAAGTACTGATCCAAGTATTAGCTCGAGAACCGAAGGGAGGCTGTAGTATGAAACGGTTGTCGCAAGAAATTACAAAGTGTGCTCAACAGAAGTAGGTTCAATGTTATAATTAATTTAGGTGTAAAAAAAGCTAAAATCTTTGACAAACAACATGTCAAAAGTGTATTCCAAAATGGTGTCCGCTAAGCGAATTATTTGGGGTCAAAGGTCATAAAAATTAATTTTTCGTGAATATCTCCTTTTCTATTGCTTATATGACAATTTTAGGTATTATAATTAGTGACCGACCGAACCTTCGGTTTCGGCCAAAAAATCTAGTTTCAGTTATAGTTTCGGTTTCGGCCAGAAATCAGCGGAAACTTCAGCCGCACTGAAACTCAGTGTTCGTGGTTGTCACGCTTCGTTCGGGCGAGTTCGTGTCTCATACAGACACTAGATTTCAGCATACAATTGAAATTTTAATATGTCTAAATAAGTTTCGGTTTCGGTCGAAACTGAGACCGAAACCAAAGTTTCGGTTTCGGTTGCAAATCTTGTTTCGGTCGGAAACTAATTATAATAATTATTCATTAGAAAATTCCCTATAAAAAAGGTAAACTATTTAAAACTATTTTCGACATCTGAGATCAAACAGGGCCACTTCCTGGAAAACCAGGAAAACTCAGGGAAATGTCAAGGAATTTTCATTGAAATCAGCGAATTATTTAATCTGTAATATTTAAATAATTTTCTGATGAAATTCTAAGCACAATGAAATTTCCATTATAATCCCTGTAAAAACGTAGTACCATGAAAAAAAAAGATTCTAAAAATTTAGGCCTATCTAGGGTGCTATTGACAGACTTGGTACTATAACGATTTCATTGAACCGGAAATGAAAAAAGAATATTTTATCGAAAAAATTTCTTGTATTCACGTCTTTAAAGTTGATGTTAAAAGAAATTAAAAACACCTCTAATTTTTATTTTTCTTAATTTTATTATTTTAAAAAATTATTGGTAATTGAAAAAAAATTCTATTTACGTATGCCCTGGTAAATAGACTGAATAAAAAAATTTAAAAATTTATGTTGCCTTAGAATTTTGAATGCCATTGATAGCCCGCTTTTGGTAATTCGGTGGCACTTCCAGTTTTGTCGAGAATAAAACAAAAAAAATTGAATTTTGATGTATTTTTTATTATATTTGGATGACAACTTTAAAGTTATTTAAGCTAGCACAGTTTGCTTTTCCTTTACGGAAGGAGAACGTAGTCTCCTGAATAAAAAATTTAAAAATTTTGACCTTTTGGGGGTTTCGGGTACCATTTCTAGCTTCGGTATTAACACTTTGATTTTACTTTCCGTTGTACCGAAAATGGGAAAAAAATTGAATTCCTTTACAAAAAACTGATTTTTATGACCTATTACGCTGAATAACTCGCTTAGCGGACGCCATTTTGTAATGGCTTTTTGATCAGGCTTACCAGGCTTTATTTAGAGGTTTAAATCCTTCAATAACTGGATTATAAACATCAAAAAATAAAAGTATCTCTATCTAAATAACTAATCTAAATATTTGATATTTTATTTTTAGTCATCACGATGTTACACCAATCACAATGGCATTAAATGGAGCTGCTGCATTTCCACAAGCATGTCAAGCACTCACGTCAATGTTGTCGAGGAATACGTTGAATCCAGCTGATATATCAGTATTATTTCGAAATTACTCATCTCAAGATCCACCACCTATTGATTTAATTCGTACACCACAATTTTTAGGTATGCATAGATAACTGGTGAGTAATAACGTCCACTTAACTTTATAGATATCTACGATTAGGAAGATCCGGCGAGTAATATGACCCAGAAAACAGAAAGTATACTATAAAAATAGTTTTAAATGGGCGTTGTTACCCGCAAATATTCTATAGTTTTTCGAGTATTCCTGTATTCGTCAGTGTTGGGTAAAATATAATTTGTATTTATTTCTGTATTACAAATACGGTACTTGACTGTATTCAAAATTTGTTTTAAATGTTGAATAATTTTATGTATTGTCCTTAAATATATTCAATTTTAGTAGTGACAAATACAAATATTCTTTAGTTACTTAAAAATTCGATTTCGAAAATTATAAATTTTTAGCCTTCATTTAAATGGTTAAAAACGCAGTGATATTTGAAAATGACGTCATGTTTTAATAGCAGATCTTATTACTCTAGTTACGGTTTGTCTATGACAAATTGCATTTTCATTGTGACATTTTTACAATTCTAATTGACCAAGAGAAGTTGTTTTTCTTTGTAATTTATGTTGAACTTTTTGGTTTGCAATTAATTTTGCACTCAAAAAAGATTGATGGAAGGAATACATCGTCACTTAATACGTAAAATATCCTTATCAACTTGTTTTAAATATGTTAAAAATGCTTTTATTTTTTGCTACAATTTTAAAGTTACGTTTTCTTAAAGTGCATTTAATACTTGTAGGGCTTCATGAAAATCTTACGATGATGATAAATGAAGAAGATAACAAAGTAGAAAGTTGTAAATACCACTAAAACTGAGCATGATGACTGCTGAATATTGTGTACAAATTTGAAACCGTGTCGACAAGTGTTGATATGAATGAAAGCGACATCTGTTTCAGTTAAATCGTGACGTCATTGTATACGTCACTACGCCAAATCGTTTTTCCCGCCAATTTGTTCATTTAAAATTGAACAATGGTTTTTTTGAAGATTTTTAAAAATTTAACAAAAATTAACTAATTTGTACATAAGAACAAAGCATTTAGAATCATTTCTCAATTGCAGTCAAGTACCCTATTACGCAATTGTTTCAGTAATTTAATTACATAATTACAATTACTTTTTAAGACACATAAAATTTAAAACTATTAAACGAATCTCGAAAATTTTTGGTAGTGAAAAAATTTTGTAAAAGAAGAAAATCAAGGAAAAATTACAGATCATAATACAGTAGAACCTCTGGTTACGGACACCTTTCTTAACCAAACTCCTCCTATAGCCGGATAAATTGTTTATAACGGTGGCATGCTATACTAAAACCAGTGCATTCAGCACTCTTTTAAGCAGACCCTCTGTTAATTGGACGCAGACACAATATTTTTTGATGAAGACATATTATTTAGTACACTATTACCTCTATTAACAGGACGCGAGTACGTCTAGTGCGTATGTATACCTATGTAGGCTAGGTATAATTGTTCATGTTTTAACTTGTTAATAATGATTTTAATGAGACGATGCATTTGTAAACGTTATATTTTTGTATAAGTACCTAAATTCGTTCATGAAATTGATTTGAATTAAAATATTAATTAGTTGTGAATATTACATTATTTAAAGCAATTATTTACTCTGCCCCTGTTAAGCGGACACTTCTGTTAGCTGGACAAATTTTTGCGTAACACTTGTGTCCGGTTAACAGAAGTTCTACTATATACATATTGCAGATGATACTAGCACTACCAAATCAATCCATTATCATTATCGAAGATTTTCGATAGTGAATAATATGACGTGTGACAGTTGGTGAGTAGTAGGTACTAAATCGTCTTTTTTAGCAATAAAATAGAAAAATTTCTGAAAAATAATTGGAAAACCAGTAATTGGAAAGACAAACACATCGTAAAACTGTTAAAATACTATCATATACATATTCGCACGTCGCAATTATACGCACGGAAACAAACGAACAAGGCGCTTTCAATGTGCGATGATGTACTTCTTCATAGCTGTTTGGATCGTTCGTCCGTTTTCGTGCATATTCGACTGAATTAAATTTCGTAGTTTTCTGCACTCAGTGGACGTCAACCTTAAAAATGATTATGTAATTTAAATTCAATGCACTTGTAATTACATACATATAATTTAGCTATTAATTAAATTACAAAAATAATTAATTACGCCCAACGCTGGTATTCGTTCGAGTCTAATTATATTTTTGTTGTACTAATTGTTCAAATTAATTTGTATTTTAGAATTATTAGTCGATGCATTATTTAAACCTGGCATTAAACTGAATCCGGAACATAAACCAAAATATATTTACTTACTTGCATACGCTGCAAGTGTTTGTGAAACGCCACCCAAGAAAAATCAAAAGAAAATTATCAATAAAGACGAACTAAAACCAACAATTCAAGCAATTGAAATTGTACATACATTATGTAACGTGAACAAAGGCTCGTCGGAAATTATGGCAGATTTAGGAAAAATTTATCAGTGTATCAGGTAGTATTGAAATATGTAGATAACGGTATTAGTTTCAGAGGCGGAGTAGGTGAAGTAATCGCTCCAGGACGCATTACAAAAAAGGGCACAAGAAAATCCGAAAGCCATTGTACATATATTAGCAAAAAATAAATAGGCCCTAGTGTACTATGACAACTGCAATCATATGTAAAGTAACGATAGTACCTATAATCCAGTTGACTTTGTTTTCTTAATTTTAATAAATGATAACGTAATAAAATTGATTAATAATAGTATTTTTGTATAAAAATTTAAATAAAAATGTGATGTATTTTTTGAAAATTTATATTTTAATATAGATTTCCTCTCAGTAAATCTACAAATTGAGCTTCTTCTTTTTTTTCAAGTGTTAAGCCTACCCAGACAAGATCTATACCGTGATCTACATAAATTAATCCATGTTGAAAATTTTTATAATAATCTACTTTCAAATTTTAGATTTCCAGTCGTTTCAGTGGGAATTGTTCGTTGGGTCGAATGTACCGTAACAGAACCTAGTTACTTCAAATTACAAACCGAACATTGTCCAATTCATTTAGCACTTCTTGACGAAGTTGTTACTTGTCATCCATTGTTACATAATAAAGTTTTAGAACTGCTGGTGCGTTTGTTTGAATCAAAACAAGATGAATTAGAAATATTAGTTCAGGTAAAATTAATAATAAATAAAACATTTTACATACCTTGCAAAAATATCATTTCAATTTTTGTGACATGTTTCGATTAGTATACTCATTATCAAACAAGTCAAGTTACTTATGTATGTTTTAGTTGGAAATGCGAAAAATGGTACTAGATCGTATGGTAAATTTACTGTGTTCGGGATGTGTGGTACCTGTCGTGAAATACATAAAACAGTGTTGGCAAAAAGGTGACACAGATATATCATTGATTCGTTATTTTGTAACGGAAGTATTAGAAGCTATAGCGCCCCCGTACAGTTCAGAATTTGTTAATTTATTTATGCCTCTAGTGGAGAATGAGGAAATTACTGGAACTATGCGTGGAGATGGAGAAAATGATCCAGTTTCTGAATTTATTGGTAAGTATTGGGATCATACAGTGACATTTGTGTCCAAAAATTATCAAATTTGATTTTCTGCTCATAGCTATAGTTCTTACAAAAGTATTATACAAAATTTTGTTAATGTAACTTCCTTGTGTCTCTGGTAGCAAAATTAGAAGCTGTACCAAATAAAACTATACGTATATGTTTAATTGGCGAGATAAAATCTGGTAACACGTACATAATTTGTATATTTCTATGCCAATTAAATGTATAGGTACCTATTTTATTTTGTACAGCTTCTAATTTTACCACTAGAGACGCACATGTTACTTTTTTGCGTTGTCAATTGCTACCATGCTTCAGCTAACTTATTTGCAATAAAATGGCTAATCATTAAGCCACAGGTTCATTTAATTAACTTACTCTGATCACTACAAGTTGGTGCAAAAGACAACTTGTATGTAGTATTCAGAATTTTTGCTTGTATGGTCTCTAAATTTCGAAAATATAAATGACTGTAAGATTTCAAGGAATCGGAAGATTGATTTTTATTATTATTTCAGTGTACTGCAAAGGAAACTATATGACGGTATAGTACGAATAGAAGCAGATTTACTTTCAAATGATTTTTACAAAAAAGAACAAATTCATTTATATTTTTAGATGAGTAATAATTTTTATTATTAATTAAAAAATGTATATACAGATTGCAAAGTTAGAATTGTAACAAATTTTTCATAATATTATCCTAAAATATATAATGTGTACATAATTTTTTATTATTTGTATGTAATATATGAAGTAATAAAGGAAATAAATAAATAAAACTACAATTTATTTAAATCCTTAGTTATCTGTTATTTTTTTAGTACAGAGTCCCCTGCAGCTGATATATTGATAGGTATTCACTTGATATCGTCGATATCGATGCGTCAGTAATTGCGGCAAATTATTTAAACCCATTAAATCTTTCATAATATTTTTTAGATTAACTATTGCCTAATATTAATTTTTCAATATGACTTTTAAATGTTAGTTTTGAGATAACTGCATTTTAAATCTTAATAATACATTAATTTCAATGGTGACCTTGAGATTTAAAGGAATGCCGCCAATGCCCTTCAAAAATTATATATCCTACGAACTTGTGAAATATGTTATTCGTTAACTAATTGACTTATCTATTACGTGGTACTAAAAATGAAAATGGGAAAATTCCCAGATATCCCACTTTCATTTTAGGAAGGCGATATGTTTATTATTTCAAAAAAATTATAAGTAAAACGAGTAAAACTATACTTAGGCTAGTCGTCCATTGGTTGCGGACAACTGCGAAATTCGATTCAGACGATTACGCACGTTTGTCGTTCGTCCGAAATGATATGCTTGCTGTCCGTCCACTAGCCCAATATTCGTCAGTATTTTTCTTTTTAATTTTTTTTTCTCAAGCTAGAGATGCTATAAAAATACGTAAAAAACAATTTATGGCACGTAATTTGTAAAGGTACACAGTTATAATTGTAATTTATCTTCAGTTTCATCTCAATAAAAATAAAAATCTCATGAAACGGACTTCTTCGCGCGAAAGAATCCAAACAAAATTGGATTTGTTCGCACGTTGCAATTATACGCACGGAAACGGACGAACGAGACGCTTTCAATAGACGAGAATGTGTAGCTTCACAGCTGTTTGGATCGTTCGTCCGAATTACGTCTCCGCATCCAATGGACGACCAGCCTTATCTGTTAACGAATTTTCGAATCGAAAATTCAGCTATTACAGCCACTGTCCTGATGCGACTTGAACTTGGGACTATGATAGAAAGATGTTTTATGGTTCCTAGAAGTTGAAAATGACATTCACTAAAATTTATTTATGTATGTATATGTGTCTGCATAATAACTCTCGAACGAAACATCTCATTTTTACGAAATTTGGTGAAAACGTTGAAAGTCCAAAAATCTTATTATTAGATGAGTTCGTCAGCCATTTTTTTGCAAAAATTTACCAAAATTCAAAAGTTCTTGGAATTTTTTTTACAACATGGCAAAGAGGGGAAAAAATCACATAAGATACGTTTTTGAACTATTATCCTAGGCAAGCAGATTTTTGAGAAAATGTTATTTTTGAGATCGCAAATTCGCTGTTATGTATGATGTTGCAACAGGAATGTTTTTAAATTAAGTAGATCATTTAAAATAAAACGAAATGTCTAATAAAAAAAATCTTTATTTCTAGAACATAATTATTTTACACATAAAAGTCAATGTAATAACCAAAATAAAAATTTTAACGATTATTTAAAAAAAAAAATACATATTAATCTATGTATAATACAATTAATTCTTACTGTTAAATAATTATTAAGCACTGTTTCGACATTTACGAGTGTTCAGAAAAGTCCTAAATTAATAAATAAAACTGCTGTACCTGACCTAATATGAAAAGGGAATAAATTAACCAAAACAGGTATTATATTTTTTGTTCAAGACCAATTATACGACTTATTTTTGTTGTATACGTATAATGACCTACTTGAATTTCAGTACGGATCAGATATTATTAATTTATTAATTTATGACGTATCCGAGTACCCTGGTAGGTTGGAACAATGCTTTAAGAAGTAAGAAGACAAAACATTAAAATATTTTAATCATCTTCTTTTGATTTCTTTTTCTTTTTCTTCTTTTCACTGGAAACTTGTTCTGTTTGTTCTTCAGCTTGGGTTTCGCTTTCTGTTCTCTGTTTCTTTTTCTTTTTCTCACTCTTAACTTCTACTTCGGCTTCGGTCTTAACTTCTACTTCTGTTTTTACTTCCGGGACTGGTTCCTCTTCAGTTTCTTTGGATTTCTTCTTCTTTTTCTTTTTCTTAGATCCTTCCTCTGAAGGCCCAGCTACTTCTTGACCCTCGGTTGGTTCTATTTTAATTTTTTCAAATTGTTCTTCAATTTCTTCTTTCTCTTGTTTAACTTTTTTCTTCTTTTTCTTAGGAACTTCAACTGAAGTTTCTTCACTCACTTCCGGTTTTTCTTCTTTTAATCCGGATTCTGAAAGTGTTCTCTTTGATCCAGATGGTAGTGTAGAGTCAGCTGCAGTTGGATATTGTAGAATTTCACTAGAATAAAAAGGTTTAAATGTTATTGTTTTTAAAATAGCTAAAAGTGTGTTCAAAGTAAAATAAAAAAAAAAAAATGTTAGACATAGCAAAATCTATCTAACTTTACTTCAAAGTTCAATAGAGTGAAAATGTCTTTTGCTCTTTGACAGAATAAAATCGAAAATGCGAATTTTTGCAATCTCGAGGAACATCTGTCAATAACACGTAATACGAATAACACAAAATGAATAATTTGAGAGTTTTTATTAGTACCAATAAAAATTATTCAGATAAGAGTTGTAGTAACCGCTGCGGGCAAGCGATTCCTATAGGCAAGAGCTTTGTAGCTTTTGTGGTTTTCGAGCTACAAATTTTTTTTACAACTTTTTAAAGCTATACGAGATAAAACATGTACGCATACGTTTAACTAAGAACAGAAATATCTATTAGACAAATTATATGGGAGTAACTAGATTGTTATCCTCAATTAGACGTATGTATACATACATATTTTATTTGACACAGCTTCTAACTTCACCACTAGAAGCGTGAGTGAAAATTTTTGCGTCATAAATATTTTCCCGAAGATTTTTCACGTACTGAATCTGAATCCAAGTTTAGAATTACTCTAGCACGTAAGATTTTCGAAGGATTATCTTAAAAGTGAAAAAAATCCGATTTTTGCTGTATCTGCTTGAGATTTCCTTTTAGATGGGAAATAAATATTAAAAAACTTCAAAGTGGATTTTAAAACGGGTAGTAATAATTTTCTGAGAGCAGTACTTCCAAAAATTGTAATAAGTTTTGTGGAAAATAATCCCCTTTGATGTAACATAACCTCAAATACAGTAGAAAAGCGGATTTTCTTATACTTTTAGGTTAGAATTTTCTGAAAACCTTACGTGACTGGATAATTCTGCAGTCGGACTCGGATTCGACGCATCAAAAACCTTTAGAATTAAATAGTCTGGCTTTTTTAAAATAAAATTACTCAAAAGATTAAATAAAATAATGGAAATTTGAGTATAACTGGTAATTTTAAATCACAAATTAGTTTACAAAAAAATTAAAAAATAGGTTTCTGTCAAAAAAAAAAAAAAAAAAAAAAATAGTTTCCATTCCAATAAAACCGTACGCCGTAGAAATTTGGTACCTACCCATTTTTTAAAAAAAAAAAAACTATTTTCGATCAAATGTATATTTTAGGAATAAAACAAATATCAATTCTTAGATTATTCATTCTGTATATATTTAAAAATAATAATAATAATAATAATAATATACCTTTTCCCATGATATTTTTCGAATTTCGCCTTTGCCTTTCCAGTTCCACTAAGTCGTTTGAAGTTCCCCTCTTCTAAAACTCTCAATCGTGCCTCCAATTTAGCTTTATGTTCGGCTCCTAAATCAAATGATACCGTTTCACCTAATGCGTCCACTCGAGTAGCTAGAGCCGCTTTAGCAGCCAACATTCGAGACATTTTGCCTTTATTTTTTGTACTGGCCTGACCCACTAATGTCGAATGATATATTAAACCGTATTTAGGCGTGTCCTTTTTAGTTTTTAGGGCCCTAAATAATGCTTTCTCAGCACCAAGAATCTGTATTGTCGATGCAGGGTGTTTTGCTAAATTGATCAATGAGCCCGCTTGGGAAATAAGTCGTGCTCCAACCAAATCCCCAACCAGAACAGTTAAATTTGGAGCCATCGCCATCATTCTCGATCTTAAATAATCATAGAGTTGGGCGCGATATGTGGAAATTTCTATGACTTGATCGCATAAATGTTGAATATTTAAAATATCATCTTCCGAAATTTCGGTTCCCATCGAAATTTCCGCAGCCTCTTTAACTTTTTGTTCAATTTCTTCCGGTAAAATGTCGGATAAGTCGGCGTTCGCTGTATTTTCACGAGTACCAATTACTTTTACAGTTTTTACAAACGCTAAATTATCCGTTACAATTTTTCCAAGTTCGGGAAAATGCCATCCGTACCATTCTCGACAACGCATTATATAATTGTTTAATTCTTTATCCAAATCGTCCAGTAAGCATACCGCTTGAACAATCATTGTATCGATTTTATCGGGCGAAAATTTCAGTTTATATCTTGAGAGTGAATGTGCCAGGCCTAAAGCCATTGCTGTCATTTCTTTCTTGGGTAATCCAGCCAAAAGATTGTCTAACTGGGTTCGAATGCATCGCATAAGTTCCTGAACAGATGTGTTCGATATGCATTGAAGACTAAACTTTTCCTTAATTGCCGATCCCAGTTTAGCGTCTGCAACCAGCAATTGTTCTTGTAAATCAGTGCAAACATGTTTTTTTAAGACTTTTTTTAATGGTTTCGATATTTTTCCCTCTACTGCTGCTGTTGTAGCCGCTAATGCTTCGGTTGTGTCAGCAAATTTTTCGAAATGCTTTAATTTTATGCTACACAAAAACAAAATATAAAGGACTGATTCAAGAAAAAAAGAAACGATAAAAATATAGAAAGTACATACAGTTTACTAGCGGTTTCTGGATTTTCAAAATCTAAATACAAATTATCTGCTTGTGATAGTTTTTTCTCATCCAAGAGCTAATAAAAATAAAATTATTAATAAATCTACCATTGCAAACACGTGCTTATAAACATTGGTTAAGTATAAACTTACTTTAAAAATGGCAAAACCTGCCGGAGTTTCAAAAAGAACTAGCATTTTAAATTAATTGTCTTTTTAAAAAGAAAATTAAAACAAATAATCAACTTTCATTTACTCATACCCTATTTTACAAATTATAAAATCTTTTAATATTCCTGCATTTTTCAAAACTGTAAAGGCAGTATGAAGGGTAGATATCAGGAGCACCATCTCTGTATCAAAAAGTGTTCATAGAAAGGCGTAAATAGTGGCGGCGCCACTGTAGCAAAAGGGTAAATTTAAAGAAGTAAACAAGGAAAGCAAAACATCCGCGTTGTTATGTATTATTGTTTTTTTTTATTATAATTGTTACATATAATAGTTTTATTATTTTAAAATTTTTATAAAACTCAACACAAAAAAATCACTATACTCTTTTGCTACTCTATTCTGGCGAGTTTTTGAATTGTTACTTAGTACTTAAAACGAGACACTTTTTGAACTATTTTTCTATTGTTTTCCGGCCAAGATAGTCCTCGTAATATCTACCCTCCATAAAAGGCAGTTTACTGAACAATGCGGTGGTGGCGTGACGGACATTAGAGCGCTAAATTTAATTTTTAGATAAGACTAGATAAGACGTAGAATAGCTTATAGAAAATGAACGTACTCATTTCTCAACTCAATAATTCATAGAACTGAAATTGCGATTCCTACTATGCAATTATTGAATAAGATAAGCTATAATTATGGACAAAACTAATCTGGATCAAGCAAATACAAATTTTAGCGGTCCAGTTACCAGTTTAGACCCTGTCCATGATTCACAGTTTGGGAGCTCTTGATAAACAGTTGTATGAAATTATTATGTGTGTTTAATTTTAAGTAACTATTTAATATTTTCAATATTTCAATAATTTTTATTATTTTTTAATTTACAAAAGCTGTGAGTTAGAGCCGTTAGAGTAAGTTCTATTAAAGTTTCAATAGTTCTGAAAAGGTTCTTATACAGTTGCATTATAATTCCAACAGTTCCAGTGTACGACACAATTGAAGACGTGAGTGGATGAAGGTGTTAGGTAACTTTTTTCAAAAAGTCATTTTTTGCAAAATTTTGAAATATCCTATGCTAAAATATCATATACTAAAATTTGGTTTCATTACGTCCAATCAAGCCCTAAGCGTATGTGTAAAAAATTGTAGATAGCAGTGTGTTTGAGTGTGGCCGATACCGCTTAAGGCATTTAGTTGGTCGGTGTCGGTCACCGAATGCACAACGCAATGTAATGTATTGTTAGACCATTGTTGCTTGAACTGCAGGTTGCTCTGTCCGACAATACGTGTTTTGTAGTTGTGTGTGTATGACGACTCACACAGTTACAAACATCAAACTAATACCACTACAAACAGTGTGTACCCACACAACATAGCGGTAGAAAGTAGAGGGGTTTTTTTGTCTACACTGGTATCACTAGTGCAGAGATAGTAACTTAGTTTCTGAATTATTCTGTGCGTCCAATAGTTTTGTAGAAATTCAATAATAAACATGTGCTATTGGATGGGAAGTATATGTAAATCACAGATGAACAGATTAAGCGTACATATAAAAAAGTGTGGTCTGAAAGTTGCAAGGAGCTGCATTTTATACTGCTTACTGAATAGTCGTCCATCGGCTCTACAAGAGCAAACAAGCATTGTTAGGTGGTGGCTGTTGATTGTTAGATCGTAGTTACATCATTAGTAGCAGATACATACATAAAGTTGTTCGATAGTATGTATCCACTCCCACATCGCACCTCGCACCACATACATAACGAATATCACACATTCTAACATCCACTATACTACACATTCAAACTAGGGTTTCCGATCTCTGGCCAAAAAATGGATCTTGTAGATCGATTCAAATCGTCAAACCAAAAATCGATGCAGGAGAAAATCGGCTTACAAAAGATCGATCTGATGAAAATCGATTCAATTTTTGTAATTACATAAAAGTTTTAATGAAGTTTCGTGTAGATATATAAAAGTTTTAATGAAGTTTCTTGTTAGTTCATCACAAATCAATTTCAAAAAAATTTTCAATTTTCTTTGAAGATGAACTGCTGAATTTAATATGAATAAAATGGTTTCCAGTTTGCGCTAAAAGTGTTATATGAATTCAAAATTTAACTCAATTTTCTATAAATGAATCATAAAAGTGGTAAAATTATTTGACAACATAGTTATAAAATATACACCAATACCTCGCTTTGCGTCGTTTCGGTTTGCGTTTTTTCGAAGTTGCGTCGCTGCTGAATTAGTACTAATTTTCACTGTGCGTCGCTAGATTTTCGAAGAAGTTGCGTTGTTTTGGGTTCGAGTCTTTAATTTTTTTTTAGAAATTTTTTGGACAAACGCAAACATTGGACCAATTTTTTGTGAAAGAAAGCTGACTTACGACAACAGCCACTATGAACTCATCAGACAGTGATTAATTTTTACTTTGTTTTTATAAATTAATTTGTTATTTTATTTTTTTTTAATTGAATTTGTTTTTTTTTTTGTTTTTTGTTTTTTTTTTTTTTTTTTTTTTGTTTTTTGTATGTAGGTATGTAATAAAATTTTATATTATTTTTGTTTTTTAAATGTTTACTTTGTTCATTTTTCTTTTTAAGAAGTAGTATTTTCGTAACACTGAAACCTATCTTCGATCTTTACATGGTTTGCTATAGAAAATCATAATTTACTTTGCGTCGTTTCAATTTGCGTCGTGTTTTTTTGGAACGTAACCACGACGCAAATTGAGATATTGGTGTATTCTACAATATATGAAAAAAATGAAAAAATATCATATTTTTACTCAAAATATTCTAATCTAAATTCGAAAAGATCGATCTTCGATCCCGTTAATTTTTCACGATCTCTGTATCGATTTGGTCTCCAAAGAATCGATTCGAAAAATCGAAGATCGGCTCTCCAAAAATCGATTTTCGATAAAATCGAATCGAGATCGGAAACCCTAATTCAAACACAAACTCTAAATATGTATATAACCATAGAAAGTGGGGATGGCTTGCTGCGAGGTATGATGACGTAAAATTCTGGCAACAGACGGCATACTAACTATCATATAGTAGTTTGACCTCTTGATGTAAATAAAAACTTTCAAACGCTTCTATTGTAAAATTGTACAAAAAAAATGTTACATAACACCTTCATCCACTCATGTTTTCACTAATGTGAATGTCACTAACATAGAACACTAGAAACCAACTAATATTAAAAACGTGTACTTGGCGCGGAGTCATTTGGAGCCGTGTCACAGCTTAAGGCATTAGTCAGTCCGTGTCCTTCGTCGAACGCACACTGCGTTGTGTTAACAATGTTACCAGCAGTTACCAGCTTACTGGTTAGTCGTCCATCGACTCTTCAAGCGTACACTTGCATTGTTGCAGTCGTAGCCACAGTGGTGGCTGTTCATTGTTAGCAGGTACATACATCACATACATGCTGTTGTTCTAGCATATGTACCCACTCCCACCTTGGACCACTTTGCTGCATACATAAAGAGTATCACACAGACAAACATCCACAACCCTACACATACCAACACAAACTCTAAATACGTATACAACCACAGAACAAATAGAACGAATATAACTGTCTCTTTTCTGCAATCACTTATGTGCAAGTATGTGCATCTTAGGCTGCTTAGTGTCAGTTGCTCAGTACCCGTCGCTCAGTGTAAGTCAGTCAAACAACAATAAATTTGATTGTTGAACCGGCACAAGTAGCGTTGTGGTATCACACACATCACATACATGTATGCGAACCAAAGGTCACGTGACGGCTATCACCACTCACACAAACAGAATTTACCGCACAAATACAAAGTAAACACCGTGCACGTATACAACATATTTTCTATCTCAACTGGTTACACAGGTTCCAGTAGTATAGAAATATGTATTTTCTCTCTAGTTGCTCTATGTATACAACTTTCCACCTCTGTGCCTAGTCTGATGACGTAAAATTTTGATTACAGTCGGGATGCTTACTATTTAAACAGTAGTTTGGCCCCTTGGTCACTAATCATCAAATATGTATGTATTCAATAATGCCAACTGTAGCAATTTGACATATTTAACGTGATTGACCACAGAATATTACAGAAGAAACGCTAGTATCTCTAAACTACTGAAACCAGTGTATCGAGTGTAACGACAAAGGATAAAATACGATATATATGTGCACGCGGAGTTGTGTGTGTTAGTGCGATGGGTGTTGTGTGTATGAGTGTCTTGCATACGTATATACATAATATGTATGTGGTACGTATCATATAGGTATACCGTGTTAATACGACGGTAACAATATGACAACAATTGAAATACACCCATTGGTAGCTACTAAGTGAATGACAATATAGTTCTGCAAAATGCCAGTACGCCGACGCGCAGATCTTGATGACGTAGATGGCGAATTATATATATATATATATATATATATATATATATATATATATATATATATATATATATATATATATATATATATATATATATATAGATAGATAGATATATATATCCTGAGTTTTTTGAGAGTTGCCATTTTTACTACAGCCAAACCGTTGATTTAATTGAGAAATTGTTCAAATATGAGTTACAGATATCGACGGGGGCAACGATTGCTATTGTCAGGATCTTTATAACTCTTAGCTCTTATCAACGGTTTGGCTGTAATAAAAATGGTAACTCTCAAAAAACTCAGTCTGTATAAATATAATAATAA
This sequence comes from Brachynemurus nebulosus, assembly GCA_035578155.1. Taxonomy (NCBI): domain Eukaryota; kingdom Metazoa; phylum Arthropoda; class Insecta; order Neuroptera; family Myrmeleontidae; genus Brachynemurus; species Brachynemurus nebulosus. Next base: position 37,910,625 of record JAPWDM010000008.1, on the reverse strand, counting down.
GTAATTGTAATGTTATCTTTTACTAAAAATTCAAATATGTGGCGTATCATGACGTAGATGGCAAAATGCGCAAAAAAGCTTATTTTGGACTCAAATGTAACATGGGCTGCAAAATGCCCATAATTGCCCATGAGTGATTGCAGAAAAGAGATAGTTGTATTCTTCTAGTGTTCTATGCGTTCTATGTGATTGACGTTGTACTTGTTGTACAATACTTTATAATTTATAAAAAAATTATTTGTCATCAAAAAAATTGTGAGAAAAAAAAATTTTAACCGGTAAATTTATCTATGTGTTGTTTGGTTTTTAATTAAAATTGTAGCCCGCAACTATGGCTGGTTCGGCATTACGACGCTTAATGGCTGAGTATAAACGTAATTTATATAATTTTAATTAATAAATAAATACTTATTTTAACTGGCACTTAATTTTTATTATAGAGCTAACATTGAATCCTCCTGAAGGAATTATAGCAGGTCCTATTAATGAAGAAAATTTCTTTGAATGGGAAGCTTTAATTACGTAAGTAATAACCATCTGTCAAGCTTTCAATTCTACAATAAAATATTTAATATTGCAGTGGACCAGAGGGGACATGTTTCGAAGGTGGAGTATTCCCAGCAAAATTAATTTTTCCACCAGATTATCCTTTAAGTCCGCCAAAAATGCAGTTTACTTGTGAGATGTTTCATCCGAATAGTATGTATTCAAGAATAGACGATTAATTTCAATATTTGTGAAGAGTGCATTTAAAAAAAAATGTTTTTAGTTTATTCTGATGGTAGAGTTTGTATATCAATACTTCATGCACCTGGTGATGATCCAATGGGCTACGAATCAAGCGCTGAAAGATGGTCACCCGTTCAAAGTGTAGAAAAAATTCTATTATCTGTTGTTAGTATGTTAGCAGGTACGTAAAAATTTGAAAATAGTTAATGGTGGACGTTTATGAATGAAATTATTCGATTATGAAAATATCTCGAGATATGTTGCATTTGGATTTTATGATCAAGATTAGTTACTAACATATTAGTGACATCAGCATTGTTTCATAAGGGAGGTACAGTAGAATCCCACATGAATTGCTAACTGCAGAAAGGGGACATCTTCAGTTACTTTCAAAATTGACTTATTATATTTTTTAAATTCTTATGAGAACATGATTTACTGCAGAAAAAAAATAAAATATCCAACTTTACAGTATATAATTGCGTGTATAAAATTCTCGGTTACTTCGGGAAGCAGACAAACTTAAGACAAACGGTCATAGATGTCACCTTTTTGCATAAAAGTAACGGTCATACTCAGTTTTTGTTCTTAACTCTTTGCACTCAAGCAAAAAAAAAGTGAGTTGTAAATAGGCTGGTAAGACATGTAGCACATGACAACGACCGACGTTCTTTTTTTGACGGATTCTTTTGACGTTCTAACCTTGTTTCGAACTTTCGAGTTAATGGACAAACCACCTTATCATGCTGTACATGTCTTATAAGCGCAAAGGGTTAAATTATTATGAAAATAAGTGAACTAGTTTTTAAATTTTTTATAATGAGCTCACCGGAAGTTGATGTTCCTAAAGAAAAAAGAAAAAAGGGCTTTCTAAATGAAGATAAATACAAAAAAATGTAAACCATAAAATTCATTCCATGTTTCCAAATGGAATTTTGGAAAAAATCCTAAAATGGCTTACTATAAATAAAACAAATGATTTAGAATGAAGTATGTTTAATTATTAAAGAAAGAATTTTTCAAAAATAATAGAAAATGTTTGCATAATTTTCTACTTTACCTCAGAAAGGGGACATTTCGCCCTTTAATTGCAGAAAGGAGATACCTTCAAAATAAAATTCGCTTTAAAAGACAGTCAAATGGTAATATATTTGATCTGTAGTAAATTATGAATAAAAATTCTTTATATATTTCGATTTTTGTTTAAAAAAAAAAGAAAAAAAAAAAGAGAAACAGAAAATATAGTATTTATATATTTTTTTCGATTCCTGTAAAATTAGAAAATAGTGACTTGTCTCCTTTCTGCAGTTAGCAATTCACATAAGTTATACACTTGGAATCAACCAAAGATCAATAGATTAAACGTACATATAAAAATCTGAGGACAGTACAGTAGGCCAAACTAGGTTAACTCACTGCTTAGCTGATCATTCTTTCGGAAGCGGTGAACCGATGTACTTCAGTTGTTATGTATTGTTAAAATCATTGTTAGTTACACTGCATGTTGCTCTCTTCGTAATGCGTGATATGTGGGTGTGTGTGTGACCACTCACACACATGCAAACATCAAACCCATATGACTACAAACAGTGTGTATTTATATAACATAGTGGGGAGCAGTGGTAGGGATTTTTTGTCCACGCTAGTATCGCTAGTACAGAGATAGCAGCTTTGTTTCTGTATTCTGTGGGATTAACAAACCTCTCATAAGTTATAATTCCACGAATCTCCCACCTAAAGTGTCTTAACAAATTTGACACATGTGCATTTTACCTTTCCAAGAGTACGTATTATGTGTTTTAACAAACCGCGCATTGCCGCGTTCACTACTGTAGAACTACGCATGCGCTTGTAACTGTAGTAATAATGTGTTTAACGTCCGTTTTTGAAACATTTAGTCTATAACAGACGCCACCCGCATCATTATTTGTATCTTTATTTATTATTTTAACATTTTTTATTACAATATCCTTTATATTATACATTTATGATGTGGGTGGAGGACAAGGAAAGTAGTGTGAGGGTTAGGATTTGGTAGATATGCGTCTGTAGCCGTCTTTCTTAAGGAACTATGCCGATATTCATCTCGAATTGTGAAGTGAAACTGCAGAAAACCTTCACAAGAATAGCCGGCCACGGGATTTGAACCCTCGAACTACCAGTCAGATTGTAACTGTAGTAGAAGCAACAAAAAAGGGGAAAATATAACTTATGAGAGATTCAAAATATGACTTACGAGAGTTTTATAACTTATGAGGGGTTCTACTGTAGTATCGTTTGCAAAAGAAAAAAGAAAAAGTTCTAAATGCTGACAAATTAGCTGAAAGATAATCTGTAAAAGTTACAAAGAGTATTGGCCTTAATATCGATTCCTGTGGAACTCCAAATTCACTTTATAGTAGAAATGTTATTTTGAACTAGAACTGTTTGGTTTCTACGTATTTCATAATTTTCAAAGAGTTCCGAAATAGAACTTCTAACTGTGGTGATTCAATTTGATTAGTAAAGTGTGATTTATATAATCAGAGACCTTACTTAAATCTAGAACTATAAAACAATAAGGATCGTTTAGTTACTAATTTCTCTCTCATTAGTTATGTAAATCATTTATAATCGTCCACCTCTAGTTACGGGAGTTTCTCTTTGATTCGATAAATATCGTTTATATTTTTAGAACCAAATGATGAAAGTGGAGCAAATGTTGACGCAGCAAAAATGTGGCGTGAAAATAGGGAAGAATTTAATAAAATTGCAGAGAAAATTGTAAGGAGAACTCTTGGAATTCCAACGTAAATTGTTGAATCGAATATTTTCAAAAATTTTATTGAAGAGTTAACAGAAAATTAATATATTATTTAAAAAATATATTTTTTCAGTAGCTTTACGGTTTGAATTGGTTTTCTAGGAAATGTTTTTGTTTGGTCAAGGTTGTGGAATGAGGTTATTACAAACAAAGTCTGTGATAAATATTTCAAAATAATTAAATTTTAATGATATCATCTCAAATAAAGGTTATTTGGGAATTACGTCACTAACTGAAATTCCTGTAATCAGAGGAATCACGTATCCCTTTACGTAACATTGTTCCACACCCTTTATTTCACATTTTTGGGTTATTATGTCAGTGGTTAGATTTACTACCATTTGTCAATATATGTATTTGTTATTTTTTTTTTTTTTTATTGTAAAAAATAAGCTATTATATTTTTTAAATATCAAAAATGGTGGTTTATAATTTATTAATGCCTTTAGTGACGTAGAATTCGCAACTCAAAGTAGTTATCCTCTATACTTCAAATTTTTAGTTAAAGGGAGAAAAAAATATAATTTCATTTCTGTTTATTCAAAATGTATTATTAAAAGAATAATACTTGTATAATTACAGGAATTATTCGGTTAGATAGCAGAAACCGTTTAGTTATTAAAATTATACTGTTTTCAGCGTTTCCAGCTTACTGTTTGTTTTTTATTTCTTGAATGCGAGTGTAATTCAAAAGTTAAAATTTTATCCCGTAAAAAACGAGAACAAAGCTATGAAACAGTTATTTGTGTATTAAAATGGTATATGGCAAAATGGTAAATTGCCGCTCGATTGAGAATGTTGACGCGCGACGCCACCAAGCGGAGCGCGTTATTCTCATGAGAGCGGCAGTGTCAATCACTTTGTGCTCGAATTACACACAAAATTTTTTCTACAATCTTATAAAATGTATTTTTTATTTAAAAGATACTTGAAAAAATACTAATGGACGTTAATATTTAATCTTATAATTTTTGCAACTTCAGAAATATCTGGAGGTGTAGTTGAGAAATCACTGTCACTATTACATATTTCCATCATATATGTATAGATTTTTTAAAATTTTTTATTCTTATTATTTATTAATTATGGTTATTTATTATTTTTAATTAATATTTTGTAGTTATTTTGAAATTTAGTAAGATTAATATTTCATTGATTACCATAAAAATAATAATTTTAGAATCTGTTTATTTGTTACCATAGAAAATATAAACAACGCCTACCCGATTTGTAATTAAATATACGTTGAGCGAGCAACAAAGTAATACTTTTCCGCTTTAAAACGAAAAGTAATACTTCGTTGCTCGGCAACTAGAGTCTTCGGCAAATACACATTTTGCGCAAAAGCCTACTTTCCACTAAGATTGTAGAAAGAAATATTTAACGTGTGACACGTGTTAATTTTTTTGAATCAAAGATCAGCTCTGGTATGGTACAAGTTCCATTACGTTATTAACATTTTTCTGGCGAACGTACTAAATTTTTTGATACAGTCATCTGGTTTGCAACGATGGAAACTATAGAATATATTAGAAGGAACGCTACTATCTCTATACTACTGAAACCAGTATAACTAAACAAAGATGGAAAATATCCCACCAATATGTTATACATATATGTGCACTCGGTTTAGTTTGTGTTTGTGTGATCTATGTTGTGTGTGTCGAGTGAGGTAACTTATCTTGCATATACGCATATACATAATACTACATACGTATGTATGTGGTACGTGTACCGTGTGATACGACGGTGGCAATATGACTATACAATCACAATAATTGAACTACATTATCGACTGCTACCGGACGAATGACTACTAAGTAGCCTAACGTGCCCAGAAATGCACACTGGTGATTACAGAAAAGAAATAGTTGCGTTCCTTCTGATATATTTTGTGATGGGAACGATGCAAACCACAGATCACAATAGGTAGAGTCTAAATACAAAATTGTGTAGTTCGCACTGGGCCATTCTGTGCCCTGTCACAGCTTAGGCTGGTCGTCCATTGGTTGCGGACAAATGCGAAATTCGATTCAGACGATTACGCACGTTTGTCGTTCGTCCGAAATGATATGCCTGCTGTCCGTCCGCTAGCCCAATATTCGTCAATATTTTTCTTTTAAATTTTTTTTTCTCAAGCTATAGATCCTATAAAAATACGTAAAAAACAATTTATGGCACGTAATATGTAAAGATACAGTTATAATTGTAATTTACCTTCAGTTTCATCTCAATAAAAATAAAAATCTCATAAAACGGACTTCGCGCGAGAAAATCCAAAAAAAATTGGATTTGTTCGTATGTTGCAGTTATACGCACGGAAACGGACGAACGAGACGCTTTCAATGGACGAGGATGTATAGCTTCACAGCTGCTTGGATCGTTCGCCCGTTTTCATGCGTATTCGTCCGAATTAAATATCGCACGTTTCCGCACCCAATGGACGACCAGCCCTAGTGACCAGTCGTTCACAAGTAGTGAAAGAGTAGCATGAATTGTTGGTGTATTGTTGTGTGACTTTTATCACAGTACGTAATGTTATATGTATGTATGCATGCGAAGCACGATCGTGTATACAGGGTGATGCGAAGCATAAGCGCTGACACACACATATACACATGGCACATATACAAGCGTAAGTTCAGTGTATATAGCCTGTATTACACTTGGCGAGTTTGCTCGCTATTCGCTGGCGAATTTGCTCGCTGCTAGTAAACTCGCTTAGTGTAATATTCTTGACTAGTTACTCGCTAGATACTCGCTACTCGCTTTTCTAAAGCTAGTAAAGTTGAAGACCAGTCTACTTACACCCTCTCTATAAGCCTGGATTACACTTGGCGAGTTTACTCGTTAGTGAATAGCGAGTAAATTCGCTAGCGAGTGCAAACGTATCGACTTGCTCAATGAATACCGATTACACACATAGCTAGTAAATTTGCTAACATGTGTTGTTATTATTAATATTTAACTGAGCAAATATTTCATGTTTTGTTTTTTTTCCCTCTCTTGCTTGTTATTACTACAAACTTATTTTTATTAAAAAATTTTCATTACTGTAGTATTTATATGTTATATAATTGACTATGTTTTTATTTCCTTTAACTTATTAAAAATTTGGAGTGGAAATAAAACTGACATTTTAATTTTTTTTAATTTATGAACTTTTTTTACGCAAACACTACGCTGTGGAACATAAAACACCAAATTTTTCCTGTCTTATCACCCAATTTTTAATCTACCTATCGCATTTTTTTGCTTTTTCTGCAAATTTTTACGTAAAAATAATAATAATAATAACGATGGAATTACAAATCCTGTACAAATAGTCTCCGTTGACATTTTGAAAGAACTGTCAAATACAGCGATTTTACTTGTTAAATATATTACACAAAGCGATTTCACTAGCCAGCGGGTAAAAATACGAAGCGAGTAGCGAGTAAAGTAGACTGGTCTTCAACTTTACTCGCTTTAGAAAAGCGAGTAGCGAGTATCTAGCGAGTAACTAGTCAAGAATATTACACTAAGCGAGTTTACTAGCAGCGAGCAAATTCGCCAGCGAATAGCGAGCAAACTCGCCAAGTGTAATACAGGCTAAAATATGACATTTGAGTGGGGATTTTACGTCATTTTTTGGCGGCGCTGGTTAGGCCGTATTAGTTATCTATAGTGATCTGTGGTGCAAACCATGCAACTTTGTTACGTAACATTTTTCTCTGGCGAAAGTAGCACCAAAGCCACCAAAAAAGTGTCATTAGTGATTGGTTATTAGGGTTATTAGTATTACCAACATACATAATTTACAGCTAAACGTTCAGCCTTGTCAACAATTGTCAAAACTACAATCAAATTTTCAAAGGGAAAAAGGAAAATGGATAATAAAGTACCTGTATCAACAACAAATCTATTTATTGTTAAAATAAAAGAGGAGAACAATTTACAGAATCGATACAACTCTTTTTCAAATACAACAAAAGCTGAATTTCCTGAAATAAAATTGGAATTGGAAGAAAATAATACTGGGAATTTATTGAAAAGTTTACATACCGAAATTAAATTAGAAGATTATGAAGAGGATCTGTTGACAGGAAACAGTGTTTCCTTTGACAAAAATTGTGAAAATGATTTTAAGCCAGAGAGTGCAATTGAACAAGGTGTTTTACAGACTTACGAAAAACCTCAAACAAGTGAAAAACTATTCAGATGTAATATATGTTTTGAAGCATTTGCCAGAAGAATGCATTTGAGTGATCATAAAAAAATACACCCACCAAAACCATTCGAATGTAATACATGTTTTAGAACATTTGCCCAGAGAAGCGATTTAAAGAAACATGAGAGACTACATACAGGAGAAAAACCATTTAAATGTATTATATGTAATAAAGGATTTCCTAATTCATTTAATTTAAAAAGTCATGAAAGAGTACATACAGGAGAAAAACCATTTAACTGTAATACATGTTTTAAAATGTTTTCACATTCAACTAGTTTGACGAGACACATCAAACAAGTTCATAAAAAAATAAATAATTAATAATAATAATGAATAATAACACAAATATAGTAGTAATAATAGTCAAATAAAAGTCCTTTTGTAAAAATTAGGATAAGGCGGGATAAAAAAAAGATAAAATCAAATCTTTTCATTTTTCACGTAGAAAATATTTGAATTTTTAGTCAAAAAAATACTATATGATGTTAAATTGTTTGTATTTTGAGATTTTGCATGTTTTTTCACTCAAGCTAATGACAAATCTATAAAAAAATAAAAACCTTGTCTTTTTTTTACCCGCCAAATGGGATAAAAAAAGACAGTGGGGGGTAAATAAAAGACAGACTTCTAACTAATAGGATATTTCAAGTACATGATTCGAAGGGTAAAAAATAGACAGCTTGGGTAATTAGCAGTACAACACTTTTTATTTCACAACTACTACAAAATTTTTTATAGATAAATTTTACGTATTTTACCAAAAACTTTAGCTAAGATTAAGCAGTAAGAAAAGTCAGAAAAAGTTATAACGAATCTTGTTGGGTGTATAATAAAGTTTTATGATTGAACCCAAATCACAGCAGGAGAGATCGTTTACTTTTTGCAAAACGAAAAGAAGGTCCTCTGAAAATCAATACATGTGTAATATACTAATGTATTATTTTTATATGTGTACCAGGTGTTACAAATTATTCATCCAGTAAAAACTGAACTACTAAAATGAATATAATTATTAGTAATAAATTTCATATACGTGATTAACTTTCTTTAATTAATTATAATTGTATAAATAATATTAAGAAATACTGCTAAAATCAAATTAATGAATTATTGCTAATAATTTGGCAAGATAATTATGTATTTTATTTTTTAAAGGGGATAATATTATTATTTTTTGAATTGAATTAGTACCTATTTTTGAATTCTTAGTTGAATTTTTCCGAAATATGCCTAATAAATAATTTGCTGTAAATTATCACACAATTACACACTAGCGGAAATAATTAAAGGATCAAAAAAAATTCCAAATTTTTCGAATGGCTGTATCTTTGTGAAAAATGGTCGTATCGGAGTGGTAAGCAAAGCAATTTAAAGCTGGAAGTTTCTAGTTTCGAGATCTTGCGATTAAAAAATTTTCAAAGCAACGTGTGTGGCGCAATCCTAATAATTACACTGAAAAAAAAAAATTTCAAAATTATTTCGGTTTTTATGACTTGGAAAAAATTTTTCCGACTTAACCACCATATGGACCGGATAACTTCTTCATTCAACTTTAATTTACTTTTTTATAGACTTTTATACGACCACTTCTTACTGAGATATCGGACTTTGAATGGAAAAGAATTATTTCGTCTTTGACCATCGATATCTCAGCAACCAATGATCACACAGAAAATTGAACGGGTGTTTTAAAAACTCAAATAAATTCTCTAGAAGGACTAGCCATTGTTTTTTCAGAAAAAAATTTTTTTGCATATTTTACATGAATTTGAAAAATCAAAAAAAAGAGCTTTTGATGGCTCTTTGGAAAATAAAGCGCTGAATTAAAAACTTCAAGAAAACCACTAATGTTTGTGTGCCTTTTACAGTTCAGTATACCCACAAAAACCCCACCGAGTTTCAATTTAATCCATCCACCCGTTCTTGTGTCTCAATCGATTGAATTTTTGAAAAAATTAAAGGATCATTTTTTTTTTTATTAAAGGATCATTTTTCAAAAAAATTTTTGAAAAATTCATAAAATCGAAAAATTGCTAAAAATTTGGAATTTTTTTTAATCCTTTAATTATTTCCACTAGTGTATTACAAATTAAATAAGTAATATGTTAATTTACAATATTTCATATAAGGATCGTATTTTAAAATTAATATTCTTAACTCAGAATGTGGAAAGTCGAAATGTAGAATATACTCTATACCACCAACCACATAAATATGATACACATATAAATATAATTCTATGCATCAAATTAATGTAATTAGTGGCTCGTTCATTTATTTAATTTATACTATAATTGTTTGATAATTTACAGCAAATTACTTATTAGGTCTATTTCGAAAAACTTCAACTAAGTATTCAAAAATAGGTACTAATTCAATTCAAAAGATAATAATATTACCTCTTTTAACAAACAAAGTACATAATTATCTTGCCAAATTATTAGCAACAATTCATTAATTTGATTTTAGCAGTTTTTCTTAATATTATTTATAAAATTATAATTAATTAAAGTAAGTTAGTCACGTATATGAAATTTATTGCAACTAAGTATATTCATTTTAGTAGTTCAATTTTTACTGGATGAATAATTTGTAACACCTGGTACACATATAAGAATAATACATTAGTATACTACACTTGTATTGATTTTCAGAGGACCTTTTTTCGTTTTGCAAAAAATAAAAGATCTCGCCTGCTGTGATTTGGGTTCAATCATAAAACTTTATTATACACCCAACAAGATTCGTTATAGCCACTGATGCAAAAGCTTGACTCATAGGAAATTTCTTTGGACTTTAAATATTAAAATAGTTTTTATTTCACAAACGTACAACTAATACAAAATTTATTGTAGCACATTAAAAAACCAAATATGTTAATTTGAAGCTGTTCTTTTTTTTTACACCACTTTACATAAAGTAAAAAAATAAATCAAAATAATCTATGAATGAGTTAAAAATAATAAATGTGTGTAGTAAAGCATAGTTATACATTATAAATTTTCATGGGTCAAAAATACAAATTTTCGAATAAGCTGAAATTGATATCCATGAAAACCGTCTCCTCACTAACAAAAAAATTGTTTTATTGAAGAATCTTAGTATTTTTTTAATCCATAAAATATTCATAAACATGTCGTTATATAGTTTTAAAATGAAAATATTTTGTCAATAATTTTTAATCTTTCTAAATGTTAACCCCTTGTTTTGTTTAACATATTAAAAAAATTACAAGCAGTTGGATCACTTAAATAAAACTTTATACTTTACATTACTTAAAACATATAGAATAACAAAAAAATAAAAAAAAATACAGCACTCTATCTTATCAGATTTTTTACTTACTGAAAAAGTTCATCGTCGTGGAATTGAAGTTTTTCGTTCATGAATAACAGAGATTTGGGAGAAAATTTTTTTATGTTATAAAGCCCTCTCCAAAAAATAATTTTTTGTCCCAGACAGCTTAAAATACTAATGTATTTTGTTGTAATATTTTTTATTTTTCGAATTTAACACTGTTGAGTTTAATGTCTTTTTTTTACCCCACTCGAGCAGTGTCTTTTTTTTACCCCACCCTACTCTATATTAGATTCTATACTTATTTTGCCTTTTTTTCTGTAAAAAAAAATTGTATATGTATATGGTATGTATATACACGCTTATAACAATATACTTTTAAATAAAAAAATATCGAGCTATTACCGCCATATTAGCGTAACCGACAAATATCAAATTTTACAGGAGAAGGATTTTTTAAATATTTGTATGGCGCTTGCGATATTTCTGCTATCTTAATTTTATTACGCCTGAGCGTATTATTCCTATTATTTTATTAATCTTACGATAAAGATGGTTATTGTCGGTTACACTAAAATGTGAAAATGTGTTGTATTAACGATAAACTAAGCAGTTGCTATAACTAGTTAATTAACGAATTTTAGAGAAAAACGTTAACACTGCTTGGTCCGTTACCGTTTAAAATGTTGCTTACAATAAAAATCTCAATTTCGATAAAAGTGTCGCTTACGATAAATCGGCGGTAATGGTTTAATATGTAAAATTTTATCAAAAAATTATCCGGATTTTTAATAAAAAAACTTGATCTAGCTCATCGAATTAGGGATGAGATAAACTGCTATTCTGCGATCGCAGTTGCGACTGCGACTAAAGAATATCTGCAATTTTAAACTGCGACTGCGATTTTTAGTTGTGACTGCTATTTCTAACTGCTACTGCGATTTTTCAAAAAAATGCTATGATAAGTACCTAGTTAGTGTTAACATATCAATTATATGTTAAATGTTACATTTGGCATAATCTTTATCAACTATAAAATAGAAATTCCAAATTGGAATAGTTTTTTCTTTGACATAGTTAAGATCCATTTTTTTTATTTTAAAAAGTTATCGATTGTTGCTTTGAATTTCACAGTAATATGCGAACACTTGAAATTTAGGAACGATATTAATGTTTTTTTAGAAAATTTTAGATAAAAAAGGCAATAATACAATTGGTAGGTAATTATAATAAAAACTAATAAAATGGTATATCTTAAATATTTAGAAAATTTACAAATATATCTGTGTTCTGGTAATAAAAAAATATTGGTATTTATCAGGGCATACAATGCATGTTTTATATCATGTATAATATACATACATACATATATACAAAACCAACAAAACGAAAGATGGTTTAATATGTACCTAGTATCCATCCATACACCTACAACAGTCCACAGAAAAATGACAAAAAATAACTTGTGTTAAATACAAATATGACACAAAGTCGCAGTCGCAACATACATAAGCAAGACATAACAGTTCAGAGTGATATCGCTGTTGTATGATGTAGAATTGTAGAGAACAGAAATAGCAACAGCAGTTTTAGAAGTCGCAGTCGCAACATTACTTGAGTCACAGTCGATTTTTTAATATTTACGACAAAATCGCAGTCTGCGATTTCACATACCATCCCTACATCGAATTATATAAACAGCTAGGAGCTAGGAGTGTTGGTATTTTTTGAAAGGAATTATTTATTGTTATCAGGCTTGCAAAATTATAGTATTTCCTGAAGAATTTACAGTGTAACTCAAAAATACAGTTGGGCGAACAAAAAAGACTGTTTCTTCGGTCAAACGTATTAAAAATGAAAATACAAATGCCAATACTGACAGAAGTACTTACTGTACTGGTTGCTTGTTTAATACAAATCAAACATTATTATTACATTTAACACGTTGATGGTCATGTGCCCTGTATAGCATCAAGTTTATCTTGGCGATTTTGGCTAACTGCGATGCAACACTGGACCGCGTCAACAATAAAAGCGTACACCAATAAGGTTCTTACATTGCAAATGTTTTGATTCTATTACATACAAAGTGTACTGTGTTATATTCAAACTGTTAAACGAACTAAACTATTACATTGTAAACTGTATTCAACATTGTTAATTTGTTAATTACCTTAATAAAAATTCTACCAGCTATCAAAGTTAATATTTTAGTTAAGTTTTACTCAACATACACCTCAAGTTTCCGGTGCCTAATCAAAAAATTGATCTTTTGGATTGATTCGAATCATCAAACCAAAGATCAATGCTGGAGAAAATCGGCTTACAGAAGATCGATTTGACGAAAATCGATTCAGTTGTACTTACAGAAAATAAAAATATTGTGATTATTATAATTTTTTTTTATAGTTTAAAGACGGTTGTACTTGAGTTTATCATAAGCTTGTATTAATAAATAATAATAAATTAATCCAAACTGGCAAGATTATTAAAATAAAAATCCGTCAAGTGCGTGTTTTTGACACGCACTAAGTAATGTCACCTCAGTGAAAGTGTTAATTTATGATTTTTTGGCTCTTTTTTTAAGTACAGTGAGAATACAGCCCTCTTGCGTTTATTCAATATATGCATGTACAACTCTATAATACAGTGAGAATAGAGCCCTCTAGCGTTTATTCAATATATGCATGTACAACTCTATAATTATTATATTATATATTATTATTATTAATTTTTCCCCCACTATAATCACACAACGAGATTAATATGTCATCCTTCGGTGACATAAAAATTAAATATCAAAGTTAATAGTGAAATGGTGCAAAACTTTCAGGGCCAAATCGTCAAAATACCGTTTAGAGGGTAAGATTTTAGACGAAATAGAGCACTTAAAAGAAATTTCAGCCGATTCGGGAGTAGGCCATTTTCAGAAGTGTAGCCTTTTTTAATAGCTACTAAAACATACCGCTATGTAAAATTTGATCTACTCAGGACTATTTTCTCATTTCATTTTCTTTTCTTGATTGACGAAAATTTGGTTGCTTTATATCTCCGAAAGCTACTGATACAACTCATCAGCCGAAATAATTTTAATTAAATCTTTTTATTAAGTCCTAGTGTCTAATTTTCCTTCAAATTCTTTGGACCGATCATGGAACACTGGAAGGAATACAACTATCTCTTTTCTGCAATCACTTATGGGCAAGTATGTGCATTTTACAGAACTATGTTGTCATTCACTTACTAGCCTCCAACGGGTGTGTTTCAATTATTGTCATATTGTTGCCGTTGTGTTGACACGGTATGTTGCATGTACGTACCACATACATATTATGTATTTTTTTAGTATACGCGTATGCAAGACACGCATACACACAACCATATATCGCACTACCACACACAACTCCGCGTGCACATATATAAGATAGTGGTGGGGTATTTTTTATCCTTTAGCGTTACGCTGGTTTCAGCAGTATATAGATACTACCGTTCGTTCTGTATTCTGTGGGACCGATGGTTGAAAAATTCCAGGGGGGGGGGAATAGAGCCCTCACTTTGAAACTCTATATTTCGTAAACGAGGGTTAAAAATAAAAAAAAAATAATATAAGTAATTTCAACATAATTTATTCTATAGCACGTAAAAAATGTTAATCTCCACTTTTCAATATGTGAAAAAGTATCTCAAGATAGAAATAAACACTTTTCATAAAAATAGTTATAACATTTTAAAGTAGTTAAAATAATTACGCTCCAAGCAATTTAGGTTCTCTACTCTTGGTTATCTCATCTAAATCGCTTAAGAGTGTTAAAGGGTGGAGGGGGGGGGGGTATTATACGAAAACTGTAATTTTCACGATGACGTGTCTTGTTCAAGGAATTAACAGGACTCATTTTTGGTTATACATTAATAAAATTTATTATGTTTTTAAATAATTAATTTATTAGGATAGAGATTGTTGTATCATTGTAATTTTAATAAAAGTAAATTTAAAATGAATTAATACAAAACTGATTAATATTTTTGAATTATTTAACAAATGCATAAACAAAAATAATACAAAAAAACATCTTTTTTTTTTAAATGAATAAAAAATATATAATGAAATTATGTCATTGTTCCAAAAACTGGATTATGTCTACATATACTTGGTCCAATCTCTTCGTAATCCTGTTTTGTGTGACAGACTTCATAGAACTCCGGCGTTGACGCTAACATACTGCCGCCGAACCAAACGGCATAACGTTGCATATGATGTGAAATAACTTGTACATCAATTGGTTTCGGTGTTATGCGACCACCACTAAGTTTTTCACTAAGTTTTAATCTAGCATCGACAGTACGTTTAATATCACGTTGCAAACGTCTTCCAAAATCACGAAACATTGTCGAACCGCCCGAAAGTACGATGTTGTTGTACAGTGGTCTTCGTACATCAATTGGACATGTTTGAATGACAGTGTCAACAATTTCCGATAATGGTGTTGTAAAGTCCGGATTTGAAAATTCCGGATGGAAGAAAATTTCTGGGCCAAGAAAACGTTCGTATCCGACGTCCACGGTGAATGGAACTTTTGTCACTGAATTGATACCCTCATATTTTTTCATCCATTTCGATGGATCACTATCATATTTGGCGAATTCTTTTGCTATGTCCGGACAAATGTAACAGTAGCGCTCTTTGATTGCTTTTGCTGTTTCAAGTGATTGTTCTGGCGGAATGCCTACTTCACGTTCACGTAGAAGAGATTGAATAAAGTACGTTATATTTCGTCCAGCGATTGGAATATGTTTTATACAACTGCCTATCACATAACCTTCAGCCTATAAAATAAAGGAAAAATTTTAACGGCATTTAACCGCGTTATACTGCACAAAAAATAATAATAATAAAATAAAGTAAAAAAAATGTTTTTTAAGGAAAAGCTTTTATTTAAAAACGGGCTAAAAAAAATAAAATAACTACTGAGAAAAGTTTGAAGCAATATGCAACATAATTTATAAAAGCTTGAGGCGTTATCATTAATTATTTCTGTTTTGGATATAAGTCTAGCTATTTTACTTTTCAGTACTTACCAAACTTAATTAAACGCCTCAAGCTTTTATAAATTATGTTGCATATTGCTTCAAACTTCACTCAGTAGTTATTTCATTTTTTTTAGCCCATTTTTAAATAAAAGCTTCTTCTTAAAAAACATTTTTTTTACTTTATTTTATTTTCTACTCTTTAGTCTGATTACAATTAATTTAAAAAAAAAAAAGAAATCATTTTTTTACCTATATTTTAATCGGTTAATCTACCCTAATCTAACTATGCAAATAATGGTTAATAACTATGGAAAAAAAATTGCAATGTAAAATCAATGGACAATATTTGACAATTCGAAATGTCAAAAAGTTGCATGGGCCTAAAAATCAACAATTTTGGTTTGGGGCAATTTAGGGAAAAACTAATTATACAATATTGCATTGTCATCAAGGTTAGACATGTATGCAAAATTTGAAACCTCTAGCTCAATTAGAACCTGTCTAAATTTTGATCCCAAGATATCTAAACCAACATACTAACATAGCAAGTTAAATAAAAGCTTTTTAAAATGGCATTTTTTCATAAATATCATACGCTTAGAGGTAATTTTTATTAAATCTGGCGTTCTACAAGGATCGATTTTAAGACCAATATTTGTCATTTTTATAAATCGTATGCTTAACGTAGTTGCTCCGAGATAGTCAGGTACAAAAGTATATTTCAGCGAAAAAATTTTATTTTATCAAAAATTAAATGTATTAATATTCTTCAGTTATTATATTTGTATACCACTTGTTTTTTTTTAATTTCCGCGCGCTTAAGTTGTAGTAATATAAAAGCATTGTTGAAAAAGCGTTGTAAAAACATTGTAAAATGATGTTTATAAATTATATTTCAAAAACGGCGTAGTGAATAATTTTTATTTCTTATTAAATATGGTTTGTAACTTTGTATTTTATAACATATTAAATTTTTATCAAATTCTTTTGACACGTTTTCATTTTATTAAAAAAAAAAAATGGAGTTTTCCCATAAGAGCCCGTGTTAAAATTACAAAACTTTGAAATCGTCTTTATCAAAATTGGGGTAGTCAATTTTAATCGGAATAGGCTCGTATTATTGATACTAAATTAAATAAATATCTAGAGAAGTTTCGTTAAAATCCTTTGAAAAAATCGTTTTATAGACCAACTACCTTGACGCTTCAAATAATTAAGACGAGTTAACTCGTCCAGCAATATGACGACCCAAAATGTTTAATATGTACTATTAACAGACAGAAGTGCTCCATCTGTGATAGATTTTTCCAAATATTGTGTAACTGTAAGTAATGTTCAATTAAGGAGGCCAGGTTTTTCACTAGTCAATGCGGAACAATATAACAATCTTAGACCTTGTTATTTTGAAAAATTCCAAAAAATTTATTTTCAAAAATACAATTAATAAGCAAAAATAAAAAATAGAATATAAATTTTTGCAAAAAGTACAACTGATGAAAAAAAAAGCACTGACAAGTAAAGGTCCCGAAACCAGACCACAATACGATATACGACACAACTTTTTTTGTTTGAAAAAAAGAAAACAGCGGGGCTAACTTGGTGGGGTCATATGGTCAACCAAATGGTGGGAAAACAACGAATCATAACACGGTCTAATGTTATACCAACTAATGGCGGAAATAATTCCAGGCTACCAGAATTCAGTCTAAAATTAAAGAATTGCTTTTAAACCATTGGCTAATGGTTAAGAAAGTATCGATATTTATCTGATTTATATGGTTGGCCAAGTGGTCGGAAAACGACATTTCATATTACACGATCAAATGTTATTCCAACTAACAATAAGAGGGGAAATTATTTCAGGACATAATAATACTATTTAAAATTAAAGAACGGCTTTTAAATATTTTTCTGATGCTTTTGTCTTTAAAAAAGGGTGCATTTTGGTGCACACGATTGCAACCGCAGTTTTCATTGAAATTTTTCTTTGAAATTTGAAAAAATGGCAGCGGTTTAAATAAAAAGTACAAAATTTTTTATAGTTTCTCGTGTTGAAAAATAGGAAGATTTCAAAAAAAAGCTCCCATAGGAACATAGCGGCTTACCTACAGATTGATAATCTATTTGATTTTTTTTTTTTTTCAAATGAAAACTGCGGCCGCAATCGTGGGCACCAATATCCGTCCTTTTTTAAAAACACTTTTTTCAAAAAATTATAATTATTATAAAAAATAAATAAAAAAATATTTTTGTATTGTTAAATAGTGGTATTAATCTGGTAAAAAATTCATCCCCATTCCCTAAAAAATCGCGAAAATTTACTATTTTTCGGCCGATTACACTGTGATGACTGATGATACTTTAAGTGTGGACTTTATAGTGTTAATATATATTATCATGAATTCCTCTTAACCCTTTTATTTTAACCATAAAAAAAAATTGTTGTCTCAAAATGCTGGACCTTTTACTGACAGTGAAAAGTACAATTAGAGATGGGCGACGGGAGAATTCCCGAAACCTGGGTAAAAACGATTAGTTAGCTGTACTTCTTTGCAAATGTGTTTTTAATTAGATCTCTGTATATTTGTTAATTGTGCGTCGAGGTTTAAATAATATAATGATGTAAGACCATTTATTTTAAATGATAAAGGTACAAAATATACAAATTAACATTAAAAATAAACAAGTATCAATACAAAATCAAATTTTTTGTCACTATATGATAATCAATCTTATGCAAATTATTAAATAACATTACAGATGTTATCATTAACAAATGAAGAAACTAAAAATCAACAATGTAATTTTAAAACAAAGTTATTTAAATTATTATTATTATCATAAAACCACTTCAGTACATATTGAATGTTTATTTCCCGTATGGAAATAATTCTCTGACATAACTCTGAAAAAAGTCTGACAATTGGAACATTCCCAGATTTTTTCACTTTTGTAACGGGTTTAAAAATATTCAAACCTTAAAAGAGTTTTTCATATTTACTACTTTACTACTGAACATTTTTTGTAACAGTATTATCAATTTTTTTTTTTAGCGAACAATGTGTTATTTAACGTTTGGTCCAATAAATGAGTTGACAAAAGTATCCTTTTCTTGTTTTATTTATAATAAACTTAAACTCAGTAATATGAAAACCCTTTTAAGGTTTGAATATTTTTAAACCCGTTACAAAAGTGAAAAAATCTGGGAATGTTCCAATTGTCAGACTTTTTTCAGAGTTATGTCAGAGAATTATTTCCATACGGGTTATCTTTAAATTTAAAAATACATGCATACATATTATGTCGGATCAACTTAAGATGACTTTTTAACGAAGTTAGCAATTAATTTAAATTTATAACTCAATGTGTTCAAATTTCAGAGAAATATCTACGTTTTAAAAAAAAAATCAAAATTCCACGAACTTCAATATTAACAAGTGGGAATCGAGCTAAAATTTCGATGTTTCGGAAATTGTAGTACTTAAAACATAATCCAAAGGGGAGAAAACTATGGAAAAAAACTGTCGTGGTAGGCCCAGGAAATTGGCACCGAAAAATGAAACGCGTACTCTGCCGTGTCACACGAATGTCATGTATCTTTAGATACAGCAATTTCGCGTAACAACGTTTAAAGGATTCTACTCAATCCCTAGTATATAAATTGACAATAAAATTAATTAATTTGTTAATAATAATATAATAATTAATCTATTGCATTTTTAAATTTTTATTTTGATTGTATCACATTCCTTATTTCTTATATTTTTAAATAGTATATTTATACGTTATTAAATCAATACTGCAACATTGAATCAATAACGCATAATAAAAATCAATTATCTTAGATATTTAATAATATTTGAGCGAATTAAGATAATACGATATTTTATTCAAATCAAGTTTTCTCAAAACTATCATTTCTGAGATACGTGAGATTAGTGTGACACGGCGGTACTGTACAACTAGCGACGAAAATAAATTGTCTAGAGAAAAACTGTCGAACAAAAATTGTATAATAACGCGATATATTAATTAGTATTTATGTAGTCTGAAGATTAATTACTTACGTTTAGCGAATATTCTTTATGAAACAGCGGCTTTGATAATTTAATTCCAAAATATTACGATAAATAGTAAATTAAAATAAATACCCACTTTTCGGGAATTTTCCCCGTTTTTACCCACTTTGGGAATTTTCCCGGGAAAATTCCGGGTAGAATCCCATCTCTAAGTACAATAGATAAGAAAGAAAATCGGAGATCCCATCATCAAAAAATGATGCACTAGGAATTTGCAAAATAGAAATTATACTAAACTATGTTGGTAAAATTAAACATTACTTACAATTATACCGTATTTCGACAAATCTGTTACAGATGGCGGCACTTGTATTAGTGAATATGTACATATCAAAGCATTTTGAGTAGCCATATTGCATGACGAGTTAACTCGTCTTAATCATTTAAAGGTTAATCATTAAAGAAGTCTATTGGACTTGCAATGTACAGCTAATTTTTTATTTTTAATTATTTTAATGAACTAAGAAAACGTATTTAAACAAAAATGTCAAAAAATATAATTTATGACCTAAAAAAGCTGTTTTTTGTTGCAAAATATTACGGAAGCCACTCTTGTAATAAAATTAGAAGTTGTATCAGACAGAACATATTGTACGTACATATTTAATTCGTGCCAGAAATATATTATACAAATTATATACGAGTCACTAGATTTCTTTCACTAATTAGATGTACACGTACGTTTTTTACCTGATACAACTTCTAATTTCACCACCAGAAGTGCGAATCAATGGCACTGAATGGGTTAAAATATTCTAAAAAAAAAAAATTGAACATACCACCGGGATAACATGAGTTACACCATCTCCACTATCAATTACAATTCCAGTAAGAGTTCTATCAGTAACAGTTCGTGAGGCCCAACTTGCTGCTAATGCTAGAACAGCTTGTACAGCTATATACAGACCAGGAACATTAAACGACTCAAACATAATCTCAGCCGTATATTCTCTATTCTCAGGTGTGTTTAACGGCGGCTCCGTTAATAAAAAATAATGATCCTCCGGTTCAGCACGTAAATATTTGAAAATACATTGTTCCAAAAATCGTTCCATTAAATCCCAATCTTCGACTAGCCCGTGCCTCACCGGATACTACAATAATCAAATTTTCAATTATAACGATGAATTTCACTTAAACGAAGGTCTCGCGAAATACCTTGACAGCGTAGCCAGTAGCATCAAATGCTTCATCACCGATATAGAAATCAAGATCTTCCACACCTTTTGTTAATCGTCGACTAGATTGATCACCTACTTTTGCCGTTTCTTTGATTGCAATCGCTGACGGTATTATAAATTGTGGCTCTTTATTTGCCGCAAATCCTAATTTTGTATACCTAAATAATAATTAAATATTATTTACATAAAAAAATTTATTAACATACAATTTTCAGCCGGATATTGAAATTCTTACCCGGTGCCTACATCGATAACACAAGCTGGTAATAGACCATCCATATTTTAATTTTAAATATTATAGGTGGAAATTTAATTAATTTTCGTTAATGGATATACAAAAAATGTTAACAAATAATTACTAAACAAAACATATCAATTTTTAAAACCACACCTCCTGAAAATTATGATATTTGTATGAATAAGCGTTAGTAATCATCTACTACAATTTGATAAGTGACAGAACTATAGTAGAAATTCTGGTAGATATTATTTCATTCGTGTTTTTGTAATAAAAACTACGATTTCGTATTCAGATAAATTTAACCCTTTTTTGACACAAAGTTTCAAAATTTTTAAATGTGTTAGCAACGTTTAGTAACTATAAACTTGGCAGAATTAAATATTTAAATTAGTTATTAATGTTAACTGTAAGAAGTTCACTTTTGTTTTCAGTTTTTAGAGCACAAATTATTTAAATTGTTAATTAAAAATACTTTTAACTCATTAACGACCAACTTATTACTAATATAGCGGGAAAATCTCTGAGTATTGAATAGAGGGAGTACAGAAATATATATAGTGCATTAAGACAAAAAAGTGATAGATGTTGACAAATATGGTGGTTAAACAAGGTTAGATTTAAAATTTTTCTATATTTATTCATGTTGTATTTGCTGTTATAAATACTGTTAGAATATTTATTATTATTAAGTAGTCTCAAATTACAACAAAAATTACATACAAATAAAAATAATTAATTACCACCTACACTTCATAGGTTATAAAAACTGTTAACCAATATGGTGATATTGTTTTAAAAAAATAATGTATACTCCATCTATTGTATTTGTATACATATTCTAATATCAGTGGGGAAAACAAGTTTTATAGCCCGTTCACATTATTCCAGTAGTATTCTAGTCTAGTGATCGAAACCAGCGCTGGAATGTCACTGGAATAATATAGACCGGCACTGGAATGTACCAATTCCAGTAAGCAATCCAGTCCAGTGACTGGATTGACGGTCTACTTTTCATTCCAGTTAGCCCATTCCAGCGCCACTGGAATAGTGTAGACGGCCAATCCAGTGCTAGATTAAACGTTGAACAGTGAATAAGCATTGTTGTTTTTTGTAATGTAATTGAATGACTGGTTCTTGATGGTAATTGATGGTAATTGATAAAAAAAGCCTTGTTTTACTTTTAAAAAAATAGTCGTGTTATACTGACTAAAAAATTAAGGGTGTCCGGCTTTTTTACCCAAATGTCCGGTTAAACTGGCTAATCTGTCCGGCTTTTCGGTTTTAAGACCTGGCAACCCTTACTGGGGCCATTAGAGGAGAAATTGTTAAATGAGAAAGTCAATGGTCATGGGCGTCAATGTTTTTGATTTATACATTTGCATGATTTACTGTTACAAACTATTAATTAGATGACAAAACTTCAATACATAAATTTTTATCATTGTTTATTTTTTTAACACAAGATAACAGCAGGTAAAAAAATATAAAAGACGCACAAGAGTTAAAATATAAACAACATACTAAATCATTGAAACATATTCGCTTTGAAACACGGAGGGTTGCCATTATACACACGGCATAATTGTTAAATGGGGCGGGCGAAATGAGGGCTTTCTATGTAATTTCATTTTGAATTTTTGTATAAAAATTTATCAAAATCCAAAAACAGGAATAGCCATGGGATATAATGAGTTAATTCTTAAATAAAAAAAGGATAAACATTTTGAGAAAGTCTGTTTTTAAACTTTCATGTTTCATTACATATTGCCAACATCGTAGAAATTATTTTATCACTAGGCATTTCTTGATAAAATTGGTGATTTAAAATGGAACTGTGTGAACGGAGTGTACTAAATATTTTAGCTACCTATGCTACCAACCATACCAATTATTACAATTGGTAATTATTTTTAATTTAATCTTACATGAAGTTTAAAAGAAAAAATTAAAAAATGTAATTATTGATTGCTTTTGTGCACATGAATTTTAATTAATAAATACGTTTTAAGTTATACTTTAAAAGGAGTGTTAAATATCCGAATACCTTTTAGTTAAAAAACCAAATAACTAACTGCATAATGTCAAAAGTAATGAATAATAAGAAATTGGTTAAAAATAATTTGTGTATTTTCAATGATATTTTTCTATGACATTGGAAATGAAATAAACGCAAAAGTCGTGTTGCAATACATTTTATATTAAGTAAACATTTTATTTAATCATATTAATAATGGATTCACCTCCGTCAAGTTCAACTTGGTCGGAGGCATTCTTACTCAGTGACGATAGTGGTTTACTTCTAACCAGTGGTTCTGTCTCCAGTGGAAGTGTTAGTGGTGAAAGTCGCAGTGGCCGCTATAAATTTAATATGGAGGTGACTATTGTAACATTTTAAAAAATAAAGTTTTTTTTTTTTAAATTGAAGGTTATTTTTTTTTAAATTTATAGCTACTGGAAAGTGACGGCGATGATAAATCCTTATCGCAGGCGGATTCTTTAGACGGTATGTCGGATGGAATGTGTGGAGAGAATTTTAATACGTTGAAAAAAGGACCTACAACGAACTGGTGTGAAATGTTATCACCAAAATTAATGGCATCCATTGATCCACCACCGGAATTTCAAGACGACCCGTTACCATCGCCAACATTACATTATTCCCTGCCAGTATGGCTTGATAAATTAGCCAATCATCTAATGAAAACGGTCATTGAAGATGCTCTAGCGATTTGTTGTAAGGTGACATGGTCAATTCAGTGTTCGCAGGATTGTCATGCCATAAACGAACTACGGCCTCGATTTCCACAAAACATTGTGGTGCCAAGATTGTGTTGGACGCCCGAATTGTTCCCGTACAGTCCATGCCATGCCAATCGACCGAATTCACGCAACTCTTTAACCCCGTCCCGTCTCTCTAGTTCACACAATTCGTTAAACTTAACATCGGGCCATCGTGCTGACGATTCGAATTTTATCACGCAAGCTGTGTCGCATGACGCCCTCTTGGGCGGCGGTCAAATTAGCGACATCTACAATGTACCATTCGATAGTGATATATATGCTGTACCTGTTGACGTTGTACGACCTCGGACACCGCCACGAAGGCGTGATAAACAGACGCGGTATCAACGGAAACGGCGTCGGAATGTCTCGGCCAGTTCACCGTTTGAATTTTCGTGGCATGTAGCACAGACAAATAATCATTTATCGGGTAAGCGAGGGTTGCAGCGATATATCGGATAAACGATAATATCGACACAGAATTATCGATATTTTTATGTAATCGATATGATGTTATCGATATTATGTGCAACGATATATCGAATAACCAATAATAATATCAATATTTACGGTTCCGATACCTTAGCACTCCAGCAATTATTTTTTGAAATTTTATCTTCACATACTGTTGTTTTTTTTTTTTTTTTATGAATAAACGTTTGTTCTTATTAGTGATGTCGGATGATTAATCGATTAATCGGTTTAGTCGACTAATTTTGTTTCCATTTAGCCATTTTTTAGTCGACTATTTTACCTTCCATTAAATGACTAAAATGATTAATTTTTTTTTTTAAATGACTAAATTGAACAATTTTCCTATATTATTTATTGGACTTCAAAAAATGAAAACTAAAAATTATCTATTTGCATGATTTTTCATTTTTATGTGATTAACACATTGTGATATCTCCATATCTTTTTTTTTCTTAAAAGAAAAATATTAAATGTGAAAAATTAAATTCAAAAGAAATCCTTGTTTTTGAGAGTTACATAGGTTACCCTATTCATAATTCGACTAAAAATTTAGTCGATTAGTCGACTATTCTATGCTCGATATTTTCGATTAATGACTAATTTTTTGTGAAAAACAATTTTAATCGATTAATCGACTAATTGCTCCTCGACTCGACATCACTAGTTCTTATATAAACGACGTTTGTTCTATTATCAAAGTGACTTCTTTCGGCTTTAATTAACAATTTTTTACATTTTTTAATTAGTTCAATTGTTATGGCATAGTAGTAACATTGCGCATGCGCCAATTTTACTTTTAAGCGGTTCTTGTCAAAATAAAAGAAAAATGACAGAATCTATAAGAAAGTTTACAATGTATTCTTTATGTGCTATAAAACTTAACTATGGAGATGCTTTCTCTACGAAAATTCTTAAAGTTTTCTTAATTATCAAAAATTATTATGTCTGATTAAAGGGATAATGATAAGCTATAATAGGGGAAGTTATTTTAATTTGTTCAATTTACAACGTGGTGTGTAGGTTTGCCAGGTTTCGCTTGACGTCTTATGAAGTCAATGACTATCAACGTGTTTTTTAAAAATTTATCTAATTATTTATACTCCAAGTGATGCGTTACAAATATTGACGGTGACTCACAATATTAATAAATTTTCTTAAATAAATTTTTATACTTCTTATTTCCAATTAGATTGGAAAATAACATAAAATATCGGTAATATCGATAATTTTCGCCTTATGACCATCGATATATCGAATTATCGATATTTGCCTAATTTCGATATAAATATTGATATTAAAGTAACGTTGCATCCCTAGGTAAGCCGCGCGCAGTCTCACACACCATCAAATCGCAAGCACTTCTCTCAGACGTGTGTAGTAACGGCAAAAGGCACAGTGTTCCTGGCACTACCGCAGCTATTCCGCAACCGGAAACGGAACCGATACATATGACGCTTCAAGAAGTGCGCCAATATTTACAAACACTGTATTCAAGCTCAAGCGATTCGTCGGATAGTAAAAATAAAAAATCAAATCACTCCATCAGACTGGATACGACGAAACAAACAACGCCCACTGTCGATTCCTGCGCGACGCAACGTCAAAACACGCCCCAAAATAATTATCGGAAAAACAAAAAGAACACATTTGTTATCAATATTAAAAACAAAAAAATCAAAGATGTCGACATTAATAAAATCAATCATTCAAACGTCGACGCGGAAAATAAAATCGTCAGAGAAAAACGAAAAAAATCACCAGCGCGAACGTTTTCATCGAATTTGAAACATACGATTTGTAATTTTTTTCGATTTCGTAAACTTTTATCACCGGAACATCATGTGAACACGAAACGTGAAGTGATTGTTTTGGAGGAGATCGAGGAAAATGGTGGTGACCAAAAAATACCTGTACAAAATAGAGCTTTACCCCCGTTACCGAGCGGCACAAGTCAATCTATCACATCCAAATCGACAGAGGAAGGTGAATCTAGCATGGAGCCTAGTATGGATTTTGCGTCAAATATTGAAAAAGTTAAAAATGTTAGTACCTTGAAAGTAAACATGTACAAGATTTAAAAACGGTCGCGATTAAATGCAAGTGTTATTTGCACGTTGAAAGATTGCTCTATATTACTCTATGTTTTGTATTAAAAGCAGCAATGGCCATAATCGGATTTTTTAATTATGAGTGATTTTAATACACTAATGCTTTGATTCAAGGAAAGATAATTGCATAATATGTAAACAAATCATTTTAATGTAAATAAATCATTATATATATATATACAGGATGGAATTTTAATAACTCTTATACATTTGCTGAATTTTGATAAAATTTTACGATTTAGAACGAAATTTGTTGGAAACAACATATGTAGCTTTTTTTATAAAATAATATTGTTATATTTTAGAACACAAAATTGATAAATGTCGCGTCATCTTTTGTTTATGGGAAAAATTGTATATTATTCAAGCAGATTTCTAATTAATTAAGTTTTTATAAATATTATTTTGTAAAAAAAACTATGTTGTTTTCAACAAATCCCGTTTTAAATCATCGGGTAAAATTTTATCAAAATTCATCAAACGGAGTAAGAGCTTATAAAATTACACCCTGTATATATAATGGCTTGTTTGTATGAGAGTTGTTTACAAAATTTTATTATTTTTTTTAATATCCGTGTGACCAATTCATACACAATTACCTTTCCTTAAATCAAAGCAATAGTGTAATTCGAATTATTTATGGTCTGTTTACTAGTATGTACCTAATAATTGGTTTTCTACAAATATTAAATAATACAATTCTCCCACTTTTATATTTCGTACAGACGGGGTTGGAACTAACAAAACATACTAATATACCAAAAGTCTACATTAATATACTAAACGTGTGTATACTGTTACATATGCATACTCCCTCCCTTGTTAACCTTACAAAAGCACAGATACTAATTTAGAAAAAAATTAACAACCATAATTTGCTCATACTATTACCGATTCTGTACCGATTTGTAAAAAAGTTGAATTACCGATTATTTTTAATTCTAATTATCCCTACACTAATTAAAAGGGCTTTATTAAAAGTCCTAATCTAAGCCTACATTTTTATACAGTCGAATGTACGTTATAAGACTATCTAGAGGATGTAGGGGAAATTTTTCTCGGAATTTGAGTACCGTTACTACCGCGTATTTAATTTTGTCGCTCGACTACTTTTTATAAGACTGTTTCATTTCAGCATTGCATTCCTATACTTAGTTTGCAATTTAGACAGTTCCAGCATATTATAAGGAATGTTCTGGCACAAAATTCGAAAAAGTGATTAAGTGGGGAAAGTTGCAACTACTAATTGAGGGGAATAGTCTTATAAGGGGCAGTGTTTAGCGGGGCAGCGGGTATTTAACTGTATTTGTATTCTAGATTTGCGGAATATTGGCTCCAAAAAAAAAAAAATCTTCACCAGGAATCGAATTTTAGGTTTTCTTTATTACAGAAAAATCCGTTAACCGCTTAGTTATATAGTTGGCACCGTTTCATATTTAAGTCTAACTCAAATGTACCACTTTGTAACCACAATTTGGCGACCTAAGTATGGTTGGGCTGTGGTCGGGGATGTATGTATATAGTTTTTTCAATATGAGTTCGGCCGAAACCGTAATTATTTTCTTTAAAACCATTTTTTTAATTTTTTTTTTTTTTTTAATAAAATTAAAGTGATTACCAGAAAGGTTTCCTCTTGGATCTATTTGGCAACTTTCCATCTATACGTTGTACTAAGGCTGTGACGAATATTCACATTCGTAAAATGTGAAAGATTTGCAATATTTCAACATTCGCATTCAGTTTCGTGATTTCACTTGGGAATGTCTTCGTGCCAAATTCTCACTTTTCTTTATCGCTTGGTGTTCTATCGTTTACTAATTTTTACAACTCGCGATCGCTTGATTCATAAAAGAATAGGAGGGATGTAAAAAAAAAAAACGGGGCTATGCACGATACTTTCGTCTCAGTATATTTCCAGTCATAACACATAAAAATTTCAAAAAAAAAAAAAATCTTAAATTCAAATTCCAAATTTTTGTATTTGGTACATTTGTTACAACTCTATTTTTTTAACTCCATATTCGTAAAAATTGTTGATAACACAAATCTTTACGTTTATTTTGTCAAATTTCTAGTAATTTCGAATAAATATGCATAAAGTTGTAATTCGCTTTAGCAAAACAAAAATTCGACTTTTTACAGTTAGTGGTAATGGTGAGCAAAATCGTCATGACTAAAAATAGTTTTAAAACGAGTTTTTGTTTGTAAATCTTAAAAAAAAAACTCGATTGAAACGTTCAGTTAAATATATTATTTGTAAATTTACTTATTTTATTGCAGTATGGTTGGTACTGGGGTCCTATATCAGCCGAAGCCGCTGAAAAAGTTTTATCCAACGAGCCGGAGGGTTCATTTATTGTTCGTGATAGCAGTGACGATCATTACATATTCTCTCTATCTTTTAAGTTAAATGGCTGTGTTCGCCATGTGCGAATAGAGAATTATCAAGGTTTGTTCGTTAAATATTTCTACCAATATTAATAGATTTGAGCGTTGCTTTATGCCTTTATAGTATTCTATATTTGTAAATAATAAACAAATACTTTACTTTTCAAAATATCACTTTTATTTGGTTTGAGCGTTACTTTATGTTATTCCATATTTGTAAATAATAAACAAATACTTTGCAAAATACCACTTTTATTTAATATAACGGATATAGTTCAAACTTAATCGATAAAACAAATTTTAAAAGAAATTTACTCCTCCGTTAAACAAGAATCAAAAACTAACTTTAAAACTATAACATATTTTGGTAATATATCAGAAAAAATTAAAACAATTCTAGAAAAATCAAACGTAAATATAGCATTTTTTAATCTAGGAAACTTATAACAATAAAACAAAAATTGATAAATTTAAAAAATCGGGTATCTACAAATTAAACTGCCAAGACAGTAATAGTTTTTACATCGGCCAAACTGGCAGAAACTCTGAAACCCGGAGAGCAAAGCATTTCAGATCCTATAGAAATCAGAAATCCGACTCTGCTTTATTGCTATTTAAACTTTTAAAATTGCATTTGCTGTAATATTGTCTTTTTGTCAATTTCAATCTTTTGTCACGTGTTTGTTTGCCTTTTGTCACATGTAATGTAATCTTGTTTTTCTTGATTTTCGGATTGTCCCACTACCCCCACCCCTTCCACTTCCACATCACATACCACTGCCCCTTCATAAGTATAGGTAGATAAAATTAGTATATAAGGCATGTATCGAATGTAATTTTTGTTCTGTTTGAAAATGAACTGACGGTTCGAAACAATATTGTCACAGTTTCAAAATAGAAGTGGTATTTTGTAAAGTAAAATATTTGTTTATTATTTCTACCAACTTTAAAATGTTCATAAATATCAAATTAAAAAAATTTGTTTTAGGCAATTTTAGTTTTGGAAGTTGTACTAAATTTAAATCACATACAATAGTAGAATTTATTGAGAATGCGGTGGAACATTCAAGGAGTGGTCGATATTTATTCTTTTTACATAGGAAACCAATTCTTGGTCCAATGAGAGTGCAACTTTTACATCCAGTGTCACGATTTAAACAAATTCAAAGTTTGCAACATATGTGCAGGTAAGATTTATTTTTATGTAAAAGTACGAAAGTCAAATTCTGTAGTCAAAACTACGGAATCGTTATTATTTCGTATTGTTTGTCATATCTTTTTTGCGTAGTTTGAGACGCCTTTAATGGGTTTATGCAGAAGCACGACTCCACCGATTTTTGACTCTAAAAAACAAACTAATGATGCGATTTTAATGATATTTTTTTTTAAATGTTACTGTTTAAAAAAATACTACAAATCGATACCGATAATGGAAAGGCCGGGAAACTGTTTTAAAATTGGATAAAATTCATCTTTTTTTAAATTTTCTTTTGTGTGTGTTTGTGCATCATTGTGCGTAATCATCATTGTGTGTGTTTGTGCATCATTGTGCGTAATCTAGTACATGTCCCTGCCACTCTCCATATGTCTTTTATAAAAGAATATATCGTTTACTGTCGCCGCTGTAACTAATATACAAGATGACGTTGATGGTACTTGTATTAAAAATAGAGTCGGGACATGAGTTTTGATAGTTCGCTATTTTTTATCAAAGATTCATCTAAAATAAATTGGAAATAAATTAAATATTTAAAAAAATACTTTAATTCAACCCAGAAAGGTAAATTAAATTAAAAAATTTTAATTGTTCATTAACACATAACTTGGCAACGATAATTTTGTACTCAAACATATAATTAATTTTGACATTTATTTGATGAAAAATGCTCACATGTCCCAACTCTATTTAGTACAGGGATTCTTGACTACAATTGCCATCAGCGCCACGTATCGGTCTGTGACAATAAAAATTCGTCCTTGAAAACAAGTGGCAGGGACATGGTCTACTAAAATTAACCAAAAAATCGATTTCGAAATATCGAGCGCGGAAATTAGAAAATTAACTTAATTTTGACGACTACTATTACCTCAACGCCATGATTTGAGTGCATATTCTAGTAAAATGGGTCAAAATAAACATTTTTTCAAAAATAAATAATAGTAGATGATATAAAAACTAAGTGGTGAAGTTAGTTAAGGTTAAGTTAGTTTAGACAATATACTTCGACTTTGATATAAAAACTAGGTGGTAAAGTTAGTTAAGGTTAGGTTAGTTTAGTTAGTTTTGATAATATACTTCGACTTTGATATAAAAACTAGATGGTGAAGTTAGTTCAGGTTAGGTTAGTTTAGTTAGTTTTGACAATATACTTTGACACTATTGCATACAAAATATTTTTAAATTTAACGACAATTTTCTAGCATTTCCAGTACTGATATCGAGTTGTAATATTTTTTTAACTAATCCACCGTAGGAGCGAACAATTAAAAAAAAATCCGATCATTAGTTTTTCTTTTAGAGCCAAAAATAGGTGAAGCCGTGCTTCTGTATAATTATCGTTTTTTTTTTAACAGACAGTCGCATATCTTATATCACTTTTGACCATTAGTTCGTGTATCTTGTTTACTAACCAAAAATTTTATGCGATAAAATTTATTTAATTTGTTAATTTTTCTTTTTAGATTTGTGATATTAAAATTAGTACGTCGAGATCTAATATCAACATTACCACTTCCGCGAAGGATAATCGATTACTTAAATATGAAACACTACTATTCCGAATTGTTATCCGAATCGGAAGATTCGGAAGGAAGTGGTACAGAAACTAGAAAAGCAACACAACGTACTAATTATTCCTGAGTGAAAATTGGTAACATATTTATATTAATACTGATTGATGGGTAGTTGAGACGAGTGAATTTTGAAACATTTTTGATATTGAGGTCAAGAACGAAGTCAGAAGCGTCAGTCTGAATTTTTATGTTACAGCATATACTAATATATTTATGAACGAAAACACAGTATCTGGACGTTGCTTAAGAAAAATGAAAATTTTTGTTGCATTTTGTTGAATATTTTACCGTTTATTTAACAAAATAATTTGTATACGATTTATACAATCCCAGTCTCCCGTAGCGTATAATAATGAACTTTTTTAGAACATTTGATTATTACAGACACGATTGAAGGAATTTTTATTAAAAATGGAATTGAAAATGGTTGTCAGAGTACTCAAATACCAAACTCATTCATCATTTATCATTTTTGTCCACAAGTAAAATATTATTGTTTTAAACTTGAATATACAATAGTCACCGTTTATTGTTCACCTTAAAATAATAATAAAACACTGTTATTTACATAAAAATTAATTATTTGAATTCACTGTTTGGTATGGTGATTCGAAAAATAATAAAAATAAATAAATAAATCGGTAAATTGAACAATATCGAAAATCCTCTAAATATGTACCACAGAACACTACACAGAATTCTGTAGCTCATCTGGCGTCTTTTGGTGGAATGTTATATCACTGTACATTCAGTCGTGCACCAGCTTTGCAAAAGCAAACAAGCATTGTTACTTCGTGTCTATACATTGTTATTTCGTGGTTAGTCATTATTACAAGATACATACATACAGTAGTTCTATAATACATAAATACATATGTGTTCGTTGCAGAGTACATACATATAGTATATTTTTTTAGTTTAGAAATGACGTCATTATCATCTCTTTTCAGTTTATGACGCTAGCTGTCCTTTAAAAAAATTATACGATACTGATCCTTAAAATAGTACATAAATTAAGTTTATTTTCATTTTTTCTTTTTCTCACTTATTTCAATTGCCAAATTATATAAGATTTCACTTACGGATTTGTGTATACTGAATGAAAGTTAGAAAAAGATAACATACCATTAAATTAGGTATTATTAAATAATTTTTACCAATAATTTTTTATTTGACCCACCCATTTCAATTCATATTTTTATGATACCTAGGAAGTAAGGTACTACAGTAAAATTTATTTACAGATTGATAAAACAAACAAAATTTTAAAAATTTGTAAATTTAACGCTTTTAAACAAACCATGGAAAAATTTTTTTGTCTCAAAATGCCGGACTTTTTACTGCCAGTGATAAGTACAATAGATAAGATTACAAAAAAAGAAAAAAAATTAAAGATCCCAACATCAAAAAAATGAACCCTAGGAATTTACAAAATATAAATTATACTAAACTATGCTTATAAAATTGAACATTATTTAAAATTGTACCGTATTTCGGAAAATTTGTCACAGATGACGGCACCTGTACGACTGAATATGTACATATCACAGCATTTTGAGCCGCCATATTGCAGGACGGGTTAACTCGTCTTAATCATTTAAAGAATTAATAAGCGGTTACTACTGTATATTTTTCAAAATCTCTTTCGAGAGAAAGATTAAACACGGAGAAAAGGCTTATTTGTATGTCAAAATAATAATAAGACCAAAGAAAAAAATTATAGATTAGTGTTTTTGGATTTGTTATGTATTTATAGAGACAAAACAGTATTTTATTAAGGGGTGATTGCGGCTATTGTACTAACTGACATTTCATACGAACGTTTTACTTTAATTATACTTATTTTGTTGTAATTTATTTATTATTCTGTTAATATTTTGTTGAATTTTGTTAAAAGTTAAAAAAAGTGAACCAATAAAAAGAGATTTTAATGCAGATTTTACAAGTTCATTACCATTTTTCAACGGCCACACAAAATATATAAAAAAAAAATGAAATTTTTTAAAAAAAATCTTTAGTTTCTTTTTCGCAAAAGTTTTTATAAATATCGTTACGACTATGGTGGCAGCGATGAATTATTACACCTATTGTTAGTATTTAATTCACTTAAGTAATTAAGGGGTAAAATTACCTTCTGTTCACAAATTCACATAGTTTTAAATAAATTTGAGCTTATGAACTTAAAAGTGGTCTACTTTTACTGACCCGATATGAAAAATGTAATGTCGAACATTTCTAAAAATATTAAAAACAAAAATGATAAATGATACACTGATAGTTTATAATCCAAGAGCCGACTGTCTAAAAATGGAACCTATAAAGTACGTTGATGAAATTTTGAGACAAAGTAGTATTAATTCTAATATTAATAAAACAGTGATAAACTAACAAAACTGCATCTATCGGTGCAAGTAAAGAACTAAAAAAGGATAAAATATTGATTTTCTTTTCT
Organism: Brachynemurus nebulosus; assembly: GCA_035578155.1. Lineage (NCBI taxonomy): Eukaryota > Metazoa > Arthropoda > Insecta > Neuroptera > Myrmeleontidae > Brachynemurus > Brachynemurus nebulosus. The sequence continues at coordinate 37,876,058 of JAPWDM010000008.1, read as the reverse complement.
ATTGATTGACTTCAAAAACAGGCTAAGTGCCCAAAAAAAACCAAGATTTTAGCATGGTGTCTAACTTGTTGATAATGACACTTAGATTCCTTTCTCGGGTCTAACTCAATTTTTTTTTTTTTTTTTTTGACAACCTGTTTATGAAGTCCAGTCTTCATTTGTCCTGTATAAAATTTGCTACAAAAAAGATACAATTATTTTTGATACTGATAGTAAGGTAGTGAGTAGCGATGTCGGATAATTAATCGGTTTAATCGACTAATTTTGTTTACATTTAGTCAGTTTTTAGTCGACTAATTTATTCTCGACTAAATGACTAAAATGATTAATTTTTTTTAAATGATTAAAAGCAACTAATTTGATAATTTTTTTTTAACATTATTTATTAAACTTTATCAAATGAAAATTTAAAAATTATCTATTTATATAATTTTTTACTTTTATGTGATTAACACATTGTGATGTCGTATCTTCCTTTTTCATTAAAAAAAATAAAAGTCAATAATTAAATTCAAAAGGACACATCGTTTTTGAAAGAGTTACATAGGCTACCCTATTCATGACTTCGATAAAAAATTTAGTCGATTATTCTATACTTGCGATTTTCGAACAATGATTAATTTTGTCTGAAAAGCATCTAACTGCTCCTCGGCTCGACATCACTACTAGTGAGTTAGTGACTCAAAAAATTTTGAAGTAAACTTAAAAATGAAACATTAATGATTGGCTGAACACGTCACTTGAGGATCTTATATTTTATATTGTTTAAAATATTTTGTGTAAAATTAATACTATTTGTTCTTAAAATTTCATCGATGAACTCTGTGGATCCAATTTTTGAACAGTCGGCTCTTAGACTATATATTGATACTTTATTTATAACAAATTGATTGAACTGATTATTTTAATTTTTAGTTTTATTTATTAAAACAAAATAGTCTGTAAAAAAACATACTAGACATAATCAAAAAAGAAAAAATCGCACAAAAATATAGTAAAATATTCATAGCTGTTATTACATTTTTAAATGAAACCTATCTGATGTCAATAAAGATATATTTGTATTATTATTTATATTTTAAACGATAATTTCATTTAAATATATAGGTACATATATATTGTTATTTTTAAAATGATTCTTAAAATATCCACTTATGACGAAAAACAAGTCCAAATAATTAATAAAAAAAATTAATTTATTCAAATATTTTCTAAAGCTAATTAATATCTTTTATAATAAAGTATCGTATTTATCTTTCCTACGTACGTATGTCATATGTGGAATTTTTAATTTTTAATTATTTTTTATTTAACATGTTTATTTCTTAATGCCGAAACAAATAATGCTTATACGAATGTTTTGTTTTGTTTTTTTATTTAAAAAAAAAATTACGCACTGTGCAATCTCTAAAGATGTTAAACAGACCAAAGTTATATGTGATTTAAAAGACTTAAGCCATTAATAAATAATGTATTATAAATTTTTTTTTATCTATTTTATTACTTTCTGTAAACTCCATACCTTGTGTATTCAAAATTGCTACTAATTTATTGGCGATGCAAAAGTTACGCGCGCGCCTCTGGTGATAAAATTAAAAGCTCTATCAATTAAAAGATGTACGGATACGTTCAACTGGCATAAAAATATGTTTAGACAATACTATATGCGGGTTACTATATTTTATATTGCCAATTAAATATACACGTATATTTTTACTTAATAGAGCTTCTAATTTTACCACCAGAGGCGCGAGTGAAAATCTTTGCGTCGTCAGTAGTATTTATCATATTTATGACTAGTGTTAGCAACCGTGGTAGGAGCTGTGCTGGCTATAGTAATGGAAAATGACGTCAAACATAGAACCTATCCTATTTTCGTGCTTTCTTCTTTGCTATATTTAACCATTAACAAGTAAGAAAGTCGTATTTATCACGTGGACACCCATTTATCACCACTTACGGTAGACAATAGTGGTGGTAAAGGCACTGGAATCATCCCGAGTCAGATCAACAACACACATCGTGTGTGGCCAGTATCGCAGAAGAGTAATCACAGTGCGGAACACAGCAGCTCGCTTGAAGCTCGGAAACGAAATCAAGCAGCTAATCTAGTAATGAAATAAACGTTTAATAACCAATCATAATAAAGCCATTAATGACAAGAACAAAGAAGGTTTTTGGTGATAAAATCATACATTTGTGAATTTTTGTTTTTTTATTTACGATCCATGATAGCTCACGTCTAGCATTGTATAGCACAACCTTTCTGTTTTTTTTTTGTTTTTTTTTTTTTTGTTTTTTTTTTTAAGAAAAAGAAAACGGTGGGTCAAATTTTTTCTAGCATAATATAAAACAACATTTTTTGTTTGAAAAACATGAAATGGCGGAGATAACTTTATGGGCATATAGTCAATAAAATGGTCGGATAAAGACATTTATTTTGAAAGTGGGGCAAGTCAATATTTTGTTATTGTGAGATACTTAAGGGTTTGCGTTTCAATAAATTTAAAAATATTGGTAAGTGTTAATAGACATATTTTTTGTATTGTGTGGTATTAGATAATGTAAGTTTATAATTCAATAGTGTTCATAGTGCTGACTAAAAAAAATAGTGGTTTTATTATAACTAAATGGACTTGCCTCACTATCAAAATTAATGAATTATTGTAATCGTTAATTTAAATGGATAATATTTGAGTTTTATCATTTAAAAATAAACATAATAAACACTTTTCATACGACAGTTCAACTTCAGAAGCATATACTATGACATTATTACCCCTGCTAGTGCCTTAGTCGTAGAAATGAGTGTATGAAAATAAGTATGTACTTTAAAAAGGCGACTCACCCCCTTTACAGTGTTGCTTAAAATGAATTTGGAAATTTATTCTAATTGTTTTAAACTATTTTCCTTGAAGAAGTTTTTAATTATTCAAATAGTACGATTATGTCGACACAGTCACTCCCGTAGTTAACTGCCCCTGGATTTAATATTAGGAAATTGAGTAAAAACAGGTCGATTAGACTTTTTTACGTACATTTGAAATCTGTAAATAAAACTTTATTATATTTTATTTTTTACCCTTTTTTGCAAAACTAACCCCCAAATTTTAGCCCTAAACTATCCCTGTTGGTGTAATTTAAACAAATTACATATCAATAGATAGCTTTTTAAAAAAGAGCAATATCGCCAATTTAAGTTTTTGCTCTATTTTTTACCGTTTCGAGATATTTAAAAAATTAAATTTTCACCCCAATTTTTGTAGGACGATTTCACCTCTTCAAACCGCTTTTCCGCAGATAAAAAAAAATACGTGTTACTTATTTTTTAGTGTTCTACAACATATCTAATTTTCATCAAAATCAATAGGTCCAGTCTCGGATATTCTACTTGTAAGATGGACTTGCACCACTATCAAAATAAACAGATTTACAATACTGTTAAGAGTTAAAACTTCAATCTTCCAAATATTAGGCTTCTGAATTTTTTTGATTATAAATTGTTGACAGATAAAAAGATCACACTAAGTCTTATCTATAACTACCATTATCTTCATTTTTTTCAAAAATGGACTTGCCCCACTTTCAAAATAAACAACTCATTTCATATTATACGAACTAATGTTATTGCAAATAATTGCGGAAATTTTTCCAGATTACAAGAAATTTATTTACAACGCAAGAATTGCTTTCAAACATTTCTGTAATGTTTAAGAAACTGTCGATATTTATTTGAATAGCATAGTCGACCAGGTGATCGGAAAACGACATTTCATATTACACGACCTAATGATATTCTAATAATATACGCGGAGATGATTCAAGGCTACAAGAATGCTATTTAACATGAAAGAATTGGTTTTAGACATTTCTCTAATGCTTAAAAAAGTGTCGATATTTATCTGAATGGACTATTATAAGAGGGACATCGTACTTATATGGGAAGAATTGACAAAATTGGCCACGAAAATGGCATATATTAGGCTTTCTTTTTTTACCACTCGTGGCGTTAATATTCTCAAAATACTGATGTGAATATAGCGAATATAGTAACATTAAACGGATAAAACAGAATGTAAATACAGTACTTATTCTCAAATGGAAACACGTCGGGACTGGGGAAGTGAGTGTTTCCATTTGAGAATCATCAATGTCGGTTGATGATATTTAATAATAAGGAAATACATAGAAATTACATATGTATGAAATAAACTCTTATATTTAAATTACTTTATACGGCGAATATCCAATGGTACTGACTCCGATTTTACATAGTGACGTCAGCGAATTATATATATACAATGTAAATGATGCGACGCAAAATAAAAATTGTTAAGTTTATTTTAAAAACGATCGAAAAATCCACTTTATAACTGAGTTGAACATTGAAAAAGATTCCAGAAGATTCTATTCAAAAGCTAACAAAGATAATATAGAAGCTCGCGTTTCCATTTGAGAGTGTTCCATTTGAGAATAAGTACTGTACCGCTTTGGTATCTAAGGCAATCTTTAGGCACACGAATGTCCAGTATTTTTAGACACTTTTTTTGAATACATTGAGTTCGGTCACCTTGTCTAATCACCATATTTATCTGAATCATCTGGTAAATCAAGTGGTCGAAAAACGACATTTCATATTACAAAACCTAATGATATTCCAATATATGGCAGAAATGATCCCAGTTTACAAGAATTCTATTTAAAATAAAAAAAATTGCTTTTAGGTATTTCTCTAATTCTTAAGAAAGTGTCGATCTTTATCTGAATCACCTGGTAAACCAAGTGGTCGAAAAACGCCATTTCATATTAAGAGACGCCTACATAATGATAATCCAGTTACTGCAAAAATGATTTCAGGCGCCAATAATTCTATTTAAAATGAAGGAATTGTTTTCAGACATTTCTCTAATGTTTAATTGCTTAAGGCAATGCCGATATTGGTCTGAATTACATGTTAGACGAAGTGGGCGGAAAACGACATTTCATATTACACGACCAAATGTTATTCAAAGCAATGGTGGAAATTGCTCAGGGTTACAAGAATTAGGGAAGGTCGGACGGCAAACCGGACGCCGGATGGAAAGTCGGACGGCAAGCCGCATGCCGGATGGAATGTCGGACGGCACGCCGGACGCCGGATGGAATGTCGGTCGGTAAGCCGGACGCCGGATGGAATGTCGGACGGCAAGTCGCAAGAAATGTCAAACGGCAAGATGGACGAAATGTTGGACGGCAAGCCGGATGCCGGATGGAATGTCGGACGGCAAGCCGGATGCCGGACGGTATGCCCGACGGCAAGCCGGACACCGGATGGAATGTCGGACGGCAAGCCGGATGCCGGATGGAATGTCGGACGGCACGCCGGATGGAATGTCGGTCGGCAAGCCGGACGCCGGATGGAATGTCGGACGACAAGTCGCAAGGAATGTCAGACGGCAAGATGGACGAAATGTCGGACGGCAAGCCGGATGCCGGATGGAATGTCGGACGGCAAGCCGGATGCCGGACGGTAGGTCCGACGGCAAGCCGGATGCCGGACGGTATGTCCGACGGCAAGCCGGACGCCGGATGGAATGTCGGACGGCAAGCCGGATGCCGGATGGAATGTCGGACGGCAAGCCGGATGGAATGTCGGACGGCACGCCGGACGCCAGATGGAATATCGGACGGCAAGCCGGACGCCGGATGGAAAGTCGGAAGGCAAGCCGGATGCCGGATGGAATGTCGGACGGCAAGCCGGACGCCGGACGGAATGTCGGTCGGCAAGCCGGACGCCGGATGGAATGTCAGACGACAAGTCGCAAGGAATGTCAGACGGCAAACGGACGAAATGTCGGACGGCAAGCCGGATGCCGGATGGAATGTCGGATGGCAAGCCGGATGCCGGATGGAATGTCGGACGGCACGCCGGACGCCGGATGAAATGTCGGACGGCAAGCCGGATGCCGGATGGAATGTCGGACGGCAAGCCCGATGCCGGATGGAATGTCGCACGGCACGCCGGACGCCGGATGGAATGTCGGACGGCAAGCCGGCCGCCGGATGGAAAGTCGGACGGCAAGCCGGATGCCGGATGGAATGTCGGACGGCAAGCCGGATGCCGGATGGTATGTCCGACGGCAAGCCGGACGCCGGATGGAATGTCGGACGGCAAGCCGGATGCCGGATGGAATGTCGGTCGGCAAGCCGGACGCCGGATGGAATGTCAGACGGCAAGCCGGATGCCGGATGGAATGTCGGACGGCAAGCCGGATGCCGGATGGAATCAGGGCCGGACCTAGTCTTAGTGGCGCCCGGGGCAGGGTCAAAAAATGGCGCCCCTGTAGAAAAAAAAATTTCTATTTCCCTCTCAAAGAACAAGTGAAGAGCAAAAAAAAACTTATCATACCTAATTTTGGCGCCCCTCAAGACCTGCCGCCCGGGGCACATGTCCCGGCTACTCCCCTAGATCCGACCCTGTCGGCGCCCCTCCAAAATTGGCGCCCCGGGCGGTCGCCCGGCCTGCCCGCCCCTTTATCCGGCGCTAGATGGAACGTCGGTCGGCAAGCTGGACGCCGGATGGAATGTCAGACGACAAGTCGCAAGGAATGTCAGACGGCAAATGGACGAAATGTCGGACGGCAAATCGGATCCCGGATGGTACGTCGGACGGCAAGCCGGACGCCGGATGGAATGTCGGACGGCAAGCCGGATGCCGGATGGAATGTCGAACGCACGCCGGATGCCGGATGGAATGTCGGACGGCAAGCCGGATGCCGTATGGAATGTCGGACGGCATTCCGGATGCCGGATGGAATGTCGGACGGCACGCCGGATGAAATGTCGGACGGCAAGCCGGATGCCGGATGGAATGTCGGACGGCAAGCCAAATGCCGGATGAAATCTCGGACGGCACGCCGGACGCCGGATGGAATGTCGGACGGCAAGCCGGACGCCGGATGGAATGTCGGACGACAAGTCGCAACGAATCTCAGACGGCAAGACGGACGGAATGTCGGACGGCAAGCCGAATGCCAGATGGAATGTCGGACGGCAAGCAGGATGCCGGATGGATTGTCGGACGGCAAGCCGGACGCCGGATGGAATGTCGGACGGCAAGCCGGACGCCGGATGGAATGTAGGACGGCAAGCCGGACGCCGGATGGAATGTCGGACAAGTCGCAAGGAATGTCAGATGGCAAGACGGACGAAATGTCGGACGGCATGCCGGATGCCGGACGGAATGTCGGACGGCAAGACGGACGCCGCACGGATGTTGGACGACTAGCCGGACGGCAAGTCGGACACCGGACGGATTGTCGGACGGCAAGTCGAACGCCGGACGAAATGTCGGATGGCAAGCCGAACGGCTAGCCGGACGCCGGACGAAATGTCGGATGGCAAGCCGCACGGATGCCGGATGGAATGTCGGACGGCAAGCCGGGTGCCGGATGGAATGTCGGACGGCAAGCCGGATGCCGGATGGAATGTCGGACGGCACGCCGGATGCCGGATGGAATGTCGGACGGCACGCCGGACGCCGGATGGAATGTCGGACAAGTCGCAAGGAATGTCAGACGGCAAGACGGACGAAATGTCGGACGGCTAGCCGGACGCCGGACGAAGTGTCGGATGGCAAGCCGAACGGCTAGCCGGACGCCGGACGAAATGACGGACGGTGTGTCTGACGGCAAGCCGGACGCCGGATGGAATGTCGGACGGCAAGACGGACGGAATGTCGGACGACAAGCCGGATGCCGGACGGAATGTCGGACGGCAAGCCGGACGCCGCACGGAATGTTGGACGGCTAGCCGGACGGACTGTCGGACGGCTAGCCGGGCGGCCATGTCGGACACCGTACGGATTGTCGGACGGCAAGTCGGACGCCGGACGAAATGTCGGATGGCAAGCTGAACGGCTAGCCGGACGCCGGACGGAATGTCGGACGCCGGACGAAATGTCGGATGGCAAGCCGAACGGCTAGCCGGACGCCGGACGGTATGCCTGACGGTAAGCCGAACGCCGGGAGGAATGTCGGACCGCAAGCCGGACGCCGGACGGAATGTCGGACGGCAAGCCGGACACCGGTCGGAATGTTGGACGGCAAGCCGGACGCCGGTCAGAATGTAGGATGGCAGTCGGACGCCGGACGAAATGTTGGACGGCTAGCCGGACGCCGGACGAAATGTCGGACGGTATGCCTGACGGCAAGCCGGACGCCGGACGGTATGCCTGACGCCGGACGGAATGTCGGACGGCAAGCCGGACGCCGAACGGAATGACGGACGGCTAGCCGGGCGCAATGTCTATTGGCTAGCCGGACGGAATGTCGGATAGCAAGACGGCTTCGTATACATATTTAATCTACTAACAAATTCTTAATGAATAGTTTTAATACCTTATATAAAGGCCAGGCCAATGACGAGCAAAATTGTATTCATAATGCTAATTTCTTTATACCTATTAAAATTTTTGCCATTTCAACATTTTACATTCAATTTTTATAAAAATTCTGTACAATTCTTATTATAATAAAAAAAATTAATAATAATAATAATAATAATAATAATAGTATAAATAAATAAAATGAATTATATAATTCAGTTTATACAGATAAAATTTATATGAGAATTTTCTGTTACTTTATTTTTTAATTTTTTCTCGTTCCAATAAAAATATTCCTATTGTCGTTAAAAGCTCAACTTATTTTCATTAAAAAAATTCATTCAAGTGGATTAGCTAAATTCTAAATAATAAACAACACATTTTTAACAACTTTCACGTCTTATTGTATTAACAAAAAATTACCGGAAAGAAGTTGGCGCCGAAAGTTGGAAAATCTTTCTGTTTTTTATATGGCTAAATTGCTCCGAAATTGCTCCTTTGGAATCAGTAATTGCTCCACCTGGAACTTAATTACTTAATTAGTTATGTACAAACAAAAAAACTTTTTTGTTTGACTATTTCTATTATCAAAATCTTGCCAAATAATGCATTTTTATACAATTACTTTATATCAAAAAATTGCTCCCAATTTGCTCCATCTAATTTAAAAGTTAGTTATTAATTTCTCTGAATAATAACTAAAATATATTAAAATAAAAAAGTTTATGAATTAGGTTATGTATTATTAAAACGTATAGGCAATCCATTATACCTTTAAGTCGTTTGCATATATTTAAGGATAATTGAATTTTGACAAGTTAAATAACATTATAAAAAAACAAAATATTTTAATAATTATTCAAAAAAATTAAGATTTAGCTTTTAAATTAAATAGAGCAAACTGGGAGCAATTTATTGACGTAAAGAAATTATATAAAAAAGTATTATTTTGAGAGATTTTGATAACTTATATAACGGAAAATTTTTTTTTTTTATAAATAACTAATTAAATAATTAAGTTTCAGGTGGAGCAATTACTGATTTCAAAGGAGCAATTTGGGAGCAATTTAACCATATAAAAAACAAAAAGATTTTTCAACTTTCGGCGCTAACTTCTTTCCGTTCAAAAAATTTTATCTAGAATCTAGTACAATATTACTCTTGTATTTAAATTAGCACTCTGTGAAAAAAATCATATCGTGTACATCTCTATGATACGAATCATCGTATCTCTATGATACGATGATTCTAGCATACATAGTTTGTAGTCAAATAATAGCGTTCGGTATACATCGTATATATACCTTCACCCTTCTCTCAAGAACATGGAAAGTGAGACAGGAATATACAAATATCTCAAAAATAAGGCGAGTGCACTTCAAAATAAGTGTAATGTGCTTAAAAGTAAGAGCAAGCCACTTTGGCTAACGCCCAATATTTTCCCAAAGTTTCAAGTCAGTCGGAGTACACAGAAGAGAGAGCCTTCGGAAATTCCAGTCATTAGCCTCGACCGAATTCCTACTTAAAACTAATCTCAAAATTCTAATAATTGACTAGTGATTAAACGGCGGTTTTTTTTTTCCTTTGATCACAATTTATTTTACAAGGCAACTAATAATACATGGTGTAAATTTTACCGAAAATTGTACTTTTTTGCATACAATTCTGCCAACAATTACTTATCTAATCTCATTGCTTAATAACAGAAAATGTTTGGATTCTGATTTCGAATAAAGTCATCAGGAGTTATCCTGATCACCGTGAGGATACTTTTTTCTAAGGAGTCTCCAAACAAACAGGTCTCAACGGTTGAATTTATAAAATTTTTAAATGAAAATTTTATAAAATATTGTTTAAATATTAATTTTTTATATGTTTCAAAGTTTTAATAATTCTTTTATTATATTAAAAAATATATAAAAAATACGCTACCAATGGGGTGTGACACACAGCTTCCTCGTACTCGTAAAAGCACCTTGGTAATTTAATGCCCAATATACCTTTGTATAATTTAACATAGGTATATAAATTAATAAAAATAAATAAACAAAACGATTCATAAATAATTGAGTGAAGTGGGACTAGCAGTAAATAAGATATTGACATTTAATAGGATTTCATGGTAGCGCCGTGGATACTATTACTACGAATGCAATGAAATTTGTAGGGGACCATCTAGGAACCAGACCGCATAATTTCTGACAATTTCATAAAAAAGAATTGAATAGTTCAGAAGTTATGCCACTTGGTGCAATTTAGTATATTAATGGAATGACATGGTAGCGGCGTAGCTATCGTTACTCCGATTTTGATTAAATTCATAGAGGACCATCTAGGAACCAAACTGCATAATTTCTGAAAATTTCATTAAAAACAATCGAATAGTTCAGAAGTTATGCCACGTGGTACAAACTGACGACACACAGACGGGCGGACGGACAGACACCAAACCAAAATTGTTCAGAAAGCTCTAAAACGTAAAATGTGCGTAAAAAATTTTATTTTGGAGAGAAAAAAATTTTTATTTTTCAAAAGTGATCACAATGCTTCCGCTACTTTAGTAGTTTCGGAAGCAATAAATAAACAAATGAAATTTGATTTTATTGGGTGACGGAAATAATGACATCTTTTGTTACAATAATTATAAATGATGACTACCTAATTTAAAATACCCCTGTCACAGCATCCTGCATAACATAGCGAATTTCCGTTTATAAAAATTAGTTTTTCTCGGAAACTAGTGGACATAGAATAATAGTTTAAACACCTTTTTTATGTAATTTTTTCTCCTCTTTTAAATGATGTAAAAAAATTTGGCAAAAATTTTTGAATAAGTGGAAATTTTGGCAAAAAACTAATTTTTGGCAAGAACAAAAACCATGTTCCTGGCATCCGACGTGTCTGGCTGAAGAACTCATCCAAGATTTTTGGACTTCCAACGTTGTCACCAAATTTCGTAAACCTAGGACATTTCGTTCGAGAGTTATCGTGCTGATACATATATACATACATACATATATATATATATATATATATATATATATATATATATATATATATATATATATATATATATATATATATATATATATATATATATATATATATATAAATTTTAGTGAATATTATTTTTGATTTCTAGGGACCTCAAAACAAATTTCTGCCATAGTCCCGGGCTCAAGTCGCGTCATGACACCTACTGTAATAGCTGAATTTCCAGAATTCTTTCTAGAAATTCGCTAAAAAGAATTTTAGGAAGAGTACCTATTATTTTGTACATTGTTGAAATGAATTCTTAATTTCAAATCAAAAAATTGAAAATAAGTACGAACATTTTAACGCTAGATGTCTTTACAATATAAAATTAACACGATGACGGTCATGAAGATTTATAACGGAATAACCAACTGATACACTGTTTTGGCAACTAATACACTTTATATTGAATTGTTGACGTAGCACAGCGTATTTCGCAGTTAATCAGGTTTCACTTGACGTCGTACAGCGTCAATGACCGTCAACCGGTTAAATTAGAATATGTAGTCAGCTGATGTGTTGCTTCAAATTTGTCAATCTCGTCATATTATAACCAATTTAAAATTTATTAAGAACTTTTAAAAAAATGTTATATTCAATATGTGTAAACTGTACTCGCTTACAGTTTGCAATAAAAAATCTAAATCATCTCCAAATAAAACGAATTAATTTAAATTCTTTTAACCAATATACATTATTTGGATCACAAATTCTAAAATACTCAACTTCAAAAAATGAAGTGAATCAGTCAACGAAAGAAATTTCGAATGTTTATTATGGCGTTTTAACTCCACAAATAAAAGCTGTTAAGGTATTTGTAATTATTATATAAATAAAAAGTAAGTAATTTATTAAAATTGACAATTTCAGGTATTCTCGTTAATAACGAGCGTTACCGGCTTAATGGTACAACCGATTATTTATCAACAATCAGCCACAATTGCCGGTGGACTACCCGTTTTAATTGCTATTTGTACTTTCGTGGGATTTTTTACTTTTGTAACGCCATTATTATTACATTTAATTACAAAGAAGTATGTTACTCATTTGGACTATAATGCATCAACAGATGAATATACCGCTTCAATTATTACGTTTTTCTTAAGAAAGAAAACTGTACGTATTTATTACTGAAAAATACAATGGCGATTTTATTTTTTCACCTTTTTTTTTTAGATAACATTTACTGTGAATGATGTCCGGGTACCCGATGTACCGGGAATGTTTACATCGTTTCTTGCAAAGGGAACGCCACTGTTTGTGGATCCTCGATTATTTCCAAATCCACATCATTATGCTAGAATAATGGGTTATGATAAACCGATTGATTTAAAATTATCGCAAAATGTTTCTTCAACAAATAAGTCAGACAAGTCATAGTTGTATGTATTTTTGTTAAATTATAATTTAAATAAATAGTACTTTTAATTTTTCGTTATTTGAATTTTTTATTGAAAAGGGTAATTTCAAATAGTCAATATAAGAATAGAAAGAATATAATAATATATTACGGATTATAAAAGGACCAGTTTTATTGAAGCAAAAGTTGTGCTAATACTAAACAGTAGCGGCAACAAAATTAAATGTTTATGTATGTAGAAATTTATTTTAAATAAGTTGAGTAAATTTACTATTGATTTCATATAAGAAAAGTGGTCATTTATCTTAAGGTGAATCAATCAGTACTGACAAATTTGTGACAAATGAGTTACTAAGTCTGTTTTTTTCTCTATAAATAAATATAATTTATGTGTAGAAAAATAAGTTAAATTTTATAATACATGTAACAGTATTAATATTTGATTATTGTTCAATTTTCTAATTTTAATAATTTTGTAATGAATTTGATTCTGGTAGTGACGTGTACATACACATAATAACTAACACGTACACAAATATATTACGGGTGTATTAGTATAAAATGACATTTTTATAGTTTTTTTTTCTATTTATTACAATAACTAAACGTCCAATATTAAACAAAATAGTTTTTTAATAATTCAAAAACATAAAAGAAAATAATTTTCAGTTTGTTAAATCTTAAAGTTGGTTTTTAATGACACAACTTACTTAGATACTACATACCACTGATTCACTTCTAATCATTCTTTGGCATTTACTCGTACGTTAAAAATTCTAACTTTGAAAATTTATTTCTTCTAAACTACACGTCAGAAATTATTCAAAATAGTGTCAGTGAATGCATCATATCTTTATAATATACTAAAATGTCAAATTCTAAACTTGGAAAATTTCAAGTGATCGATTCACCTTAAGTGAACTTTATCATGCTTTACATCCTTTGGATACTTGATATGTAATATTAAATTATTATTTAACATTTATAATACGGTACTTGACTGTATTCAAAATTTGTTTTAAATGTTGAATAATTTTATGTATTATCCTTAAATATATTTAATTTTAGTAGTGACAAATAAAAATATTCTTTAGTTATTTAAAAATTCGATTTTAAAAATTATAAATTTTTAGCCTTCATTTAAATGATTAAAAACGCAGTGATATTTGAAAATGACGTCATTTTTTATAGCAGATCTTATTACTGTAGTTTCGTATTGTCTATGACAAATTGCATTTTCATTGTGACATTTTTACAATTCTAATTGACCAAGAGAAGTTGTTTTTCTTTGTAATTTATTTTGAATTTTTTAGTTTGCAATTAATTTTGCACTCAAAAAAGATTGATGGAAGGAATACATCGTCACTTAATCCGTAAAATATCCTTATCAACTTGTTTTAAATATTATGTTAAAAATGCTTTTATTTTTTACTACAATTTTAAAGTTACGTCAAACTGTTTTCTTAAAGTGCATTTAATACTTGTAGGGCTTCATGAAAATCTTACAGTGATGATAAATGAAGAAGATAATAAAGTAGAAAGTTGTAAATACCACTAAAACTGAGCATGATGACTGCTGAATATTGTGTACAAATTTGAAACCATGTTGACAAGTGTTGACATGAATGAAAGCGACATCTGTTTGAGTTAAATCGTGACGTCATTGCATACGTCACTACGCCAAGTCGTTTTTCCCGCCAATTTGTTCATTTAAAATTGAACAATGGTTTTTTTGAAGATTTTTAAAAATTTAACAAAAATGAACTAATTTATACGTAAGAACAAAGCATTTACAATTATTTCTCAATTGCAGTTAAGTACCCTAGGTGAAATTCCTTGTGCTTTTTTTCTAATAAGGTTTTTACATTTGTAAGCAGAACTAGTTGCCATAATATTTTCTTTAAAAAAATACAATTTAAAAAGTGAAAATAGTGAAAATTTTTACATTATTTTTTCCAATTTTTTAAGACAAACATGGCTGACTGTGCTTCAATTTTAATTTTAAAGTCTAGGCTCTAGGGTATCTTAGAAAGAGAAATATATATTGGCAATTTACATGCTATTTATAATATTTGTCTCTTTTTAACGTGTACGTAATATCTTTTGTACTTGCATCTTTTGTGATTCTCAAAGTGGTGGGCTCGATCCTCCCCCCCAGGAGGATCACGAAAAATATTTGGGGAGTCGCAGAAACAATTCAGATCATATACCCATTTGCTACAAATTTCTACATATTTGGGGGGTACTTTTAATTTTTAAGCGCAAAAGGGGGTCGTGGACAAAAAAAATTTGAGAACCACTGGTATACAGGGTAGAATTTTTGTTCAGATTGCAGAAAAAAATGTGTTAACAGTTGTAACTCCGATACCGAGGACTCCCAGCAATCACTAAATTGTGACGGAAAATCAGGGTTACCAACACTCTTTGAGGAAAAAACTCTCTGTATATTTGTTTTAAAAAAGCAGTAAAAAGTAAAAAAATTTTATAATAAACAGTAAATCTACAAAAGTACGTATGTGAGTTATCCGTGCGAAAGTCTAATATGTAAATTTAAGTTAAAAATATGTTTTAAATCAAGCTTTTATTTAAAATAAATAGCTATTTCTCAGTAATTACCAAACTTAGTTAAATGCCTCAGACTTTTATAAATTATGTTGCACATTGTTTCAAACTTCACTCAAGTTATAGATGTTATTTTATTGACGACGCAAAGATTCTCACTCGCGCCTCTGGTGGTAAAATTAGAACTAGCATCAAGTAAAAATATACGTATACGAAGCTCTATGGTATACAATTAATGGGTAATATAAAATCTAATAATTCGCGCATAATCTGTATAGTACATTTTTCTATCAACAATTAAATGTATATAAAAAATTTTACTTGATACAGCGTCTAATTTAAAAAACCAGGAGCGCTCGCGTAATCTTTGGGTCGCCAATACTTTTTAGTCCAGTCTTCAATAGATAGAAGCTTGATTTAAAACACTTTTTTTACTCAAATTTATTTTATGTTTTAGTCTAGATATTATTAACTTTCCATTGGAAGTTATTGTAATGGATTCGATTTTACGAGTCACTAATTTGGACATATCTCCACGTTTCAAGGTCACTAGAATCCGAATCCATCATTTTTAGCGTGATGTCTGTGTGTGCGTTCGTAGGTTCATTCGTGAATTTTTTTTTCGTCTCCCATATCTCGAGAACAAATGATGATATTAACTCCGGACTAATTTCATTAGATGCGTAATTAAAAAATGAAGACCGGATAAAGTTTTCAGCAAATTCGGATTAATGGTTTATTTTTTGTGATAAAAAAAACGGAATTGACTTTATTAACACAACATAGATCATATATTATAGATTTATTACCATGTTTTTATTATATAATTGCCTAAAAACCTAATTGATGTTAAAAACGCCAGTAATTTATTATAAAATTTAAAAAAAAAAAATACACTGCCAATGGCGTGTAGCACACAGCTTCCTCGTACTCGTAAAAGACTTTAAAACAGTATTCTACCAAATGTATATACTGTTAAATTATATTTTCGACTTAAAGTTCATAAAAAATTGTTAAGGGCTAAATTATAAAATGATAGCAAAAATATTTTAGAAACTAACCCCCAAAATACCCTAAAAATTTGAGCGAAATGGGACTAGCAGTAAATAAAATATTGACATTTAATGGGATTTCATGGTAGCGGTGTAGCTACAATTACTCCGATTTCGATTAAATTCATAGGGGACCATCTAGAGAAACCAAACTGCATAATTTCTGAAAAGCTCCATCTAGGAACCAAACTGCATAATTTCTGAAAATTTAATAAAAAAGAATTGAATAGTTCAGAAGTTATGCCACTTGGTGCAATTTTGGAATGACATGGTAGCGGCGTTGTTACCGATATTCCGATTTTGATTAAATTCATAGGGGACCATCTAGGAACCAAACTGCATAATTTCTGAAAATTTCATTAAAAACAATCGAATAGTACAGAAATTATGCTACTTGGTGCAAACTGGCGACACACAGACGGACAGACAGACACCAAACCAAAATTGTTCAGGAAGTTCTAAAACGTAAAATCTGCGTAAAAAATTTTATTTTGGTGGGAAAAAATTTTTTATTTTTCAAAAATGATCACAATGTTTCCGTTACTTTAGTTGTCTCGGAAGCAAAACGAAATACGAAACTTTTTATGAAATATTTTTTGTCTCGCATATCTTAAGAAAAAATGATGATATCATTTGTTTGATAAGGGTCTCCACCCTTAGATACAGAGGGCGAAGCCCCCGGTGTGGTACAAGGGGCAAAACCTTTATTGGGGGCCCAGGGGAGGAGCCACCTGAAATTAAAAAAGAATTATTTATGTATAGTAGTCTTTAAGTCTTTAAGGACATCCAATGGGAAGTTGAGAGTGTGGGTAGACCTGTCCCCCCAAATTTTTTATCTTAACAATTGTTTAGTTGTTACTTCATTAACCCAAAGATTCTCACTCGTGCCTCTGGTGGTAAAATTCAAAGCTGTATTAAGTAAATATGTATGTAAATACATAAATAAAAATACACGTATATAAGTTTAATTAGCGATATAAAATTTAGTAACTCGCACATAATTTCCTATGCTGTATCCCGAAAAGCACCTGAACCTGACCAATTTTAAATTAGCCTCAGTTAATAAATTTTATTTGTAGAATGAAATTTTTTATTGTTATGTAAAAATTTTTATAACTCATTTGCATGATTCATTTTCGTAGACTCGTAGTAAAGTATGTAAAGTATGATTCACAAATTTTATGAATGAATGAATGATTGTAATTTACTAGAATTTCTATCCCATTTTATTTTTCGTATTTTTAGTGTAGGTGTCCTTTACTTCCTTTATATTTTAGCATATGTACAGATTATTATTTATATAATATTATAATTAAATGTGTACAGTGTATTTCAAAGAAGTACGAACATACAAATTTTAACATCGGAAAAAATTATTGGAATCAGAGATTCAGAGGGTGGATTTGTTATACAGCTATTTCCATGCCATTCCCTAGCATGATAAATACCACAGAACACTAGAAGGTAATTTCCTATCTCTATACTAGCGATACTAGCATCGCCAAAAGATGACGTAAAATCCCCACTAACATGTTATGTATATACACTGAGCCTGGGTGTATATGTGCCATATTTGTATGTGTGTGCGTCATCGCTTGTACCTCGCGTACATACATACATACTATGTACAGACCACGTAGGTATTGTGACAACAGTCACCAACAATTCATGTGTAGCCGTTCACTGCTTCTGAACGAGTGATTACCTAATCTGTGAGAACAATCTTAGATATCTGTGATAAATACATAATACTGCCGTCTCCACCCACTGTTTGCTTTACACTCACCCTTCTTTTTCCTTTACCTTTTCTGATTTTACATCCTCCTTTTGACCCATAAACGATAACTTAAAATGACAATGGGCAAAACTATGTGGGGAGCTGCCCCCTAGCGCCCAAGGTTGAGACCGGTGCCGATCGATAGCCCTGGTCAAGTAGTCCAACTTTGTCAATGGGCACGTTCATGGAGAACCTGGCCTTCAAAAGTTATAGGACGTCAAATGTATAAAAAGTCTGTACGTGGCCATAGCCAAACGGGATATTCTGTATAGGTACAAATGGGTTATGAGACATGTCGTGGACCGGCCTATCACTGTTTAAAACCACTTTCCTGACTAATGGCCTAACCTCGTTTTTTCACATGGCCTATGGCAGAAGACGTACCGAGCGGCTTCAAACCTGTACATTGGGAGTATCCGAAGAGAAGTTTGAGAGTCCTACCGGTGGCGATTTCTGGCACACTCCTTGGTAGATTGCTGAAATAAAGTAGTCCGAAGTGCACCCTCCCGAAGGGGACTCTAATGCCCGCTGCAGATCAACACACATCGTTTCCTTAAGAAATGGCCACGTGGAGTATGCAAAACCTACTGCACGTCAGAACTTTTGAAGGCCAGGTTCTCCATACCTAAGATGGGTATATTTGTGATCTACTAGAAAGGGACTTTCAGAAAATACATATCTCACCAGTGGGCGCTGAGGGGCAATTTTGCCCATTGTCCTTTAACATGTTAACGTGCATTGATGCTGTAGGACGCCAAGTGAAACTTGACTAACTGTGACACAATGCTGTACCACGTCAACAATTTTATATAAAGTCTATTAGTACGATGACGATTATGAAGAATTATGACAAAATGATCAACTGATACACTGTTTTGGCAACTAATACAGTACACACAGTACACTTGGTAAGTTGGTGCACTTCGTACAATTAGTACAGTGATCATACAACACGCGTATGTATGGATCGTATGGATTATGCGTATGGATTAAGTATATAAATCTCGCTACGAAAACAGTGTGTAGATCTTACCCATGTAATTAATATTTGCCAATAAATTTGAACCAAAACTGTTTTTTAACAGAAAAAATTTGATAATAAATATGGATCAATAAAGGGGCCCTTAAAATTTTTTAATCCGGCTCTGACCATCTCATCTTTGTAGAATAAATTTTCTGTTTAAATTTCACGAGTTGATTTAAAAACATGATATTTATTAAGACGTGAATACCACGACGGACAGTAACAGACTAAATCAGTAGTGGTGTAAATTGCTACTTATTGCAACTTTCGGATTACACTTTTTTATATGTAGGCTTGATCTGGTTGATCTGTCTCATCTGTGCTTTCTACACTTTTGTATGCCATGGTACAACTTTCGTACCTCGTATTAGAGATGGGCAAATGGAAAAAATATATCGATATATATCGTATCGATATTTTTAGACAATATCGACATATGCAGAGTAAAAAATATCGATATTTCGATATATCGATATTTTTTCCCCAATGTGCGATTACATAAAAAACTCAAAATATTTGAATGTGAAAAAAAAACAACACATATTTGGCAGCTTTATTAGTTTTATTTCTTATTTATTAAACAATAGTTTCTTCAGATTTTAAGAGATCTTTTACAAGTGATGTGCTATAAAAAAATAAATCACTTTTTTGGAATTTTTTTCTGCGAGGTATCCATTTATCGTAACGAAAATAAACTTTTATACATTAAAGTGCATATAATTAAGTGTACCTTGAATATTTGTTCTTTTATTTTTGATCAACCCTCTGCCCTTGTAAATCTGTTGAATGTTAGGCTCAAAAAAAAAGAAACAGTGCCAATGATTCAAAGAAAACTATAAGTCCAACTGAACTAAGATTGGATGCACTCTCATTATTATGGCTGAAACGGCTGGACCGATTTTGATAAAATTTTATATACACACTCTTTATACACTGAATTAACATATGGGCTAAATTTTATCCCGGTTGTAAGTTCCTCAGGGATACAAAATTTTTCAAACACGCCCCACAAAATTAAACTTAATTCGATGAAATCTGGTACACAGGCACTATTTATCCTGAGTTAACACATAGGATAATCTTATCCCGATTAAAGGTTCCTGTGGGATGAGTGAAACGAATTTGATAAAATTTAATATACAGATACTGTTTACTATGAACACATATAGTAATAATTTTTAAATAGTTTTAGTTGGGATAGTTTTATCCCGATTGAAGGATCCCGGTAGAAGAAGGCGGATACAAAACGGGGGAGGGGATCGAATTCAATGCGGGCGAAGCCGCGGGTCAAAGCTAGTTTTAAATAACGAAAATAAAAATGTAACATTCCCAGCATATTTATCCACTCCCGTCCGTTTCAATTCCCGTCAAAAAATTTCCACATCTGCGCGTTCCCGTTCCCGCCGGTAATACTCGAGAGGACCTTTAAAACTCTCGGTCCGATTTCTATCTCTAATCGATAATAAATGATTCTGTATTAATAAATTGAGAGTTAATATTTCTGTACCAAATTCCATTGAAATCGTTTCAGTGATTTTGTCGTGATTGAATGATTGGTTTTGTATCCCATAGAAACCTCCTATCGAAACAAAATCATTCTAGGTGCGTATTCAAGGTAAATAGCGTTTGTATACAAAGTTTCATCACATTTAGTTCAGTCATTTTAGTGTAATGGAATAACTAATCTAGTGTCCCACGGGAACTTTCAATCGGGGTAACGTTATTCTCTGTGTTAACTCAGCATAAATAGTGTCTGTGTACAAAATTTTATCAAATTCGGTTTTAGCAATACGTGACTGAGTAATTGGGATTGTATCCTATGTGTTATTAAAATAATTCCAGTATGTATTCATAGTAAATAGTTTCTATATACCAATTTCACCGAATTCAGTTCAGTCATTTTGCTGTGGTTAAGTAACTGGTTTTGTATCCCACAGGAGCCTTGAATCGGGATAAGATTATTCTATGTGTTAATTCAGGATAAATATTGCCTGTAAATCAAATTCCGTCGGATTCGTTTCAGTTATTTGAGCGGGATTGATTAATTGGTTTTTTATCCCCCAGGAACATGAAATCGGGATAAAATTTAGCCTATGTGTTAAGTCAGTGTATAAGAAGTTTGTACGTAAAATTTTATCAAAATTCGTTCAGCCGTTTTGGCGTGATTGAGCAACAAACATCCAAACATCCAAACATCTAAACATCCAAACATCCAAACATCCAAACTTTCACATTTATAATATTATTAAGATTAAAAACTTTTTTGATCAAGCGGGACCGGAAATAAAGATAACGGGTTCGGGACTAATTTGAAGGAAACGTGCAGAAGTGACAATTTTTCTATGGAAATGGGAGTGAACGGGAGCGATGGGTATAAAACAGGTTCACCGAGAACGGGATTAATTTGAAGGAAACGGGCAGAAGTGACAATTTTCTATGGAAATGGGATTGAACGGGAGCGATGGGTATAAAACGGGTTCTACCGGGAACGGGACTAATTTGAAGGAAACGGGCAGAAGTGACAATTTTCTATGGAAATGGGATTGAACAGGAGCGATGGGTATAAAACGGGTTCTACCGGGAACCGGACTAATTTGAAGGAAACGGGCAGAAGTGACAATTTTTCGACGGGAATGGGAGTGACCGGGAGCGATGGGTATAATCGTGAGTGGGCGGGAACGGGTTAAGAAAATCACTCCCGTGAGTATCTCTATTACTGACTGAAGATTCATGTGGAATAAATTACTTAGTTACACTCAATTTATTAAATATAAGGTTTTATTATAATTGAATTTATGGAGGTGTAAATATAAATTAGGTCAGTTATTTAAATCAGATGCATAGCAATAAACATTTTATTATCTACTCATTTTAAAATTTTGGAGAATAATGTAAATGATTTTTTTTTTATACTTGGTACTTGAACTTATGTTTAAAATTATTTCTTTTCGTAATAATCCCTTATTTGGGTATAGAAAATACTATCTATTGTAGGACATGTGATTAACAGTTTTAAAATAAGATGGATTTTCAAAATACGAATGTCATACATAAGCCAATAAAAATAAAACATAAGAGACATTTGCATAACGGTGATAAAAGTAAGCAATGGATTTTTGAAGTTATAAAATTTAAGTATACGCCCATTTAATGATTTATTTATGTATTACCTTACACCGAGATTATTGCAATAAAATGTTAGGTATAAAATTTTTTTCATAGCCTTATTATAGGAATCCATAATTAAGTCAAAATCAAATCTCTGAAACGGCTGGACCGATTTTGATAAAATTTTATATACACACTCTTTATACACTGAATTAACATATGGGCTAAATGTTATCCCAGTTGTAAGTTCCTCAGGGATAGAAAATTTTTCAAACACGCCCTACAAAATTAAACCTAATTCGATGAAATTTGATACACAGGCACTATTTATCCTGAGTTAACACATAAGATAATCTTATCCCGATTAAAGGTTCCTGTGGGATGACTGAACCGAATTTGATAAAATTTAATATGCAGATACTATTTACTATGAACACATATAGTAATAATTTTTAAATAGTTTTAGTCGGGATAGTTTTATCCCGATTGAAGGTTCCCGGGAGAAGAAGGAGGATACAAAACGGGGGAGGGGATCGAATTCAATGCGGGCGAAGCCGCGGGTCAAAGCTAGTTAAAAATATCGGCGATATTTATCGATTATTTTCTAAAAAATATCGATATTTTTATATATCGATATTTTTTGCCCATCTCTACCTCGTATGCCTCGTATGTATTCACGTATCGACATCTCGTAGCTCTTCCATCTCGTCATATTTTTTCTCTTTTTCTCGCAGTCACTTGCAGTAAATTGCAGTGTGAATAACAAATCCTTGTAATTTTAAGTTTATAAAGACTACATATGATAGAAAAATAAGTTTTTGAAATGAAATAATTATTTTTACTGAATTTTATATTATTATTAAATTTTGTCTTAATTTTAAATATTACGTAAAAGTAAGTGAAATTATAAAATAACGTGTGAATTTCTTAAATGGATTGTATCGCTTACACCTATTTAAAACTTCAAAATATATTTTTCTTCCAAGCTAAATTGCTAATTATTAAAAATACATTAAATTATGTTTTGTTAAGTTAAAAATAAAGCTCTTATGAACTAAACACTTTAATTTTCTTTTTCCTTTATTTTAATAAGCATATAACAAAATGTGTGGGTATAACTATACTTTCTGTGTATATTTTAATTAACTGCTTAAAGTTACTAAAATTAGAATATTTACTCATTACAAATGTTTAATTACTATTTTTTACTTCAAAATAAACCTTTTACTAACTTAATTGTTTAAAGGAAGATTAACATTTTCTTATAAAATGTAATTTTAGAAATAGGTGTATACTCTTAAGAATGTCGTATAATGTCTATATTTGGAATGAGTATTTAGATCCTACGCGTTTGGTGATGTAAGCTTATAAAAACAACATTAAATTATTCATAATTTTCTTAATCTTATCATTTTTTTCGATTTTGAGTACACATTTATCCCTTTTTTATTTACTAAGTAAAATATAAATAGTAAAAATATATAAATAAATCAAATCAAAATATATAGGCCAGGAGCCGATGTCCGCTTTCAAGGAGTTTTTAACTGCCCGTAATTATGTTTAAAAAAAATTGTATACCTTATCCAACAATTTTTGGTATGACTTTTTGAGAGGGTGTTATTAGTGATCATAAACTTTCAAAAAGTTAAATTATTTTATTGCTTACAACAAATACCACCCTATGTTCACCCCAATTGTATTTAAATTTATTACCTGTTTTACCAGTGACGGTTTCTTTTAGCACTCACATAGATAAATACATTACCTGCTGCGCACAGTAGTGCTGATTATTGCCGTACTTGAAAAGTCATTTCATTTAAATATGGTCAAGCTCTATATGCTTGAAACATAATATAACAATCCGACTGATCAGTCCCGGTTCCATAATAGCCTGTCCACATTATTCCAGTCCAGTAATCCAGTGAACTAATCCAGTCCAGTGCTGGACTGGATTATATCGTTTATATTATTCCAGTCATTCAATTACATTACAAAAAACAACAATGCTTATTCACTGTTCAACGTTTAATCCAGCACTGGATTGGCCGTCTACCCTATTCCAGTGGCGCTGGAATGAAAAGTAGACCGTCAATCCAGTCACTGGACTGGAATGGGCACATTCCAGTGCCGGAGTGACATTCCAGCACTGGTTTCGATTATTGAACTGGAATGCTACTGGAATAATGTGAACGGGCTATAAGGACTTGTCATTTGTCCCAAGTTGTCAAAAATGGTTTTTTGAAAATATCTGGAAAAATATTTACTTTTAATAAAATCAGTTATCATGAAAGTTATTATTTACAAATTTTGCTACAAAACAGATTCAGTACTTTTCTTCCTAAACAGGGCTGGTGAAAGAAATAGGGGAGCCCGGGGACCAAATTTTTAAAAAAAAATTTTCTCTAAAAATTTAAAAATACAGTAGACGAGCCCAAAAAAAAAAAAATACACTTCTCACTTTTACCCGGACCTCTTAGCAATGATTCCAGGCCCCCTTCCGGACCCAGTTCCTCGGGCTACAGCCCCAACTGTTCCCGCTCCCGCCGGCCCTACTAAAAAGTACCATTTCTAAAATATTTATGTGTCTAAAATTAAGAAGTTAGTTTATTTATAATAACCTTTTTTATTGAAAAGTCAGTATTTTTCGAGATATTTAAAATCTGTTAATACCGTTTTTTAGCAATTTTAAACAAATGATAGATCCCTTTATATTGGAATGGACTTACTCAGCCAGAATGTTGTTTCAGACACATACAGAAAACTCTTTGAATAAAGTGTACACTGGCTCTTGATCTATAATGAGAGAGACAAGAGATATGTAAATGTATTGAAAAAAGAGATATGGAAAAATAATGATTCAGAGTACAAAATACTGTAATTTTAATTTATTTATTTAAAAGATCTTTTTGTTTCAGGATGAAACGATTATTATTTTTAATAATAATATTTGAATCGGTGTTATATTTACAATGTCAGAAAGCCGAAAAATTAACTCAAAACCGATGCGCCTCAAAGACAACATGTCACGAATGTATCCAAACACCTACTTGTGCCTGGTGTTTTCAACCACCCACCGAAAATGAAACGGTAACTAATCGATGTTATCAACCCTCGTTGAGTAACCCCTTAACCGGGGGGTGTGCTGAAGAGTACACATGGAATCCCGATAACGAATTACGGATAATTATGCAAAGAGAATTGACCAGAAGTAGTATACGTGGCGGAGCTGCAGGTGGATCTGCAAGTGGCTCTTGGGGCTCAGTATCTTCATCGTCATCCTCATCATCATCTTCGTCTTCGTCAAGTTCATTTTCTTCATCCAGCAGTTCATCGTCTTCGTCGTCACATCATCGCGAAATTGTACAGATTAAACCGCAACATGTTAGTCTCAAACTTCGAATTCGTATGTATCGAAAATTGCGAGTTACTCTCAGTAACGTACTTAATTTTTCGAATTTTTTATTTATTCAGGAGAAGAATATCGCCTTAAAATGTATTATTCACAAGCCGAAGATTATCCTGTCGATTTGTATTACCTTATGGACTTGTCGAAAAGTATGGAAGATGACAAAGATAAATTATCAATACTGGGTGATTTATTAGCTGAAACTATGCGAAATATAACGTCGAACTTTCGACTTGGTTTTGGTAGTTTTGTCGATAAAGTTGTTATGCCTTACGTCAGCACTATGCCCAAAAAGTAACTAAACTTTTCTTTAAACGGGATAATCCAAAAATGGTTGATTTTTGCATTCTCTCCCAGTGGGTTGCAAATAAAGCAGAGGTTGTTTTTTATTTATTAAAAAGTATAATTACAAGGGAACATTCTGAAAATTGAAGATAACCTTCTATAATTTATAAACTAACCAAACTAACCTAACCACCTAGTTTTTATATCAAAGTCGTAGTATATTGTTAAAACTAACAAAACTAACTTAACCTTAAGAGAGTATTCTAGTCTAGAGGCTTGATTTTGAGGTGATTTTACGAACGCAACAAAAAGAAAAAAAAAGTTTTGTAGTATACATTTTTTAACAGTGTTTTTATTGATAT
Organism: Brachynemurus nebulosus; assembly: GCA_035578155.1. NCBI lineage: Eukaryota > Metazoa > Arthropoda > Insecta > Neuroptera > Myrmeleontidae > Brachynemurus > Brachynemurus nebulosus. The sequence goes on along the minus strand of JAPWDM010000008.1, from coordinate 37,849,721 downwards.
TTGAAAAGTATAAAAATGTATAAAAATTTAAAAAAATTCAAAATTGAAATCGGTACAGGCCGGCAAAGTGGGGACTCAAAAAAAAGGTGTCTCCTGGTTGACATGATTTCAACCCTCCTGGTGATCTGAAACATAAAATTTTAGTTAATTCTTAATAAACAAGGGTGTAGAATTAGTTGGATGTAGCCGATTTGAAAAAATACATTTTGTCACAAAATGGCGTCTATTTAAAAAAAAATCATTTTTTCGCCTCCTTTTTTCAACTGAAAATTTTTTAAAAATAGTAAAAAAAAAAAAAAAGTTCCAAAAACCCCTACGTCGGACCAATTTTGATAGTATTTAGGTCTGTACCAAATTTCAAGTAAATCGGTGCATTAGAACTTGAGATATCATGTCAACCGTATCGAAAAAAGTTGTTTCGAGTAATTTATATTAAAAATTTGAATTTAACACTGAAAAGATACACAGGAAACAATAACTATAACTCCGCAAATAATTAAAATTTCCGTAAATCCTTTTAGAGGCTTATACTTAAAGGTCTGAACTTTAAAAATATTAAAAAAAAGAAAATCGATTTTCTCGAATTTCTAAACTAGAATACCCCCTTAACTAACTTCGTCACCTAGTTTTGTATATTGTTAAATAAAAATTGCTTATAAATTCCAAAATACAGTGGAAATTTGATCATAACAACTTCGACTATAACAGCTGATACATAGATCAGAACATTAAAACATAAACAACGTTTCTATGTGTATGTGTGTACCTGCGGTGGACATTCCATGGGCGGTTTAAAAACTTTTTTGTTTAATTTTTTTTCAGCAATATTAAATTTCAGTTAGAAATTTGTTTCTGAATGGATTTATATTATTTCTTTACAAAATTATTTGTATTATATACAATTAAAGGGGCAATTAGTGAATAAACGTTGGTTTTGCAAAAATGCAAGACCGGGACCAAAACCATAAAATAAAGACTAATGATCATTCCTAATTGTCAATAAAGAATATGTTATACAATTAGTATCAATTTCTTCTTTGTGTCTTTTGCTTTTTTATTGTTTCCGAGACTATTAAAGTAGCCGACGCATTGTGATCACTTTTGAAAAATGAAAATTTTTTTCTCCCCAAAATAAAATTTTTTACGCACATTTTACGTTTTAGAGCTACCTGAACAATTTTGGTTTGATGTCTGCCCGTCCGTCCGTCTGTGTGTCGTCAGTTTGCACCAAGTGGCATAACTTCGGAACTATTGGATTGTTTTTAATGAAATTTTCAGAAATTGTGCAGTTTGGTTCCTAGATGGTCTCCTATGAATTTAATCGAAATCGGAGTAACGGTAGCTACACCGCTACCATGTCATTCCGTTAATATACTAAATTGCACCAAGTGGCATAACTTCTGAATTTATTTACTGCTAGTCCTACTTCGCTCAAATTTTTAAAGTATTTTGGGAGTTAGTTTCTAAAATATTTTTACTATTATTTTATAATTTATCCTTTAAGTATTTTGAGTTACAACAATTTTTTTTATAAACTTTAAGGCAAAAATATAATTTCACGGTATATATATTTGATAGAATACTCTTTTAAAGTCTTTTATGAGTACGAGGAAGCTGTGTGCCACATTCCATTATCAGCGTATTTTTATTTATTATTATTATTTTTTACTCTAAATATTTTGGTATTTACAGTTTAGCTTGCTGATGTGAAACTTTGAGAACCTCTGGTCTAGAGGATTATCTTAGAGTTGTTAAAATGTTATCTTGTGATTTGAATTTTGCATATCAAAAACTACAAGAAATAACCACGGTTTTATTTGTCGTCCACTGAGCAAAGATCGGCCATTTTTTTTATTCTCTCCCCTTTTTGCATATAATTTACGTTCTTTTTTTGTATTAGTTTAATTGAACCATGTCCGGGATGTGCAGCACCATACGGTTTTCGAAATGTTATGCGACTCTCACAAGATACAAGTCAATTTGCTGTTAGTATTAAATATTGCATTTTTAACTCGTTCAAGCTCAAAATTCCTGTCGTTTTTTATCGTTCTATAGGGTGCCGTTCGTAATGCAGCCATATCTGGAAATTTAGACGCACCAGAAGGTGGTTTTGACGCGATTATGCAGGCGGTAGTTTGTCGGGAGGAGATTGGTTGGCGTGAAAAGGCCCGACGTTTACTTGTATTTTCAACAGATGCTGGTTTTCACTATGCTGGAGATGGAAAAGTAAGACGATCTAGAAATAATTTTTTTTTTAAATGAATTTAACATTTTGACTGTTTTCAGCTTGGAGGTATCGTAAAACCAAATGACGGTTTGTGTCATTTAGATCCACGAACTGGCTTGTATACACACTCAAGTCTACAAGATTATCCAAGTGTACCCCAGATCAATTTGAAAGTGAAGCAGAACGCTATTAATGTGATTTTTGCCGTAACTCGGGAACAAATTGATATCTATAATAATCTGAGGGAATATATTGAGGGTGCTTCCAGTGGTGTACTTTCAAATGATTCGTCGAATGTTGTAGAATTAGTCAGAGAAGAATATAATGTAATATTTTTTTTTTTAAACTTTTGTTTATTATTAAAAATTGAAATTTTAAAATAAATTTGAACATTCTAGAAAATTTCATCGACGGTTGAAATGAAAGACAATGCGTCAAGTGCTGTGAAAATTTCTTATTATTCAGAATGTCTTGGAAATAAGATTGAAGAAACAAATAAATGTAAAGGACTTAAGGTATGTTTTACGTCACGCAAAATTCGGTCATTTTTAAAACTTTGCTGGGGTAAAGTATATTAAGGAAAAATTCGCCAAAAAAACGTCAAAACTCGCCTTTTTTATATATTTTTTTTTATACAAATAAATATTTTATTAAAATACTAAATATACAACATTGTTTCATGTCATGAGACAATTTTTTTTTTAATTAATTAAATGAGCTGAGTATAAATGACGTTGAAGCCCATACTGCGAGATTTTTTCACCTTGATGGTTTCGCGCGTTCTAAAATCCTCAGTAGACTAAAATAAATAAATTAAAGTAAAAAAAATGTTTTCTTAAGAAAAAGCCTTTATTTAAAAATGAGCTAAAAAAATAAAATAATTTTTGAGTGAAGTTTGAAGCAATATGCAACATAATTTATAAAAGCTTGAGGCGTTATCATTAGTTATTTCTGTTTTGGATGTTTTGGATATACGTATAAGTATAGCTATTTTACTTTTCAGTAGTTACCAAACTTAATTAAACGCGTCAAGCTTTTATAAATTATGTTGCATATTGCTTCAAACTTCACTCAAAAATTATTTTATTTTTTTTTAGCTCATTTTTAAATAAAAGCTTTTTCTTAAAAAACATTTTTTTTACTTTAATTTATTTTCTACTTTTTAGTCTGATCACAATTAATTTAAAAAAAAAGAATTAAAGAAGTAATTTTTTTACCTATATTTTAATCGGTTAATTTACCCTAATCAAACATAACTATGGAAACAAAAAATTGCAATGTAAAATTAATGGACAATATTTGACAATCCGAAATGTCAAAAAGTTGCACAGGACTAAAAATCAACAATTTTGGTTTTGGGGCGATTTAGGACAAAACTAATTATACAATATTGCATTGTCATCAAGGTTAGACACGTATGCAAAATTTGAAACCTTTAGCTCAATTAGAACCTGCCTAAATTTTGATTCCAAGATTTGATCTAAACCAACATACTACATAGCAAGTTAAATAAAAGCTTTTAAAAAATCAAGAATATTCTGAAAATATACATATACAGTTATGGCACTAACTAGGATTTAAGAAAAAAAAAAAATAAAAAACCAGCGAGAAATCGTATTTTGTAAATAAGTCGTCAAAAATCACCGTTTTCTCTCGACTATAAACAGCCGGCATTTTGAAAATATATTATGGAACGAAAAGATTTTCGTTCCTACATAAAATGACGGTATCGAGGAATAATATGCACTTTAATGTATGTCGATACCTCAAATACTTTTTGAGGTACACGCGGAACCATGTCGGAAAAGATAGTTTCCAGAAAAAATGCATTTAAAGTTTTAAAATGCCCATAACTTTTTAATTGCTTTCGAGACTACTAAAGTAGCGGAAGCATTGTGATCACTTTTGAAAAATAAAAAAATTTTGCAATCCAAAATAAAATTTTTTACGCACATTTTACGTTTTAGAGCTTCCTGAACAATTTTGGTTTGGTGTCTGTCCGTCCGTCTGTGTGTCGCCAATTTACACCAAGTGGCATAACTTCTGAACTATTCGATTGTTTTTAATGAAATTTTCAGAAATAATACAGTTTGGTTCCTAGATGGTCCCCTATGAATTTAATCGAAATCGGAGTAACGGTAGCTACGCCGCTACCATGTCATTCCGTTAATATACTAAATTGCACCAAGTGGCATAACTTCTGAACTATTCAATTCTTTTTTATGAAATTGTCAGAAATTATGCCGTCTGGTTTCTAGATGGTCTCCTACAAATTTCATTGCATTCGGAGTAATAGTATCCACGGCGCTACCATGAAATGTCATTAAATGTCAATATCTTATTTACTGCTAGTCTCACTTCGCTCAATTTTTTATGAATCGTTTTGTTTATTTATTTTTATTAATTTATATGCCTATACTAAATTATACAAAGATATATTGGGCATTAAATTACCAAGGTGCTTTTACGAGTACAAGGAAGCTATGTGCCACACCCCATTGGCAGCGTATTTTGAATTTTTTTTTTTTAAATGAAATTTTTGGAGAATATTTCTAGCACTTTAGAGAACATATTTATAAAAAAAATTCCATTTCTTTTTTTTTGGCGAATCTTTCCTTAAATTATTATAAAAATAATTTTTTAAAAAATTTTCATCAGGTTGGAGACACTGTAACATTCACCGTAAAAATAGAGGTATTAGAATGCCCGAAAGATCCCCGCGAATGGCGACAACCAATAACAATATATCCGGTCGGTATTAATGAAAGTTTAGTGATCGATTTAGAGATGTTATGCGATTGTCCGTGTGAACGTCCAGGACATTCTGGTTACGTGGAAGCCGCACGTGAATGTAAATACCACGGCACATTGAAATGTGGCATTTGTGAATGTGACGCGTTACATTTTGGTCGTCTCTGTAACTGTAACGCCACCGATATCGGATCGGATCGTGACACAATTGAAGGATGCCGTCCAAATAATGAAACTGATATATTATGTTCGGGTCGAGGCAAATGTGAATGTGGACAATGTCAGTGTAATACGGAAGGTTTGAATCAAGGCGAAGAGATTTCGGGTGTATATTGTGAATGTGATAACTTCTCATGTGATCGAAACGGAGGTATGTATATAGTGTAATTTACGTAAAATTTATAACCCTTCATATTTAACGCTTCGAATAATATGTTTTGAATGAATTGGATTCGAATTTTAAAAGTTTTTTTTTTTTTTTTTTTTTTTTTTTTGTCATAATTGGAAAGATTATATCGCTAACTTTATGTCTTAAGGAGAGGGCAAGGTTAATTCGTACAAAAAAAGGCATGTTTTTGTTATTTTTTTGTGACGACACAGTTAAAATCTCTTTATTAAAACCAGTGGTACATTAAAGTATAACATTCGAAGTATATTGTATAAAATTTTCACGAAGAAATATTAAAAAATACAGTAATGGCAGCAATTATTCGAACGTGTCTCGGAAAAAAGTAGAATTGCGGTGCCCCTCATAACTTGGTGCTGGATCATCCGAAATAAAAAAATTAAAGTTCATTCGTTAGATAAATAATAGTTTTCCTCAGGTAACGCTAGGAGGGTTTTTCGAAATTTCAATTTTTCCCTTTTTTGGAACACTTAGAACGGAAAAACACGATTTTTGCGAAAAAAAATGGCTTATTTGTTATTGTAAAATAAAAATTATTAACAAATTTGAAAAAAACTCTCCAGCGTTGCCTCGTAAATTATGTACAGAAATAGTGTTCAAAATTTCAAATGGATCGGTGCTGTAGTTTTGAAGTTATGAGGGGCACCGACTTTGAAAACGTGAGCTGTGGGGAAAACGCTTTAAAGTTTTGAACACTTAAAAATTCTTGTATAAAACTGATATAGAATACTTACTGCTAAACTAAATTTTGTATCCTACACTGACAAAATATACAGTACAGGTATAAACACGTTAGTACTTCCATTGAAATTTCTATAATATAACTGAGAGAGAGAGATATATAGAGAGCGAAACATCTGCCAGGTAACAACAAAAATGCTTATAACTTCGTCAATTTTGCTCCAATCAACTTGAAATTTTGAGACAATATTCTTGAGATATTATGCATTCAGTTAACAAAATAAACAAAAAAAATTATTTTAATACCTTACCCTGCCCTTAACCTCGTATGTAAAGTGACCAGATTGGGAGACAAATGGGATGAATGGCACCGTGAAAAATGCCGCCCCTACCTGTTGCTTGAAAAATTTTAATTTTTCCTACTTTTTTTTCGAACTTTCTCATAACTGACGAGAAAAAAAAAAAAAAAAAACGTCAATTACATTTAAAATAAGAAATGCAGATATTTCCTAAAAAGCGGGACATTTTTAAAAATTTACTCGTATGTGGTTTTTTGGCTGTTTTGAGTCATACAGTGTACATAATTCATTTCCTCATATGATGCACTAAGAAATATTGCAAAATAGTTACAGTAGCCGTCCAAGTTAGTCACTTCCGAGATAGTCACACTTCGAGTGAAATAGACATACACATACGTCGTCCATATACTATGTTTGCTCTTGTCTATAGGCACATATGCGTCACATGTAATACTTGCATACACACTACATACATACCCCGTGTACTTGCCGTGTGGTACTTTGTGAGGTACCTACCGTGTAATGTGTGTCGTGTGTGATACGTATGTACAACTTGTCTATGAGACGATGATCTCTGACGCCGTCATTGCCTTCATTGTGATCTGTCTCTTTTTACATAATATGTATTCCGTCTGTCTCTTTTTAGCATAACAGTTCGTGTTAATTCTCCTCTTCCCTTCGTCCTGCTATTAGAGATCGTCGTCTCATAGACAAGTAGTACGTATACTAGTCTAGAGTGAAGACACTGGTCCGCACAAACGAGATCACACATTTTTATAGTGGGTTCTAGCACACACTACGTCGTCACAAGTATGGTGACACCTTGACCCAGGGGGTGCCCACAGTTTTGACGCGGTACTGTACTTAAGGTTGTGGTACACTGCCGTGTCAAAAGTGTGGGGACCTCCCCCCCGGGTCAAGGTGTCGCCATACTTTTGACGACATAGTGTGTGCTAGAACCCACTATAAAAAATTGGGAACGAGTTTGTGCGGACCAATGTCCTCACTATTCATACTAATTTAAATAATATTTGTAATGTTCTCTTTTTCTAAAAATTCAAATATGTGACGTAATTATGACGTAGATGGCGAATTGCGCAAAAAAGCTTATTTTGATTTCAAATGTAGTGTACCATTCTCTGTCTACTTTGACTTGAACATAATTTTTTATAATAATATTGTTGAAAAAATTCCAATTTGTTATAATTATTAACTAAACATTTACCCCACCTCACGGACGTCCATTACTTCCAAGATAGTCACTAGAGGAACATTTGTGTGACTATCTTGGACGGCTACTGTAATGGAAAAATAATTATCCAATTAAATGTAATCTCGTATGACATTAACTAAATTTTGTAGTTTTTTGACAAAATGGTGGCGTTCGCCAGAAAATATTGTTAACCTAACGTTAGCTAACCGTTACAAACCAGAGGGCTCTGATTAAAAAAATTAATACATGTTTAATATTTTTTTCTAGTTTTTCACGGTATAAATACGTAACTTCTGAAGTACAACCACATTTAAAAGTTATGGAGTAAAAGCAATCAGTCACCATGTTAGAAATTGTTGTTTTAATATCTAATGTATGTTAATGTTTTGAATGCGAGCCCTCTGGTTTATAACGGTGAAAGCTCCGTTAGTTAACGTTAGGCTCATGTCCTTGCCACTTTCCATATAGTCCATTATAAAAAAATTGGACCGTTTTCTGACGCCGCTGTAACTAATATACCAGATGGCGTTGATGGCGTTGACTATCAAAACTCACATGAGTTTTGATAGTTCGCTATTTTTCATCAAAGATTCATCTAAAATAAATTGGAAATAAATTAAATATTTTAAAAAAATACTTTAATTCAACCTAGAAAGATTAATTAAATTAAAAAATTTACTTTTTTAATTTAATTAAAAATACTTTTGTACTTAATCATATGATAATTAATTTTGAATCTGTTTGATGAAAAATGTTCACATGTTTCAACTCTATTTAGTATGCTTCAATACCATTAGCGCCACGTAGCGAACTGTGACATTAAAAGTTCGTCCTTGAAAACAAGTGGTAGGGACATGGTTAGGCTAAAGAAATTTTCTGGGAACGCGGCAAATATTATACGAGTTTCTGTGTAAAATTATTTTTTGAAATAGTAAGGTTTTTATCGGCATACCTCATATTTAACTTTCTGATACTAGAATTCGCCAGTGCTGTATGTTTATATAAATCATTTTATTATCGACTGTATGTACAATGTACATAACTCTTATTTGATCAAGATACAACTTTCGGACGCTAGAGTTCGCCAGCGCTCTAATGTACAGTTGTATGTGTACCAACATCACACGCTGTCCGTGGAGGGAGACGACTGCTCTGCATATGTATGCTAGTATTTCGGTACCTGCATATTACTATATATGTATTCTCTTATTGTTGAAACTGGTTGATAACAATCGATCTGAACCCGGCTACAGTTGCTGTGTGACTGACACACTTAAGCGGTATCAAGCACACAGCTATCCACAATTTTTTACAAACACGCTTAGGGCTTGGTAAAATTCATTTTACAGACCTTAAATTTAAATAGTGTATTTATTTTATAACCTCCTATCGTGATAATTCTGTACAAAAAAAGTGGATTGTAATCTCGTATTTACTAAAAACAACGGAAGCTTGTAATACGGTACTTGACTGTATTTAAAATTTGTGTCAAATGTTAAATAATTCTATGCATTATCATTACATATGTCCAGTTTTAATGATGAAACATAAAAATATTTGATAATTAGAAATTTTATTTTGAAAATCGCCATTTTTCAACAAATATTCAAATTAGTGAAAACGCGCGCTCTCTTGAATATGACGTGACATTTTGTAGCTAGATATGTCGATTTTGATAATTTTCATCGGTGAGATGAAATTGTGTTTTCTTTTGAATATTTCTATTAGCTTGTATATATAGTAGTAATAACCGACCAGAATTCAAATAAATACTTGCTTTTACTTTGACATTTTATGAATATAATCAAAGTTTTGAGGTTATAAATATTGACATTGGCATTTAGTTGCTTCAAACTGTGACGTCACTCTAGTGAGGTGTTTTTCCCGCCTTTTTCTCATTTAAAATTGTAGGGTTATTTTTTGGTGATTTTTTACAGAATCTGTCGAAAATAAAAAAATCACTTGATTAATATGGAAAAACAATGCGTTTAGAATATTTTTGTAACTTCAGTCAAGAACCCTATTTAAAATATTTAAATGTCTGCTTCATGTCCACATAGGTAACAAAGATCAAAAAGTGTAACATACATAAATCTTAAATTCATAATGATGAAAATACAGTATTTAAAATATATGTTTTTTTGTGTTTCCTGAAAACTGGAGTTTTTAAGATACGTGATTGAGACAGAAAGGTAGCGATATATAAGTTTTATAAGAAAGCTTCTTTTATTTGTTTATTTTTTTATGTAATATTTAAAAAGTTATATCAAGTTTAAAATAAATTTTTAAAATTAGTATCGATAAGGGTCCGTCCACACGCTCAAGCTTTACCACCGACTTACTTGCACAAACCTGGTTTGCGCAAGTAAGTCGGTGGTAAAGCTTGAGCCGTGTGGACGGACCTTAACGAGTCGATGATTCCCGAGACCAGTCAAGCTTACATGTGACGTCATAATGTTTATATTGCCCGAACATACATTAGTATAAAATTAAATTATTGTTGCTATGTAAATTGTGTGTCCTTTAATTTCCGGTCGAACTATATAAATTCTTTATTTCCAGGCTTACTATGCTCCGGTCCCGATCATGGTATTTGTAATTGTGGTAAATGTGACTGTGCGGCCGGTTGGAGTGGACCAGTGTGCGATTGCGACACAGGAACAAATAATTGTACGTTGAACGGCGAAATTTGTTCAGGACATGGAACGTGTGAATGTAATAAATGTAAATGTAAAGATAGTGAAGAAGGTCACTATTCTGGACAATTTTGTGAAAATTGCCCAGTAAGTATTAAAATATCACACACAATTTAAAACGAAAGTTTGATTTAATTTTTTTTTTTTTTATTTAGACCTGCCCAGATCGTTGCTTGGAATTCAGAGAATGTGTTCAGTGTTTAGTATATAAAACGGGACCATACACTGAAGAAGAATGTGCGGCAAATTGTACAATTATTCCTCTTTCATCGAAAAATCTCGAAGGTACGAAAGAATAGTTTAAGATTTTTTTTTTGAATTAAGGGGAGGTTCTCATATAATGATCTAAAAATAAGAAATAATTTGACTTACGGTTAATTTACTATTTCTGGACCTTGTAATAATCCTTCTTCTACCTCGTATTCTTCTATTTGTACCCAGAGGCGTAACTATAATTTTTGCGCCCTGGTGCGATTTCGACTTAAGCATTTCCCGCCTCAAAAATCCGCTTTTCCCCAAAAATGCAGCTGGGAAAAAAAAAATTAAGGGTCTAATTTCTCATAAAAATACCAGAGGCGGGCAAAAAAAGTCCTAAGAATTTTTGAATTTAGTTTGAATTTGGAAATAAAAAAAACCGCTTTCAATAAATTATTTTTCCTTTTTGTACCCTCTTGCGACTGCGCCACCTGCTCTATTGTAATTACGCCCTTGTTGGTACCAAGTGATCTCCCTTTATTTAATGTAGCAGCTGCTCTTGCGTGGTAAAATAGAAGCCTTAATTTTTCTATAAATTGCGTATTATTTTTTTTCGATAAAATTATTTTATGACGTATTCTATTCTACATATAAGAGCTTTCAAAAATTGTAATAACGTTTTTGATCGAATTTCATGAAAACTTTGTATTAACTTGAATTTGATGATGTTATTTATTTATTTATTTTTAGAACATGAGAAGAACGGCGGAATATTTTGTAATTATTACGACGAGGAGAATTGTCGATACGCGTACGTGTATACGTACAATGCGAAAAAAGAAATTGTTATTTACGCACAGGAAGATCGAGAATGTCCACCGAAGGTAAAATTTTTTCTATTTACATATTTTGATGAATCATTTTTGCAGGATTGGGAACCATTTAAGATGAGTGTATTCGTCACCCTCATCACTTACTTCTAAATGATGTAAGCACATGCGCACACTAATTAAAAACTGCGTAAAAATTGGCGGGAATTAGCAATGTCAATTCCCGCGCAGTTTTTAATTAGTGTGCGCATGTGCCTGCATCATTTAAAAGTAAGTGATGAGGGCAACGAAGACACTCAATGACTCTGTTTTAAATATGTATTTAAAATGCAAAATAGCATTGTGTATTTTGTATTTTAAATAAGTTCACTGGAACCATTTTTCATTTTCTATTTTAAATCAATTCTATAAACCATTTTATCCAGCCTAGCATTTATGACAGAAGTTTGATTGTATTGTGTTGTAGGTGTTTGTTCTTGGCATTGTTTTGGGTGTCATTGCTGCAATTGTTTTAATAGGATTAGCAATGTTATTGATGTGGAAAGCAGTTACAACGATTCATGATCGTCGGGAATTCGCCAAGTTTGAAAAAGAACGAATGATGGCTAAGTGGGATACCGTAAGTTAATTTTATTTTTATTTTTATTATTTATTTATTTATTTTTTTTTTACCCTTTAATGATGCACATAAAAAAATTCACTTAGTCCAGAACCTTTTTCAACTGACGTACAGAATTTTAGTAATTTATTTTTAAAAACTAACAAGGAGATGCACCCAGAGTGAAATTCGGGATTTTGATGAAACTTCGCTGGTGTGTAGTATAGGTAAAAATAAGGGACCCGTATTTTTTTTTATCGGCCATCGTCCACGTTTAGGGGGTGAAACCAGCCCCTAAAGTTGGGGGTTCAAATCGTATTTCGTAAGATATCTCGAAAACTATAAGAGATAGAGGAAAACTTTAAATTGATGAAATGTTACTCTTTGAAAGACCTATTCACCTGTATAGGTTAAACCCGGGCTGGGTTCATAAGGGGGGCTGGAGGGGTGAAAATGGGGGTAAATTTTCTTGCACAGCCTGAATGGTTCAATGTATAAAATTTTTACCACTATAAATAGAAAGAGCACCAAAAGTTAACGGATACATGTTTTTGCGTTTTTTCGAAATATGTGTGGTATCCAAGCCACATAAGGAAGAATAACATAGGGTAGATTACATAGTATTATTATTGATTGCAAATACGTCCTATATTTTTTTATATTTATGTTTATTTTCATCATGAAAATGTATTTTTTTACTTTCCAGTAATGATTCATATATTTTTCAGTACTAACTTAATTGGTAATTTAGCCATGTGTACATTTGGTTACTCATATTCGATATTTTTTATACGTCTATTTTTGCGAAAGTTCAAGTTCTCTGGTGTGACTGTGTTAATGAATGCTCGACAAGAAGCAGTAATCTCTTTCGTTCACTGTTCAAGTGCTTTGTAATAAATTTTTCCATATAGGAAATGTGGTTGACACTAAAAAACATACAAAAAAGAATAAGAAAAGTAGTATGAATGTTGAGAAAGAAATAAACCGCGTTTATTTGGTTAAAAACGAATTTGTAAAAAGATAAAGGCAGTTGTTGAAAGGAAGATTATTGCTTCTTACCGAACATTCATTAAAACTTGCAGACCAGAAAAGGCTTTCGCAGAAATAGGTATAAAAAATATCGAATATGAGTAACCAAATATACACATGGCTAAATTACCAATTAAGTAAGTACTGAAAAATATATGAATCATTATCGGAAAGTAAAAATTTACATTTTCATGATGAAAATAAACATAAAAATAAAAAAATATAGGACGTATTTGCAATCAATAATAATACTATATAATCTACCCTATGTTATTCTTCCTTATGTGGCTTGCATACCACACATATTTCGAAAAAACGCAAAGACACGTATCCCCTAATTTTTGGTGCTTTTTCTATTTATAGTGGTAAAAATTTTATACATTGAACCATTCAGGCTGTGCAAGAAAATTTACCCCCATTTTCACCCCTCCAGCCCCCCTTATGAACCCAGCCCGGGTTTAACCTATACAGGTGAATAGGTCTTTCAAAGAGTAACATTTCGTCAATTTAAAGTTTTCCTCTATCTCTTATAGTTTTCGAGATATCTTACGAAATACGATTTGAACCCCCAACTTTAGGGGCTGGTTTCACCCCCTAAACGTGGACGATGGCCGATAAAAAAAAATACGGGTCCCTTATTTTTACCTATACTACACACCAGCGAAGTTTCATCAAAATCCCGAATTTCACTCTGGGTGCATTTCCTTGTAAGAAATATATCGAAATTTATACCAGCCATATTGAATACGTGTTGAACGACCATTTTTTTTAAAATATAAAGAGATTTCTCAGGATAATTTTAAATTAAATAAACTGTTTGGATATTCGTACAATACTTGGTCCTATAACGTTAATAATAGATAATGAAAGGGAAAAAATAGCTTGCTATTGGAGGCAGGCTAGAATTTACTCAAAATCGTTAGAGCCGTCTTTTTGCAAATAGCCAATCTCCATTTTCGGGGCATTTTCAAAATCGTGGAGCGGTTAGGCCCCGCCCGCAATAACTTTTGGGTGTATTAACCTTGCTAGGTTATGCATCTTGGAAAACCCATACCAAATTTCATCAGAATCCCTTAAGTGGTTTCATAGTTAGAGATAAAAATAGCTTTTCTAACAGACATTTTTTGTAAATAATTAATTTGGACTCAGGGGATCTTAAATGTATATTTCCGCTAAAAACCCGACGTCGAATTTTTTTACGATCACATAACTTGGTCTATAGACATGTAATGTAGAATACCAAGTAGAAAAAGGAAAGAAAAGAAATTTTGAAAACAAAAATTTCACAAGTAGCCAATTTTAATTTTTTAGGATTTAGTAGTTTCTTAATCCCTTGTGTACCAATTAATATTTAGTAAAATCGATACAAATATTTGTGCTAATCTATACCACCATTTCTTTAAATACTTATATTCAACCTAAAATATCTTAATAGTAAATTTACGAATACGGGGGGAGTTGGTAGAAAAATTCAAAGAAAGGTATCTCATTGTTCTTTTATATGTTTAAATTACTTTAATAAAAAAGATTGCTCTTAAAAATTACTTTGGCATGATATTACGTGTAATATATCTTGGTTTATAATGTTTTAATTATTTACAGTATTACTTCAGTAACTGTTATCTTTCATTGTGATGTGATTATCATCAAAGTAATAATACATTGTATTTATTTTATTTACAGGGAGAAAATCCAATTTACAAACAAGCCACATCTACATTTAAGAATCCAACGTATGCAGGAAAGTAAATAGTTTCGAATGAAGTAGATATTTACTTCATGTTAACTTAATAACGAGCATTAATACTGCCTTTTTAAAGAAATATCACGTTGTTTAAAAATATGTTTTTAAACAAAATTTATTATACTAATATGTAAATTGTCTCGAATATTTCTAGGAAATTTTTATACAATCAGGTAGGTATTTTTAAATGAATTCAAACGTACGAATCTTAAATAAATGAATCTGTAAATAGTATTTAATCCAGTAATATTTGTTTAATTATAATTAAGAATATTATATACTTTGTGATCCTGGATAAAGTGTAAAATGCAATTTTTGACGTTAAAATGTAGGAACCGGGGAATACAAATTGAAATAGATAGTTAAGCTAATTTGGATGAAATTTTGTATAAGAATAATCGATGTGTTTCTTTAACACACAAAATAAAGTACAAAACAAAAAGATAATATAGTATGGGTAACTTCAAAAATGTAAACTTTACCACATCGATGCAGCATCATGACCTTTTTGATGCGTCTAATACTACATGATGCAATTCTGATGCTCCCTTGAAATTTGATGCACATTAGATATTTTTGAACGGGATATTGGCATCATTTAACCTCTAATTTGGCTAAAGATAATATAGCATGATTAGACTATAGATAATATAGCAATACAGTCCTTGTATATATTTGAATTTCAACTTGAAATTGAAAATTGAAAAAATTGAAATCATTTGAATAAAAAATATTACATAATTTGAGTGCAAGATGTATTCAGACAGTTTAAACGGTTTAAACAATTTTAATGAAAGGTAAATAAATTTATCTTTTTCAACAATTAGTTTTTCGGAATTATTCCTATAACCGTCATGGTCATAAGACCATTGGCATCATCCTTTATTCACATTACCATAGCTACGACAGCCAGCTATATTTTAAATGTAAGTAGCTACCTTGAGTAGCTACGATATTACATTATGCGCATGACACGCATCACCAAATTTCTTGATGCATTGTTTTGACGCATCAAATTCAAAAATGAATTTTTGATTTTTCGTTGTGATACGTCTGATGCGTTTTTGAACTTTTGTCTCTGCCTCATGCAAGCAGTGATGCATTTTTGAAGTTAGCCTATTTTTTAAAAAATAGTTACTGGCGATTTATCAGTGCAAAACCAAAATTAATTATTTCTCGTAGTATTAATAGATTTGAGTGTTACTCTATAGATGGTATTCCATATTTGTAAATAATAAACAAATATTTTACTTTGTGGCGTTTGTTTCGAACATTCAGTTGTTCATTTTCAAACAGTTTGAAACAATATCGCCACAGTCTACAAAATAAAAGTGGTATTTTGCAAAGTAAAATATTTGTTTATTATATACAATAATTTTTCGCATTATTTACAATTTAAAGCATTCAATTGTCATTTGACATTTCAATACTAACTCAGTAATTCTTAACTTAACAAACGCCACACATATTTTCAGAGACATCTATACGTTCTTGCACAGTTACACAATCCAATTATTTTACGTTATCCAGGAATATGTTTGTATATATTTATTATTATTAAAAAAAATTAAAAGAGCTGTTGCTTTAAATTTTGCCAAAGGTTTTGAAAATATTTCAAAAAAATTTAGTACTCGAATTGTCTAATATTATCTGATCTTAATCGCAAAGTATACTGCGTTTTTGATGAACCAAAAAACAGGAATCAAATCTTTAATTTTTGAATCGTGTGCCTTTTGGCGTTTTGCCATTCAAATAAAATTTCGATAAGCACAAAAATACCTTTTAATATTAAATATGTGTTCAAAATATTTTTTTGGAAAAAATTTTTACTAAACCAAGTGTTGTGAGCAGGTAGCTAGCTTTTAATTAAAATTTTAGAAAATTATATAATAATATAAACAAAAAAATAAATAAATTTTGATAAAAAAATTGCTTATTATGTCTTTTATAACGAAATTAACTGCCTTCAAGTATTTTTGGAATTAATCTTGACTTTGTAAAATATTAATTTAGAAATTTAACCTTTTGCTGTCGGCAATTCGTATTTCGAAGTTGTTAATTCCATCATCTTTGAAACCCCCACAAAGGGTTAATTTTAGACATATTGTCTGTTTTTAGCAAAAATAATATTTGATTGCTTTTTTCACGAGTTTGTGAAATAAAGATTAAATTGCTTCCATTTTTAAGCTTAATTTAATATTTTTAATTTATTCGGTACATAATAATATTGTACCGCATTGGGATGATAAACCTCTTACGATGCGAATGGTAGCTTTTCTTTCGAAGATATGATATAAATGAAAATAAAATAGAATCTTTTAACGAAAACGAATCGAATAATAAATGATCTGGCGAAACTATTTTTTTATTTTAAAAACGGACAGTCGATGAAAAAATAAAAATATATGTAACAAAATATCGTAATATAATATTTTTGATAGTACTTATTAATGTATTATAATATAATTTTTTATTAACAGTTGTTTGAAGGAATATTGTGTCTGAAAAGTGCTTTTAATAACTATTATTATAAAATTAATTATCGTAATATATAACTATAAAATAACATTTATATTGTTATAATTTATAATTTTGTACATTTTTAATAACAAATTTATACGTTTACAATGTATTTTATACGTGCCATAGTTTATAAGTGTTCTAAAAAAGCGAAAACAAAAATATTTATTATAAAATTTCTCTTCCTATGCGAATTCATATTTTATATTAATTCATTAATATATGTATTAATTATTTCACGATACTGAATTCATTTTTATATTATTACATTATTGTAATAGAAAAAAATGTATTTAAATCATGTATGTATTAATAAAGATTTTACAAAAATTTTAGTTTTTTTTTTAAATTTTTTTATATTTGACAATTTAGAACTTCCAGATCTGATGAGTATGGCAAAAAATAACATGGATAATAGATTTCTTTTTAGCGAATTTCCAAAACTGGAAATTCAGCTTTTACGCCAGGTGTCATGGTGCGACCTAAGCCCGAGACCATATCAGAAATATGTTTTGAGGTCCCTAGAATACGAAAATGATATTCACTAAAATTTATATATATATATATATATATATATATATATATATATATATATATATATATATATATATATATATATATATATATATATATATATATATATATATATGTATCCGCGCGATAACTCTCGAACGAAACGTTTAATGCTTATGAAATTTTGTGTGCGAATTCGATTTTCCAAATCGTTGGATGAGTTCGTTAGCCAGACACGTCGGATGCCCAGAAGTAGGTTTTCCGGGCGTTTTTTGTCAACAAAATGAGTTTTTTGCCAGAACTAAGCAATTTTTCAAATTTTTTTTTACACTAAGCCATTGTAAAAGGTAAAATGCATAAAAAATGTTTTTATACCGTTGCTCTAAATTACTTACTTTTCGAGAAAAACTAGGAAATATGTCGTTCTCCATTTCACTCGCACTCGCATTCTTTTTTTTTCTGTCTCATTTTTTGCGAGCTAAATTCGAAAAAAACCGCTTTATAAGTAGCGTGTCATGATTTTTTTAATCCAATTTAACGATTCGGCTATATTCTATTTCTCTGTCAGTTAAATGTTTTTATAATGTATCTCTGTTCCATTTTTTTTTACAAAAAAAATCCCGACGATATCTGTTATGTGATATGATCAGAATTTAGATTATATTTACACCTTCCTAAAATTAATAAGAGTTTGCTTCAATCGTATAAAAATTACGTTAAATCATATTCAAACAATAATATTTTTACGTAATTTTCTATCCAATTGACAATACAGTTATGATTAGAATTGTATAATCAGAGCATTCTAATATTAAATAATTTTGCACATTCAATTTTTTTTTTTAACAAAGAAAAATTTTTTTAAATTTTGACACATTCTTTTATGAAATTTCGATTAAGAAATATTAAAAAATTTTAAAGTGAATCATTTAAAAAGAGTTAAAAATAAATTAAAAAGGAAACATTTCTCTATTTTAACATATTTGTAAAGAAAATTTTACAGTTTACTTACAGTTTTTTGAAAAAATTTAATAACATTTTTACATACAATAAAGATTATATTTGAACGGTAGGAAATCCACAAATTTTTTTTTATTTCTTTAATTAATTATTAAATTTGGTTTTAGAAGAAAATCTTCGTCTAATTCGCTCCAAGCCGAAAGTATAGCCACTAATAAGGACATTCCACTGTTAAAATAAATGGAAAATATATTGAAATTTATTTAATGAAAGCCATTCATACACATTTTTAAAATATCCTTTTGAATTATATAACAAATAAAATCTGTGTAAAAAAATCTAATTGACGTGTTTTTTCTCAATTTGCTAATATTAAGTAAGGCTCGTTAATTAGGGAGTGATTGTGTTAAAATTTTAATATAAAATATGGTAATTTTAACCCTCTTTAAAAGAACATTTCGATTTTAACAATAAAAAAATTTTAAAAAGTGTTTTCGTTTTTCCCGGATTACCAAAAACTGTTCATAGGCATATCTGTGACTAAAGTTGCCTCCCTTTCTTAAGAAAATAAAGTATTTTTAAAATTTTGTGCAAAAGAATAAAACACAATTAACGAAAAAAAAGTACGCGTTTCCATATTTTTAAGATTTTGTAGTACAAGAAAATCCTTATAAATTCATCATATCTGTTATTGCATTTACTAGCTTTTACGCAATTTAATAAACAGTATCGTTTTGATTTTTTAAACTCATTTAAGACATTTATTGTTAGTGAGACATATTTGAATTATTTTCCTAACTAATAAATTAAATTCTGTAGACTGATGTTTTTGTAGATAAAAAAAATTCTAGGTAACGTCTGTATGAGACAAAAGTCTGAAAATGGACGTAGAATCTCACTGTTATTAATTATTATGTCTTAGTCTTTTGAAAAATTATTTTTTGAACTAAAATAAGAATAGGAGGAATATAAACTTAGGGGTAAACGACAGGAGTATATAAACTTTATTTTAGATTCTACGTTTATTTTTACAGAAAATCATCAAGTACCTATTATTTCTTTTTTGAATGTATAAATACAAAAAGTTCGAAATTATTTTATATTAGAATTTCAATTTTGGTCGACCCTACGGGTTGTCCCCATTTACTCTTTTCTCGTCTCTTTTGACCCCAATTTTTCATAGAGAAGAAATTATACGATTTTTGTTAATTTTTCAAAAACCACCGATATTTTTAAATTTTTTTGGATACTGCTGATAAAGTGACCATCTTCGCGTAAATTTTTAATATATTAAAGATTAGGTACTCATAAAATAAATACAAAAAAATACGGTGTGAAGTCTGAATGCGTACCTATTCATCCTTGTCTACGGTAGCACATTTTTTATTGACATAAATATTAGAAACGCAGGAAAAGAGACCAGGAATCAACATAGAAGTGGATTATGGTACGATATATTTTCTGAAAAAAGTGCTTAGGACCAAAGTTATAGAGTTCAAAGTGATGCACTTGATGATGACTTTGAAGTTGACCTTGAGGTCAATTTCCAAAGTCATTTGAAAATCATTTAATATTTTTCAAAAGGAGTAGTTTACTTTTCATCCCTAAATGGTTCAAAGTATATTCGAACGAATTTCACATGCAAGATAGAAAATAAGTGATCAAGAAGTAATTTTGAAAAATACTTGCTCAATCGCAATCGGAAAAATAATAGTTAATCATATGTTGAATTGAATTCCTAATATGATAACTATAGAGTAGCAATAAAAATTTTAAAAAATTTTGAAAATTTCTAATATAACATAAAGTTAATGTTTAACTTACAATTGGAGTGATATTAAATCTTTTCTTAACTTTACTTCTAAAATTACTTACAAAAATGTTTTCTTCTAATTTTTTCTATAAATTTGCGCCTATTTTTCCATTTCGTCAGGTTTTTATTTTTTTTATTTTAGAAAAATAACGCAACAAATCAATTTTGAAGATAGATTGAGTCAATACATGAAATTACTGCTTATAGGTACAGGATATGGTCAAAGTTCGGCAATGGCTAATCATTTTCAACTGATCTTGAAAATCGATTTCAGGGTCACTATCAAGTGCATCGCTTTAAATTCTACAAATTTGGTACTCAGCCCTTTTTTCAAAAAATATGTCGTTTCAAAAATATTTAGCTATAACTGTTTTCATCTACAGAGGTTGAATGGTGTTTTCTACCCCTAAAAAGCGTATTTAGCCGAAATAAAAAAACACGTATTTAATATTTTTCGCTGTTTAATAAGTATGTTAAGTTTCATTCAAATTGGCAAGTATTAGTTGGGTAGTGTTATTTGTCAGAATGTTTTGCCGATCTAGTTTTTTCAATATTTCTTTGCTCGTTTTCAGAATTTGTATTTTAATTTCTACGGACAAATAACTCATTCTTTTCTTCGATTTTAGTAACTTTTATTTGCTGATGTTGACCATTAATTGATCGAAACATATCAAATATTTTTCAATGATTTTTTTAGCGAATGTCGAAAATTTTGAAAATTTTTTCACCGTTAGTAAGTTAAAGTATTTGAATTCATTAAGTAATTAAATGATGTCCACAAGAACCTTACGAACTACCATAAGTTATATGAGATCCCTAGGACCCGTTTTTTACTGTTAGGATAAACTTTTTACTAAAATTATTTTAGATGAATAAAGGTTATGTTGTATGATTTCCGCCAGGGTTTACTGTTCCCATTATTGTAAAAAATAAACTAACCGACCGATTTTGAAAATTTTTTCACTGATAGAGAACTAAATTATTTTAGATGGATACAACTATGCTGCACAAAGTCCGTTCGGGTTCTTGGGTTCACAAAAATAAGGCTTTTAGATAGTTTTCTTTTTTAAATTTCAATCAAGTACGCTATTGCATTAAGCCTAGGACAGGAAATATGGGAAATATTAAAAATATGTAGAATCACGTAGAATATATATGTGTAAAATATAGGACATACATAATTAGTGAGATAAATGATGTACATAATCATTCGCTTCATCGATAACCAATATTTTCTGAAAAAAGAAACATTGGTAAGCAGAAGCAGGTCAAGGACTCGAATTTTTGAATGGTGGTTTACTTTTTATAACACTCTGAAGAGGGGTTTTACTGTAATTAGATATAGTTTATCTAGTTTATTCAGTTTACAGTCGAACTCATGTATTTTCAACCTGTCGGGACTAATCCGCTCATGTATTTTCAACTTCTCCTTTATCCTCACTCCATGGCAATCATAGAGCCACGTGACAGACATAGAACCAATCACAAAAAGCCCGCGCAAATCTTTACACAGTAGCCACGTGTACTTCCCCAGTGAATAACCTTAAAATGACAAATTGTCAAGTAACATATGATAAACAAAAAAGTGAAACATGAAAAAAGTGTAATAAACTTGTAATAAAATTATTTTTTAAACAAATGCAAATGAAATAAAACCATATATTGTAGGATAAAGCCACAAGTGATCAATCGATTAATCTGACAGTTATTTTTCTGTATTAAAGTATTGCGTGAGAAGTGGGGACCAAAAACTTGAAAATACGTGAGTAAAATCAGTTGAAAATAGATGGTGTTGAAAATACATGAGTTGAAAATACATGAGTCCGACTGTATTACTTATTAGCGTATAAAATAGGCGTTTCTTGGCGTTCTACGCGTTCTACTTCTCTGCGATGATGTCAATGACGTAATGTTATTTTTATTTACAAAACTTCAAATATGTGTTTATTTTATTTTTTGATCTAATGATGATCTAATTTTGTCATCAGAGTTTTTAAGAAGTGTATTTTTACTTTTTAATTAATAATTTATTAATTTTTATGAATTATTATAAATGTATTATTATAAAAAATATTTGTTGTGATTAGGTTAATAAATAAAGATAAAAATGCAGTCTATAAAACAAATCAGTTTTATTTCATTATCAATATTTACTTTTATATTTACTTTTTATACTGTAGGAAAATTAATAATTTTCCTCTCCGATCTCGAATCATCCGCGAAAGCTGTCTTCTTAATAAACCGAATTAAATTAGGTCAGTAATCCATTTATTTTTATATCGTAAGATTCGTTGAAAAAATTTTTTGTTATTATAAATTGCAGAGAATGGCTTTGATCAAATCGTTTGGCCCCTTGCTACAAATATTTTGCTTACTGGACTATTTATTTTGCCGCACAGTATTATGGCCAGACCATTTTTTAAAGAACTCTTCAAGAAATACGATTTAATGATAATATGTAGAACTATATATATTCTTGTAACATCTTTAACTTTATTTGTAAGTATTTATAATATATTTAACGCTATGAAAGCCACACGGGGGTAACCGATACTAAGTTTGTCTGTAGCGCCCTCTAGGAGTTATCAGTGAAAAAAGCTGTAGACAGTAATTTCTCCACCGTCCAGAAAAACACTGAATCATGGATACTTTATAGTTCGGTACACATACACACAACAGCAAACATTAAGGCCCGATTTACATTAACGCTCCGCTCTCAGTACGATATCGTTACGCTCCCGATTCGATAAAATATTCTTACACAATAAGCAATGAGTGTATTCACATCATCGCTCCGATATCAGTCACAAGCGGTGATGTGAATACACTCATTAGTTTATTGTGTAAGAATATTTTATCGAATCGGAAGCGTAGCGATATCGTACCGAGAGCGGAGCGTTAATGTAAATCGGGCCTAAGTTGTTACATTCTGTGTGTATTATATCACTGTATATACTTATCTGTTATGAATATTATTTCAATATAATATTTTTATGTTGGCGCAACGGGCAACCCGTGTAAAATTAGCGCAATATTTAAAGAATTAAAAATAATTACAACATATTCTACTTTTATTGTTAGATTATGCTTAAGTACTGGCAGTCCATTTATTTTTATCCGTTATGGTCAATAAATGCAAATGATGGAATTTTCTGGTGGACATTTTTTATAATTCATGCAATTTCGTGGTCATTTGTATATGGAGGAGCATTATTAATGGATATGTCGGAATTAATGGGAATCAAACAGGTTCTAAAAATTAATATTTCAAATATGCTAAAAGTTGGCTGACCATACTCTTAGTTTTCAACGAGACACTTCTTTTTGCTCAGTCTCTGTCATTCTCTCGTTTTTCAAAACCGAAAATTTCAATTTTAAATATTCTTAATGATTTTCTAAATCAGCGCCTCTTAAATTATGGATCGCGAAAATAAAATTCAAACATATTTTTTAACAGAAGAATAAATGATTTATGTATTTATTTATACATATATTTGGGATCGCTTGTACCCAAAGACTCCATATGATAATTTTAAGAGGGTTGGGGGCGAAAACTAGAGTAAGGAGTATTTTTAATATTTTGAATGACGAATGGCGATTTGTAAGTCGCCATAAAAAGTTCCAATTTCGACCATGTTGTAGAACTTTATTCCGTTGCTAAAATACTAGTCTACGTAAAAGAAAAAAACACTTGACTACCATTACACTAATATTTTATCTTTTCCTTAACAGCAATGGGGTCGCGGCCCCTTCTTGTCCCCGGGTATGAGCGCCCTTGCTTGTACCTAATATTGTCGCGAAATATCTCGTGATGAAAATGGTGTCAAGAATGAAAAAAGTTTAGGAAGCGCTGTATCTAAGTAATTTAAGGGTACCAAATGTCTATATGATCTATATTCGAGATTTAATTCTAGAATTGT
This sequence comes from Brachynemurus nebulosus, assembly GCA_035578155.1. NCBI lineage: Eukaryota > Metazoa > Arthropoda > Insecta > Neuroptera > Myrmeleontidae > Brachynemurus > Brachynemurus nebulosus. Next base: position 37,825,326 of record JAPWDM010000008.1, on the reverse strand, counting down.
ACCTATATTTTAAATTTTTGATCAAACCTATACAAATTCGATTTTATAAAAAAAAATCGCTAAGTGCGTGTTGGACATGTATTAAGTCAGGGTTCCGAAATCAGCAATCAAATTTAATTCCCTATATCTGTTACGTAACATAACAAAATAGACGATGCTGGGAACCGAAAATTTTATTCATTTTCCTTAATGAAACTGGTCTAGCCATAAACGAACAGTTTGTTAATAGCTATAAAGTCAAAACATCTCACAGAAGTTTTTAAACTTAAAATAAAATGGTATCTGCAAAGTAAAAACTGCATATATATTTTGTAAAATGGAATATCATAAAGTAACGCTCTAAATCTATTAATTACGGTCAGCTTACTTAAGTAATGTAGGTAATTTTTTCAACCACTTAAATCGTAATTTGGCGTTTACATAGCAGGAGGCTTGACGCATACGCATTTACTTTTTTTTTCTGGTTACTATAGCTACAAAAAATAACAGGCCATAAAAATTTACTTACCTTCCTAGGCGGTTAAGTAATCGCTTATCGTCAATTAGTAAAATAAATTTCTCTATGGAAATAGTTATAGAAAATTACATTTTTAATAAACTTTAATTATTTTTTACTCATTTTTTTTTCAATTTATTCATCATTTTTTTGGTTGAAAAAATAACTTAATTACTTGTACTCGATTTGTAAATTTATTTTTGTGACCATGGATACTTAAGAATCCTCGGCTTTCAGCCTTGTATCCAAGGTCACAAAAATAACACTTACGATTCTTGATAAATAATATTACTATTAAATTATGATATTGAAAACTGTACTCAGGTATATTATAATGTGAGGAAATGGTCAGATCCGCTTCGTTATAAGTCTCCTGAACTTCGGCGACTGTACTTAAATATGCGTCATCCAAGTTTTATAGGTTTTCTAATAATTTTTTGGATTTGTCCCGTATTAACGTAAGTATATAGATGTATATTTTCGATTCAAAAATTTATTTTTATAATTTTATTATTGTCTGTGCTTATGTAGACTAGATCGTGCTCTACTTGCATCAATTATGACGGCGTACATGGCATTCGCATGGAAAACAGATATGCTTGACTATGAATATCAACATCGACAACTTATTCGAAAACGAAATGAATTAAGTCCAAATAATTCTTTTTCTGATTTTCGTTAAATATTTTTATTATATGTCTTTCTTGAAGTAGGTATAAAAAAATAATATTTTTGGTGATTAGACATTTTTTTAGTAGCAAATTTCTTTATTTTGAATTATTATCTTATCTGCCTTATCTACTAGATCAGGTGGTTATATGGTTCCATTTTAAACTTCAGTAAGGAAAGTGAATCATTAAATTCTGATCACCACTTTTTGCTATCTAACAAAACTAATTTTTGTTGCACAGCAAAATATTAACAAATTGGAGTGGTTCTACAAGGGAATGTTTTGAAATTAGTTTCTATTTTGCTTAAGTATTAAATTTTTAACCAGATTATAATAATATTAGGCAGCTACAAAATATAACTTTTATTTACAAAAAACTTTTGTTGTACCAAATGATGCAATACTTTACATAATCAGGGTTGCCATTGCGCGATCATCGCAAATTGGGCTGTTTTTATAAACTGCTTTAACATTTTTCAAAAAACGAATCCAATTATTCAATGTTTAGAAATATGTTATTGATTCATAATTTGAATTAAATTTTATTTTTGGAGTTGGTAAGTAACACTTAACACGTATAACCAGGGCACCCTAAGTGCCGTCCGGGGCATTGTGAAAAATGCCGCCCCTGAAAAATTTAAAAAAAAAATGTCTTATGTACTTTCCCACTTTTTTACCTTCACCTATCAAAAAATAAGTAACTAGCGAAAAGAAAAAAAAACCTCCCATTTCTTATTTTCCTGTTAGAAAATAAGTGATGACCCAAAAAAAAATGATTACGTGTGTTGTTCCAAATTTTGCCGTCCTGGGCCAGTGCCCCGCGTGCCCCTAGTGTAAATCCGGCCCTGCGTATAATCATCGTATAACATTTCTTATTTACATATCTTACATCAAGTCGCCACTATCGACGTTAGTGCTGCCGCCTGTAATTCAAGCAAGTCCCTATTTTGCGTGACTTTTTGATGTAGTTTGCAGTTTTTTCGCTACAGTTGATGTTACTTTAGCTAAAAATATGAATTTGGCAACCCTGTACGTAATAAATACATTACATAACTATATAATGAGTATTTTGTAACACATCATACAACGCATTGCAATGACAATTTTGAAATTTTAATTATTTTATATTTTTATTTGAATTTTTATATAGTGATCAATTCTGACAAATAATTTAATAACTTTAAGAATAATGTTTATAAAAAATTAAGATAATATTAAAAATAGTACAAATTTTATACACGAATTGTAATTGTTTGTATTTTTATACATTGCAATAATTTTTAACAGGCAGCTTTATTTATTTTAGTATTTAGTAATTTATTTGTAGTTTATATTTGTTAGAAAATAAATCAAGAATTTTGTCATAAAGTATGTTAAGAATTTATTTCTCAATTTCCCAAAAGAAATTTAATTTTCTAATACAATAAACTCCCGACTGTCCGCGGTATTGGATGAGAGTTGGAATAACCAAATTTCACGGATAATTCGAAACAGTCAAAAATAGGCATAAATAAGTGAATAATAATTATTATCATGTACTACTGTTACACAATGATTCTATAAAAGGCAAATTAACACCAGAAATACATAAATAGGAGAAGATTGAACATTCAATTATTTTTTAATAGTTAAATTTATATGTAATTATCGTAAAAAATAGAAAATAAAAAACTTAAATTACGAATAAACCGCCCGCGGATAATCGAGAGTTTACTGTGCTTCCCTCAAATATTTGTATGACCTTTTGGATTGCGTTCAGAAATGTTTACCGGGTGATACTTGGTTACCCGTAAGTCGTAACGTTTAAAAATCACTTGGGTCAAGTTATAAACAGTTTACTATTATCATCGCATACATTACATTAATTACATGTTGATTTTAGTTTTAAATTCTCAATAATAATATGGACCTACTGTCAATCCTGGAAAAGATATAAGGACGTTTTTTTCGTTTTTTTGGAATCGGATGTAATAAGAATCCCGTTTTTATTGCCGAAATTCCTCGTTTCAATTCCCTGAATTTTATATAAGAAAATTTTATTAATATCTGGTAAGTAGAAATAGAGGCAGGCTTTGATGTATTAACTTGACCTACTGCCTCAAAATTAGCCTTTAACTGGTTGATAATATGATTATCTAAACCTTTTACTTTCTATGAGTTTAAAAAATTTCAACAATAGCTTCTAAAAAACAATACTGTCTCAAATTGTATAAGATCCTACACTGATTATTACAAAGTAGTCAAATGCAGGTAGTCCACTTCATTCGATGATAGAAATCATGAATTCATAAAGATTTCATTGTTAGAACACTACGAAATCCTAAAAATGTACGTTTACCGTAATAAAAGTACAAAAACTGTTTATTATTGTTTTTGAAACTTCTTTGTTTTTTTTTTTTTTTTAGTCCTATGCTTAATATCAAATGGATCGTTCAAAAACCATTGTGACTAATTTTGCCCTCCTATGCCAGAAAGAAGTAAGTGTATAACGCAGAATTTCCGTTTTTTGAGTTTTCTTTGATTTTTGATATTAAATGACAAGTAATGTGACAAAATAAGTCTCAAATATATCTTTTTGTTACTATTTGTAAGTATGTGGAACTTAATACTGACAATAAAAAACCAAATTTGTAATTTTCTTGGAAATGAAATTTTAAACGTGTTGACGGAAGATGGCATGGAAACTAACAGGGTGGCGATTGACACTGAGCACTGAATCGAACATATTAACATATGTTTCCTAGAGATACCACAGGCATTAAATTTTGAAGCATGACTACATTTTAGTAAGCCCAACTTGTAACCACGGAGACTTGTTTATAAATATTAGATAAACCATTAAATTAATGGTTTGACCGCCATTAAAGTAATCCCATCAGTCAATTTTTTTGCTTCAATTTCTTAATGTATTTGTAATACATAGCATTTTTTCTAGTCGATTCTCTCCTCAATGGCGATTGAAAACCAATTTAAAAATTCCCTGACTGAATAAAATTCCAGGACCTACTCCGAAAAAAATATTGTTTAAAAATAAACATTTTTGACTTTTTTTTTTGCTCGCCAGTGGCAAAAAAATACAACTTCTTAGAAAAACTATCAGTCGACGCTCTCGCCAGGGCCAAAAATCCCTGATTACGACTGAAATTCCCTGACTTTTCCAGAAATTTGAAATTCCCTGACTTTTCCAGGTCGATCACCACCCTGACTAAGGAAAAACCGAAATTAAGTAAACTAAGGAAGTGCACTGACAGACACCGATTGCTACATTACACATATTTAAGTTTTGATTTAGTTTTCAATTTTTTTTCTTATTTTCTTCAAACATTTACTGAAAGTGAGTTAGTTTTGGTTTTTATCATTATTTATATTTAGACTGTTTTTGCTATAAAAACAAACCGACTGTAGGCTCTTCTTAAAATGTAAATAAAATTATAAAATTTGAGAAATAAATAAAAGCCAGAAACATTTTTAGAAAATTTATTTATATTTTCACTTTTATACACATCAATATTAAAGTGCCAAAAGTGAAACTTATCTTAAATATTTATCGGTTAGACTTAGCAACACGTTCTAATTCATCTTTTTTCTTAATTGCGTATGAATTTGAAGATCCCTGGAAATAAATAAATTAAATCAGTAACATTAGATAAGTTTAATGAAAAAACTTAAATAACTGTAAAAAATATTTGTAAATTTAAAAAGATTTAAGTCTTTTTAAACTGAAATACCAACAAATACTTTTAATTTTAATTTCGTCCTACGCGAAACTAAATACTTATTGAGTAAATATTTAGGATTAGATAGGACATATAAAAAAAAAATAAGAAAACATCGAAACATACTTTTGCAGCATTGATAAGTTCATCAGCTACACATTCAGCAATTGTTTTAATATTACGGAATGCAGCTTCACGTGCCCCAGTACATAGTAGCCATATGGCCTGATTTACACGTCTTAATGGCGATACATCGACGGCTTGTCGTCGTACGGTACCAGCGCGACCAATACGTGTGGAATCTTCTCGTGGGCCGGAGTTAATTATAGCGGTTACCAAAATCTATAAACAAAATACAAGTGTTTAATCGAAATTTGTTAAATTATTATTAGAAAAAATTTGAAAATTTTAACTTTTATCAGTTTAAAAAAAGTGTTTTCAACAATGTAACTTCTGACAAGAGGTGTCAGTAAATTGAATTTTCATCATTTTATACTAAAAAGTTAAAACTATTAAGGAGCTACCGGTGGGGGCAACCAATTGCTATGGTCAGAAACTCTACAGCTTTTATGATTTCCAAGCTATGACGCAAAGATCTTTTTTAATGACACTACATAATTTGTTGATGAAACTAATCTAATACGTCAACAAATGTACACACACAGAATTTTTTTTAAGCTCATTAATGAGGAATTTGACTAATTTTGGGAAATTAAAACACACATTTACGTATTATGTATGTTTTTAATTTTTAAAAATAATGACGCAAGTCGTTTGAAAAAATTATTTTAATATTTATTCTCAAAATTTGCGCGAAAATGTTCATTAGCTGTTAATTACGTCACATTTTCTAGATAGAAACTGGTGTTCTGTAACTAAGAAAAAAATTGTTTATTTTTCTTATAACTAGGAAAAGAAATTGTTGATTTTTAAAAAAAATTTATTTAATTTAGATTTTAGATTGATTTCTATAGTTATGTTTGCTAACCGGAATTCAGCATTGAATTAGCATAATAAATTGCTGTTGTTTATTATCAATTTTCATTAAAATTTGTTTTAATTGCTTTTCTTTGATACTGTCAAATACCCCATTTCGGGGCAAAAGCACAAAAAAAATTCTTAAAGTTCTATCAAAGAAACAAACACTCGATAGTTTGAAAATTTTAAAATACAGGCACGGCGCCTTATTTAAGGTAGTTGGTTGTTAAAACGAGTTTTTTAAAAAAGATTTTAACGAAACTTCTAGATATTTATTTAATTCAATACCAATAATAGAAACCTATTCCGAATAAAATTGACTACCCTAATTTTGAGGAAAACGATTTCAAAGTTTTGTAATTTTAACACGGGCTCTTATGGGAAAACTCTACTTTTTTTTTTTAATAAAATGAAAACGTGTCAAAGGAATTTGATAAAAATTTAATATGTTATAAAATACAAAGTTACAAACCATATTTAATAAGAAATAAAAATTATTCACCACGCCGTTTTTGAAATATAATTTATACACATTATTTTACAACGCTTTTTCAACAATGTTTTATATTGCTACAACATAAGCGCGCGGAAATAAAAAAAAAAAACAAGTGGTATACAAATATAATCACTGAAGAATATCAACACTATTTCATTTTTGTTAAAAGAAAATTTTTTTGAGATATACATACTTTTGTACCTGACAATCTCAGAGCAATTACGTTAATTTGTAATAAAATCAAATTTGTTTTAAAGATAAACATTCAAAAACAACTAACGAACCAAAAGTGCCTTTATAAAAGAAACTCATTACCTGTAAAGGATTTTCACCGGTCAACAAATGAATAATTTCAAAAGCGTGTTTTACAATTCGCACGGCCATTAATTTTTTACCGTTATTACGTCCGTGCATCATTAATGAGTTTGTTAATCGTTCCACGATTGGACATTGTGCTTTTCTAAAACGTTTTGCCGCATATCGTCCCGCTGAGTGTGGTAAATATTTTGCATTTTTCTCTTTAACGGCAATATAATCTTGCAACGACATATCATTTACTTGCACATCGTCACAACTCCATTTTCCAAACAATTTAATTTCGGGTAATTCGGCCGGTTGTGCAACGGGTACGCTGTCCACTGTTGGTACGACAGCGTCTTCATACTGTTCATAATCCATATCAGCCATACTGACTAAAAAAAACACAAATTTTTGTTATAAAATTACTTCAAATACAGAAAAAAAAGGAAACTTTATGAATAATCCTAACTAACAATTAATGCACGTGTATGAAGTAACCTACAACTGTTTTTAAACTAAATACATTTTATATTAAAATTTAAAAATTTTTTTCATATTTCTATTTTTAGGAGAGTTTTTTATCACAAGACTTGCAAAAACATAACGCTTTTAATATTTAATAATTTCATACCTTATAATAAATTATTTGTAACTAATTTACAAGTAACAACTTCACCATACTTCATCCGGAAAAGGATGCGCAAGTGAGCTGACATATACGAGTATGAGTCGATAAATAAAATCGTAACCCTTCGTAGAGATACCGTGGTAGATATTCGTTTTACTATTTAATTTTTAATATTTATCATTTTTTCAACAGTAAAATTTAAATAAATTTAATAAAATAATATCATTAAATCACGCTGTACAATCATTTTTTTTTTTTAAATAAATATTATTATTACGTAGCATTATAACTCACTATAACTCTTATTTTAGTGAATTTTAACAAAATTGATATCCAAAATAATTTATTTTTCCAAACTAGGCATGTACTTTTAAGGCCCTGAAGTTTAACATAAATTTTGAAAAAATATATACAAATTTTTAATATAAAAAACTTATTTTTTGATATTAGCGCCATTTTTGAAATGCGTTACGAAATGATTGTAAATCTGGGTCTGTTCCATGTCCCTGCCACTTGTTTTCAAGGACGGGCCAATGACTGTCACAGTTTGCTAGGTGGCGCTGATGGTAGGGGAGTATACTAAATAGAGTTGGGACATGTGAGCATTTTTCATCAAATGCATGTCAAAATTAATTATCATATGATTGAGTACAAAAGTATCGTTACCAAGTTATGTGTTAACGAAAAATTAAAATTTTTTAATTTAATTAATCTTTCTAGGTTGAGTTGAAGTATTTTTTTTATATATTTAATTTATTTCCAATTTATTTTAGATGAATCTGATGAAAAATAGCGAACTATCGAAACTCATGTCCCGACTTTAATTTTAACTCCCTGTACATCAACGCCATCTGGTATATTAGTTACAGCGGGTCAGAATACGGTCCATTTTTTTATAATGGACCATATGCAGAGTGGCAGGGACATGGTCTGTTCCCATCACGGAATACTGTTCCATGATTTACAGATAACAGATATTGACCCATAGATAAAGTACACCAGAATTTTATTTCTGAAAGATAGCCAACTTCAATAAATTTTTTTGGCCCTCTATCACCCATATATGTAGTATACATATATTGCTAGCAACGTATCTAGCCTAAAGAAGTAAAATTACCGGTAATTTTGAAAATTACGTTACCACTGGTAATATTACGGTAATTTTCGGTAAAATTCGGTAATATTGGTATATTCGTATTTTAAATGAATTAGTTGAACATTAATTTGATTTTTTAGTTTTTTCTTCTTTTTTTTTGTTAATAAAACGAGAGGGGGTGTATATCAGTTAAAGTAATTTTCTTTAATTTTTGATTATTTTTGTAAAACTCATCAAAAATAAATTGTACAATTTTAAATAAAAAAAATTGCTGCTATAGAGTAAAAAGAGTACACTACAACGACATCACAATTTGAAGGCAAAAAGTAAATCAAAGTGGGTATTTATTATAATTCTGGTCGATTATCATTATTATTATTATTGTGTATTCAAGCTAACAGAAATATTGAAAATAAAACATAATTTCAATTCATCGATGAAAATTATTAATACCGACATATTTATAAATTGCAACTTCATTTTAAAATAATGGCGCATTTTCAGTAATTTGAATCGTTGTTTAATTTAAATTAAATAATAAAAATAAATTAAATAAAATAAATGTAAGAATCATAAAAATCGTAATACAATAATATTTGCTAGGGACCAGGGAGTGAAACACGAAATGCTATTTTTACCGCTTCTCTACTATCTTATTCATATTATGTCTGTAACTAATATTTCAGATAATAGATGTCATAAAGATCAAAATTACCTGTGGTAATTTTTGTTGGGTAAATTACCAAAATTACCGCCGGGTAAATTACGGTAATTTGGTAATATTACCAGACTCACATCACTAATCTAGCCTATGAGAGGAATTGGTCGCCAACAAAGAGAGACAGACAATACAAAAATAGTGTACCATTTTTGTTCTGCGCATGTCTAGCGGTTCACATGAAAAATAATAAATAAACTCATTCATATTTTTAATATTTTATTGTTTGAATTTTTAACTCACGAATGACAATTTTATTTACTTAAATAATAAATAAACACATTTATCGCTTATTAAAATTTACTTTGTAATTTATACTCGTACTTGATAATGAAAACCCTGTGTGAAAACCTAAGTGGCTAAAATGGAGGCATTTTTGAAATTGCCAGCGCATGCGGACAATGAAAATAGGTACACTAAATAGAAAGAGAGAGTGATATCGTCTGCACCCTAATGTTTGCGACCAAAACTGCAAATTGCTAGCAATATATGTATACTACATATATGCTATTACCTCTCTATGGAACTGAGAGCGGGGGCACCGGGTATAGATGTCATCATGCGTAGTACACTTGAAAAGAACAGAGATGTCACTATAATAATTTTAAATTATCTTTAGCCTTATCCGATAATGTAGATTACTACTAGTAAGATAATCCACTAAAATTATCCTAATTGCATTTTATTTTGATCAATTTTTCAAGTTTAAAACTCATACAATAATTATAAACTCATATATTTGTTTAAAAACAAAAGTAAATTTATTTTTATTCAAAACGCCACGAGTGGTGAAAAAAGAGAGACTAATATGTGTCATTTTTGTGACCAATTCTGGCAATTTATTCCATTTGAGTTAGTAGTCCTGGTTATAGTGTCCTTGTTTTTTGCTGTCAACATTAGCTCACATACAGTTTTTTCTCCATTTGTCACCTTTCTAAGCATTCCTTTGATTAATTTGATTTCCTAAAGTTCCTTTCGGTATTGGAACAAACCTAATAATTTTAACTACGGGAATGCACTTGATGTTTCAGATGTTTGAAATGGATTTTCTCTTACATATTTCAAATATGTCTGTTTCCGGTGAATTTTATTCACATACCTACTAAAAAATAATTGATTTTTTTCAGTTTAATTTAAATGAATTATGTGTGATTTTAAAAGACGAATGTGAATACTTTTGTTCAAAGGGACAGGTATAAAGTGAAATGCAGTGATTGTGATCACTGAAATAAATTACATAGAAGTTCTTTAGTTTATATAAAAAAAATGACACAGTTTTTACCACCTAATCTTTTGGCATTATTTGCTCCAAGAGATCCGATACCTTATTTACCACCGCCTAGTAAACTTCCCCATGAAAAGAAACAAAGAGGATACATAGGCGTTGGAGATTTCTTACAACATTTTGAGGTAGTTTAAATATAGAAGTATTCTATTTTGTTTATTATGGCTTGGTGTTGTTTGGAGAAAGATAAAACCCATAATTTAATTGAAGGATCCGAAAGATACACCGCCACCAACTAGAGTAGAAACCCGCGAAGAAAGACTTGAAAGACGGCGTCGAGAACGTGCTGAACAAGTTGCGTACAAATTGGAACAAGAAATCGCTGTTTGGGATCCAAATTCTTGTCCGAATGCAACCGGAGATCCATTCAAAACGCTGTTTGTGGCTAGAATTGTAAGTTATAGAGAAAATAAACTATTTTGAAATATAGAATATTTCAACTGTACTATTTTTTTTTACAGAATTATGATACTTCTGAGTCAAAATTACGAAGAGAATTTGAAGTTTATGGGCCAATCAAAAAGGTAACTTTTTTTTCGTTTTGAAAGTTCGAATAATTTATTTGAGTTTTGATTTTAATTTGTAGATTGTGCTTATTCATAATACGATGAACGGGAAACCTCGCGGTTACGCTTTTATTGAGTACGAGCATGAAAGAGACATGCATTGTAAGTGTTTTTAGCAATTTTTCGATTTTCTTTTTCAGATAAATCTTGAACAAATTAGCAAAATTTTAGGGTCCTCTTAAATAAACATTAATTAGAAAAATTATTTATAAGTAGTACTTTTAGATATAACATCATAATTTTAAAATAGATAGGGTCATTTATTCCAATACGAAAGGTTGCAAGTTCGAATCTCAAGTAGGGTTTCCGATCTCGATTCGATTTTATCGAAAATCGATTTTTGGAGAGCCGATCTTCAATTTTTCGAATCGATTCTTTGGAGAGTAAATCGATACAGAGATCGTGAAAAATTTACGGGATCGGAGATCGATCTTTTCGAATTTAAATTAGGATATTTTTAGTAAAAATGTGATATTTTTTTAAAATTATTGTAAAATATATTTTAACTATTTATGTTGTCAAATAATTTTACCACTTTTATGATTCATTTATAGAAAATTGAGTCAAATTTTGGAATTATGTGACACTTTTAGCGCAGACTGGAAACCATTTTATTCATATTAAATTCAACAGTTCATCTTCAAAGAAAATTAAAAAATTTTTTGAAATTGATTTGTGATGACCCAATAAGAAACTTCATTAAAACTTTTATATATCTTTTATTTGCTGCAAGTACAAAAATGTAAGCCGATTTTCTCCTGCGTCGATTTTTGGTTTGACGATTTGAATCGATCCACCTAATCTTAAGTACTTAAGTACTCTAGCAAGCACTTAACTCTAAATTAGAAGTAATATTATTTGGGTTTACTAGCGGCTAGATTATTCCATTAAGGGGGTATTCTAATGTAGAGGCATGAATTTCACCCGGTTTTTGAAGCGCTGTACAAAAGAAACAAAAAATATTTTTACTATTAATTTTTTTATCATTTGTTTATTGATGTTTTATTATTACATACAAAAATTAACCAAAAAAGAAAAAAAAATTAAAATTGACAAAGTTATGAGCAGTCCAAGTGGGGGGTCCAAAAAAAGAGGGTGTCCTGGCGTACATTATTCCAACCCTCCTGGTGATCTGAAAAATAAAAAACAGACGGATTCTTAATTATTATAGATGCCGCTATCGTATGACCCTTGGACAAACTAAAAAAAAAAATTTTACAAAATGGCGGCTGTTTGAAAAAAAAAAGATTTTTTTTTGCATATTTTTTTAACAATTCCGAATTTTTTAAAAATACTAAATGAAAAGTTATAGTTTTGGGCAAGGTCCACATGACAAAGGGATGTATAAAGAACATCCTCTCCAAATTTGAAGTAAATCGGTCCTTTAGAACTCGAGATATCCTTACCGCCAGCTCGAAAAAAGTAGTTTCGAGTTTTATATTAAAAATTTGAATTTAACATTTAAAAGATACGCAGTACACAGGGAAAAATAATCATAACTCCGAAAATAATTCGAATTTCCGTAAGTCTTTTTAGAGGGAACTTCGTAAACTTTACATTTAATGTAGTTATATACACTAGGGTCGGAGAGACGGAGTCTTACAAAACTATATACAGCCGACTCTCGTTAATTCGAAACTCGAGGGACTCTTAAAATATTACGAATTATCGAATGTTTGAAATATTAAATGGGTCAAATGGTTCAAAATCAATCAAAATGTACTTACAATCTTTCTGTCTCTTTCTCTCTGCAACTTTGAATTGTCGAGTGTTTGACGTCAATGAGTTCGAATTAACGTGTCGTTTTGTTACGTAGCAATGATTTTTTCGTTCGAATTACCAAGTGCATAAAAATGGATTGATTCAGTTCGAAATATAAAGAGATTTTGTAGGGAACTCGTAATAACTTTGAATTATAGAGAGGTTCGAATTATCGCAGGTTTGAATTAACGAGAGTCTACTGTATCTCTGTTAGTTTTGCTACAATCGACTGCAAATTTTAACACAGTAATCGTGTGTTGTACATTCATTTGATACAATTAAAAAAAAAAGCCAAAAAAAAAAATTCTTAAATCTTACGATAAACTCTAATACAACCGTCTTCAAACTATAAAATATTAACCGCACTCATACAGTTTGGTGAAGTTGCTATCAAGTCATTGTGAGTATTACAGCAATGAAGGCTAACCTACACATTTACACAATGCAGTAATCAATTTATCACTTTGCAAACACCACACTATGGAGGGTAGATATAAGGAGGACCATCTCTGTATCAAAAAGTGTCCATAGAAAGGCGTAAATAGTGGCGGCGTTACTATAGCAAAAGGGTAAATTTAGAGAAGTAAACAAGGAAAGATAAACATCCGCGTTGTTACTAAATTGTTGTTTTTTTATTATAATTGTTACATATAATTGTTTTATTATTTTAAAAATTTTTATAAAACAACACAATAAAATCACTAACAGGCATTAAAAGTTCACGTAATTATGAACCACTTTCAACGTGTTTCACAGCGATTTTTTTGTAGGTTATTAAACAGCACACTTCACTCCGTTGACAACTACAAAGTTCATTTCATACTCTTTTGCTACTCTAGCGCTATTCTGGCGAGTTTTTGAACTGTTACTTAGTACTAAAAACGGGACACTTTTTGAACTATTTTTCTATTGTTTTCCGTACAAGATAGTCCTCCTTATATCTACCCTCTATACACCACACGTTATCGCATATATACTACTAAATAACTGACAGCTGGAGCATCAGTGGTGGGCTTCAGTTTACCAGTCGCAATGATTACTTCACCAAACTCTATGACATGTTTTATGATAATTCAAAACAATGTAAATCGAGGATTTCCTGTATTAAAAAAATGTCCAAATGATTTGCGCGTGTATACTTTCGAAAGTTAGTTTCTTGTAAATTGTAATAATTTTAGTATACTTGAAAAAAATTAATGATGTTATATCTAAAGAAAAATTAATACAATTTTTCTAATTGTGTTTATATTCGGTAAGTTCCCCTACATATTCAGAGTATGTAAAAATGTCTGTAAATTAACTTTGTTGATATAAAAATTAATGCAAGGTTCTTTGTTTAACAGTACAGATGTAACACAGTATTGCTCCCGAGCCCATTCAGTGAGGCTTCACTTTACCCATGCCCATTATCTGCATTTACGTGAATAAATAGGTTTGTATGTTTGGTAAGAACCCTACATACAAAGAAAGGAAAATTTTTTTAAAAAAAAATTTCAAAAGATAGTCCATTTTTTCAATTTCTAGTTATTTATTTTTGTCAATTTATATTTTATTTTCTGTTTAACTTAAAATAATTTTAAAAATAATTAAATATATGCGCGTTGTAAGTAGTTGCGCACCAGGTAATTAAAAAAAATATGTTATAAACACTGGATTTCTGAGTTCTTATATCAACAAAGCATTCTCGGTTTTTCGTAACGCCTACGTAAGTAATTTGGTAGGTATAATTTTTTTCTAAAACATCGTGTTTTTAATTTAACTCAAATTAATTTTCTCAATTCGCATTTTTTTTTATTTTAGAAAATGTTTAAATAAAATAGAGACGTCGAGTTGCTCTAAAAATACTTGTATTTTAAATCTCTCGTGGAGAATTCATAAAATAGTAAAATTTTAATTTTAAACTAAATCACAAATAAAAGCTCAACAAGAATAACGGTAGTATCAGTAATGAATGGTAACTTATTTCATTTTTTATTTATTAATAACTTTTAGCGTTTGTTGCAAAGTATTCGCGTATTAACTATTATTGAACAAAGTTAACTTTTCCTTCCAGTAATTTAAATTAGTCGTTGTCGAAATTCTCTTAATTTTTAATTATCCTTATTTGATTTTTAACCGCGTGTCCTTCCATTAAATGAAGCGACTGTCTATAAAATCTTTCATATTCCCTTTATCCTTAATCCTGTTCACAGTTAATAAAATTTTTCATCATAGCAAAATAGGATGGAGTTAAAAAAAAGATTTAAAATATTTAAAACAACTGTACTGTTTGTTCAGATGGGCACTGATGAAATTTAGGTGGTATAATTTGTTCAAACTATTGTATTTTTACTAACACCAACATTTATCATTTCAGCTGCTTACAAACATGCAGATGGGAAAAAAATTGATGGTCGTCGAGTTTTGGTTGATGTAGAGAGGGCACGTACCGTTAAAGGGTGGCTCCCAAGGAAACTAGGTAATAAAAAATGAATATACATATTTTTTTATTGCAAATTGTAACAGAAACTTATATTGTTTTTGAAAAATCATATAACAAATATCGATACGTTTTTTTAAGTATTTTTTTAAAATAAGGTCACATATCGAGTTTTTAGTATTGATACTAGAGGCGCAAGTGTTCCCAATCGTACGATAATAGTGTGATTATCGGCAAAAATTGGTCAATATGAAATATAAATAAAATATACGTCTATTTTGGTGTAAATTAAAAATCACAAAGTGATTGAAAAAATTATCCGAATCGGCCGGGAATCGAACTAGGGATGATTGATATTCATCGATGGTAGAAAAACATCGATGTTTAGGGGGAAAACATCGATGTTTTTACATCGATGTTATGTCCTCGATAACATCGACACATCGATGTTACGAGAATAATATCGAAACATCGATATTACTCTAAGATATCCAGTATTTAAAAAGTCCTGTAGCTGATTTAAAACAAGATCCATTACTTTTATGGCAAGTTCTAGGATCCACTTATCCAAACTTGAAAAAAATTGCCATTAAATATTTGTGTTTCACAGCAATTTCAACAGCTTCAGAGAGACTTTTTTCAAAAGTTGGGCAGCATTTGTATCAACAAAGGAAGAGATTAAAATGGAAACTTCTAACAAAGTGACTTTTTTGCAAGGTGTACCAAATAAATACTGGCAATGTTAATTTTTAATAAATAAAATAATAGATTATAATGGTTGCTTATTTTGCTACATAAACATCGATGTTTTCGAACATCGATGACTTTCTTTCGATATATATCGTATATCGATACTCTTGAATCGATGTTTTTCTAATATCGATCATCCCTAAATCGAACCCAGGATCTCCTGGTAACTAGCCAGGTGTGCTATCCATTACACCAAGCCCTAAGCGTGTTTGTAAAAAATTGTGGATAGCAGTGTGCCAGTGAGTGGTTCGATACCGCTTAAGTGTGTCAGTCACACAGAAACTGTAGCCGTGTTCAGATCAATTGTTATCAACCAGTTTCAACAATAAGCGAATACATGTATAGTAATATGCATGTACCCTTCACTGGCATACATATACACTGCAGTCGTCTCCCTCCACGGACAGAATGTGATGTTGGTACAAATACAACCGTACATCACACGCATACATTGATACGAAATTTATGTTGTAACATGTCGTGCGTTTGCAGTGGTGGGAAATTAGGTCATTGGTGACGTAAGCTACTGTCTATTGAGAAAGCTAGTATAGAGATACGAAGTTTGTTTCTGAATATTCTGTGCATTACACCATCGATCCTTTGCTCGACAGGCGCCCGATACAGACAACATTCAATCACCTATGTGTATGTACTCTCTATAATGCGAGAAGCAGTTACAACTTTTCAATTTCTTTTCGAAGTAAACGAGTCTTTAATGTAAATGGACTATATATTTTGGTTGTTCATGTGCGTTTCTATGCTACGTTTCGTCAAGGCTTTTAAAAATGCATCAAAAATTGTATTATTTAAAATATAGTGTAAAAAAAATAATTAAATGATTTCAAGTAGTTACGATTAAAATTAATTTTTCGTAAAAAGGTTTGTTTTGTGGACAAAACGCACTTTGAGCAAGCAGTGTTTCAAAAATGTCACTTCTGGGTCAATAATTTTAAAGCCATGTGCTGATCACGTGATCCAATGAACCAATCAGAGTACTTCGTTAGCTGATTCTCATTGGATGTTGAACAAAACATTGTCTGAATCAAATGTGGCAATTGGCAAAATGGACGGTTTAAATAAATTCATGATTTTCTTTCTTAATGGAATAAAAATTTGAATTGTTTAGTCTGATAGGAAGAATGAGAAAAATCAGATGATATGCATAACTTTATTTTGAATTTTTTGTGGCCAAAAACGTTTTGAATTGTCACTCCACAAATTTACTTATTCGTTTTTTAAAATAAGCATCCATTTTCGAAAAGTTAAACGTATTCTTCATCAGAACTAATTCATTTTTCTTATATCAGGTGGCGGTTTGGGTGGAACACGACGTGGTGGCCCCGAAGTCAATATTAAACATTCTGGTCGTGAAGATAACGAGCGAGAACGGGAACGATATCGATTAGAACGTGAACGTGAAGAACGTGGCCTATTACATCGTGACCGTGATCGAGACAGAGGTCTTGGACTGGGAAGCATTGATCGAAGGCGATCACGTAGTCGTGACAGACGAGAGCGACGACGATCTAGATCAAGATCAAGAGATCGCAAACGCAGAAGAAGCCGTGAACGTATTCGTGATCCGGATATTGAAGAAATTGAAGTTCGAACCAGAGACCGCGATCGGTAATAATCAAATATAGGCAATATACTATTGCTTTGATTAAAGGAAAAGCAACTGCGTATTAATTACAAAATATTTTTAAACAAATCATTATATACTTATATATACAGGGTGAAATTTTATGAACTCTTATACCTTTTGGTGAATTTTGATGAAATTTTACGATGATTTAAGACGGAATTCGTTGAAAGCAACATAACTTTTTTTTTATAAAATAATATTATTCGCTATGAGCTTTTGCCTGGAGGGGATACAAAAATCGACTACAGGGCTCATGATGGACAAATATATCTTTATCAGGATGGCATTTGTACATAATTTTACTATTTTCTTTAAGAAAAAGTATTTTCTTTTTAAATACTTGTTTGATTTTTTCAAAGCGAGTACTTATTACGATTTCTATTTACCAGATTCTACAAAATAATAAAAAAAAAATTATTTGTAACTCTACTACCGTCATTTTATTTTGAAATTTTCAAAAAAATATCATAAAAATTACCTCTTATGCTTTTTCTTGGTTAATTATTGAAAAATATTTTATTTTCAGACATTTTTGAGGTAAAATGAGCAGATGTATGGCTTTTATTAAACAAATTTCAGTTTATGAATATACATATTTTCCATTCATTGAAATAGTAAAATGTCCTGATAAATTGTTAAATAATCATTTGATATAGGTGGCTATACTTTCGGCTCGGAGCGAATACTTAGTATATTTTAGAACACAAAATTATCATCTGTTATTTATGGGAAAAATTGTAATACATTCAAGCAGATTTGTAATTAATTAAATTTTTATAAATATTATTTTATAAAAAAACTGTTGTTTTCAACAAATCCCGTTCTAAATCATCGGATAAAATTTTATCAAAATTCACCGAAAGGTGTGATAGTTAATAAAATTCCACCCTGTATATGTATAATGATTTTTTAGATAATACTTGTTTACATGTTATTTAATATCCGTGTGACCAATACATACGCAGTTACCTATCCTTAAATCAAAGCAATAGTGTAATTGAATGTACAAATATTATATTGTGTGTTATTTTATAGTGATCGTGATCGGGACAGAGATCGCAAACGAAGGAGATCTAGGTCACGTGATAAAGAAAGAAAACGTGAGAAGCGTGATCGTGACAGAGATCGTAAGGATCGCGATAGGTTAGAATACATCAAGACAGATGAAGATGGAGAACTAATACGTATTAAAGAAGAGCCTATGGACGGTTAGTAAAAATCGATACTATATTTCGAAGAATAAATGCATTTTACGAGTTTAAAACTAAGAATTTATATTTATTTTTTTATAAATAATTCTCGTAAAGTGCTATAGTAAAGAAAATTTAATTTTGAAACAACAGGGCCACTGATTATAAAGTTCTAATCAGATGGTAGTATACGTTTCCTACAAATTCTATAAAGTCATTCAAGTTTCAGGAACAGAAAGAATCTTGTCCAAATTTTTATACCGTATTTATTATTATTATTATTTTTTAGATTATCCAGAATATGCTCAATACCAACAAACGAATTACGATACGTCAAATGTGAAATATGAAACAGAAGATGAGAAGAAATTTGTCCCAGATGATGCTAACGGTGACGCTAATTATGAGAGTTACGAGGAAGGCGAAGCATATTAAAATAAAATTATAAATAATTATTTTTATTATATTAGACATTAGAAAATTCGGATTAAATATGTGTGGAGTTCTTTTGATTTACTGTAATTGACAAACAATTCATTTGTAAATTGTTAATATTTAATTTTAAATAAAGTACTAATCACTTTATTTCAATTTTTATTTTAGTAATAGTCCGAGAGTTGATCGTTGTATTTTGACCGATATCGAATATCCAATTAAGTTATTGGAAAAATTGCAAGGAGACAGTATAATTTTGACCAAATCTTGATAGGAGTCGAATTAATAACCTAGTGTTTTTTTCGAATTAATTATCTAGTGTTTCGGTACTTATGAATACAAAATTTGGAGGTTACAAATTGAGACTGATGTTTTTTTGTTTTCAAATTGTGACGTCAATATGTGGGTCAATACAATGAACTGTTTTTTATGACAATTTTTTATTCAAAACTAAACAGTTATTTTTTTATCATTTTTCCAAAATTTATCAATAATAAAAAACGAATTAGTATAAAAGACTTTTAGAATAGTTTTAACACGTTATCCAGAGTGTCCACATTCTGGAAAGTCAGGGAAGCTCTTAGGCGTCAAGGAAAATTAGGGATTTCACGAAATGTTCTGGAAAGTCAGGGAAAATAGGTGATGGAAAAAATGGATAGACATCGGGTAGAGGCACTTGTTTTGCGCAAGTGCTTCAATTAGTGGCTTCAATAGATAGGATAAACTTTGCGCGTATTTTAAACTAATATAAGTTTAAAAAATTTGATGTGCAAAAATTTTTTTTATTTTTTAATAAAATTTAAAAGTAAAAATCTGTATGTCATAAGTTGTAAATAAATATAAAATATAAGTATCTTTTAAGGTCCGTCCACACGGCTCAAGCTTTACCACCGACTTACGTATGGACGGGAAAATACGTACATGTTTACTTGCACAAACCTGGTTTGCGCAAGTAAGTCGGTGGTAAAGCTTGAGCGTGTGGACGGACCCTTATATACTTGAAAATTATTTAATTTATTCAAAACTTTTTAATTTTCTTTTTTACCTAAATATAATTTCTTCAATTTGAACGTCAAAATTCAAAGAAATTTAAAATAATAACATAATTATGCATTATTAATAATTAATAATAATGAAATAAAACGTTCAACCGCATAATATGGTTTTACAAACAATAGCAGCGTATCCGGAATATACCTTTAACTGATATTTCCCCCAAAAAAGTCGCATTTGCGCAAAACGAACCAAATTTCTCCAGAGAGAAAGAACTAATATTGTTTATGCCGTGATGTTGGGATATTTTTTCATATCCACATTGGACATATATTTATTATACTACATATATGGAACTTATCCATTTTCAATAATTACAATAAGCACAGAATTTCGAATATTAAAGACAGTGAGCAACTACTAAACAAACAAGGCAATTCAATAAATTTAAACACTAACGCGAGTTCATAATTCAAATGAATTACACTCGGAAGTGTTAAACGGTGACGATCGTCGCGCGTGCGCGTATCACTTTTTACGCCACGCGCGCGTTTAGAACTTTTAGAAGCCGTCATGTCGTCAACTTCGATGTCGATATAAAAATATGCCTGTTTTAAGTCCGTAACTCCTTAATTACCGTCAGTTGGGACGAATGTAGACGATTTTTTCAGTTTTTTGGCAATAAATTGTTTAGAGTTTATCTAAAAAATTCTAAAAAAATAATTTAAATGCTTTTTTAATATTACGAGCATATAGGGCAGTAATAAAAATATCAAAATTGGTACTGCAACATTTTTTTTTTTGTTATATAGTGTCTAGATTCGCCCCTATGTGTGGGGCGAATCGAGACAGTGCTTTATTTGCAATATAAATCACATTCAGTCATGCATATGGGTAAACTCGGACATAAAAAGATAAAAATAGCTGAATTTCCAAACTGAAAATTCGCCCAACTAAATAACTGCCTCAGCGAATGACTTTTGATGGGTGGAATAAAACATTTTGGATTTAAATGAATTTTATTTCGATTTGTCTTTAACAATTTGCCAACAAAAATTTAAATTATCAAATTTTTTGATAACGCAGTTCTCTGATAACAATGGAAAATGTTGTAATAAAATGTCGTCTCCGAAAATTTGATTTTCAAATAAAAAATATTAGTAAACCACTAAAAAATTTTACTTTTTAATATAAATAAAATAAATTGAAGGAATATTTCCAGGTAATTTTAGGGGGTCCGGACCCCTTGGACCTTCCCGGTTGTTGCGCCTCTGTCGAAAAGAGCCCATTTTTTCTTATCTAGACTACAGTTTATGTAGTTTATACCCACTTTCTTTTTATACTGACGCAACATGGTGTATGAATTCGCCTCACCTATAGACAATTTTTTGTTAATCAATTTATAAAAAAAAATTAAGCACAATACAGCTTTAATTTTTGGTACATATATTGTCAAAAAAAACGCCAAACATGTTGTTGCCGGTCCCTACTTATATATATATATATATATATATATATATATATATATATATATATATATATATATATATATATATATATATATATATATATATATATATATATATATATATATATATTGTACAACAGTTTCTTTACAAGATTTCAAAACGCGCGTTATTTTTAAAAAATATAAACAATGCGCCTGTAAAATAATAAAATACAAAGAAGTCACGTTCATCGCTTTTCTTTGATGACTAACTCATAACTGACAAAATTCAGTAGCATAAATTGATCTATGATCTTGTACGGTCATAACACAGACGAAGAAATATCGAGAGACAGCTCTGTCTAGATTCGCCCCTACTGTCTCGGTTCGCCTCAACTGATGGTACGTATTTAATCGATACGTAACTATGAAAATAATCAATAATGATGAACGGATTCGATATTTATAACATAAAAAAATAAAAGTTAGTAGTAGCGGAGGGTAGGGGGTCGCGAAATATTTTCCATACTAACGGGGTCGCGCCATGAAAAAGGTTGAAAAACACTGCACTATAGTATATGAAATCTTGACGCTGTACAGCGGTTGTATTAAATACAGTAATCAGGATAAGAATGAAAAATTGTATGAATTAATAAAACTAAAATGGGAAAAAATAAACTGTGTATTTTGTAGATAAAATCAGTTGATTTTTTATCTTACATTTTCGAATTAAAAAAACTGAATATATCATTACTGATCTTGATTTCTCAAAGAACATTATAACAAACAGATTCTAAAAATAATTTAAATTTAAGTAACAAATTACAAAATATTAATTAAAAAAAGCTAAATGAAAACATTTATTGTGCTACTTCTACTCCGTCCTTAAAACTTAAATAAAATTCTTTTGCAACAGCTTCTGATTCAAATGTGGCACGAAGTTTCCTCTCACGGCTAGGTTCTATCATGTCTTCAATTGCAGTCCAGGTACAAGTATTGTTTTCACACTGAAATTAAAAATTAATTATTATAAATATTGGTATACTTGTTACTCATAACGATAGTTCAGTTTTTTTTGGGAACAATAGTATTATCTATAAATTTTATTTAAAAAGATATGAGCAAAAAAGATTTGCAAATCTGAAATCCTGTCAACTGCTTCTAAAGTTAAGCTTCCACATGAGCGTATACTTGCATCACAGATGAGACAGATCAAGCCTACGTATAAAAAAGTGAAATCTTAAAGTTGCAATAAGTAGCAATTTACACCATTACTGATTTAGTCTGTACTGACTGCCGTGGTGTTCACGTCAAAATAAAAATCATGTTTTTTTAATCAACTCGTGAAACTTAAACAGAAAAAAATATGAAATGTGTCGCATTAAGTGTAAAAATTCTATTGAATAAAAAATTTCTCAAAATAAAGGGATAGCTGATTTTTGGCCGAAACCGAAACTGAAGGTTTGATCGGTCACTAATAAAAACTATTTCAAAAAGGTTACACTTTATTATTGTTGACTTTATCAGAGACAACTAGAAACAAGTCCCGAACTAGAAAGCATTTTTAGGTACAGGAAAATTTAGCTAAAGCATCATTATTACTAAATTAAATAGAAATACTGATATTAGGTGTATAACTAAGTTCTACCCGTTTTCAAAAGATGGCGTTATCTCACAGCCGGTTGTAGGCTAATTATTAATACGCATATATAAATACACAGCTGTTTTTACTCTGTAAATTCATCACGCTCTTAATATATTAATCTTCAATATATATATTTTTTTACTGAGTTGAAAATGGAAGTAAGTAGTGTGGATATCCGCCACTGTCTTCTATACGAATTTCATCAAGGAAAAAGTGCTGCTGAAGCTCAAAGAATAATCTGTGCAACTTATGGTGGCAGTGCTATTGATGACAGTACGTGTCGAATATGGTTTCGGAAATTTAAAAATGGAGATTTCAGTTTAAATGATAAACCACGCGCTGGAGCCTCCAACAATCAGTGACGAGGAATTGCAAGAATTACTGGACCAAGATTCTGCGCAAACACAACAACTTGCAAAAAAGTTAAACGTCATTCTACAAGCTGTTTTTAAAAGATTACATGCTTTTTTTTTGCAAAAAATGGGTAGAACTTAATTGTACACCTAATATTTTCTTAGACTCTTTATAAAAAAAGATTAATTGATTCATATTGCCTTCTTGTACTCTGACGTTTTGATATGTATTTTATTAGATTCCGCCATTTAAAATTTAGGTGGGGATTACTTTTAACAGCAAAAGTAGAAATATTTTTACTTATACAAGTAGATTTGTATAACAGTATACTTGCACGCAAATGATGCTTTCATGATCGACTAGACTTACTGACTACATTCAGCAGAACTCAACAGTTGCAAAACGGTTTATGATTTTCTGCTGAATGGTACTTTTTTTTTCGTTGAGTTGCAACATGTTTACTCAGCGGTCGCCATGTTTTCCATCATATTTAAAGTACGCTGCAAAGAAGTGGAATGTGCTATCGGAAATAGTCAACACCGATTAGTTGATTGCTTGTCAAATATTAACTGTCATCGTCATCGTATAAAAAAAATGTTCACCAGAATAAAAAAAACTGTTGCAATTGATCCACTAATCGCTTATTGAGCGCTGAAATCTGCTAAATGTAACCATTATTTGGTTAAACCAAAATATGTATTTGCATGCAAGTATACTTGCACGTGGAAGTGTACCTTGAGTCCTTGATATGGCGAACCTTAAGAACAGATCACTTAAAAAATTTTCATGTTCAGCTTCCTAACTAAATATGTGTAAAAATAGTATACAGGGTGAACCGTAACGACTGTCCCAAATTAAAACTGATGATAGACCACAAAAAGTTGAACAAAAAATCTTACTACCATTTTTTTATGGTGCTTAGTTTTCGAAAAAATTAATTTTCAAAATTCGAGGCCACTGTTTTAGAACCACTGGTGTAATAATATTAGCATGCATACATATGTTCAGTTTGTCACGTATTACTCATTGGTGTAATTTGGGGAAGTCGTTATGATTCACCTGTATATTTTTAAAAATACAAAACTTACCGTCATGACGGTATCTTGTAATATTGGAGAATTGGTAATGGTTTCACCGTCATCATTTGCCATATAAATTCGACTGAAATATGTTTGCGAATCATAAACAATTTGAATATCCCCACTGGCGATTTCTTTGAACGTGCCGTCAATTTCTTCACTGAGTGTACAATGTTTCTCCCACATAATTGATCTTTCATCGTCATCATCATCGTCCTCCTCGTCTATGTCATCTTCTTCATCCGCCTCCTCATTGTAATCTTCCTCTTCGTTATAATCGTCATCCTCTTCGGACGACGCCTCTCGAACGTCTAAAGGTAACGATGTTATTGTTATCGGTAAAGTGTTCTTTAGTTTCGTTTGACAGGAGAGCACTGTGTTATAAAATTGTTCGGCAAGTTGTTGATTTTTAAAGCGGACGGCAAGTTCTTCTAGTGCACCCCCTTCTTCGGCATGATTCATTCCGGCCCAACAGAATGCGTTATTTGATGTTTGTAATTTATTGATTTGCATGTCGGGTCTTAACAGTTGATTTAAAACTAGTTTATGGACTTGTTCGCGCCTCAGGACGAATCTGTACGTTCCACGTTGGGGATGATATAAGATTTTCATTTCGCCAACACCACGTTCCTTCCATTCTTTTGTGGTTGAATCGTACCGGAATAATTTGGCTCGTTCACAGAATAGTTTTTCTTCATCCTCTTCACCGGTTGACACAACAATTTTGTCCGGTAATGGAACTATTGGTTCATAGTGGGGATCATATTCTTCGGTTGCGTCACCGGTAGCTTCATTTTCTTTACTTTCATTCTCTTCTTTACTTTTGTCTAATTTATTTGGGGTACTTTTTAGGAAACTGGCGAATACAGGTGTTCCGGCACCTTCAAACTGGAACGTTGAATTGCCTGCACTAAATGGTTTGATATTTTGATTCTCAGCTGACGAGGCTAGCGTGGCAAAATCGACAATTGTTGAATCAGTTTTAAAGCCAAATACACCTTCGGTTTTATTTTCTTTTGCATCGGCTTTCGGTTTTTCTTCAGGTTTATTGATGCTTAGCTCATTAGAGGTGGTAGTAGAAGTAACATTATTAGGTTTTTGTGGAACTGAACCTCCAAAGATGGTTGTCGTTTGCGTATTCGTAACATTTCCAAATGTGAATCCAGAACTCGTTGTTGTGGGTGCAAAGATATTACCTGCACTTTTATTATCAAAGACCGATTTTGAAAATATATTCGTTTCGGTAGCTCCACCGGAAAAACGTGGTGGTTTTAATATTGAATTTCCCGAGGTGGATGTTGCAGTTGATGGTGATGTGACATTGCTGTTACTAGTCCCGTCAAATATGCTGGTATTTTTACCGCCGAACGTGAACTTCGCTGAATCAAATGTTTGATTTGATGTCCCCCCAAATATTGATTTGATTTCCTTCGATTCGGAGGTTGGAACACCTCCAAAAATTGATTTTGATTCAGTTGAAGGAGTTCCAAAGATGTTTTTGACTTCACTTTTTGATTCGGATGATGGAGTTCCTCCGAATATAGATTTAACTTCAGTTTTTGATTCAGATGTTGGGGTCCCGCCAAATATAGATTTTACTTCAATTTTTGATTCAGATTTTGGAGTACCTCCAAATATAGATTTTACTTCAGTTTTTGATTCTGTTGATGGAGTGCCCCCAAATATGGGTTTCGTTTCTGATTTTGGAGTTCCGCCAAATATGGATTTTACTTCACTTTTTGATTGGGATGTTGGAGTACCGCCAAATATGGATTTAACTTCACTTTTTGGTTCTGCTGACAGAGTACCGCCAAAGACATATTTCACTTCACCTTTTCCAAATATGGATTTGATTTGTTCTGGTTCGGTTGTTTTGGTTGGAGTTGTTCCAAGTGACGTCAGGGCATTGAATGATTCGGAGAAACTGAATGTTGATTTTGTCTTTTCGGTCTTTGGTGATTCGGACGTTTGACTTGGTTTCTTATTGAAATCGTATGAATCAGGATCACAACCTATGCAACCAGAACATGGTGGCTTGTCTAGATAAGCGTAAAAGTTTGGAGGTAATTGTAACTTTGCCGCTTTTTCTTCTAAGTCTTTCGGTATTTGTGGGGCCACAATAATAATATCATCATCCTCATTTCCACTCTGCTCGATTTCTTTATCTTTAGCTTTCTTTAACTGATTGCGAGCGTTGTTTATAGCATTCATGAAGTCTTGAGCGATGTCTGGCGTCTTAAAACGTAAACAGTATTGTTGATGTTTAATTTCACCCTCGGAAAAATCTGCCGCACTGAATAACCAGGATTTGTCGTCCTTGATTCGATACTCAATATCATTTGTAAGGGCATGATTCAGGCATATTTTGAGAACCTGATCGCGCCGCATTACGACCCTTAGTTTATCGTTCTTCTTGTGTTTAAGTATTTTGACGTCACCGATTCCACGTTCTTTCCATTCACCGTCAACAAATCGGAACAATTTTGCACGATGACAGTACAAAACTTCTTCATCTTCTTCACCGGTTTTAACATCAATCTTATCCGGTAACGGTACCACCGGGGTAAATACAATATGTTCACCCTCGTCTTCGGTTATATTTCCATCTGAATCTTCACAACCGGATTTGCGAGGAGATCGTGGCGTGAACGAAAAATCAAATTTCTCTGGGGAACCAAACGTGTAATTTGTTTCACGCGGTGGTTTGGTTTCAGCAGCGAGTACTGGTGTACTTTTGTTAAATTGGAAACTGAAGCCTGTTTTTGCGCCTAAATCTAAAACTTCTGTTTTCGGTTCAGTTGAAGTTGTATTCTTTGCGTCGGATTCACCTTTATTTTGGAAACTGAATTTACTAGACAAATTACTAGAGCCAAACGAAAAACCTGTTGTGGTTGGAGTTGCAGTTGTGGTAGAGGTTTGTGGTGGTATTCCAAAATTAAATTTAGGTGTTGTAACACCAGAAATGCTATCTTTTTTCGGTACTGTACCATCTTTCGGATTATTACAAGCAATGCAATGCTGTTGCGTGGGTTCGTTACTTATATAACAAGTAGTACAACTCCAAGTTCCTGGTTTAGGTTTGAATTGATCGCCCCAAGATTGTGTTGTGGTTGTTTTTGTGTCTGGTGGTTTCGTTGAAGACGGGGGTGCACCAAAAATAATGTTTGATTTTGTAGTTGTTGGTGTGCTAGTAATGGAAAATGTTGAAGTAGTTGTTGCGGTAGATACTGTAGAAGCTGGGGGAATACCAAAAGTGAACTTGGGAACATTTGGATTTACTAGTGTGCTAGTAATGGAAACTGTTTGTTCTGGTGTGCTAGTAATGGAAAATGTTGAAGTAGTTGTTGCAGTAGATACTGTCGAAGCTGGCGGTATACCAAAAGTGAACTTAGGAGCATTTGCATCTACGGTTAAGTTAATACCTTTCTCTTTTTTCGGGACGGTATCGTCTTTTGGAGACTCGCAAGCTATACAATATTGTCTCAGAGGTTCGTTGTTAACATAACAAGACTTACACGCCCAACTTCCAGCTTTAGGTTTGAACTGATCTCCCCAACCAACAGTACTGGCCGGTTTAGTCTCTTTTTTCTCATCTTTTGGAGTTGTACACGCACTACACATTGTTTCACTGTTATCGTTTTCTACAAAGCAAGCTGGACATTCCCACGAATCGGATTTCGATTTTCTTGGAGTGATTTCGGATGATTTTGTAGTGTTAACAGATTCGGATTTATCTTCGATGAAATTGCCCGAATCCATTTCTTCTTGTAAGTCTTGTAGAGTCTTTAGAAATTTGCTTGCAATTTCGGCTGTTTTAAATCGGATTGTAAATACTTCATCTTTGAATTCATGTTCTGAAAAGTCACGAGCGGCCCACGTAATCGCTTTATCATTTGACGCAAATTTTGTGAATTTCATTGTTTTCGTGACTTGATGGTTGCAACATACTTTCAATACTTGTTCCCTTCTCATAAGCAGACGTACAATACCTGATGCTAAAATTTTCATTTCGCCCAGACCTCGTTCTTTCCATTCTTTCGTTGATGAATCGTATCGTAATAATTTGGCACGTTCACAGAACAGAACTCTTTCATCTTCTTCACCGGTTTTCACATCGACTAAATCGGGCAACGGTACCACAGGATTGAATTCGGCTGTTGGTACAAATTCATCCGCTTCAGCGTCTGTACTGGTGTTTTCCTTACGACTTTGCGGAGTTGATACTTTGGCAATTGGTGTGTTTGATGGTGTACTTGTAAATGGTTGTATATTCGCATCCTTTGGTGAGAAGAAACCTTTCACTTCAGTTTGATTTTTAGTTTCAGCCGACACATCTTCTGACGGTCTTCGTAAAGGTTTAAATTCTACTATGGGAGCGGAATTATTCGCGGTAGATTTTTGATCTAGTTTAAATGTAAATCCGGCAAATGGGGATGTTTTGTCTTTAGTTGGTTCCTCTACTTTTTGTTCTTTAACTTCATCTTTCTTTGGTTGGAACACGGGGGGAGTTGAAAATGTAAATCCACCAAGAGTAGCAGTTGCAACAGGGGCTGAAGTACTGGCAACACTTACAGTGGGCGTTTTAAGAATAACTGGCTTAGAAGTGAGATTTTCAATTTTTGGCGAGTCGATTTTTGGTTCGGTGGTTTTTATCAGTGTTTTTGCTTTCTCGAATTCATCGTAGAATTTCTTTGCCTGTTCTGGAGTTTTGAAACGAATGCACAATTTTTCTAATCGCATTTCCTCGTCTGCGAAATCGGTGGCAGCCCATACGAATGCTCGGTCACTGGTGCTCATCGCTTTAAGTTCCATATCGGGAGAAAGGAAGTGATTCGCGCAAACTTTATGCACTTGATCGCGTCGCATCAACAAGCGCACTTTATTTGTTGTTTTATTGTGCAATAATTTCACATCACCAACTCCTCGCTCCTTCCATTCCGAATCCACGTAACGGAACAATTTGGCACGTTCCTTGTACAGTACATCTTCACCTTCTTCGCCGGTTTTCACTTCAACTTCATCGGGCAGAGGAATAATCGGTTTAAAATCGGGACATGGATCGTGTTCTTCGACGGAAGTTGCCGATGCGTTACTCTTATTCAATTCGGTGGATATATTTGAAATATTGAAAGAAGTGTTTGATCTTTGGAGGTTATTGGCTTGAGATGTAAATGACGGTTGTTTGGGCAGGGAAGACTTTTGATCGGGAATTGCTGAATACACGGGGGGTGCTACGTTGGAAAGTAAATTTTGAGTGGTAACGGGGAATGGTGCAGTACTCGTAGGATTAATTATTGACGAAGTGGACGTAAAGTTCTGGACACTAGCCGGCAATTGTATTTGATAATTGTGCGGTTGGGATGAAACTTTGGGTGCGTTTCCTTTAAGATGCTGTGGCGGGATGGTAACAGAAAGAACCGGTTGACTGACGGTTGTAACGGTTGTCGGAACAGGATCAGACGCAGTGATAACCACATTTACAGGAGGAACTTTATTAATCAGTGTATTGGATATTTGTGTTGTACTGGTTGTTGCAGTTAAGGAGGATGTTGTTGCGCCTAACGAAAGAGTGGATGGTAACTGTATTGAAGCAGGTGGCACCACAGTGGAGGTAGATAAACCGGCAACCGATTGAAGAGTGGGAACATGTGGTTGCGCGAGAGGAACTGATTGGATCAATGGAGCGCCAGCCGCTTGAGGTGTTAATGCGGCTTGAGTCAAATTCAAACTCCGTAAATCTGGTATTTGAGGTGAATCGGTGAACGGTAATGTGGGTGGTAACGCGGGGTGATAACCGTACACGGCTTGGTACATTCCTGGATACATAGCCGTTGTGGCATAATTCACAGCTGGTCTATTTGTAAATCCTGGGTACAGAGGACTCTGATTGAATGTGTTAGCAGCAGTGCCAACTTGAACATTATAATCATAATCTTCATCTAAAACATCGTACAAGTCTTCCTCGTTTAATTGGTTGCTTTTCAGTTTTGTTGTGTCTTTTTTCAGTTCGCTGATCTCTTTCTTAATCATTGGTATCTGGTCGATCACGTGCTCTTTGATCGTACTAATGTCGTCTTGCATCTTTTGCGTCATGTCTGTGGTGCTGATAATAAATTTCTTGAATTCCTCTTTCAGATTGCGAATTTCATCGGACAGTGTCCGGTATGAGTCGAGCATTGAGTGACTCTGTTCTAATATTTGTGTGACAATCGCATCTTTAGTGATCGCCATTTGTCTTATTTGTGCTTCTAAACGTTCGGGACTTGGTCTGGCTTCAGTGCGACGTAACGGGTCTAGCGTAGGCATATTTCGAAATGGGGTTGAATGATTGGTACGTGATTTATTGACCCGTGAATTGTTTCCGTTTGAATAATAAAATGGTGTTTGCATAACTTGGTCGCCCATACTGCCAACAGACGAGACATTCTCATCAGAAATATTTTCGCATTCGTTTTGAGCTACTGATATATCAGGATCAATTCTTGATAGCATTGATTCGATATTTTCAATTTCGGTGCCTAATTGCGAGTTGAGAGGATGTTTTCGATCAACTGATGGTTCTCGTAATCGATCCAAAGTCAGATAGTAGCAATCGCGGGCTTTTGACAAAAATATTATATGTTGACTTCGCATTTCTGAAGTGACATTTTCTTTATTTTGTTCAATTTGTTCTGCCGCTAATTGTTTGTAGATTTGAGCTTGATAGTACGAAGCATATGGACTCTTCAAATCCTGGAACATTTCTAAAGCTCGATCAAATTCGTGGTTTTCTTTTAATTTACAGGCCAAATACAATTTTCCTTCTTCAAGGTGTTCATTGATTTCCGTTAGTGTAAATTCTTTCTCACGATAATCAAATAACGGTTTTTTGCCTGCAGGATATTTAATAACTTGCTTCTGTTTCAAGCGTTCTAATAACGGTATAGCATTATTCCAGTATAGAGTCGCCCGTGCAGCTACAAATTCTTTTTTAGTTAAATCTTTGACGAATTTCTCGTGGGAACTGAACGTATTCGCCAACAGCACAAGAAGATTCACGTTGAGTCCATGATTCCCAACGCAACGGATCGTCTCAATTCCTTGAGTTAGAGTCAAACGTAAATTGCCTAATTCAGAACCGGAAGTATTCGAGTAAACTTTATACGCAGCTTTATACCAATTTTCTTGGGCCGGTGTGCAAACGCGTTCAGTGATTGTAACAGGTAAAATGGATGGTCTTTCCGATGACAGTGATTCTGAAGCCCGAGTTTCTTGATAGATAACGCGAGCACACGCAGTTGCGCAATAGATAAACGATTGCACATCCAAAACATTTAAAGTTTCCGCGGCACAATTATTTAAATTACTAACGGAATACTGTAAGCCATTGAATACGTTACATTTAAACTCAGCCAATTTCGAATTTAAAGCCAACCATACAATATGATGCAAGGACGAAGGATTCAACAACTGTGCTGTCTCATCATACGTAATTAATTCAACTGAAGCAGGAAGCAGAGCACGTAGCTCCGACAATTGTGGACATGTAATGAAATAACTATACTTAATTTTTTGTAATTGATCACGATTAACAAACAACATCTTATATAAACGTTCACGCCAATTTCCTGAACAAATTTGAGCCAATTTATCCGAGAAATTAGACCGTTTTTCACCAAGTATTGCTAGAAGGATGTGACCGGCTTGTGAAGCGCGAAAACTCGCTTCCAAATTCCACCGTTGAATCCATTTACGAACCTGCTCGGAACTTTGATCTATCCAACCTGCGGTCACTTCTGCAGGTGGTGATGACCATGCGCCCAACAAGAGAGGAATATTTAGACGTGATGCTTCTTTAAATGATATTTTATCAACTTTAGCTTTCTTAAAATTTAACGTAGCGAAATGTAAACACAGTTGGCCGTGATAGTGAATCTGAAATTCTTGCGCTAAATTTCGTTCCGGGCACTTTTTAACATTTTCAATAGCCGGACTTAGAATCTGATCGAAATTGAACACGGCTGTCGTACAATCTAGAACACTCTTACCCGACTGATCGTCTAAACTAAGCGAAACTAATTTATCTAAAATCGAGGTAAAGAAAATCCAAAACTCGTAATTTAACGAATTGCTACTATTATTATAATCGTCCCGTTGATAACGAAGTGCAATTTCGGCCAATGTTTCATACCACGATAAATTATTTACGAAAATATTGTTTTTGAGTTGTTCAACATCGTACGCGTGTTTATAGGCATCGCCAATTTTATTATTCTTCAGAAAATGTCGGAGAAGTTTAATTCGTAGCTCAACATTGGTTGGACACTGTTCCAATTCGTTCAGAATCAGTTTTTCCACTTCGCCGCTATTGTTCTCATTCTCTGACGTGATAATACGTTCTCGTAGCATAAATAATGTGGGGTGATTAGGAAAATGCTCTTGCGCTTTTTCACACCACCAAGAGGCATTCGTTTGATCCAATGAGACGTCATCATACGCCATCAGTTCACAAACTGAAATAAAATTTATGTTATCATCACACTAATATAATAAACAAGCAGGGCCGGACCTAGCCGAAGTGGCGCCTGGGGCAGTGTATACCTAATTTTGGCGCCCTCTTAAAACACTTTTTGGCGCCCCCAAAACCTGGCGCCCAGGGCATGTGCCCCAGCTGCACCCCCTAGATCCGGCCCTGTAAAGATGTAGTTTGTGACTTTATTGGTGTGTTAGACTGGGCTAATCTCGAGAACTACCCAATCGATTTCAAAAATTTTTCTACTGGTGACGGATCGTTACATTAAAATTTATCCCTAGAGTCCTAAAAAGGATCCAAAATAAATAGCCGAACGAATCTTAATCAAATTTTGTTCGAATAGTATTAAGATTCTGTAAAAAATGAACTTGAGGTTAAAATTGTCCGCTAAGGTCCTGGAGACCCCAAAAATTCCCAAAATAAAGGACTGAACGGATGTTAATCAAATTTTCCTCAAATAGTATTGAGGACTTCGAAACAAATTAACGCGAGTTCAGAAATTTTTCTGGGACCTCAAAAAATTGAGGTTGGAAATTAAAGTCCTCCTAAAATTATCAATATAGGTATTGTATTTACGTGCTTTTTTGGAAAAATTTTGAAAAATAAACAAAAATTTTTCCCTATACATGTTGGGACCCCTAAATCTCAGGAACCCTATATCATTATACATTCGCTATAGTGATACTTAAACCCTCTGTGATCGTAATTCTGTCAAATACCCCATCGGAATATTTTTTTAGTTTGAAGAAAAAATCAAAACAATTTTAAAGGACCCCCAAATGTGTAGAAATGCGCAGAAAATGGACATGTAATCTGTGATCAATTATTTCTGCAACCCCCCAAATACTTTTCACGACCCCGACTTTGAGAATCACTGTTATAATGGCATCTTAATTAAAATTTAGAAAAATAAAAATGTAATTTTTAGCTGTTAATAACCACACGATCAGAAAGGGGGTGTGACGTCACATTCTCTCTCTAATCAAACTACTATGGAAATTAGAAACTGCAAACAATTTTATTAGAGAATGTAACTGACAGTTAATGAACATTTCGCGCAAATTTTAAGTACAAATATGAAATAAATTTTTCTAACGCTTTTCAGCATTGTTTTTAAAAACGAAAAATGTATATAATTATGCCTGATGTATAAATATGCGTATTTTAGAATAGTTTCCCACACTTAGTCAAATATCCAATCCTCTTTAACTAACAAATCAACAAAATCACTTGCCACTGTTAAATACTTTTACACAAATCACTAACGTAATTTTATGAATTTTTTTATGAATAACTTGTAAATTTTTAAAATTCTTAAAATGAATTCAGCTTCTCTGAAAGTAAATTCCACATTTTTTTTATTCTTAATTTAAAAAAAAAAATTAATTTATTAAAATAGAACTCTGAACAATATTAAATCTGATGTTACAATTTGATAAAAATAGAAATTCAGTACAGACGAAACCGTATACCTATGTGTAAAATGAAAATGTGGTGTTAAAAAGTTAATCGTGTATAATAAATAATCAAAACCGCATAAAACAAACCCACGTAAATCAAATAGTGATGAGCAAAATTAGTCTTGGTCTTGCAGTCTTGTCTTGGTCTTGCATTTTTTGCAAGACCAAGACAAGACTGCAAGACCAAGACTATAAGTATGGCTGCAAGACCAATACCAAGACTCAAGTGAGCAAGACCAAGACAAAAGCAAGAAAAAAGCAAGACTCTTGCTAAACTATTTAAATAGTTTTAAAGTATAATTAATACCGTAAAGAGAGAAAATTCTGATTTTAGAAGGAAAAAATTCGGTAATAAAAAAATGCAAGAAAGTGCAAGATTTTTTAGCAATACCAAGACCAAGACCAAGACTCAAACTGCTCTAGCAAGACCAAGACCAAGATTCTTAATGCAAGAACAAGACTGCCAAGTCTTGGTCTTGCATTTGCTCATCACTAAAATCAAGGGTCTACACTCGACTGCATTCGCTAAACTTTATAACAAAATTCTATAAACACGGATATAATTATGTGGAAACGGAGTTTTAGTGGTTGATATATTTTCACCTTCTAAAAATAGGGGTTTACTAAAAGACAACTTTCGCTTCCACAGCGATTAAACTAAGGCAAATTCTTGTAAAACTTGAAATGGGAAACAAAAAATAAAAATTTTCGGTATCTTGCTTACTAATAATTCCAGAATATGTTATTTTATAGCTAAAATCTAAAAAAAATCATATTTTTACCTTCAAACAAACGGATTTAGGGGACATTTTTTCCTTTAAAATTTGGAGTAAAATTTAAAATTTTTCCAAATATCTCAAAAACGATGCCCTAACTCTTTTGAAAAGGATTATCAAATGGCGTCTAGTCTACTCTTAAATTTTAATACCAAAGTAGTCAAAGGGTGGCATTTTGGAGGTAAAAATTACTCTAGTTAATCCTATTCCAAATAGTTCTAGAAAAGAACAAAACTGGAGGAAGGCAGTAAAAAATTTTTTTTTTGTATTATTTATTTGTATATAAAATTCCTAAAACAATGTATTGTGTATACGTAAGTATATTTTTAAAAAAAATTCGAATCTATCAAACCTAGAATCACCCTAAATCACCAATTCTTATCTAGATGTGAAATTTTTGGCATAGTCATACTCATAACCCTATCTTTCATCATACTTTTTAAATGAGAATATGTCAGCCAAACCCCCAAAAAAAGAATCAAAACTTGTTCCAAAATTTTACATTCGGGTACAAATTATAGGCTCGATAGATAGTCTAATCTCTCCCACATTTCTTACTTAATCTAACTCCAAACGAGGTCATGTAGCTTACGTTACGGTTGAGTTCCATCCTTCATAGTTACCTTACAGCTAAATACTCAAAAGCGTTTGGTAGATTTCGGAAAAAAACGAATATTCAATTTAATTGATTACAATTCGAATAATAGAGATAGGATTTGAACTTACAACTCTAAGCCAGAGCCCTGTAATTTTTGACACTACTTACTGTTAAGCTCGGTTCAGACGCAGCCAGTAGTTTAGTCGAGTGGTCGAGTAATTTAGTACTCGCCCAGTTTGAACACATTTATTTTAGTCAAGTAAACTGGCTTGGTCGAGCGGACGGTCGAGTTTAGTAAATAGAACTCTATTCTATTTTTATAGTCAAGTAGCATTCCCCCACTCTATTTTCAGTCAACTCGTATGCCAACTAAACTCGGTGCAAAAATCAGCGCCCCTGTCTTTCCGTAAAATAACAAAATAAATATTTCTTTTTAACTTTTTTCCCTACAAAAAGCAAGTGGCGAACAAAAACAAAAAACGTCAAATTCAACAGTTTGGCGGCCCCGAATTTGCAGTTTTAGCGCCCGGGGTACGTGCCCCCGCTGCTTCCTAGATCCGGCTCTGCTCTTAAATTCGTTACCGATTATGTTAAATACAAATAAATTTCTGTGGGATGTGAAAAATGAAAATTACAAAAATAAACAAATTTAGCAGTGTACTTGAAATTGCAAGAAACGATGGGAATAGGTTTTGTTCAAAAAGAAATCGTAAAAAAATTAAAAATATAAGATCGACATATTCTCAGGAAAGAAAGAAAATTAAGGACTTAAGCACTCGACTTTATACTAATCGACTAAACTAAATACTAACTGTATGTGAACGATTGTTTTGACTCGCAGTATTTCAACAAATTCTACTAAATTACTTGCCCTGTATGAACAGTATCTCCACTCGACTAAATTACTATATTCTACTAAACTACTGGCTGCGTCTGAACCGGGCTTTACAAGACTACTTGCCCTTTTAGTGGTAACTATAACTACTAATTTTTTTTTTTAATTTAAAATTAGACGGAGAGCGTTTTTAAAATTTTATGGTCTATCAAAAAGGCTTGAAAATACTAATTACAAAACTAATTATTGTCAAATTTTCTGTAATATTTGAGTAAAAAATTACCTTTCAAAAGCAAATCTTTTTGACTCGAATCTAGTTCAAAAGATGTCCGGTACGACTTAAGAGCAGCATCTCGACGATTCAATTTTTCTAAACACTCAGCAAGTAAACGATGTCCCACCGCTGAATCTGGAGCCACCGTTAAATACGCAGATACATAACGTCGAGCTAATTCATACTCATTACAAGCATAATATAATTTAGCAATACGATATCCATGTTGATTTCGCTGTAAATACAACATTTATTAATTATTATCTGTCATATTCATGCCGACAGTTTATTTTTAACATAAATTATTTATGTCAAAATGACACAAGTGAGTTAAAAATAGATTACAGGCGTAAAAAAAGTATGGCATTGGCGGCAAAATATTGCCACCGTGTGAGATCATTATGAAATAATAATAAAATCAATTATAAATAAACTATAGGATGTCAATTTATATCTAAATATATCTTACAAGAGGTTTATTAATTATCAAAATGGAAAAAGGTTAAAGATTAAGTTGAAAATGCTATGAAATCATACCTCCTTTTCAGTATTAAATTTTTGAAGATGGGTTCGAATGAACTTATCCACGTTAATTTTATTGTGAAACATTTTAATAACAAAATACTATAACTTATTTTAAAACTTTTAAAAGTTATTTATAATAATCACAGTAGTTTTAAACGAATTTATAATTTAACGCCATTCTTAACGTACAATTATAACGAAACAACGATACATTAAAAATTTTTGCGTAATGTGAAACAGTCATGCGTAAAATCATAGATTAAATTCAAATAGTCATGCGCAACTACATGTAAACACCAATTTTAAAAAG
The DNA here is from genome assembly GCA_035578155.1 of Brachynemurus nebulosus. NCBI lineage: Eukaryota > Metazoa > Arthropoda > Insecta > Neuroptera > Myrmeleontidae > Brachynemurus > Brachynemurus nebulosus. The sequence goes on along the minus strand of JAPWDM010000008.1, from coordinate 37,787,369 downwards.
TATTTTTTTTTAAAATTATTTTCAAATGCCTATCACTTTTATTATACAACTTAAATTGAAAGTAAATTTTTTTATTCTGTCAATTATTTACAGTCATTTACAGTGCTAAAAAAATTATAAAAACAGAAAAAATTAAATTTTCGTCAATAAAATATTCCAAGTATTTTATGATTTATGAATTTAGGGATGGGCAATGTCGGTAAAAAACATCGATATCGGACTATCGATTTTTTTAACACAGCGGCTCCACTAGACATATATTGACCATATTACATTAGCAAAAATTTTACACAGTGGATGACACTGTGTTACACGATGATCGTGTTCCATTAGCAAACACAAACGACACTGTGTAACACAGTGCGTTTAGGGGAAAAGTAATGCCAACCAAATTTTCGTGATTTTTGTACTTTCTTTTTTCACAAAAAAACTATTTGTTTTTTAAATTTAATTGCAAAACTAACCTTTTATCTGCTTTTAATTAAATTATACATGTAATTGGGAATCTCAAAAAGTATACCAAGCAGATTGAATCTACTTTTTTTAAAATCTAGTAACTTTGTCTATGCTGCCCTCTGCATAAACACAAGAAAGAAAAGTTGATGTTCCATTAGTGAAAAAAGTAGACACAGTGTAACACAGTGTCATGCACTGTGTAAATTTTTTCCTAATAGAATGCGGTCTGTGTCTAAATTGTCAAATTATAAAAATATTGAAACATCGATGTTGAAAACTAGCGCGAAAATTTGAAAAAGTTATATTTAACTTCTTCGCTATTGATTTTTTAAAATTTTTTTACATCAATGAGTATACCGAGTATACTTTTGTTCAGCATACTGAACAAAGATTTAAAGAAGCTTTTATTTTTTAAATTAAAATGTTTAATCGTACATCCTTAAATAAGCGTAATTTAGTAATTTTAAATAATATTAAGTTTTTAATTATTTCTCAATTAAAAAATCATGTTAACATAACCTAAATTTGATGTACAATATATTGTACATCGGTAATAACGAGGTTAAAATAGACACAGAATAGCAATATTTCAAAATTTTTAATTTATTCTTTATTTAAATAATTAAAATAATTTATTTTAATGATGAAATTTACTGAAACAAAATGAAATGAAACAAAAATTGAAATTTATTTCTGGCTCGACGATGTCGATGGTTCAGTAAATTGAAAATTCCATCGACCATCAATGCTGATGTTCGAAACGAAAATTTTGTTAGCGTAACGTTAGCTAATTGAGCTTTTACCGTTACAAATCAAACGGCTCTGATTCAAAAAATTAATGCACTTTAATTATTTTTCATGATTTTTCACAGTATAAATACTTAATTTCTGAAGTACAGCCACATTTAAAAATTATGGAAAAAAAATAATCAGTCACCATGTTAGAAATTGTTGTTTTAAGATATAATGTATGTGAATTTTTGAATGCGTGCCCTCTGGTTTGTAACGGTAAAAGCTCAATTAGCTAACGTTACGCTAACAAAATTTTCGTTTCGAACGCCAGCAATGTTACGACTTTAAAAAAAAATCAATCAAAAACATCCATGTTTCTTCAAAAAATCATCGATAGTCGAAACATCGATTATTATCGCCCATCCCTATAATGCGTATGACATCTATCACATCTATGACATAATTCTAAAATTATCCGGTATTTGAAAAGTTCAAAATTTATTTAACTATTATAAAATTTATAAAATAAAATTATTTCTTTAGAATATTCAAGTATTTTTTCATAATTAAGAAATGTTTCGTACTTTTAATATAGTAAACAGCATTAATGAGCGATTATTGAATATAACTAATGTTACGTTAAGTAGGTTATCATGTTATCAAATAACAATAAAAGATTTTTATTGATAAATAAATTACAATTAATAATTATAATTTAAAAGATTGTAGTAGATTAGCAAGTAAAAAAACTGGTGGAAGCACAAGAAATCCAAAAGGTCATGGACGACCGAAACACAGAGGCTGGAAACGTCAAGATGGTCATTGGGTCGAAGCTGGAACAATATTGGTAACACAGTTAACACCTAGGTTTCATCCAGGATTAAATGTATTAACCGTATTAACAGCATTTTGTTCAATATTTTAAAAATACTTATTTATTAGTTCTCAATCTTAATCTAGGTGGGGTTCGGTAAAAATGGGACATTATTTGCGATAGTTCCAGGTCGCGTTGTTGTAACGTGTGAAAAAGCTGATTTAAATTGGGAGCACACGTGGGTTCAGCGACATTATGCTGGACGACAAAATCAACCAATTTATAAAAAGTATTTCAACGTTATACCGGAAAAACAGCATCAAAATTTTAAGCTAATAGAGCAAGTTTAAATTTTACATTTTTATAGTAATAATATTTTTAAGATATTTAGTTAATAAATATGTTGATTTATATTGAAAAAACTAAATTTTTTTTTTTATTAAATCGCCTAATATTTTTTCCACGTATAATAAAGACTGTTTAACAAGGTCTTCACCAAAAGCTTGGGTGGCCAAGTTGCTGGAATGGTCGATGACCACTAAAAGAAATAAAACTTTTAAATTAGATACGACGAGATAATGCTTTTATACGGGGTTTACATTTACAATGATTTGCTGGCGCCAACACAAAGTGGCGCGCCAGTAAAAGCAAAATGAACGTGTAAATATCTACTGGCGTGCAAGGTAGATAAGTGCATGCACTGATGAAAAAAGTTAGCAGCCTTCTAACTTTTCTGGCGCCAGTAATGATTCATGCGCCACTAAAATTAAAACATGCAAATGTAAACTTGTATTGGCGCCAGTATTATTTTAAAAATAATTGAATGTCATTTTTACGTATTTATTTAGATTTGAATATCATTTTTAGGTACCTATTATGTTTTTTTCTCTTCTAATTCATTGTTTGCTTTACATTTAGATACAAATAAAAGCTATATATGACAGTTATATATCCAATTCAGCCATTTATGACCTGCGCAGTACTTACCAAATTATATACCATCCAAATCTTGTGTAAACGGGCGTGCAAATAGTGTAAACTTTACAGACATGTAAACTTAAAAGTGGTGCCAGCAAATCATTGCAAATGTAAACCCGCTATTAGATTAGTTACGACTAGAGACTGCCTCGACTGGTCTATCTACTCTGTTTAGGGGCTGTCCATTAATCACGTGAAGCTTGAAAGGGGGGGGGGGTCCCATAAAAAATCACGAAATATCACAAGGGGGAGGGGGGTAAAGTAATATATCACGTGTATTTATTTTTTCGGCAAGTGCGCGATACTCAACCGAAAAGCGGCGTTACATGTATTTATTTTTTCGTCAAACGCGTACAAAATCGAAAACGGCTTGTAGTGTGATCTTGATTCGCTATCAATATAATAGTCCAGAGATGCACAATGTTCGTCCTTCCCGCATCCTCACTCGACGATCGAACGGTAGATCGAGAGAGATTCTCTGCGTAGTGCGCGAAAATGATGACGCCGGGTGGCTTGATGAAACCGATGTTGATCTTCAACAAAGCACTGTGCCAACAACTGATTTGCAAGATGCTTATCCAGTTATTGGTGTTGAAGAAAGTCTTGCTAATCCGTGGTCCGAAAATACTGTACATTAAGTAATGTTCATGTATTAGTACAAAAAAGTTTTTCGCATTTCTATTATTTTTATGTCAATCAAAAAAAAAAAAAAAAATTGCAACCTTTCTGTCTACCTCTGAACGTTATTATAGTAGTGTTTAATTTTCTATAAAATTAGATGATACTTATACCAGTATTTTATAAATATTAAAAAAAATTAGATTCTTTGCAGGTACGAAAAAATACACGTGATATAGGGGGGTAGCCTTAAACCTCACCATGTATCACCAAGGGGGAGGGGGGGTTAAAAAATGCAAAAAAAAACATCACGTGATTAATGGACGGCCCCTTAGTTTCGTGAGGGTCGGTTAAGCTCTTTATGGTGTTACCACCAGGGCTGGGAACTATTTAAAATGATTTCATTTTAAATATGTATTTAAAATACAAAGTGGCATTTTGCACTTTATATTTTAAATAAGTTCGGTTAAACCATTTTGTATTTAAAATGGAAATTTGAATCCATTATACATTTAAAATGAAAATGCATGTATACTCAAATTTATGTGTATACAATATTAATTATAGAACTTGAATTGAACGACTTGAAGTCTAACAAATTGTAAGTTAAATGTAAGTTGATTTAATTGATTAAAATTTTTTACAACTCGAGTTGCAATGTCACTTGAGTTAAATTTGTTACTAGAGTTGCAGTTCTCGTAAGTCACACGTTTCTGACTCAAGTTGTGTACTACTATCTTTAAGACACGTTAATAAGAAATGTTTTTGTGTTTCGAGTAAATGATTTTCATAATTTTATTTAGAAGTTGCAGTCGTAAGCGTAGTCAAGGTTTGAATATGTCAAGGCCGAATTAAATTTTACAATATTTTTAAGTAACAATATTTGAAGAGTTAAGTTTCGTTTTCATATCATGCAAACTTTACGAAATTTTCTTAAAAGACTACCTTTATTTAATTTCAGTACGTTTGATATTTTCTTAACTTTTTTTTTAATTAATATAAATAATAAAAAATTTATAGAATGAATTTAAAGTAAAAAAAAGCATTTTGCATTTTGGAATCCATTTTAAATAACTATTTTCCATTTTCATTTTTAAATATGTTCAGCAAAACCATTTTCCATTTTGTATTTTAAATGCATTTTGGACACCATTTTCTACTTTAAATGGTTTCTATGAACCATTTTTCCCAGCCCTGGTTACCTCTAACATAAGTAACCGTTTCATTGGGCTACTAAAATAAAAATAATTGGTATCAGCAGCGTCCGCTCTAGCGTTTACGCCGCCCCGGGTAAAAAGAGAAAATTTCGCCCTAACGAAAGCGGCGACTTTTTTTTTGCTCGTCAGTTGTATTTATTAGAATTTTGGCCGATTATTATTACTATATATATAAGCTAATAGAAATATTCAAAAGAAAACACAATTTCACCTCACCGACGAAAATTATCAAAATCGACATATCTAGCTACAAAATGTTACGTAATATTCAAGAAATGGCGCGTTTTCACTAATTTGAATATTGGTTGAAAAATGGCGATTTTCAAAATAAAATTTCTGAATAGTTATCAATTTTTTTTATGTTTCATCATTAAAATTCGACATATTTAATGATAATGCATAGAATTATTTAACATTTGACACAAATTTTAAATACAGTCAAGTACCGTATTAAAGTGATTTCGTGAAACACACAGAGAAGTGTAATACTTTCAAAAGAACCTACACCTTTGGACTTCCCAGGCATTCCAATAGCGCTAATTTTTTTGGGACAATAGTGTGCAAGTTTAAGTAACGGTTTGGGGCGCCAAATTCAAGTATTTGAAGTATAGTCAAAACTGCTCAACTGTTACAAACGCCATAAGTGTAAATAATATATAAATATGAGATACATGCCAAATTAATAAGTCAAATTGACAATATAATGTATCTTATATGCAGGGCCGGACTTAGGGAGGCAGCAGGGGCACGTGCCCCCTGCAGGTTTTAGGGGGGCCAAAAGTGCAAGTTCGGGGGCGTCAAAATGTTGAATTAAAGGTTTTTTTTTAAACTCATCACTTGTTTTTTTGCATGGAAAAAGTAGTTAAAATATTGGTACGCCAAAATGTTGAATTTGAGTTTTTTTTTGCTCGTCACTTGATTTTTGCAGGGAGAAAGTTAAAATATTGCTGCGCCAAAATGTTGAATGTGTCGTTTTTTCAGGGAGGGCGCCAACAGCATAGTTTGCTCCCCCTCCTCATAATAATTATAGGTCCGGCCCGGCTTATATGTATGATTTATATTTATGCGAGTCCAAAATGTAAAACTAATAATTTTTATTTATTCATCATTACACCAAGTTAATGTTAAATATTGAATTTTTGAATTTTCTTCACTGGCCAGAACAAATTTTTTCTTTACCGAATTCCCTAATCGTCCCAAAGCAACAAATTCAGGAATTTGAAAATTGTAATTTCTTTCTTTGACACATTTTACAATAAACGATGCATGATAAACACTAGGATCACCGTGATAGACTAGAAAATCTCCACCAAAATTTAAACCATCAGTAACGTAAAATTCACGTTCCCATAAATCTGTAAAAACTTTATAACGCACTGGATTCATGTTTTCTCGAATTTTTGTTAAATCCACATCAATAGGATCACCTAAAAGTCACTGAACAATGAATATTAAATGATATTTTACATATTATTTTAATAGCTTACCTCGCATATACGCAGGTGCATCAATTTGTAATGGAGTTAATAAATTCGTTTCTGTAACATCCGGTATTTTATTTAGTTCATCTTCCAAAATTTTTTGTCTATCTATATTATCATCACAGAGAAGTTGTTTTTTTTGTTTAGCTGCAATAATTTTATCTAGATTTATTTCTATTTCTAATTTCCGTTTTATTTTAAATGATTCATTCTGTATTTTTTGTTGATCTTTTAATTCTTTGTTAAATATTTCTATACATTTTTGATCTGGTTCTATATTTAAATTGGACCATTCTACAATACGTGCTATTTTTTTCTCTACTAATAGTAACGCTTGTTCCGGCATTAATGTCATCGGTAAACCTACAAATAATTTATTAAAAAGTAGATAAAAGTATAAACTAAGCCATTTGCTAAGTCTTATTTTTTTATGGTTAGTTATTATTGACCGGGAGGCGATAATAAAGAAAAATTAGCGTAAACCTTTACATTACTATTAAAATTAATAAACAAAAAAAATCATATAAAGAAATAGTAGATTAAAACAGTTATTCGAAATCGAAAACCGCGAATATGCCTTTTTGCAAATATCTAATTTTCTGTTGGTCGTCCACAATAATTATTATAATAACAAAATTTGTAATTAACTAATTTTCTACCAGAAAGGTCCTTTGGACTATTTACGTAAGAGCTATAACTTGAGAGATATATACAATTTCATATAAAGGCGCATTGTGTTGTATAGACGGATATACGAAAGCGAAGTTGAGCGCACGAACGTAGTGAGTGCGCTCATTCGCTTGAGTGGCAATCGACAATCCCGGACGAGTTGCACATACTATTTTTTATTATTCATGCGGGAGAAGTACTAACTTGGCGCACACATTTCTGTACGCAAAATAGCTATTTGCCCACTATACTCTTCCCGCATACTTTTTTGCGTGTGGAAAGTAACTTTTCACACGCAAATTGACAGTAAAACACGCAAAATTTAATCAAAACACGCAAAGCTGCCTCTTAATTTTTCATTTAATAAATATTTCATAATTATTTCTATAGAAACCACCAACAAAGTAATTTAAACGATAATTAATTCAAAAGAAAGACGAACACTTAAAAATATTATTTTAAAAAGTAATAAAAATGTCAAAAACGCCGTGAGCAGCGGGGCCCCATCACGGTAGTCGAATTTTCCCCTTCATCTTCGGTATTGAATGTCTACAAGCGAAATGTGATTGAAAGTCTACAACCGAATTGTCATTTTGTTGGTTTCAAAACTGGTGATGAGTGTTCGGCTGATCGAGGCTTTAAAAAAAGGTTTTAAGTATTTAAGGGCTGTATCTCAGTAAATTTCAATTTTGTGTCGAAAACAGGTAGCAGAAAAAAAAACAACACAATTCGTACGAGGACATTCCTGCCCATGTTTATCCGCTAATTGCCTTTATGTTTTAGTTTTAAATATTAAAAAAGGACCTTAAATAGTAAACTGGAAGGCCTTTATAAAGATATTTTTTCTTTCAAAAAAAAAAAAAAAAAATAAAATAAAAAATAAAAAAATTTTGGTGGTTTCAAAACTGATGATGAGTGTCCGGTTGATCGAGGCTTTAAAAAAAGGTTTTAAGTTTTTAAGGGCTGAATCTCAGTAAATTTCAATTTTGTGCCGATAGCAGTTAACAGGGAAAAAGCCACCACAATTCGTACGAGGGCATTTCTATCCATGCTTATCCGCCAATTGCCTTTGTGTTTTATTTTTAAATATTAAAAAAGGAACTTAAATAGTAAACTGGAAGGCTTTTATGAAGATATTTTTTCTTTCCAAAAAAATCCAAAATTTCTATTTTATAAATAATAAAAATCCAAAATTCCTAATTTATAAATAAACAGTGACTTTAATAACATTTTCAAATTACTTAATATGTATGTATTTCATTTGTTAAAAAATTGTATTCAATTTTTTTTTAATTTTTTAAAATTACTATTTGCCTACTTGTATTTAGAATAAAAGTAATGTATTTAAAACACATTTAACAATAGCATTCAATTCCGATGTAAAAATGGAAGAAGTGGGGGGAAAAGTAATGTGGACTCCCTAAAAGGTACTAGCTGGAATCTAACTGAATACACGTACAAAATTTCAGCCCTCTAGGTTTCCTTAGAGAGTCTCTAGACGTGTTAGAAAACAAGTAGAAAAATTAAGGAAATATTGGCGTAAAAATCGTGGGGGTAAGGGTTAAAAGTTGAAACCTCCAAAAAGCAGTGTCTGGCTATTAGCTTAACCTGTACACAAAATTTCAGCCCTCTAGGTTTATTTGGGGAGATTTTGACCCGAACGAAACTGTTAAAAAACAAGAAAAATCATGTTCTTTTTGGTATAAAAATGGTGGGGGTAGGGGTTAAAAGTCGAGACCCCCAAAAGGCACCCCCTTGATACTAACTCAACGGGGTTCTACGGGTCCGAAAACGGATAGCGCCCCCCGCTCTCGCCTCTCGCAGCTCTTATCGTATAGACTGTATAAGTCTAATTTTTCGGAGAAAATTCGACTAAAAATAGTGATAATGATAGAAAACAGTATGTGAAATTCGTAATAAAAAATAGTATGTGCAACTCGTGCGGGATTGTCGATTGCCCCACTCAAGCGAATGAGCGCACTCACTACGTTTGTGCGCTCAACTTCGCTTTCGTGGGCAATCGACAATTACCCGCACGAGTTGCACATACTATTTTATTACGAATTTCACATACTTTTTTCTATTATTGTTACTATTTTTGACATTTTTATTACTTTTTAAAATAATATTTTTAAGTGTTCGTCGTTTTATTCTGAATTAAATCTTGGTTAAATTATTTTGTTGGTGGTTTCTATAGAAATAATTATGAAATTTTTATTAAATGAAAAATCAAGAGGCGGCTTTGCGTGTTTTGATTAAATTTTGCGTGTTTTATTGTCAACTTGCGTGCGGAAAGTTACTTTCCGCCCGCAAAAAAGTATGTGGGAAGAGTACAGTGGACAAACAGCTATTTTGCGTACAGAAATGTGTGCGCCAAGTTAGTACTTCTTCCGCATGAGTTAGTACTTCTGTGTGCGCCAAGTTAGTACTTCTTCCGCAAATTATTTTTTATTACTCAAACAACTTCGCTTTCGTGGGCAATCGACAATTTCCCGCACTTATTGCACAATATACTATTTTTTCTTTTGAGTTCTACTGAATTAATTTATATATAATATTCACTAATTTGAGCATTACTTTATGGTATTCCATATTTGTAAATAACAGAAAAATATTGTTTGAAAATGAGTAATTAAGCTCGAAAGAATTGTCACAATTAAGAAAATGAAGTGGTATTTTTTGTTAGGTAAAATATTTGTTCTATTATTTAATTTCTGTAATTTAGATTAATGAAAAATTGAATGTTAAACATTAATATAAATAAACTGAATTTGGAAAAACTATCGTGTTTATTTACTCTAGTAGTACTTTGGAGTCCAAAATTTTTTTTCTCATAAATTAAGTTTTTTCTCGTATTTAGCTTATGATATAGATAAATTTCGTGCAGAAAAAACTGGACTTCTTAAGTACCACTAGTAGCGAAAGGATTAAATCGATGGGTAAATACTTTCTTATTACCGCTTCCCGGTCTATTAGTTTGTGCAATTTTGAAATACTTGGTATTTTGCATTGTTATTATACATAAGTACTTATATAGTTTTAAAAGTATTAAATGAAAAGTTATTAAATGAAAGTAATTTTAATTAATTTTTTAACTAATTTATATTCTTAATTATTTTTTTATTATTAAATATTAATTTTGATTACCATGAAATATATTTTGTCGGGGTAATTTAGGTAAACAACCAATTAATGTGCCGACTATGCGATATTGCTTACGTAAAGTTGACCAAACTAAAAAAAAAATTGACTTTAGCATTAAATTTTGAAAGTTTTTTGATTCTTGTTTACCTTCTTTCTCAAATGTTAATACTGATCCATTCTGATAACTCAAAAAAATCATTTTAATAAATACTGCATGAGAAATTAAGGTTAGTTTTTTATACCAGTTGTTACAACTGTTATACCTGTTAAAAACCTTTTCTACCTTTTACCACTTTACCCACCCAGTACAATGTATTTCAAAAGTATCAAACGTATTAAACCTAAACTATGAAAATGCATGCTACATATGAAAATTTTTTTTAACCAAAGTGCTGGTGGTGCTGGTGTTCGCCAGAAAATTTTGTTAGCCTAACGCGTGTCCCTGTCACTCTCCATTTAGTCTATTATAAAAAAATGGACCGTTTTCTGACGTCGCTGTAACTAATATACCAGATGGCGTTGATTTACTAGGGGATAAAATTAGAGTCGAGACATGAGATTTAATAGTTCGCTATTTTTCATCTAAAATAAACTGGAAATAAATTAAATATTTAAAAAAATACTTTAATTCAACCTAGAAAGATTAATAAAAAAAAAAAAAAAATTTAATTCTTCGTTAACACATAACTTGGTGACGATACTTTTGTGCTCAATCATATGGTAATTAATTTTGACATCTATTTGATGAAAAATGCTCACATGTCCCAACTCTATTTAGTATACCCCCTATACCATTAGCCCCACGTAGCCAACGTAGCAAACTGACATAAAAAGGTCCGTCCTTGAAAACAAGTGGCAGGGACATGGCCTAACGTTAGCTAATGGAGCTTGCACCGTTACAAACCAGAGGGCTCTGATTCAAAAAATTAATGCACGTTAATATTTCATGGTTTCCTCTGGTTTTTCACGGTATAAATCGTATAAATACTTAACTTCTGAAGTACAGCGACATTCAAAAATTATGGAATAAAAACAATCAGTCACCATGTTAGAAATTGTTGTTTTAATATTTAATGCATATTAGTTTTTTGAATCCGAGCCCTCTGGTTTGTAACGGTGTAAGCTCCGTTACATAAGGTTAGGCTAACAAAATTTTCCAAATCTTCTGTTGTATTTCAGCATTGTCACACTTTTTATTGCAGACTAGGATAATAATCTTTGATTAATAGTCACAAGCACTGGTGACTATTAACTTATACATAGCTTCTGATGTTACAGTGAAAAAAACAACTTGAAATGACTCATTCACATAAATTTATGTTTTGTACAAACTCGTAATACAGTATCTCTCACAAAATCTGCTATTAATTTAATATATTGAAAAAGGATAGTAGAAATTATAATAACTTTTATATGTGACAAAATTTTATTTTTGAAATGAGTCATTTTCAGTTTTCAAAAATCAGATTATACTTACATAACTTATGTAGTTGCTACAGAATATATCACATATCACATTTTTCGCAAATAAAAAATTTAATTTTAATGACTACAATGGACATATTTTTCGACAAAAAAGGATATAGAAAAAAAAATTGTTATCAATGTTATCAATTTAATGGCATTTGTAGATGTACGCTCAAAGCGTTTTAGATTGCCTATATGCACCATATGCACAGCTCAATTACCAAAGGAGTTAAATATACAATATAACTTTATTTAAAATAAAATATTCTACATTATACATATAAATAACAAATTGTAAAATAATACTTTTATTAATTTTTACAAACACAACTAAAATAATCACTTTCCCCTTCCCATCCCATGGATCGTTCAATGGCCATTTTCCATTTGGAATATCGTACATCTCGTTCATTTTCGGTGATTTTCGGCGTATAAGTTGTCGTCGGCATTTCGAATGTCTTATTTATGTCCCAAATTCCCAAAGCAACACCTGCTAACATTGCTACACCTAAAGCAGTGGTCTCAGCTATTTTCGGGCAAATTACCGGAATGCCAATAATGTCTGATAGTAGTTGCATCAAAAGTCGATTGTGTATCATACCCCCGTCAACTCTCAATTGTGCTAATGGAACTTTTGAATCTTTTGTCATGGCTTCTATCAGATCTCGGGTTTGGAAACAGACAGCTTCCAAGGCAGCTCGAACTATTTGATTTTTGGTCGTTTCTTCGGTTATACCACAAATTATCCTACAGATAAAAATTATAATAATATAGTAATAAAGAAGTAAAATTTTATGAATTTGTTAGCGTTATAGTTTGTTATTTTGGGTTAATCTCAAGAACTACCCAATCGATTTGAAAAATTCTTTCAGTGGTGAATAAGCTATATTTTATGTTCTAATACAGACTTCATTTTAAAGACCCTACAAGGGCCCAAAATTGCCCCACAAGGCTCTGGATTTATAAAAAGGGTCCAAAATAAACGATTGTACGATTATTGGTCAAATTTTATTCAGATAATTCTGAAAAAAATTTACATGAGATTAAAACTGTCCCTAATGATCCCGGGTCTCTAGAAGCGCCTAAAATAAATGGTTGAACCAAGGGGGCAAACTACTATATCATAGCTAGAATGCCGACTGTCGCCAAAATTTTACGTCATCATACGTCGCAGCGAGGCCTCCCCACTTTCTATGGTTATATACATATTTAGAGTTTGTTTTTGTATGTGTAGTATAGTGGATGTTAGTATGTGTAATGATCGTTATGTACGAGGTGCGAAGTGGGAGTGGATACATACTATCGAACTAGTGTATGTATGTATCTGCTAATAATGATGTAACCACGATCTAACAATCAATAGCCACCACCTAATAATGCTTGTTTGCTCTTGTAGAGCCGATGGGCGACTAGTCATTAAGTAGTATAAAATGCAGCTTATTGCAACTTTCGGACCACACTTTTTTTATATGTACGCTCAATCTATTTCATCTGTGGGTTGAACGAACCTTGATCAAACTTTGTTCAAATACTATTGAAATCTGCGAAAAATAAATATGAAGTCAAAATTGTTCCCACGGCCCCGGGGCCTCAGAAGTGCCGAAAATATACAGCTGGACGAATTTTGATCAAATTTTGTTCAAATATTATTGAGATATCTAAAAAATGAAAGTGAGTTTAAAATTGACCTACAAGGACCTGTGGCTTCAAAAAATCAAAAATTAAAATGCTCCTAAAACTATAAGTACGAATATCTACAGAAAAGACTGGAAATTAGCCATGCTACTAAAATAAGAAGATGGTTATTAGAGTCGTTTGCCGAGCGGAGCTAGTCACTATAAACAGGTGAATCGAGCGGAGCTAGTCACTATAATAAGGTGAATCGATTACTACTGACAAATGAATTACAAAGTCTATTTTTTTCTCTATAAATAAATATAATTTATGTGTAGAAAAATAAGTTATATTTTATAATACATGTAACAGTATTAATATTTGATTATTGTTCAATCTTCTAATTTTAATAATTTTAAAAGTAATGAATTTGATTCTGGTAGTCGACGTGTACGCACACATAATAACTAATACATAAACAAATATATTATGTGTGTGTTCGTGTCATTTATAAAAATTTGACATTTTTGTAGTTTTTTTTCTATTTATTACAATAATTAAACGTCCAATATTAAACAAAATAGTTTTTTAATGATTCAAAAACATAAAAGAAAATAATTTTCAGTTTTTTTAAATCTTAAAGTTATGGTTTTTAATGACACAACTTACTTAAATATATACCTCTGATTCACTTCTAATCATACTTTTGCATTTACTCGTACGTTAAAAATTCTAACTTTGAAAATTTATTTCTTTTAAACTACATATCAGAAATTATTCAAAATTGTGTCAGTGAATGCATCATATCTTTCTCTATAATACAATAAAATTTCAAATTCTAAACTTGGATTAGAAAATTCGATTCAGACGATTACGCACGATTACAAATTCTTGTAATCGATTCACCTTAAAAGTAATCTGACCCATAATTTAGATAATTTTTTGTGGGTAAAACAGGGAACCAGAGTTAGTTTATTAATAAAATTAGTCGGGAGTAAGTCTAATTCTGAAACAAAGAGGGTCTGATTAACAAGCTAATTTCAGAACGCAACACTGAAAATTTTTAAATTGATATTTTACGTACCCCCGAGCATTTGGTTGCCAATACGGTGCATATAAACCACTAAAAGCGGGTACAAAATATACGTCACTTGAAGGATCTTCCTTAAAAGCTTGTTCAGCCATTTCTTGTACTTCATGGATATCGTCCACAATTTCTATATTATCCCGAAGCCAAGATAATGCAGCGCCAGCAACCGCATTAGATCCCTCAATAGCATACGTTGCTGGTGCATTTTTGCCTAACTGATACGCCACTGTTGTAAGTAGTCCATGTGTGCTGGTCACTTTTACTTGACCGGTGTTACACAACAGGAAACAACCGGTGCCATAAGTGGCTTTCGTTTGTCCACGATTGGTGCACTGTTGTCCAACAAGCGCCCCCATTTGATCGCCAAGACAACTGGCAATTGGAATGTTTCTTAATGCTGTTGTTTGCATGTTTCCATATATTTCACAACTTGATCGAATTTTCGGAAGTACTGACTGCGGTAATGAGAAGAAATTCAAAAGCACCGTGTCCCATTCCAACGTGTCAATATTCATTAGCATTGTACGTGACGCGTTAGTGACATCTGTCATGTGTAAACCCCCGTTTGGGCCCCCGGTCAAGTTCCATATGATCCATGAGTCTACCGTCCCAAATAGACATCTTTGCTCTGTTATCGCATTCTTCACCTCTTTAATATTGTCATGTAACCATTTTAGTTTTACAGCACTAAAGTATGGTGACAGTGGAAGACCGCAGAGGGGTTTTAAGTAATTTTTATTTCGTGTGTTATTTGGAATTTTGTTTAGTAGTTCATCAACTGTAGATGATGTACGTGTATCAAGCCATACAATCGAATTGTATAGTGGTTCACCTGTTAAAAAATCAATAAAAATACTTATCAATTTTATTTTCAAAGGCACACACAGTGCAGAATGTTGTTTTCATTGCGCAGGTACTGTTGTGGGTCGTGTTCGCGACTTAAGTATGAGTTATGGAGGGTAGAGTTACAGGAGAAGTATCTCATATGGGACTTGAATCGAAAAAGTGGTCCCTGAATTTGATGAAATAATAGTTCAATAATTACCCAGAACGGCGCTGATAAGCAATCAGGGTTCGATCTGAACTTAGCGATTATAAGTGAAGTGAAGTATGTCAAAGGGAAATACTAACTGTTAAAAACTGTTAAAAACAATAAAAACTGTTGTTTCAGTTTTAAAATTTTCAGCGCTTAATTTTAAATTTAAGCCTTTTAGTACACTAGTGCCATCTTAATTTCATCCACTTTTGGGGCCACTTTTTATATATGGAGATACTTCTCCTGATACTCTACCCTCCATAGTATGAGTGCATTCGTTGATCTCATCGCTTTCTTCTAAATGATGTAGGCTCATGCGCACATTAATTAAAAACTGCGCGAGAATTGGCGGGAATTTATAAAATATAATATTATAAATTCCCGAGAATTGGCGGGAATTAGTAATGTCAATTCTCGCGTAGTTTTTAATTAATGTGCGCATGTGCCTACATCATTTAGAAATGATGAGGGTAACAAATGCACTCATTCCGAATACTTTTTTTGTCGGCCAGTTTTCACTTCAATAATTCTTTATGGATGCGGAAACGTGCGAAATTTAATTCGGACGAATACGCATGAAAACGGACAAACGATCCAAACAGCTGTGAAGCTACACATCCTCGTACATTGAAAGCGTCTCGTTCGTCTGTTTCCGTGTGTATAATTGCAACGTGCGAACAAATCCAATTTTGTTTGGATTTTTTCGCGTGAAGAAGTCCGTTTCATGAGATTTTTATTTTTATTAAGATGAAACTGAAGGTTAATTACAATTATAACTGTGTACCTTTACATATTACGTGCCATAAATTGTTTTTTACGTATTTTTATAGCATCTATAGCTTGAGAAAAAAAAATTAAGAAGAAAAAGTGGACGAACAGCAGACATATCATTTCGGACGAACGACAAACGTGCGTAATCGTCTGAATCGAATTTCGCAGTTGTCCGCAACCAATGGACGACCAGCCTCAGTCACGAATACAATCTTGATTCTGTTTATAAAGATCTGCGCATCTCATGACTCTGCGTATACGTTGCCTTAAGGCGCAATTCCACTGAGGCAACATTTAGGCAACATGTAGCATGCGACAATGACGCATGCTACACTCAATCTTTCAATTGCAACAACATGAAGCAACATGTAGCATGCGACAATGACGCATGCCACATGTTGACCACTGTTTTCCGGGCACATGCGTCAGTTTTCGACAAGATTCAGCGTGTCGAACGATGTCGGCTTTTATCCGATAGTCATCGGTTCGGTGCTACTTGTATCTTGCAGCATGGAGTGGACTATAGAGAAAACAACTTTGTTTATTGAAGATTATCACAATTCTCCAGAATTATGGAATAATAAAATTGCTGCTTATAAAGACAACAGACTTAAAAATGATAAGTTAAAACAAATAGCGACTAAATACGAATGTACTGTGATTGAAGTGAAAAATAAAATCAAAAATCTACGTTCCGCTTTCCATCGTGAAAGGAAAAAACTACAGTCAAAGAAAAGTGGCTCATCTCCTCCCAAGAAAGGGAAATGGTTTGCGTTTGAGCTGTTGAGTTTTTTACTAGACGTCGATGAACATAGACAAACAACATCAACGGCCAGTGACAACGGAGAGGAATCTGCGGTGAGTTTTTTTTTGCACTAAAATATAGGGTCGCACCGGAACCAAATCGATCTTTTTATACCAAAACTATACATCATTTTTTATAATTTGACCGTGAAATATTATTTTAATTATTCTTTTCTATTCTAGTTTTTGAAATATGTATTGGCATTTGAAAATTGGGATTTTTCAATTAGTTTACGGTCAATTTCCAACATTTTCACATGTATAGTTTTCTATAAAAATCCCTATTTGGTTTCTAGTGAGACTACAGTATTTAATATTTTCAAGAAAACATGTATTCAATTACAATAGGTATTAATTTTTTTACTAATAGGTATAAAGCTTAAGCATAAAGATCCTGCCAAGGCACACGCCCTTCATCTGATGTAAAAAATCTCATAAATTCTTTCCTAACTTCTTTAGCTTCAAAAGTTGACCTTCGCGCTCTATGTTGTAAATTCAGCACGCCATTGTCGCCTTGGGTAGTAACCCTCCATGATCCAGGGATAATGTTTCCATCTCGTGTTTCATGATCAAATGATCCCTGAGGAGAGTATAGTGGTCTCGACGTTTTACTTCTTCTTAAAAAGTTGTGAAGATAAATGCATGTTGTAATGATTTCAGCATTGTCCACATTCACCATAAGTGGTTTCCTAAAGACACGAAACACTGATGCTAGCAATCCAAAAGAATTTTCCACTACTCTGCGAGCGCGTGAATGTCTATAGTTATAGACCCTCTCACAGGAGCCTTTGTCATGGTAGCCGCTGAAAGGTTTCATGATGTGTTCCTGTAAAGGGAACGCATCATCCGTCAATATAACATAAGGCGATAACCTATTGCTCCCAGGAAGTGACTCCGGAGCCGGTAATGTTAGATTATTATTTGCCAACTTTTTATAAAATATTGTTTCTCGAAATACACCTCCGTCAGATATCCTGCCTTGACAACCAATATTAGCGTATATAAAATTATAGTCGGCATCTACAACTGCCATCAAAACAATGCTAAAAGTTCCTTTGTAATTGTAAAATAAGCTGCCACTGTTTTTTGGGTTTTGCAAGACGATGTGTTTCCCATCACACGCTCCAATACAGTGTGGGTAATTCCAGAGTACTTCAAAATCCCTTGCTATCTTTCTCCATCCATCTTCTGTGTCGGGAATCTGGAAAAAATAAAATCCTATTATCTATTTAATATAGTGTTTAAATACAGAATTCTAAAAAATTACAAGAACGCCTAATTATGTTTTACAAAAGTTGTTTGACTTTCAAAAATCTACGCATCCAAAATAAAGTCGAATATACGAAGTGGCTCATAGAGTTGCAAAGCAATAAATTTTGATTTTTTTTAGATAAAATACTCGATTTATTGTTGCAGAATGAAGATGATATTTCGGTCTCCAACACAGAAGATACTCAAGCAGAAGTCAGTAATATAGACGGTCGCAGAAGCTGTGAAGAGAGAAAGGACATAGTTATTGCCCCTAAGAAGAAGACAGAGAAAAAGAAGCGGTTTATATCTCCTTCCGATCGCGAGGAAGAAGCATATAATATTCTAAAAAGTGCATGCCAAAGAGATGAGTTTTCAACGTACGGAGAGCATGTAGGCAATGAACTGCGGCATCTAAACCCTAGAGCACAAACGATTGCAAAGCACTTGATCAACAATATATTATTTGACGCTAGTATGGGCAAATATGATGCCCAAACTAGCACTCGCACTTCCACACCTTTTGAAACCTACGAAAGTAATTACAGTCAACCATGCTCCGTGGCTTTTCTGATCACAGCAATATCTATGTACTGCCATCTGACAACTTGAGCAGTGAACCACCCTCCGTGACATCTGCTTGTTTGCGCCAATCAACATCTTCTGAATCCAGCAATATTTATGTACAGCCATCTGACAACTGTGGAAACAATAAAGAACAAGATCTTTCGACTTTCACAGTACTCTCTGAGTTTCTTGTTTCTAAGCCCTAAACTAATATATTATATAAACGCTATTTTTACGAACAATAAACCATTTAAAAATAAGTCATTGGAATTTTACTTACCCTAACAAAATCATGTAAGACATCGATCAGAGCTTTGCACACCTCTGGAATAATTCGTGAAATGCTTGGTTCAGATATCCGAAACAGATACATAAGTGATGGATAGCTGTCGCCGGTAGCCAAATATCTTAATGTTACTAACAACCTAATACGAGTTGGTATCGCTTCACGAAAGTTGGTATCAGATTTTCTTATAATCGGTGTGATCTTCTCTAATAGGTATTCAAAATCTTCTTGACTCATTCGAGTAAAATTTCGAAATAAAGCTTGATCGTCAGCCATCAATTTATTAAGAAAGTCATTCTGTGCTTCTTGACCACCAACATATAATTGTCTCCTCCACCACCTTGGCTTCCTTCTTTTCTTTTTCCTATTCAAAGCTATTACCAGATATGCAGCCGCCGCAACCGTTTGTAAAGACATGATGCCGCAAACTGAAGTTGCCTCTATTGAATTGATTAAGACGCATGCCACAAACATGTGCTACAATGCGCATGCGACAGTGAACGACAAGTTGCTAGTTCAACAATGTCTTTTAAATGTGCGTCAAGTCGCATATCTACAAATAGGAAACACTAGAGGATTTGTAGCGTGCTACATGTTGCCTAATGTTGCCCCAGTGGAATTGCGCCTTTATACAGAAAGCAAAAGGATTTGATGCAGCTTACTGCACCATACCGTCGAATACGACCATTATTAGCATTATTTATTAACTTTATTAAACTTATTAGTATATTACTATACTGTAATAATAAATTCTTTAAAAATTAAGTGAGTCCTTTTTTATAATTTTTTTTAATTAACTAGTTAAAATAAAGAAATTAATTTAGGTAAATTAGACAATTATTGAAAGAAAATACCTGTTACTTTATCCCAAACAATTGTTGATTCACGCTGATTAGTAATACCAACGGCTACCACATCGCTAATTAAACCTCCTTTCGAAAGCAATATTCGCACAGTTTCATTAATACACGTTGTGACAGCATCTAGAATTTCATGCGGATCTTGTTCAACCCATCCTTCTTGCGGATATATTTGCGCAATTTTTTTCTGATATGACGCTACAATTTCAAAACTACCCACACGAAATAAAATAAAACGGGCACTTGATGTTCCTTCATCGATTGCACCTACAAGAGGTCCTAAACCAGGCATTCTAAACACAATTAGTCAATAATGTATAATTATAAAATGATACAAAGGTAAATTCCATCTGAACGTTTTTTAGAGATATTGGTTTATTTACAGTAATTTTAATCATAAAATCGACCTTTGTACCGTAATTAAAGTATAAATTTCTAATCGATAATTTTTTATATCTCTTGAAAGTTATTTTATTGGAAAGAATATGTTTGAATATTTCAAATGCATGTGTTTTAGCAATGTTAATTATTATCAAGTGCAATATTATTATATTAGATATTTAATATTTAAAATGGCATTGAATTAGTACAATAAGATATTAAATAAATACGTTAAATACCTTTTTGTGTAATATTACACTATAATTTAAATAAATTACAGTTGTTCAAATTATTATACAATTTTCAAATGTGATTAGATATTTCCGCCATCTAGCATAAATTATATAATGCGGCAATAAGGAAAAATTTATATTTAAATATTTTCTGGTAAAAATTGTAAAAATGTAGCGTTAGTTTTTTATTTTAACAGTATAAATTTCGACTGTGACCTAATTTAAGACCAAATAAACAAAAAAATAAAAATAAAAATGATTAAAAATTTGGAAATATTGTAGAATTACACTAATAATGTAGAACACGCAATACACGTTGCAATACGTTATCAAAGTTGATTAGGATAAGGATAATAAGTATGAAGAATTTTAAGCGTTTCTGAAACAATTTTACGTGATTCTTTTTTAATTATATATGTAATGTAGAATAACTCTTTATTTATTGAACAATATTTAATAACTATTTTAATATTATGTGTTTTGGCTAACGTTCCCTCTATGTAATTACAAAGTTCAAGATCTAATATTTAAAAATTAGGAAAATTACAATGAAAAACTTAATACATAGCCCCTGTGAAAGTTTGTAATTAATTTCTTTTTTTGCATAATAATTATAATCTTTTCGGATTATCTTAAGAAATATAATTTAATGAAAACTTTAAATTAAACATTATTTTCTTGTCATTAAAAATTCATAAAAATAAATTTGAAAGTCGATAATCAATGTCAAGCCGATCATCAAGCCGATAATGTCAAGCCGATCAAAGTCGATAATCAGAATCAGTTTCAATATTGGTTACATTGAAATTTTGTGGTGTAGAAAATCGTGGTTTTTAAGCCTTGTTTACACCACAGTTTACACGGGTTAATAATAATCATTAGTAGTAGTTGCTATAAACATAGATTGCGTTCCATTAGCAAAAAACAAACGACACTGTGTAACACAGTGCATAGGGGAAAAGTAATGCCAACTAAATTTTCGTCATTTTTGTACTTTCTTTTTTTTACAAACAAACTAATTTTTATGTCATCGAAGATGACATATTAATATGGTTGGGTGACTGAATAATTATTGAGTTGTACATCCATATTGAATAAACGCAAGAGGGCTGTAGAGTTAACAAAAAATCATAAATTAATACTTTCACTGAGATGACATTACTTAGTGCGTGTCAAAAACACGCATTTGACGAATTTTTTTTAAATTTTATTGCGAAACTAACCTTTTATCTGCTTCTAATTAACACTTTCATTCCCACGGCTTCGGCATCCGAAAATAATCAAAACAACCCCAGAGGCCGATCGCGATCAATGATTAATTGATTACGTATTATGTGTGTGTGCGATGTTACCACACCGATGTGTACATACTCAATCATACTCAATTCACACGAACACCAACACACACTATTCTCTTGGTTACTATAAACAATTTTAAATTAAACAATATGAAAACTAATAAAAGTATGTTTTTTTTTTAAAATTTATTTTTACCAGTTTGTTATCTAAACTTTATGTAATTCTTTAATTGATTTGAATGTGTTTGAATGTCAAAAATATATATGTACGTATCACATATATGTACATGTTGAATCATTTTATGTTTTTGTTTATACAAAGTTTCTTTAAAAATATTGTCGGCTTCCCGGGAAGTTTACTGTGAAAGTGCTCAGGCCTCATAGTGTTAAATTATACATGTAATTGGGAATCACAGAAAGTATACCAAGCAGATTGAATAATTTTTTTTTAAATCTAGTAACTTTGTCTATGCTGCCCTCTGCAGAAACACAATAAAAGTTGATGTTCTATTAGTGAAAAAAGTAGCCACAGTGTCATGTACTGTGTAAAATTTTTGCTAATGGAATACGGTCAGAATTACGTTTATTAAACCATTGCAAAAAAACAATATGGATGGAACGTATTTCTTATTAAAGAAAAAATACATATTATATCTATAAGATAAATATGATATAGTTAATGAATATTGGTTCATAATTATGTTTCACAAAATATGCGCATAAACACGCGAGATAAATTTTTGAACGTGTATATTTCGTACTCCCAGCAAAAATTAATCTCTTCGCTACTGACTTTTTAAAATCTTACGTCAAGGAGTATACATTTGTTCAGCATACTGGACAAAGATTTAAACAAGCGTTTATTTTAATTAAAATTTTTAATCTTACGATTTTAAATAAGCGTAATTTACTAATTTTATATAGGTAATATTAAGAAGTTTTTAATTATTTCTCAATTTAAAAAAATGTTAACATAACCTCAATTTGATGTACAATATATTGTGCGCCAGTAGCGAAGAGGTTAAATTATTACTTCATAAATGAACTTCGCGGTATGCAAGTACGATATTTTGGGTAATAAACGTAAATCTATGCGTGTTTGTAGCAACTACTAGTGATTAGTATAAGTCCGTGTAAACAAGGCATTATGAAGAGGTACATAAATACACAATACCAACAATACATACCATACATACGATACATACGATACATACCCCATATACATACCCACTAAAGTTTTGAAGATAGTCCTCGAGAGCCATTATGTGAAAAATCCGTCAATATTATATTGAAATTAATATTTGTTTACATATTTTGGCAGTCGACGAACGTTATTACGACTACGAACAACACTGTAGTGCAATCTGTTTCGATGTAATCAGGTTCGTAAAGAAAATTTACTGAAAATAATCATTCAAATTCAGAGAAGTAATTTGTCTATTTAACCTTTTTATAGTATATACGGATACTTACGGTATATACATATTAACGAAAAATGTTAATAAAAAGTACCTATCATTTTTTTTTTTACATTCTGTAATAAAGTAAATATACGTGAATACATATTTTTTTTTTAAATCAAATTTATTTATAATTAGTACTTGCTCCCACGCGATACAATCCGTATACGCCCCTGAATCTGTATTGTAATTTTGATTTACGTAAATGATTAATGTTAGTATACATATCTATGTTTCTGTCAAAAAACTGGTTATCTGACTCGAATCTTTGGTTCACACAAATTGAATTGGTTAACTTTAAATCATTTCCACGTTTAAAATTAAAATTGCATCTGGATGGTTCATATAACATAATTTAAAACTAAAATGACTTATTTAAAAGACTGGGATGAATTTGAAAAAGCTGCTGAACGCTTGTATTTACAAAATCCTAAAAAAGCACGATACACAATGACATATATTCATTCAAAAGGTTTATTAAAATTGAAAGTGACAGATGATGCAGTGGCAAGTGTCTAAATTATTTTTTTTCTTTTTGGAAATATTTTAATGTGTCTCTAAAGAATGTATTCTTTTTTAGTGTTTACAATTTAGGACTGAAATACAGCAAGATTTAAGGAAAGTGAATAAATTTATAAGCAATTTAATGCGACACATGGCATCGAAAGAACATTAATGATAGTGCTACTTTACTTACCTTTTTATATGTTTATATATTTTTGTTCTAGTAATTATATTCAATAAAAAAACGTATTTACTAATAAATTATGTATATTTTTAATATAATAAAGGAGTATCAAGTGCATATATTATGACATCTTAATAAATATTTTTTTAAAACAATTATATCAAAAAAGTATTTCCATGACGTTTTAATCAATTAAATTTCTGTATCTCCTTGTGTATATTACACCTTATTTTATAAAGTTCAAAAGGGTTATGTCAGGAGATAATCACAGCTAAAAACTTTTTGGATTAATATACGAAAATTTAAAATTTCCTAACTGAGCTTTTATCTTCATTATATTTTAAGCGAACATCACAAAAAAGCTGTAAACTATTCTCTAAAAAGCTAGAATATGTATTTTATATATATTTACAAAAATATTTAGGATATTTTTATTTTCATGCAGAAATAAATATCTAGTTTGTGTGATTTAAAACCAAGTGGAAGAGAAATACTGCAAAGGCGGTAGTTTTGAATTAACTTAACGGAATTAATTTCTACATTTTGCTTATTTAATTATTTATTGTAATGGCAAATGAGGAATTTTATATTAAAATAAAATATGAAATCTGATTTTTGAAATTTCTTGTTTCAAAATATAAAAGAAACCAAACTATTTACACATAATTAATTTTAGATAATTTTACTTTGTAAAAATCAATAATGAATATGGTGAAAAAAATTTTGTTTTTAAATTTTGTCAAATTTCCTCTCAAATATAGAGATATATTTTTCACAAACTAGTTTTCGATTGATTAAATCATCTTCAGGTGAAAAATAAACTGAACTGAATTCCATTTGGGTAAAAACAGATCTGCCGTGACTAAAAGGACCCGATACCTTATCTCTATACTTTGATCTATCCTTTTTCTTGCAGTTTGTCTTTTTTTATATTTATGTATATAGTTGCTACAGTTAGATTCCAGTGACCACCAAACAGTTGTGAATAGAAATTTAAAAAAAAAAATAGATTACTCTTATTTGTTAATTTACTGTTCCATATATTCTTACTTTAATAAAACACAGTATAGTAAAATATTAAGTATTATTTTATAAACTCAATTTCATAAAGTAACGTTAATATCCATTAAATATTAAAAAAAAGTTTGGTTTGAAAACGAATTAAAATAAATATTTGCACATCAAAATCATATTTACAAAATAAACAAAAACCACAAAAATATCTTCAAGTTAAAAAAGTCAAAAAATTTTTGTTTCTTCTTCATAATCTTCATACGTTGGAAACACACTTGCCAACACAGTTATCACATCACATGATGTTATCAATAAACTATGTAATAAAATTTTTCAAAAAAGCCCAGAAATAAATTGTATAAAGTGGTTGGGGTAATAAAACAATTTATTATCCTAACTTCAAAATCAGTATTCCAGCTTATTATTGATAATACATATGTTATTGATAATATGTACAGCTGGCCCACCGATTGGTAATCACAGATACAATGTTTGGTGTACGCTGTTGGGGGTTATTCATACTATTGTATTCACCACTCAAACTGTTCATAATTTTATAACTCTAGTAACAGCCATACACGCTCTGTATAGCTGTATAAGATTACAAAGCAAATTAATTAAAAAGGCTTAATTTCGGTTAGAAAAATACTGTTCACAAGACATACTACACCCATAAGTTAAATAAAATTGGTTTTTAACTTTTTCCTTTTGTAATTAAAGTTATATTTATAAACGTAATTGGAAAATACATTAACTTTATGTGTAAGTGTACAAGCAATTCTGTAAGACATTATTTTCTATGTTATGTATGGTTGCTTTACCTCCTCTCTTTCGTCACTCACCCGACGAAATCGGGTCCAAATAGTCACGGCACATCTATATATATATATATATATATATATATATATATATATATATATATATATATATATATATATATATATATATATTGCAAATAATATATAATTGCAAATGATTTATTTTAAAAATTTCTGACAAAATTTTAAAAAAATTGAAGTGTTATTATTAATTTCCCTAAAAACACTATCTCTTGGATTTCCTATGTGTAATCTTCTACTGGACGCACTATATATATATATATATATATATATATATATATATATATATATATATATATATATATATATATATATATATATATATGAGACAATAAATGGGCTGATTCGTAATTTGCTACTTGTTTCCGGTACACGTGTATTTGTTTATCTCTCTTCTGGGTTTTTCTCATTTCTTAACCAGTCCATTTATTGCCTCTAATTTATATATATATATATATATATATATATATATATATATATATATATATATATATATATATATATATATATATATATATATATATTCTTTTTATCCAAACAGAATTCAGTTCAGTTCAGTTTTCACCTGAAGATGATTTAATCAATCGAAAACTAGTTTGTGAAAAATAATATATCTCTATATTTAAGTGAAAATTTTACAAAATTAAAAAAAGAAACTATTTTATTTCGAACTTTTCAAAATCTAATTCAAAATATTTTATATTTTTTTTCTTGTATTTTATCTTTTCATTAACAAAATGTGTAAATGGGTACTGTAGTAACAATATGGTTTAATGCTGACTTTTTGAAAATTCCAATAAGATAATTTATAGTCATATTTTGGTTTATTTTGTTGCCGAGACCTAATCTAGATATTGGCACGTTTAACGACATACAGATCTAATTTAAAAAAAAATCATTAGCAACTTGCTAAAAATCGTCTAATTCCAAAATCGGGGAAAAAATGTGAAACAGAAATGGCAGTTTTTAAAACGCAGCAGAGATAGGCGGTTTTAAAATTAAATGATTCCATTATGAGTGAGATTCCTATGTTCCATACCGTAGATAAAAAACCAGCTTTGAAAATAATATAACTAATATAGGACATAGGATATTCCATTTTGAAATATCTGGATTTACACTGATTTACACGTCACCGTTTAGATTTAAATTAGTAACACCCTGTATAGAGAAAGATATTTAATTTTGTATATTTGAGGGACTTTCGTTATAGACAAAATGTAGGAATTAATTCTCATTATAATTTAACTATTAGATTTACTTTATTGCACAATGTATTTAATTAAGAAACAATCTATTTTTATTTTACTTTAATAAATTCCTTTGATTCAATTAAATTATTTTATACCTAGCAAAAGTTGCCTCATAATGAAATTTTCGTATATTGGACTACATATGAACCCTAAAAGTTCGTATCAACTAATAAAAATTATTTAGGATTACATATTTTTTACATAATTTCCGTAAACTAACATTTTTAAATAAATTAATAAAAGATGAAATATTAAAACATGTGAATTTATGCACAATAGTAGTCCAAGAGCCAACCGTACTAAGTGGAAGAAAAAGTTTATAGAGTGCGCTGATGAAATTTTGAGAAACGATATTATTAATCATGACATCAAGTAGTAACAGTGCCAGTCCAATAAAAATCTGATCCGTCAATGGCAGCGGGGGCTGAACAAGAGTGAAAAATGGGTTTTTTCAAATATCACGACTAACGATGATTTTAACAAAAAGAGTTAGTGTTAAGGATGTTTGGGAGGTACAATCGGAGATAAAAGTACATGAAATTAGAAATTCGTGAATAATTGCGTTGTATAACAAATTATGAGGTAAATAAATAGTTATCTTTGTTAAATAATAGCTATCACTACAACTGATTGTACAATGCATCAAACTATAGCTCTCAGCTGACTACAAGAGCTGAGTACATTCTGAGGATTTTTCGGAGGAATTTCAAAATGCTACGAGACGATTGAAAATTTAGTAGAATGTACCTCATTAAATACTAAGGCCCCTGTGAAAATTTCAAACCGATTCACTAAGCCGTTAAAAAGTTATTTAATCTGTTCTGTTTTCGAATTTCCATAAGAGTACCTGTAAAATTAGTTTTTTTTTAATAACTTTTTAACGGCTTAGTGAATCGGTTTGAAATTTTCACAGGGGCCTTAGTATTTAATGAGGAACATTCTACTAAATTTTCAATCGTCTCGTAGCATTTTGAAATTCTCCGAAAAATCCTCAGAATGTACTCAGCTCTTGTAGTCAGCTGAGAGCTATAGTTTGATGTATTGTACAATCAGTTGTAGTGATAGCTATTATTTAACAAAGATAACTATTTATTTACCTCACAGTTTGTTATACAAGGCAATTATTCACGAATTTTTAATTTCATGTACTTTTATCTTCGATTGTACCTCCCAAACATCCTCAAATTTGTCGCTTGTAAAATTTATTAAAAAATACTTCACTTACTTTTTGTGCAGCAAGTTGGCAACTGTATTTGTTACTTATATTTTTTCAGTTTATTAATTCATATTAAATATTGCTATAAAATATTACGTACTTATCACGTTAATCACTCTGTACATTGAATATATATGAATGAAATTACTTAGAAAGATTAAGAAATATACTTCTTTCTTTCTTAAAAAGACTAAGAAATATGTTTCTTTCCATCTCGCGTCCATATTGTTAAATAAATCGAAGCTGTATTTTTTTTTTTCAAAATCTCATTGGCAAACTATGGACTCCATTTCCGTACGATTGAAGCTTGGATTAATACAAGATTGAAAGAAAATTTTATCTAGAAGACAGTAACACAGTAATTACCAATAAACATTAAAAAGTAATACCAATAATTTATATTTACACATAGAAAAAATGTTTTAAAACCTTAAAAGAAAAAAAAAAATGCTGTGCCTTAATCATATCAATTTTATCGTAACAAAAAAATTGTTTTCCAAACCCAATTGAAAATATTTTTTTCAGATCGATTAGACTGAATGTATTCTTCACTTGTTTTGGGAAAATTTGAACTTTATTTTAAAAGATAAATACTAATAAATTTTGTTTTAATTTTTCATCAATTATTTATTTTGAATTTTTTAATGAATTATAAAAGAGATTTTATGTTAACATAAATTTTGTTTTATTAATACAAGACGTAGATATAATAATTTAATATTTTAGAAAAATTTTAATTGGACAATTGTTAGACTATTTAAAATTTTATAATCATAAAAATTTCAAATTGTAGTCTAACGTAAAAATTATATATATTAGTTAAAAGATTCTCTTTTATCATTAGATCTTTGGCACAAATTGCTATAATATTTAAATTTTCATAGAAAGCTGTGGTTGAGGCAGAATAAAAAAAATACTAAAAATTAAAAAATAGATGTATAATGAAAGAAAAATTACAATAGCACATTAAACCTTGTTCACATAAAGTAAGTAGTAAATGGTAAGTAATAACCAATAAATAATTCAAATAAAAATGTTTGTTTATTGTAAAAGTTACTTACAGGATATTAAAACCATATAGAAACCGCAAATTGATCATAAAACTATTGGGAATTGTAGAATTTAGATCAGTGAATTAGTGGTCAAAAAAAATTATTACTGCTAGCAGGAAAGGTTTGCTCACTTGGTTTTGACAATTCACAAAATTTATGCTGTTTTGTTTGCAAAATACAAATTAGCATATTTTTTGGAATGTCATTCTTATTTTTTTTACAATAATTTATTGTTTCCAAATAAAAACGAAGGATTACTAAGCTAAACAAATTACTACCATTTCTTTAGCTATCAAGTTTAGCATTCTGGTAACGAATGGAAAAACTATTGTGTATAAGCTAAACGTTAAATCACTTAATCCTAATTTGTAACAAAAACCGGCCACGAGCGTTTTAGTGGCTGATTTTTAGGATTTCGTAATTTTAACCACGAAATCCTTACGAATTCGTCTTTTCTGACCACTTTGCAATTGTCAGTGTCGGATTTAAACAATTTAACAGACAGTGTCGTTTTTTTTTTAAAAAAAAACTATTACTGAAATTTTTTATTCATATAGTTATGTAGAAAGAAAAAAGATTTAGATAATTATATTATTAACAAATTAAAAATTAATTTAATGCGTCTAATACGCATCTGTTGAATTAACATATAAATTATTATGTATATATAATGCGTAACATCAGCAGACACCATTCACGTAGAAAATAAATGAATATAACACACTTCTTTAGAGCAGCTATTTCCAAACTTTGTGCACTAACGCCCCCCTTATAACACCTCTGCCACTCCCTTTAAAATGACATGTTATGAACGAAAACAGTAATTCTTCGTTAAGTATAAGGCCCGATTTACATTAACGCTCCGCTCTTGGTACGCTCCCGTCCCACTCTCGCTCCGATATAATCTTGTTGTGTTCACATTACAGTGCTGATATCATGCTGGTACCTATTCGTTCTCTATTCACATTATAATGCCGCTCTGAGTACGCTCTCAGTTCAGTCTCAGTTCGATACAAATATATTTTCGTAACAACTGAATGCAAGCGGAGTGGAGTGGAATCAAAAAAGTGTTTACACTATAGGTACAAGCCATAACAAGTCTGATATCGCTCCGATAAAATATTACCTGAGTGGTATTGATATTGGAGTGGGAGCGAATCGTGACTGATATCGGACCGATATCAGAGCGATGATGTGAATACACTCATTGTTTATTGTGTAAGAATATTTTATCGAATCTGGAGCGTAGTGATATCGTGCCGAGAGCGGGCCTAAGCCATAAGTATCTGCTAATAGAAAAAAATTTTGTTTTTTGATTTTAGATAAGGATTTCACCAGTTACTCGACCTACGGCGAAAAATCAGCGATTTTCGCAAACTAGCTGCCAATAGCCTGATTATCATTTTTTTTTCATGAGAATTTTTTTTACAGTATCTCAAAACAATACACATAGGAAACTCTTATTACGCAATCCACTGGGACCAAATTGCTAAATGAGAAAGTCAAAGATCACGGGCGTCAGTGTTTCTAATTTATATGTATATTTGTATGATTTACTGTTACAAACTATTACTTACACACTAACACATTCAAACATATTTGCTTTAAAACACGGAGGAGTGCCATTATACACATCTTGTGTGCGACGAAATTGTTAAATGGGAGCGTGCTATGTATAATATGCCAAAAATTTGAATAAATTATATTTTCTTATATTGTAAAAAAAATCGAAAAAGTAGTGCTTTTTTGCTTAAAAAAAACCATATAAACTCTTAATAGGTATATACCCTGTTTCAGATACAATTGATCATGAGTCAAAGTTAAAAAATTAAATAATTCTTATATTCAAAACAAATCAATCTTCTATTCTTTTCTAAAACCAAACTGCAATTTTAAAATTTACGTAAGTATAATAATGAAAGAGATAAAGCCAAAGGAAACGGAAATTATTTAAATTCATAAGTGATGCAGCATGGTTAAATTTAAGTGAAATGGACCATAAAATGTCCATTATTTGGAAATTATGTTTGAGCGCTTATTCTTAAAATTATGATTTTATCAATTATTGGTGTCAAATTATTGGTGTTTAAATCAATTTTTAATATTGACGCCGGGGTTTAATTAAAAAAAAAACTAGTATTTAGATTTTTTATTCTATTTTAAATTTAGAATTAATGACGTAGGTGTACTAGTCATTTTTTTAGATGAACTGAAGCCAAACGTTGGTGCTCGAGCTGTCAGTTTTTTAGTAGTGTGTGTGTTGTTTGCATTGATAAAATAACTGCATCTCGTTTTATTTTACATATGTGTTAATGTGTGTGAATATGTGTGTAGGCTTCATTTCTGTAATATTCACATCAACTGGATGCCATCTCC
The DNA here is from genome assembly GCA_035578155.1 of Brachynemurus nebulosus. Taxonomy (NCBI): domain Eukaryota; kingdom Metazoa; phylum Arthropoda; class Insecta; order Neuroptera; family Myrmeleontidae; genus Brachynemurus; species Brachynemurus nebulosus. Next base: position 37,755,707 of record JAPWDM010000008.1, on the reverse strand, counting down.
ACCTCACCTCCGTATTTAGAATCGATTCGGATAATATATACTTTCTTCCAAATAAAAAAAATGAAGACGATGGACATTTTTTTTCGACCAAAAAAATAAGCTGTCACAATACGGTAACATTTTACCATAAAAAACGTCCTAAATGACACTAAAAATGTATTAACTGCTTTATGGTTTTATGATTAGTATGCCTAAACCTACAGTTTTTCTATACTTTTAGAAATCTGTAAGTAACCTTTACAACAAGTAACCACCTCTATATGACCTACTGTACCTATCACTTGAAACTTGCTCGACATGAACAAGGCTTCTAGTGTTAAATAAATTTTCAGTATGAAAAATTGGCGCGGTTGTGTGTTGATTTGAATTTGTAAGTTGGTGTAAAGCAATCCTATTGGTTGCTTGTATACTTATTAGTTCTACGTTTGTTTTATTCAGTTGTTAAGCATTGTAAAGTTAAAATTAATATAAAAAAAAAAAAGAAAAGAAAAAAAAAACGAATAAAAATTTTATATTTTGTAGATATAAACTTTTGTCGATGTTGGTAAAATTAATTTAATAAAATTAATTTATTTAATCATATTTAATAAAATAGTTAATGCTAAATTTTTCAAAATTATACCACCGTATTTTTTTGAGATTGCACTCTTTTTTCAATTAAAAATTGGCTAACAATTTGATTAGTGTATAAACTAATCAAATAAGCACTTTGTATAACAATAAATTAATCTAAAAAAAAAATAGTAACAATAAATTATAGTCAAAGAACTGACTGTCTAAAAATGACTTATGGAAATCGTCTATGAAATTTTGAGAACAAATCAAAAGATAATCAGACAGAAATTTGTTCTATTGACGTCAGGGAATGTTGTAGTATCTTTTTAAATAGACGACGAATGAATTAATATTTAAAATTTTAAGTTACAAACATATTAAGTTCGTACTTTACAGTTCAAAATTTAAATTCTCTTTTGTCAATGCGCTTTTTATTGATTGATTCTTTGTTATCATGACTTTCCCATTAAACATTATAATGATAACATTACAATATCATTTAATACTGGTATTTTCTAATTAATATACTAGAATAAATAGTCTAATTTTAATATTATTGATGTGCTTCTAAACATTTAGGTATGGCGAACTTTTGTCTACGAGAAACATTAATCATACATCGGCGTCATTTTGACGAATGGACCTTTTACGGAGAGTTTTAGAGTCGATTTGCAAATTTTTTTTTTAACGCGAATAAAATATTTAAAAAAATTGCATTTGAAAAAATTTTTTAATATAAATATTTATTAATTTTTTTAATCTTTTTATCAAAGCATATTTTCATTATAAAAATTAAAAAATAGATAAATACATCAATTGTATCATAAGACATGTCTTTCAAATAATTAATTTATGAATTATGCGTCGGTGGACATGTGTGACTTTACAGAATATGAAATTTCTCGGTCACAAATATTCCCGTAGATATGTAGTTATTTTCTCATTAGGCACATTTCCCAAATGTGCCTAATGAGATAAATTTTCTAAAATTTGTTAGTATTTTTTCAAATAAGATCTCAAAAAATAATAAAATTAAAATATTTTCTACAAAATAAATTGTTAATCTTTTATTAAGTCACTTGAAACGCATTCTTTAGTTTTCGATTCAATATATTAAAACTTCAGTATTATGTCGTCTCTATAAGTCAAACAGCTGTAATCATCTTTCACATTATCATTATCATTGAATAAATTAATTATAACATCCATATTTTTAATAAATTTTAGAAAAATTAGGAAAACTTTTATATGCGAAGTACATAATCTTTAAAAAAAACATACGTTAATCATACATCGTCGTCCTTTTGACGCACACTATTTCAATATAAACAAAACGACATCAACTATAAACAAAATTAATACGTGTACTGTGTTATAATAACAAATAAATTAGATAACAGAAGTTTCACAGCAAGCAGGTAACGACAAGTTGTAGTATTGGAGCAGGTAGAGAAGTTCGTTCGTCAATTTGACGAGTACGTATGATTCTAGGGTTAAACATACGTTAATATAATATTTGTCACTTTTAAATGTCCAATTTAATTGAAATTTTTTATCCAAACTATTTATATTATATTATAACAAAACTATTTATCCAAAGCGCAACTTTAAAATGCCATAACTTTGTTAATTATTGAGATATCTTAATTTTTCTTTTACATTTTTGCTGAATTCTGATTTTTAGATTTTTCCACTAGTAATGACTTTTTTGTCGAAAAATCAACATTTTTCGAAACGTCGTATTTTGTCGTGATTGAACTGTCACTGGTACTAAATAATACCATGATTAAAATACTATCTTTGTTTCAAAATTTCATCAACGAATTCTATAGACCTCATTTTCATACAATCGGTCCTTAGTCTATTAACTATTCATTTACAGAAATATTTTTCGCTGAAAAAAATTGCATTTTAAATAAAAGTGCGTCGTAGTTTTCAAAATCGCACTACTTGTTTTGTTTTTTATAGCTTTATATTCTTTTGTAGTTTTTTTTTGTTTACAAAAAACTAACAAGCTAAACAAGAGGTACAGTTTTGTAAGTTAAGGGAGATTGCCTTTTTTTGGGCTAAAATTATATTTAGAAATAAATATTCACAATTTTATAAAATCCATGGTAACATTTATTATTTAAATAAATAAATTATAATTATACTGTGCCTTAAACAGTAGTTATAAATATTGCGATAGTAAGAAGTTTTTGAATTTTGAGTTTGATACCAGGTTTACACCAGTCATAATTTCAAACGTTTACATAATTTTATCCACAAATTGTGTTAATTCTTATGCTTACTTTACGGATTATATGACTGTTTTGTTAGGTATCGTTGAAAATTGAAATCACAACAAAAACTTCATTAAAGTTTTAAATTATATTGCAAACATTTTAATTACATTGCACTATTTATATAAACATTTTAATATTTATATTATTGAGCGTATTTTATCTGAGTAAAAGAATATTACATAATACGTTAGGAAAGAGATTTATGTAATTGTTATTGTCCAAGAGCCGACCGTATAAAAATGGAACATACAGAGTATTATGAAATTAATAAATTAACAATGGCAACCTAACAGAAGTCTAATCCATCGGTGGCAACAGAAATAGAAAAAGTGTCAAAACGGTATCTAAAAGAATATTGACTCTTCAAAAAGGTAACAAGGGAACTCAAATGTACGAAAAAAAAAACTATAAAAAATATTTTCGTCTTTTTGCGCTCTCTTGTTACCGTAGATTAGATTACTTCTAGATTGCCACTGTTAATAGTCTACATCTGGATTAATACTATATTACAATCGTTACTCGATTAATTGACATTTTAAGTTATTAACATGCTTGCAGTTTTACTCGACTACAGATAAATCATGCGTATGTACCCAAGGTCATACGTGCTGTGTGGTACTGTAGCAATGCGTACATACGTATGGTTTGTCTATGAGTCGAGCAGACGACTGTAATATCTTTTCTCAAAATTTATCAATGAATTCTGGGAGCTCCATTGATTTACGGACGGCTTTTGAACTATTAATTGTTAAGAAATAAAAAATAAATGTAATTAAAATGTTAGTGTACATATTTACACACAGAGAAATAATAATTAAATATACAATTAAAATTATTTTAAATGTAAAACACGTTAATTAACATAGACAACTAATGTGTATCAAAAAGTAAAAAAAAATATTCGAAAAAAGAGGAAAATTTAAAAGCAGCAATTCTTCGTTATATTATTACACCAACGAGGTAAAGCGCGAGAGAGATAGAATTTACAAAACGTACATTTTGTTTATTTTTTAGTACAGAATCGCCAAGACTGTATTGCCTCTACTCACTTTCGTTGTAAAATAGAAAATAAATACAGTAGTGTAGGTGGAGGCGGGGGGGGGGGGCAAAGGGAACTATCACACCTCGGACGCCACTTGCAGAGGCGCTAAATGTGTACTAATAATGTACCATATATCACTGTATGTGTTTCTGGAGGGGGGAAGAATTATTCATACAATCTCGAGACCTGTGCAAAAGAATAAAAAGACCTCTCTCGCGTGTTCGTTCGCTGATGTATATTATATAAAGGAGAATTATTGTATTTTTATAAAATAGTATAAAACAAACACTCCAATAATAGAGCAAAATGTCATCAATGTAGTTTGAATTTGACAACTTTGCATTAAAAATGCACGATATGCAAATCGTTAATTTTATAGAAAAAATCTGAGATTTTGTTTCAGCGTCTGTAAAACTCATCTGTACGTTATAAAAAGTTGTAGTTAATATTTGGTGGAAAATAAAACCGTGAAAGCAGAACCAGAATAGCGACATGCGCAGTAAGAACAAATTTTACAAACGAGCGATTCTCGCGCGACGCACGGGACATTTTTGCAACAAAAACATTTTTAAAATAAAAAAAATGCAATTAATAACAAACAAAACAAAAAGTTTATAACACTAGGCAACTGGATTAAAATTTTTTAAACATATTTTAATTTACATCTGAAATTTAGTACTCCAAATATAAGACATAAACTTCGTTTTGTACGATGTTTCGTGCGTCACGTGAGTTTATGCCTTATATCTTGAGTACTGGATTTCAGATAAAAATTAGAATATGCTCAAAAAATTTTAATTTATTTTCTGCGTATTATAAATATTTTGTTTTATTATAAATTGAATTTTTTTTAAAAAATGTTTTTGTTGCAAAAATGTTCCGTGCGTCGCGCGAGAATCGCCCAAACATTAAAATATATATTTAAAATAGTAAAAATTTTTGAAATAAAAAAAATATTATAACAAACCCGTTTAACACTACATTTAAAACGATTTTGAATTTTTACGCGATTTCTGTACAATTAAAGCTATTTAAAAGCAATTTATAATTTAAATATTCATTTTTTAAAAAAAAATTTTCTCGAAAAATTTGCTGTTTCGCTACGCAATTATTAATTTACTGAATAATTTAATATAAATATCAAATTTTCTCTTTCCCCTATCATAAAAATATGCAACTTCCTAGTCTTTATCCAATTAATATAGAGGAAAGCGTACAAAAACGTTCAAAACATTATATTATACTTGCTTTTTTTTCGCAAGAAATTAGTTGTCTATATCAGTATAATTTATTATAATCAAGAATTGCTAAATTAAAATTGTTACTAAAAATTGTTTATGACTATTTTAAATAGTATAAACAATTTCAAATTAAAAGAATTATTTACAGTTTATATCTACTAAATAAATATACAACAATTAATAAATTACAAAACAAAACAAATATACAAATTAATTGAAATAGAATATCATTTATTTAAAAATTATTTTAATTTTCTTTCAATTTTATTATTATTATTATTGTTAATAAATTGTTATTTTGTCATATCTTTCAAATGCATATTGCAACACTAAAAATATATTAAATAACGTCCAAGAGTTGGGTGAACAATTCGCTTAGTGTTCTATTATAACAGTTGAAATTTTGCATAAACATTTTGTGTAAAGACAAATTTTTGTTAAAGCATTTTAACATTTTTTTATTTTTTTGAGATGGAGGTGTCTTTGAGTACAGTTGATCGTGAGTAAATCTAATAAATACCTGATAAATGTTTGTTGTTGTTCCCGATGTGTATCTATTGAACTATAAAACATATCCATGATTTAAGGTTTTTCCGTGCAGTGGGGAAAATTCTTTATTCATTCTTCATTTTTTATTATTTATTTATTTATTTATTTTTTAATAAATGCATACGTATTTTGAAGACAATACACTTTAGAAAAATCTACTTAATAAATCTCTAACACTTCAAGAATTAAATTTTGCACAGGAGTTCCCTATGTAATAAAGATGTCGATTCTCCAAAAAAAGATCGATTTTTGGATCGATTTAAATCGAAATTAAAAATATCGATGCTGTGAGGTCGATCTAAAAAATCGAAATTTTGTAAAGTTTAATAAAATTAGCTGATAATTTTTGTTAAGGGACTTAATTGATAGTACATGGGTAATATTATGTAAAAACGCTTTACATTATATTTGTCAGGACGATGAGTTAACTTTTCAATTATAATTATAGCAAATAACGCAATTGAATATGTAGGACGAATATCACGGAATGAACCAAGTTTATTCAAAAATTTCAAACAAACTGACAAAAAAATGTTTTCTAAATAAGTCGCTTTTGTGAGTAAGGGGTCGTTTACCAGATAAGTGGTCTTTCTTCCTTTTGTATTAATAGTCTTCTTCTGGACAAGATAGTGCGTAGTTATATAGAGCCATATAAGGGGTTCGTTGATAACAACGAGTAAAAAGTGACAATTAACAATAACGTTTTTGATATTTCATTTTAACACATTTTTCTTTGTAGAATTACAATTAAAATGAAATTATTTTTGGAAAAAATCGATTATCGATCTCTTACTTTTAATAATCGATTCAAATGAAAAAAAATCGAAAAAAGAATCGATTTTTTAAGCTTCGATTAATCGATTTTCGATTAATAGATTTAAAATCGACATCTCTACTATGTAACATAGGTGAGCACTAAGGAAGGATTTTTGAAAATTGATCCCCTAAATGGGTTAAATACAGGATGAAAATTTGTATGGAAATTCGTTATTTTTGAAGTTAGTAAATTCCATCGGGTGGGTGTACGGCTAGTGGTATTATAAATTTTTATTCAACTATTCATAAACTATTTACCAGTTTTAATTTTTCACAATTTTACAAGATTATTTTGTATGTAAACACTGTAAAAATATGCCGACGACCTGAGTGAGCAACTCCGGTCCCACAAAATCTTTTTATTGTTTTAAAATTGTTAAGAACAGTTTTTTTTACAAATATCTTGACAAATAGTGTTTTTTAACATAAAAAATTATTATGAAATTTATTTTTTGCCTCGGAAATATTAATGTGTATTTTGTAATTTAAAAAAATATATTGGTGTTCAGAGAGGTTGTTGGAATATCTTTCAAACATACACAATAATGTCTATACAAAATTTCAACCAATATGATATAAAACATTGAATAAATTGTTCACTACCTCTTAGCCTATTAAGACGGCTATTTGAATTTATTTTTTCTATTTCAAATAAATTTCACTAAAATTATGATATGTCCAATAAACTATTTTAGGAATGTTGAAATGAAACTTTTTTCAATTGTGATTGTTACTGTAAAATAATATTTGCCCATTTTAAAACAGAATTTTTATTGCAAATTAAAAAAATATGAAAATATGTATTTGCTGCACAACATTTAGTTAGGGATACGACTACGTTAGCGCCACTTGCCATACAATGAGGTGACTCTTCTCACCCTTCTGTTCGGCAATTTGTTGTGAGGAGGCTGATTCTGGATTGATCGATTCATTCACCTCCTCCAACACAACGCTGTCTTCCATGTCTCCGTCACCTAAATAACAACATAAAAATATGGTGCTAACATGGTAACTAGTTGCTCCATCTATCGTCTATGCCAATGTTTTTTTTTATTGTTTTATATGATTCTTGTCAAGCATTAAAAGCATGATTAATATAATTAATTGTATACCTGCTTATTTCTTCTAATTCGTAGTCAAGATTTATCCTTAAATATGAAATTATAAATGACTAGTTTAACCAGTGATTTCATGCAAATCCCAAAATTGACCGAATTGGGCGTTAATAAAATTTGAGGTTTACATTTAGTTTTATCATTTTATTCAATTTAAAGAATGAGTGAGTGATTTGACATTTTCAAATGGCGGCGGTAAGAGTATACATACATCTCTAGTGGTGAAATTAGAAGCTGTATCAGATAGAATTTGTACGTATACGTCTAACTGGTGATAGAAATACATATTATATAATATGAGTGCGCGACACTAGATTTATATCGGCATTTAGACGTATATGTTCATGTTTTACCTGATACAGCTTTTAATTTCACCATTAGGGGCGCAAATGGAAGTCTTTACGTTGCTAGTTATCAGAAAGTATTGTTAAAAATTTTTAGTCTAAGAGCCGACCATACAAAAATGAAGTGTTTGATCCATCGACTGCAACAAGAGGAAAAAAAGCAATTTTTACTAACAAAAAAAAAAAAAGATTTTTCAACAAAAAAACTGTGTTGTTTAAATTTATTTTTTAAAAAAAAATTAATGTTCTGGCTGTTGTCTGAAAATTGCTTTTTCTCAACGTGGAATCTTCGGAAAAACCATCTACGCTGAACCTACGCCAGCGCCGCCATTTTGTTTTTTTAAATTGGAAAGAAAATTTTTTTGTGTACCTCAGATCATGTATGATATAGGGTAAAAGTTCTTATATCCGAACGCAATTTAATACTCGAACTGTTTTAATATTTTATATATTAATGAAGTTATTTCTGAAAAAAAACTATAAATATCAAAACTGTTCGAGTATTGAATCACGTTCGAGTATAGGGGCGTTTACGTTACTCTAAAAAAATTTATACCGATTGCATTTTTCACTACGGAGTTAAAAATTCTCCAATAAAAGCTTCTTTTCTGGAATTTCTAAATGATGTAACGCTTTTACTCGTTTTTAAAATAAATTTTGCCGGCGACAAATTTGATAATTTATTTATCGAAAAATCAATATTTTTTTAGATATGAGCAAAAAATCGTTTTATCCTTTATTTTATCGATAATTGTCGATCGTTGGATCAGGTTTTTATCTTTTCTTAAAATTTAATCAGCGAGCTTTATGGGTTTCATTTTTGCTCGGTCAGCTTTTGGACTACTTTAATAGTATTTTTTTACTAAATTAAATCTATACTTCTCTGTAAAATCAGAGATAAAATTCTGACTGAAACTATAGAAAAATATTTAAAAATTATTTAATACTTTTAACAAATGTAATTCAGGTAAAGTTTGTAAGCGCAATGAAAAGTCTGTAAGTACAAGAATATATTTTCACATACAAAAAATGGTTTTCGTAAATTCAAAATGATTAAAACGGTGATAAGCTTACGCATGACCAGTTAGTAATTGGAAAATTGATTGTAGGGTTATATTATTACATTACTTAATTATGGATCACGGGCAGTAGTAATCCGCACTACGGCGCATGCGTAAGCGTATCAATTGGATGGTTTTATATCAGTTGCGAACAGGACTCATTAAGTTTACTGATTTTACGTTCTAAACAATTCGAAAAAAGAAGTCACATATTTTAAAACATGCTCTTGTTTGAATTATTTTCGAAATTACGACCAAAAATTTCATTTCAAGAATCCTAAATGTTATTTGACACGTCTTTTTGTATATTAATAGTATTATCCATTAATTCAAAAGGAAAACATGAAGAAATAAAAGCAGGTATTCTTTTCATAACTTGAAAAATATTCAAAAAGATTTTTAAAATTAAGACTATAAAAACGAAAAAAAATTAGAATATTAACAAAAAAAATTTCCAAAACATTTTATAAATACTGACCTTAATTAATTTTGAATTTTTTAAATAAAATCTTTTTGAAATAAAGCAATGAATCACTGGCTATCTAAGAAAAAATCTAACAAGGGGAGTGCCAAACTTGGGAATCACAGATTTCTTTAATTTTTATATATGTTGTAGAGTAAGTTCCTCTTAATAAAAATATAAAACGGCAGGACACCATTCGTTTTCATTTTTGAGAAAAATTAATTTAAGTTTTCCATTAATTTTTGTGTACCTCTTATAAGGATAATTTAGTATGCCCAACAAGACCGCTTATGGTCTAGTGACAGAGCGCTGGCTTGGTAAACCGAAAATCGAGGGTTCGTATCCCACCTCGGTGAATCTTATATTATTAGTTTTTCTTTTTTTTTGTTTATTTATTTTAAATGAAATAGTACACAATTACATTTTTTAATTAATAAATAATTAACTCATTAATGTCTCAATTTCTTATATTATTCTTTATTATTTTTAAGCCTTTATATACTTTATTTTTTAATAATTTCCCTAATGAAATATTAATATAATGATAAAATAAATTTAATAATGGTCAAAATAAAAATAAAAAATAAAAATGCGTGTGCTTACGCAATCGATCTCGTTGTATATGCGTCCGTCCCGTAAGACTCGGACCACAATTTAAGCCTACTAGAATACCTCTCTTTATGCATACGTATGGGAAATAACTATTTAAATTTCAAACATTAATATTATATTAATATTAAAATATTTTTTTGAATCACTATGTCAATTTTGATTAATAAATTATAATATTAATATTCAAAATTTTGTAAGTTTGTAAATTTTGTCAAAAAGGTAAATTTTTAACTTTTACTTGCTCCATTACCTTCTATCAGTAGGTATTTTTATTTTGTTTATTTATTTTGGCCATTATTAAATTTATTTTATTATTATATTAATATTTTGTAAGAAATTGAAATTATTGACTCATTAAAATCTCAATTTATAAGAAATTGAGATTTTAATGAGTCAATTATTGATTAAAATATGTAATTGTGTATTATTTTATTTAAAATAAATTTAAAAAAAAAAAAACTAATATAAGATTTACCCAGGTAGGATACGAACCCCCGACCTTCGGTTTACCAAGTCAGCGCTCTGTCACTAGACCATAAGCGGCTTTGTTAAATATACTAAATTATTCTTATAAGAAGTACACAAAAATTAATGGAAAATTTAAATAGATTTTTCTCAAAAATGAAAACAAATGGTGTCCTGCCGTTTTATATTTTTATTAAGAGGAACTTACTCTACAACATATATAAAAATTAAAGAAATCTGTGATTCCCAAGTTTGGCACTCCCCTTGTAAGTTATTTACTAAATTTAAGTGATTACCTTCTGTCAATATTTTGTATAATTTATTTCTTTAATTTAAAAATATATTTAAAGCATGCAAAGTAATATAACTAATAAAATAAATAAATAATAGGAACATATAACAATTTTTTAATTTGGACGGTTATAAAAGCGTATTAATTTTTGTCTTTCTTATTAAAAAACTGTTATTTTTAAAGCTAATATTTCGATAGAATTTTTCACTGGAAGCTTACAAAAAGTATTTGAAAAAAGTTTTCTGATAATAAAGTTACAAAATAAATATAATAGTACAGGAGTTGAGTTTACAGTTAAATTTTTCTCTGTATATAATGACGCTCTTATTCTCTTATTAAAAGTCATCTGACCGAAATATTTTTTCTTAGAGGTTGAAACACAGACAAAATTATATAAATGCAACCTCAATAAATGCACATATTGAATATTTCTGCAGAACACGATTTAGCATTTAATAAGTGTTTCTCGATCCCGAACTATTACATTTATATAGCTTTGACTGTACTAGAAAGATATCGAGTATACATTTTTAAGCAGCTTCCACATTCTCGCCGAGGTTGGACGAGTCGAGAATGTAGAGGGTCATTTCGTTGTGCTTCGCGGTTGGTGTTTCAATGCTATTCTTATGCCTCGGCCAACCTCGCGAGGAACTACTTCGTCCAACTTCGGCCAGAATGTGGAAGCTGCTTTAAAAATAATTTTCTATCGATTAAAACTTTAAACACTCAAATATTTAAAAAACGGTTTGTGTTTTACGAGGGAAAGTGACAGAATTCATTTTGTAGTAAAATCTACAAGCAACAAATTTTATAAAAACCCTGCAAGAAACCGTTTCTGATAATTTTGAATAAATTTAAGGACTTGGATTATAGAAAGTGTCTTTATACAAAATTACTCGAATAAAATACAAGTTAGCTCTCAATCTATATACTGCTACCAAAATATAGGATTCTTAATGTGTTTGATACATGAGAAATTTAATCGTGAGCTCCTGTACTATAAAGATCTTCAATGTAAATTATAACCTGAGTTTCCAGAGAGTCAAATAATTCTCCAATTATCCAATATCAGAATTAATGTTCTTTTATCAAAAAACTTTTTTGAAACCTGATTCCTTGTCAAAAAAAAATTAAGAAGGTACTCAGTATCGTGCATTATAAATAATACAAGCTAACAAACACTTGAAGCATTCCGAAAACAATATTATTCTATATGTAACGCGTGATTATGAATTTTTAATGACACAACACAATGTTAACGAAACGCCAAACGGCTTTAGTATGATTATATTCTTCTTTACAACATTAACACATTATGAGATCTCCATTATAGTAATGAGCTTGTCTTGAAGGCACAGATGGTGTGTATGGTGGGTGATTGATTGCAATTGATTCAAATAGTTGTGTTCACACCTACCCTTCATCGCGCAGTAGTTGCCATACTATTATGTGGGATGCCCCATCGCGAGGCTCTGCCTCATCGTCCACTGTAACCGGCATTGTCCTCCTTAATTATATCCTATTTATCCTCTTTTCTACCTAACCTTACTTATTTATCATTTCTAATTTCACTAACGTGCAAAAAAAATAGTTGCCAATTTTAACTTGAAGTATAAACTCCATTAATTAGTATTAACATCTTCAGTTTAAAGGGGTGGCCATAGACCTACAATATAAAAATATATGTGCTCACCCACTGTTATTTAAAAGCTACGGAAAGACTTGATTTAAATCAGGGGTCGGCAACCTGCGGCTCGTTGCAAGCTTTCATGCGGCCTGCCAAGCAATATAACTTTTCGAACAATTTGCTCTGACTATGCAGAGTTGAGCATACTTATAACATGTAAACTAAAACTGTTACTAAAAATTTTTCCTCATGTTGATTTTTAATAATATTATACTGTGTTAAAAAAAAGAAAATACCCCTGTCGCAGTATCCTGCATAATATAGCGAATTTCCGTTTACAAAAATTAGTATTTCTCGGAAACTACTTGACATAGAATTATTTTTCAAAAATCCTTTTTATGTGATTATTTTCTCCTCTTTCCAACGGTGTAAGAAAATATGGCAAAAACTTGAGGAAATTTGGGCAAAAAACTCACTTTTTCCACAAAAATTTTTTACGCAAAAATGCCTAAAAATCCGACGTGTCTGACTTTTTTGACTTCCAATATTTTTACCAAATTTCGTAAAAACATGATTTTTCGTTCGAGAGTTATATAAGTTTTAGTGAATGTCATTTTTGGCTTCTAGAGACTTCAAAATAAATTATTTCTATCATAGTTCCGGGCTCATATAGCATCAAGACAGTCACTCAAAGAGCTGAATTTTCGCTTCGAAAATTCGTTAAAAAAAAACTACTGAAGCCATATATTACATTGAAAAATATTTGACTGTGCGGCCCGCTAAAATATTTTTTTTTTTAAATGGCCCGCCATCCAAAAAGGTTGCCGACCCCTGATTTAAATAATCCGATAGAATAGGGTATTTGACTAATTTTAGGAAATTATTTAAAAAAATGCATATTGATGTATTTTGCTTGTATATATATATTTCGTTTTTAACTCTTTAAATGATTAAGACGAGTTAACTCATCCTGCAATATGGCGGCTCAAAATGTTGTTATATGTATATATATATATATATATATATATATATATATATATATATATATATATATATATATATATATATATATATATATACTGGTACAGGTGCCGCCATCTGTGACAGATTTTCCGAAATACGGTATAATTCTAAATAATGTTCAATTTTATCAACAAAGTTTGGTATAATTTATATTTTGTAAATTCCTAGGGTTGACTTTTTTGATGTTGAGATCTTTGATTTTTTTCTTTTTCTCTTTTTTTGTAATCTTATCTAATTGTACTTATAACTGGCAGTAAAAAGTCCGGCATTTTGAGACAAAAAAAAATTTTTCATATGGTTTGTTTAAAAACGTTAACAACAAGATCTTATCGGGTGTTATTTTTTGCTTAATTTTGGGTATTAGTAGTAAAGGAAGGGTATCGATAAGGCCTTATTTTCGCCACATCCCCTCCATAAATTCTTATATGTGCATTAGGTTTACATGAAGGTAAATACAGTGAAACCTGCCAAGTTGGATACCTCTGTATACTGGACACCTGCTCAAGTTGGACACTTTTCAATTGGCCTGGCGAAATTACATTGTTTTAAATGCATATTAATACTTATAAGTTGGACACCTCTATATGTTGGAAACCTGTCTAATTTGGACAGTTTTTTAAAATGATTTTTGATATTTTGACCTGTTTACGTTGGACATTCATGTATTTTACACGTGACCGAAACACGTGTTAGTTATGTTATGACAGTTATAATAATTGAATTTTTACACGTGACCGAAACACGTGTTAGTTATGTCCTAAAAATATAAAAGCTCGGCAGTCACAATGGTTATTAGTCAATAATCAGCAGTGATTTCATGTGTACAGATCTCTTGAATATTTATTAGTTACAAATTTAGCACCATGAGTTCGAAGCGAAAATGTTTAGTAGAATTGACCATTGAAAAGAAAAAAATGTTATAGACTTAGTAGAGAATGGTGTTAGTTTAAGAAAGGCAACCGGAACAAGAAATCGAAGAATCTAGTGACGAGTGCGAGAAAGTAGCCGAGAAACCAACAACCCCTGAAGAAGCTTTGAACGGTATAAATACCGCCATTAAGTATTTAACTGAAAACCCATGCGAACTGTTAGAAGATTTATTCAAAATTCAAAGCAAATTAGAAAGCAAAATTTTCCTAAAAATTGTATCCAAACAAACTAAGATAAGTGATTTTTTTACGAAAGATAATGTTTAAATATCTATAATATGTATGTATTACGATTGTTATTCGATAGTTTATTTCAATAAATATTGATACGTAGATGTGTGTATATGTATTACTTTAAAAATAATTAATTTTGCATTATATTCTAAATTAGTGTTACCTTAAAATTACTAAATGATGATTTTGGTATTTTGCATATGTTAGACACCTGTTTATGTTGGACAGTTTTTGATTGCACCGCGGGTGTCCAACTTAAACAGGTTCTACTGTAGTAAGATGTAATAAATATTATGCGGGAATATTCTCATTTATCATTTACTTTTTAGTTGATCTCATTATTATAGGAAGGTTTTATGAAAAGGCAAAATTATGAAATTAATCAACTTTATTTGGATAATTTTAAAAGTTTTAACATTTTTAAACTTTACAATCCTTATCTAGTCTACATTCTCGTCACTCCAATATCCTTCAATATTTGCATCCATTAAAAATTTTTTGAAGTCGTACGCAACTCTTCGAATAGTATGATCCTGATATCTGTTGTAACTTAAGTACCAGATTACGGAGGAAATATGAACGCAACAACCAACAAGAATTGCCCCTACTTTGCACTGATAGTACCAGGTTAGTACAGTGGTGGGATTGTACTCTATCCAAAGGGAGTATATTTTGGAAGCTGTGTACCTAGACTGAATTTTCATTCTTAAAATATCACTCGATTCTTTATGTAAAAATATTTTATCAAGACCTTCGTCATCTGTGTAAAAGTGGGAAATTTCCATTTTTATCACTCCTACACGCCGTCAAAATGACGAAGTGCTATGTTCCAACAAGTTTGTGCCGTGGTGGCACTTTAATAAGTTTATTTTATGCATTTATATGTTGATCAATTTTTTAATTGTAAAATCATTTTATTTGTGTTTACCTATGAGCGCAAAGTGGAAGCAACGTAATTTTTAAATTAATTGTACAGTAACACGAGAACATTAAAATAACATAAAAAAGAAACTGCTTCCTCCATGCGCTCTATATGAAAAAAATTGAAATGTTATTGAAAATGTGTTATTTTGAACGAAAATCACAGTTAGACCAAAGTTTGGCGTCCCACAGGTAATACCAATTGTAGTTTTTTTTTCTTTTATATACATATGTTCTTGTCAGGCATATAGTCTACTTTCAAGATATATAAAGAAAACATTAAATCGTAGACATTTTTTTTTCGTCATTTTGGGGTGAAAATAAGGCCTTATCGATATCCCTCCTTTAATATTTGACGGGGGTCTGTAATAGTTTGTTCCTGGGGTATTTGATTTCTCTCAACGATTCTGCTTATTAATTGAGAAATCTCTACCTATAACATATGCATGCAAAATTTGATCATCACATGTTCAAATGAGAACCTGTAACAGGCGCACAGACATGACCAAAATTTCAAGGATGGCTAACTTCAAAAATGCATCACTGCTTGCATGAGGCAGAGTCAAAAGTTCAAAAACGCATCAGACGCATCACAACGAAAAATCAAAAGTTCATTTTTGCATTTGATGCGTTAAAACAATGCATCAAGAAATTTGGTGATGCGTGTCCAAGATGCATGTCATGTGTATGATGTAGAATTATAACTACTTGTCATATTATGTAGGTATTAACACCAACAGGAATAATTCCGAAAAACAAATTGTTGAAAAAGATTTACCTTTGATTAAAATTGTTTAAACTTTTTGAATACATCTTGCACTCAAAATAGGTATGTAATATTTTTTATTCAAATAATTTCAATATTTTCAATTTCAAGTAAGTTCAAGTTGAAATTCAAAGATAATATACCTATACAAGGACTCTATTGCTATATTATCTATAGTCTATCTGTAGCCAAATCAGAGGTTAAGTGATGCCAATATCCCATTCAAAAACATCTAATGTGCATCCAATTTCAAAAGAGCATTAGCAGCGCATCATGTAGTATTAGACGCATTAAAAGTCATGATGCTGCATCGATGCGGTAAAGTTTACATTTTTGAAGTTACCCGATTTCTAGGTTTTAACTACGGAATCCCATAAATTAAAAAATAAGCTTGTAAAAATATTTTTTTTGGATTTGATATAAAACAATCAGTCACCGATAGTTACAATTCTAATCTTAACAATTTTTTGATTAAACCACTAATTTAGTTGAATAAAAATGGCTCTCAGAAAAAACTCTCAGTCTATTCACTCGATATTCACCCTTCATTTAATTCCTTAACGGCAATAAATAATTCAAAAAATTATTCGAACTGGCTATATAATGGAAGTATAATAGTATATTACGTCATTGACGTTGTAAGTTACATATTACACACAAGTTAGGTACTATACTTTATCTACCACTAATATGAAATTCGCAATACAAATTTGATACGAATAAATTAAAATTATGTAGAACTTATTAAAAACAAATGTAAACATTTAATTTACAAATTTATTAAAAACAAATGTAAACATTTAATTGCTAGATAAAATTTTTGTTGTAATGCCCTGTGTTACCACATAATATTATAGAAGCAGTCTACATATAAAAACTTGTCGTTCGTAAGGTGTAATGTTGTGCAATTTACACCGCTTCTGATTTAGTCTGTTACTGTTCGTCATGGGGTTCACGTCGTAATGAGTATCATTGTTTTTTTAATCAACTCGTGAAATTTAAACAGAAAAAAATATGAAGTGTGTCGTATTTAAGTGTAAAAATTCTACTGAACATAAAAATTCTCAAAATAAAGGGGATATCTTTCTTAAAATAAACAAATTTATTTTTAATTGTTGGTTGTTAGTTACAAAGGTTGGCCATAACAGTATATACTATATATATATGCAAGCTGCGTAGTCATTCAACAACATATTACACTAACACATTCGCATGTTTGTGTAGATACAATGATGTGTTTTAATGTATGTATCATATCGTTTGGTAGGGATAGCGGTGTCCACGTCATTTGCCGGCGACAGCCGGCACGGTAGTTATGAAATAGAAAATTGGGATCTATATATCTATGTGTGTTAATTTACGCATAGGTGCGTGTAAAGTTCAATTTTCTGTACAGTTGTATGTAAAACATAGCTTACCTAGATAGTATTTTGTACAATAAATAGTCAATTTCATGGTAGGTAGTCGTAGATAAAACATTATACGCATGCTTATAAATAACGAATCGTTTTGAACTGCTCAAATCGAATGAAGAAATTTTTAAACCTTTTAAACAAACCATATGGAAAAATTTTTTTGTCTCAAAATGCCGGACTTTTTACTGCCAGTGATAAGTACAATAGATAAGGTTACAAAAAAAAGAAAAAAAAATCAAAGATCCCAACATCAAAAAAATGAACCCTAGAAATTTACAAAATATAAATTATACTAAACTATGTTAATAAAACTGAACATTATTTAGAATTATACCGTATTTCGGAAAATCTGTCAGAGATGGCGGCACCTGTACCAGTGAATATATACATATCATAGCATTTTGAGCCGCCATATTGCAGGACGAGTTAACTGGTCTTAATCATTTAAAGAGTTAAGAATGGATTTATGTCTTTTCTCCATTAAAATCGAAAACGAATTTACATTTAACAAAATTTTAAAAACTAAAATTTTAATGGAGTTTATACTTTAAATTTCTTTACTTTCTTTTGGTGGCAAAATAATCAAATATCTAAAATTGTGAACAGCAGGCTTGTGTTGAGCAATAAAAAGCAAACAAAAATGAAAAAAACAGCTAAAAATTATTTTTGAATAACATAAATAATGTTTACCTATCCAATTTTGAATGTTTAACTCATCAAACATCACATTATGAGTATATGAGAATTTGAGAATTAATAATAAAATAAAACGAATCAAAAAATAAAACTCACCTATACGAAAATCAATATAACCCTCACCACCAGACATCACCAGCATAGCTGGTGGCAATTTTGTAGCTCTTGTTGGACTAGTTGTTACTGAATGTGTTTCAGAAGGTGACGAGGCGGCACTCATACCACCACTTCCGGGAACCGCGACAAAGAACTTCACCGAATCACGATGCCCATGAAAACTGAGCTGCGCATGCGCCATTGTACAATACGGTATATAGCTGCCAGGTACAGGAGCGACTCGTATGCCACCAGGTGTGGACATACTATTTGTTGTACCACGTAACGCGATAGCACCTATACTAGAACCAGTTTCGCTAAGTGGAACGGAAATTATTACGCCATTTCCGGTTCCTATCCATAAACGATTCGATGATATTAATAACGCTGTGATTCGTACGAAAGAAAATCCTAATTTTCCTGTTCCTAAGCATAAAAAATAATAATAAGTTATTACAAGGTTATAAGATTATGAAATTTTTTACAGGATAATACATACCTAACATTTTACTAACATAAGGTTCAATATCAACATCCTGTAAGTGCTGATAGGTATGCGCATGATATAAACGTAACGTTGAGTCTAATCGGATTGATACCCAGACACCTTCTCCAAGCCAAGCCAATTGTCTTACCTTAAATTGAAAAAATAAAAAAAATATTAAGTTCTGTCAAATCCAAGACGTAATTCAATGAACTGTATCGTGTGAATACAGTACAAGAGGTAAATATCTCGGTCGTAGCATCCTGAAAAACATAGCGCGAATTTTCGTTTAGAAATATTAGTTTTTCTCGGAAACAAGTTGACATAGAATAATTGTTAAAAACCTTTTTTTATGTGTTTTTTTATCCTCTTTCCAATACTGTAAAAAGTGTCACAAAAACTTTTGAACTTGGGGAAATTTAGTTGAAGAATTCATCCAAAATTTTTGAACTTCCAACGTTTTTACCAAAAAATTTCGTAAAAATAGGATAGTGGCTATAATAACTAAATTTTCCATTCGAAAATTCGCTAAGGCTCTACACAATCAGTGAAATAAGGAATAAGAAGTATGCCATCTAGTGACGTTGAATGAAACTTTAACTTAACTGCTCATAGGTATATGTATTTAGGTATTTTTGTACATCAAAATTCATAAAAAAGTAACGTTCATGATTACTTAGTGTCGAATCTTAGAATCGATTAGTGACCAGACATTAAATTTTGTATGTTCTTATTTCTCTGAAATCGACCGTATGAATTTTTTATAAATTTTAACCAATTAAATGGAAATATGGAAAAACACTGAATTATTTTGAAAAACTTTTGTGTGAAAATTTTTCTGACCATACTGAAAATTATATAAATAACATGGTATGAGGCTGATAGATACATTTACTTTCAAGTAATGTACAGCTTGTTCAGTTTTACTTGGCGGGTCACAAAATCGGCGCAGAAACCTATTTGTGTAAGTACTATTGTAGTACTGTAGTAGTATTTGTGTACTTACACTTTGTACATATGCTAATACACACTAACACATATACAAATATGCGTGAGGTTCAAAGTCCAACCAAGTAGAAATGAACAAGCTGTAATTATTTTTATTTTCGTAATACTAGTTTTAAAAAATCCACAATATTAAATTAGTTTAAAAAAAAGGAATTATTAACCTTTTTGTTTCGCTTTTTTTATGCAAACCTTATTTACTTCCGATAAATTTATTTAAAATTTTCTGCCAAAGTATAACACCAAAACCCTTATACAGCAATGATTATTTTTATAATACACGTGCGAGAATACACGTTAAGACACATATTTCGTAATCTTTTTAAGAAAGAACGAAATATATTTTTTATTCATTTAAACATGTAATACGAATATATTATTTGTATACAGGATGTTTCATGTATTAAATATGAAATGCATTTTTAATATGAAATACATTTATATTTTATAAAAGTATAAATTTTTAACTGATTATTAAATATTTTGCATTAAAAGCATTGCAAACAATTATCATATACATTTGTATTCTATACACATCGAAATCGTAAGTCATAGTTATCAACCTGTACAGCAACGATTCTTTTTATAATACACGTGCGAGGAAGAAAAAAACATATTTCGTGATCTTTTTAAGAAAGAAAGAAATATATTTTTTATTCATTTAAACATGTACTACGAATACATAATTTGCATACAGGATGTTTCATGTATTAAATATGAAATGCATTTTTAATACGAAATACATATATTTATTTTTTATAAAAGTATAATTTTTTAACTGATTATTAAATATTTTACGCTAAAATGTATTGCAAACAATTATCGTATACATTTGTATTCTATGCATATCGAAATCGTAAATCATAGTTATCTACCTGTATATTCTGAATTTGTATTTAAAAAAAGTATTTCATTTCTATCTCTTTTTAAATACAAATTCAGAATATACAAGTTGATAACTATGACTTGCGATTTCGATGTGTATAGAATACAAATGTATATGATAATTGTTTGCAATACATTTTAGTGCAAAATATTTAATAATCAAAACTTATACTATTATAAAAAATAAATGTATTTCGTATTAACAATGCATTTCATATTTAACTCTTTGCACTCAAGCAAAAAAAGTGAGTTGTAAATAGGCTGGTAAGACATGTAACACATGACAACGACCAACGTTCTTTTTTTGACGGATTCTTTTGACGTTCTAACCTTGTTTCCCCAAAGTTGAATACTAAATGCGCTAAATACGTCCTCAATGCTGTTTTTATTAGTTTTTAATTTTAAGAAGATAATTCAACGTGATTTTGTATTATTTTATTTGCAATTTTTCTAATAAATAAATGTGTTTGCAGTTATTAAATAAAATATTCATGTAATGTGAAGTATGAGAAGTATGAGTTAATACAGTTTAACATTCAGTGTGTCATGTGGTACATGTCTTATGATCCAACAGACAAAACACCTTTAAATATGGTAGAGTTAATGGACAAACCACCTTGTCATGCTGTACATGTCTTATAAGCGCAAAGGGTTAATACATGAAACATGCTGTATACAAATTATATATTCGTAGTACATACTTAAAAGGAATAAAAAATATATTTCTTTCTTTCTTAAAAAGATTACGAAATATGTTTCTTTCTTTCTCGAACGTGTATTATAAAAAGAATCCTTGGTGTATATTCTGAATTTGTATTTAAAAAGAGATAGCAATATAATTGCATTTCTATCTGGTCAGGGTGTATTATAAAAAGAATCTTTGCTGTAATTATAAATAATACGGACTTTACTAGATTATCCTAAAAAGGATATCAAAATCTTCTTTGGGAATTTATTTACTAATCCCATTCTGGATCTTAATTTAAAATTTGATGAAAATGACAAGTAGACATAGGGGCGGAATATAATGGGTTAAATAATACTGAACACTACAGAGATCATACAGAGATACAAAATTATTCTTAATTATACATACTTGACTTTCTTTCCGTGGGTGTGCTTCTAACGAGTGCACTAAAGTGAGTGTTTTCGGATCTAGTACATATATTCGATTTCGATATCCGCACCACACTTTAGATGTCACCGCTGTCAAACATCGCACCGAATGCGTTGGACCACCCAAACGAACTAAATGATAATCACGTAAATTCCATTGTGCTGTTGTCGGATCTCGACGAAATACCGCTACTGTTCCATCTGCGAGCGCTGTAACTACACGATTACCCACTTGACTGAAAAAAATTAAATGGTTATCGAAAAATACGAAAATATGTTATTGTCACTTTTCACCAGTTAAATAAATTATAAGATTACGAGTCGACGTTCGAGTTTTACCTCATCGTCATGAAGAATAACCATTACCAATTAGGTGTAATATTAAGGAAGTTTTTGGTCTTCCCATTTTAATGGTCAGTTTATTTATTTCAATAAGGAAATGCTTTGCCGTCATTTCTGTTTATGTTATGCAAAATACCAAGAAGTTCACGTGATTATATTTTCAATAAAAAAGGATTTTTTCATTTAAATTATCGTCTCTTTGGTTCCAATCAATAAAGGGTGAATAATCTGAGAGTTTTCATTAATTTATTGGAATAACATTCGGTTGTGTAATATGAAATGTCGTTTTCCGACCACTTGATCTACCATGTAATTAAAAAAATATTGACACTTTTTTTAAGTATTAAGAGAAATGTTTAAAAACAATTCTTGTATTTTAAATGGAGTTCTTGTAGCCTGGAATCATTTCGGTCACTAGTTGGAATGACATTTAGTCGTGTAATATAAAATGTCGTTTTCCGACCACTTGGTCTACCATGTAATTCAGATAAATATCGACACCATTTTAAGCATTAGAGAAATGTTTAAAAGCAACTCTTGTAATTTAATGGAATTCTTCAAGCTTGGAATCATTATGACCATTAGTTGGAATAACATTAGGTTGTGTAATATGAAATGTCGTTCTCCGACCACTTTGTCTACCGGGTAATTTAGATAAATACCGACACTTTTTTAAGCATTAGAGAAATGTTTAAAAGCTGTTAAATATAAAGCTGTCAAATGTTTTTTTAATGTTAAATAGAATTCATTTAATTTGAAACCATTTCCGCTATTAATTGGAATGACGTTAGGTAGTGTTATATGAAAGGCCTGACCATTTGGTCGACCATATGTTTCCACTGTCCATCAAGTTTTCTTTTTTAAACAAAATGGTTGTGTCATATTGTGTTAGTCGTGTATTATATGCCATAAATAATAGAAGTCAAAAAAAATTTTTTTTGCAGCCAAAACTATTTTTGAGCATAGTTAGCCCCGTTATTTTCTTTTTCAAAACAAAAAATGTACTTTATTTTGCTAGGCTTGTGTTAGATATGGGTTATCATAGGCCGTAATTAAATAAAAAAAAGTAAGTTCCAAAACATACGATTTTTATCGCCAAAAAACTTTTTTTTTAAATATTTTTGTAATTTATTATCATTCACACATCTTTCTGCGGACCGGCGGTTGAGAAATACTGACCTAGTACATTATTTTTGTAAATATTATCTTATCTAATAATATAAGATAATACCCCCTCTCCAATTGTATACTTCCTGATGATGAGGTAAAACTCGAAAGTCGCCAATTGATGAAAAGTGATAAAGAAAATACTTTAATATTTTCTAAAATGGAGTTTCACAAAGTAAATCTTTGGAATGTTAAATTATTTAAAAGTTGTCGTTACTTTAGTATTACAATGAAACCAATTTTAAAACTTACACTATAGCTAAAACGGCATCCCTTAATTGAACTGAATGTAAACAATATCGCCAATTTGTTACGGATGAATGAACGTAAAGAGCACCATTCTGGGATCCCAACCACATGGTGGCAAGAACGCTGGACATCATTTCTTTATTTTTATCACTATCTTCTTCCGTATCGTCTTTTTGCTCACTGGGCGGTGTTACGTTATTTGAATCTTCGTCTTCTTGTTCACCGGAATTTTCCTCACTGTTTTCCGAATTCATATCTTTCGCATTTTCTTCATTGTTATTGTTATTATTGTTGTTGATGTTGTTGTTGTCATTGTTGTTATTGTTAGGTTCAGTTGATGTAAATGGTGCCGGGGCCGGTTCGGCATTTTGAACGAATGTTACTTCTCCTTCAACGAATTCTTCACCTACAAAATTTTTGTTGTATTTTCAGAATTTATGAATAACTAAATAAAAACTTAATTTTTTTTGAGTCCGTAATTTTTGAAATAACTGTATTTATAAAAAAAAATTGAATGTCAATGGCTACTGACTTAGTTTACAAATGTTTTATAAGCCTATCATATAATAACCAAAGATACGAAAAAAGTGAAAAATACCCCTGTTGCAGTATTCTGCATAGCATAGCGAATTTCCGTTTACAAATATTAATTTTCCTCGGAAACTAGATGACTCCTCTTTTCAATGGTGTAAAAAAATGTTGCAAAAACTTTTGAACTTGGGAAAATTTCGGCAAAAACTTACTTTTTCACGAAAAATGGCCAAAAAACCATGTTCCGGGCATAGGATGTGTCTGACTAAAGAATTCATTCAAGATTTTTGAACTTCCAACGTTTTCATCAAATTTCGTAAAAATAGAATGTTTCGTTTGGGAGTTACGCGACCACATAAATACATACATATATACATATAAATTTTAGTGAATGTCATTTATGGCTTTTAGGGACCTCAAAACAAATTTCTATCATAATCGCGGGCTTAAGTCGCGTCATGACAGTGGTTGTAATAGCTAAATTTTCGATTCGAAAATACGCTACAATCTAACAATTCAATTAAACTTTATCAACCAATAACTTTTTAACACGTTGACGGTCATATAACCTCTTATGACGAAAGGTCCAACTGGTACACTACTTTGATAACTATTACACTTTATAAGGAATTGTTTTTGAATCGAATTTGACTAAAATGTGGCACTTTTTCTTCGTTTAGTAGTAACTTTTAGTAGTAAATTAGTGAGCAAGAACATTGGTATAAACTAAATACCTTATGTTACTTATTAAGTTTTATTTTAAATTTCGGAATACGACCAAATGCGAGATTTTTTAATACATATTGTACTAATATATAAACAGGTTGGCTCGACCAAAACAGAAATTTGACTTGTTTTAAAATTATCCATAACAGTGGCGTTCTAAATTTAATTCAAGCTATGTTGTTTTAATCCTTTTTAAATACTAGTTAACAATGTTATTTACTCAAAATTGACATTTAGCAATTTTACTAACGCGATGTATTATAAAATAATATTCATTTTAGCCATTTTTAGTGTTCCGTACCAGCGAAGCTGGAACGAAACACTAATGGCATCATTAAAACTCCGGCAAGGTTGTGTTTGGTGAACAGTGTACCGCAATGCCGCACAGTGGGGCCAAAGTAGGCAAAAATTATTTAGTCCTTTTATTGACTACAGAATAGTTATATAACAATATAATTTACTTTTATTTGATATTTATTAATAAAATACTGGGTGTCCCACTATACAGGATGTCCCATAACGATTAGTCAAATGATATATCAAAAACCATTCGTCGGATGAATTTGAAATTTCCAGATCTTGTTTGACCCTAGGTTGAGACTTTTTTCATACAACTCGATTTAATTTCCGATTACTGGTTTCTAGCCACATGGTATCAACTTATAAATTTTAAATGGAATATGGAATTTTTGACAACAAATTTCGATGATATGCTTAATTTTAGCTTTAACTTACCTGGAATATTCGGTACCTACATAAATCTAATAAATTTGAGTGTTTTATTTAATTATTTGATATTTTTATGCATCACTGAGAGCTTATATGAACTTTCTAAGCTTCTTATTGATGATTTTTTCTCAATTGCTTTATCAAATGCCACAAATATATGCGTTGGATTCGATTGGATACGTAACTAAAATTCTTTGAGAAATTAATTTTTACAGAATTTTTCTAGATAATTCAACCATGTTTCATTAAAGCTTGATAGTATCAATACAAGTACTGATTTTAACAAACAAGATACATAAAAAAAATAACATACCATGGGAACATCGCCCATTATAACCGATTTTAATTTATTTTTTTTATAACTTAAATAACCGACCCGCAAATCACTATTTTACATACAATAATGTGGTTTAAAAAGCAATCAATTTGTAGAAATAACAAATAACAGTCAATATATTTGCACCCCCCGCGCTATTTTATATAAGTTAATTACAGAGGTCGTTGCTAGAATATTTTAGCTAGAGTCCCTATAATAAATAGAGTCGTGACATGTCATCCATTTTCTATCCAAAACAGAGCGGGAAGCTTCAAAATTAATTAACACATATTTGAGTAAATATTTTTGAGTACATAATTATTGTTAATAAGTTATGAATTAATGAACAATTAAAAATTTTTAATTTAATTATTCTTTCTAAGTTAAACTAAATGGTTTTTGTTAACATTTAATTTATTTCCAATGTATTTTACGAAAACTTTGGATAGAAAATGCCGGAACCAATCAGCGTTCAGCACACATGTCATCACTCTATTTATTATAGATACTCTAATTTTAGCTATTGATTTAAGGGGTCATCTAAATTGTAGCCTGTAATTTATTTTTTTGTATTTTTGCCACCTTTAATGGTATTTAGCCCCACTGTGTGTCACTAAAAGTGAAATTTCTTTGCGGTTTTTTTTTTCAAAAATAAACAAATTTAAAGTAACTGCTAATTATTTAACAATCGAACGTATAAAATTAGAAATTAATTAGTTTTTTTGTTAATTTCTAAAATTTTCTTTTTTTGTATACTATTTATATACGTTTAAAATTATTTTAAGAAAAAATGCCATCTGAAATATTAAAAAAAAGAAATTTTACAAAGTATGATAAATTTAAAAAAAATAGTCAACATTTTCTATTAATCGAGCCAATCTGTTATACATTAGTAAAACGTGTATATCAAAGGCTCTTGTATAGAATGTTTATTTTTACCTTCTTTCTTTTCTGGTTGAGGTGGTATGACAACTTCAGCTGTATCAAGATAATCCGATGGAATAGCTCCCGAAACGCTTGCAATACACAACAAATGGTTATCACAAACATTGAAATTGTCAAGCACAGCAGCCGGATTATTGGCATCAATAACCGTCACCATTGACGAATTTTTTGTTGACGTACAAATCCAAACGTACGATGACAACTGCGTCTCTAATAACGCCGCCTGTTTTCCCGCATTTATTTCACGATCTAACGCTGCAATATCGGAATTTTCATCGGAATTTGTCACATCCTGCTGCGTTTGTTCCACCGCGAGCGTATCCGAATAAAAAATGCTACCACCAACCATCAGACCACCATCCTTTGTATAACCGCCCATTAAATTAACACCGGCCGCACACCAAATTTTCATGCCCGGTGTTGTTTCGGCCAGCGGTCGACAATAAACGGGAACAGGAACTGGTACTGAACCACTGGTAGAACTTTTCGAGGATGCTCCACCGCTACTGTTGCCGGCTTGGCTACCAACCGCCGGTCCGGTAACTTTACCGGGAAGACTCCAACCGTACGCCTGGAGGCGACCATCCTCTTTACGGACATGAGCTCGCACTTGTCGATACTGTTCTCGTCGTTCGAATGCGCGCCGTGCTACAAGTCTTTCAGAATTTGCGCCTAAAAATATAATTAAATCACAGATAATGTGAATTATATCTTGTTTTCGATTTCTTTTTCTTTTTCCTTAGAATTTCTTAGTTGGAAAATATTAAAAATTTAATTTCTCTAATTTTAATTATCCTTTAATATTTTGCTAGTAAATTGATGTAGGTACTTTTTCGTTAGTAATAAAATTGATTTTATTAAAAGAAAATAGAAAAAGAACACATCGTAACAGACAAAATTTATTAAAATTTGTACATCAAATAACAATAAATTACAGTTATTATGTAAATTCGAAACATAAGGCACAAAAAAGAAAATCAGATGTAAATTTTACAAAAAAAACTTTCGTAATATTGCTTGTTCAATCAAATATTTTATAAACGTAGTTAAAATTCTGTAGCTAACAATATTTAAAAAAAAAAAATAGTAACCGCATATTTTATACCTATTGCGAACTACAGTAGTCGCCGTTTATTAACACGCTCCTGGTCATAACCTACAATAATAAAATGTCCAATGGTACACTACAGTCGAACTCATGTATTTTCAACCTGTCGGGACTAATCCGCTCATGTATTTTCAATTTCTCCTTTAGGCCCGATTTACATTAACGTTCTGCTCTCACTCCGATATCACTACGCTCCCGATTCGATATAATCTTGTTGTGTTCACATTACAGTACTAATATCATGCTGGTACCTATTCGTTCTCTACTGACATTATAATGCTGCTCTGGGTACACTCCCAGTTCGGTCTCAGTTCGATACAAGTATCTCTTCATAACAACTGAATGCAAGCGGAGTGGAGTGGAATCAAAAGAGTGTTTACACTATAGGTACAAGCCATAACAAGTCTGATATCGCTCCGATAAAATATTACCTGAGTGGTATTGATTTTGGAGTGACATTGGAGCGAGAGTCAACCGTGACTGATATCGGACCGATATCAGAGCGATGATGTGAATACACTCACTGTTTATTGTGTAAGAATATTTTATCGAACCTGGAGCGGAGTGATATCGGAGTGAGAGCAGAGCGTTAATGTAAATCGGGCCTTATCTTCACTCCATAGCAATCATAGAGCCACGTGACAGACATAGAACCAATCACAAAGAGCCCGCGCAAATCTTTACACAGTAGTTACGTGTACTTCCCCAGTGAATAACCTTAAAATGACAAATTGTCAAGTAATATATGATAAACAAAAAAGTGAAACATGAAAAAAGTGTAATAAACTTGTAATAAAATTATTTTTTAAACAATTGCGAATAAAATAAAACCGTATATTATAGGATAAAGCCACCAGTGGTCAATCGATTAATCTGACAGTTATTTTTCTGTATTAAAGTATTGCGTGAGAAGTGGGGACCAAAAACTTGAAAATACGCGAGTAAAATTAGTTGAAAATACATGAGTCCGACTGTATATGGAATTGTTGACGTAGTATAGCGTGATGTCTGAGTTAGTCAGGTTTCACTTGACGTCTTACAGCATCAATGACCGTAAACCGGTTAAATTCACATGTTGATTCCATTTGTAATACTACATAGTTGAAATTTTATTTATAAGGTTCAGATCATTCATTAGATTACTATTTTTAGTGTGACGTCACATAGATCTTAAACCAATAACTGCAACTCTGGCTCCTAAAATATTCCTTCTTGATTTTACACTGTGTTAGATAAGGATATTATATTAATTTAGCTCACCTTCTTTAAATAAACAATCGAAAGTTATAAATAAACAATAAATAAATAATTTGTCAAATATTTATAAAACTACATCATTACATCAAATGTAAAAGTACATTGTAGGGATAATAAACATTTTTAAAATGAAAATATTATATCAAATTTATAACATATTCAGAGAATGCTTCTAAACAGTTATATTTTTAAAAATAAATTTTTTATCATTTAATCTTTACAGAAGTAAGGTTATTCAGTGTCTTTTTGGGGACAATTTCATTCGCTGCATGTTAAAAAAGCAGTTGTTAAAAAATTTTATCTCGCAAACTATACGTCAAAATTAGTTTAAATTTTGATATTTTGTATATTAAATAACAATCAATAGTAACATCCAAAAATTATTTATTTATCTTTAGAATAATGTCTGCGCCAATAACCTTAAGGAAATATTTTTTTTTTAAAGTTTTCATTTTAAACATTTTTATTATGTTGTCGTTTAATATTATATCAAATGGGGAATTTGACTAATTTTGGGAAATTATTTTAAAACACACATATTTATGTATTATGCATGTATACGTTTTTAATTTTTAAAAATAATGCCGAAAATTGTTAGAAAAAATTATTTTAGTATTTGTTCTCAAAATTTGCGCGAAAACGTTTACTAGCTGTCAGTTACGTCACATTCTCTAGATAGCAACAGGTGTCCTGTAACTAAGAAAAAAAAAATGTTTATTTTTCCTGTAACGAGGAAAATAAATTGTTGACTTTTAAAAAAATTAATTAAATTTTGATTAATTTCCATAGTTATGTTTGCTAACCGGAAATTAAGTAGCGACACTAGTGGTGATAGTGTTGAAATATAAGAGAAAGCAACGTCACAGCCCGTTTCTGCTTACGTGAATTTTAGCCAAAAAATTACTTTTTTATTTAAATTTTTTTAAATCAAATAATGATAGTTAAGATGAATTAGTATAATAAATTGCTGTCTTTTATTATAAATTTTCATTAAAATTTGTTTTAATTGCTTTTCTTTGATACTGTCAAATACCCCATTCCCGATAAGTTCATAATAAGCGGCGACTACTGTAATCTAAACAATAAACAAAAAAAATTCTAAAAAACAAAAGTATGTATACTTTTTATTTTAAACGAAAATATTTAATAGATAATATTTTGAAATTTTTGAAATATATCTTTATAAAATACTTTCTAAAAAACTAATAAATATTTCAAATAATTACAATAAATGAATAATGTAATAAAACAACTTTTTAAAAAACCTATTTAAGGACAATGCGGTCATTCGTATTATCGCACAGATGGATAATTATTGTTTCAAATAATTCTACTAATGAACAAACAATATTTATCTTAGATAATAAAAACTTTGGTAAGAAAAATCACATCAAAAAATTTTAAAACAGCACCATAATGTCTTTTTTCTTAGATAAAAGTTATAAATTTGTACGTTAATTTGAGACTATTATGCGTAAATTATCAAATTTATATCTAATATGTATTTGAGCATTGTAACATATGTAAGACTTTCTATTTGAGAAAAAAACCTACAATATTAATTTTTAAATACAGTAGATTTGGAAACGTAATAATTATATACAAAAAATTAAGTATATTAAGCGTCACGAAAGGTAACATTAAATGAAATTTTTTAAACGCACGATAATAAAAATTTAACTCTAAACTAATTTCCAAAAACGTTTTATAAAAGTAATTTTTAAAAATTTGGTGATATGTGAAAACAGAGAATATGCAAGTTAATTCAAATAAATCTCAAATATTAACCCCGTCCATATAAACTACACCAAGGATTCTTTTTATAATACACGTGTGAGAAAGAAAGAAACATATTTCGTAATCTTTTTAAGAAAGAAAGAAATATATTTTTTATTGTTTTTAAGCATGTACTACAAATGTATAATTTGTATACAGGATGTTTCATGTATTAAATATGAAATGCATTTTTAATACGAAATATATTTATTTTTTATAATAGTATAAGTTTTGATTATTAAATATTTTGCACTAAAATGTATTGCAAACAATTATCATATACATTTGTATTCTATACACATCGAAATCGCAAGTCATAATTATCAACCTGTATATTTTGAATTTGTATTTAACAAGAGATAGAAATATAATTACATTTCTATCTGATCAGGGTGTATTATAAAAATAATCTTTGCTGTACATAGTGACGCAATAACTATAAGGGAAAATGTGGTCCAATCAATCCAACTTGAGTTTATGCCCAGAAAATCCAAAAATGGCATAAAAATTTTCCGAATATTTATGTTTGTACATGTATCTTGACAATGGTGGATTTACCAGCAGATTGAGTAGGTTGGAGCTTAGAGCTGCAGATTTTAGGAGCGGCAAATTTGGGCCAAAAAGGGCGGCAAAATTTGGAATTTGAAGTTTCTTTTTTTTTTTTTTACTCGTCACTTATTTTTTATAGGAAAAAGTTAAAGTTATTAAGAAATTCTTTTTTTAGAGAAAAGCAGATGCGGCATTTTTTACGGTGCCTAGGGCGGCACTTAGGGTAATTCCGGCACTGTATGTATGCGTATAAACAAACCAATAAATATATCTAAATCTACTAGTGCTGGATACATGAAATTAGCTAAAATAACTCTATATACGGGATATTAACCCTTTTATTTTAACTAATGACAAGTACAATAAATAATGTTACAAAAAAGAAAGAAAATCAGAGATGCTAAGATGAAAAAATGACGTACGAAAGTACGAAAGATAACATTCGAGACGCGAAAATGTAACGCTACGTAAAATCGAGTACGGACTACGTAAAACCTAAGTACGAATAATTGAGTATCGTTGAAAAGGTGACAGCACTAACTAGTTTTATCATGGATATGTTCCAAAATACAATCCAGCATACTTTCCAGTGTTAATGACGTCATGAATCGACGCCATACTGTTGATTCGTTCCTTGTCACACCAGTACAATATAGTGAGCCATCAGTACAATATGGCGTCGAATTCATTACGTCATCAGCACTAGTCAGTATGCTGGATTATATTTCGGAACACACCCCATATTTAATTAAGTAATGGTTTTTGTTTGTGTTATATGATCATCAGAGATGGGAAGAAAAGGTCCCTAACAGAGTTGCCATATAAAATATTTTGTACTGGGGGGCTACGAATAGAGCTGGAGGGCAGTCATTAAACGTAAAAATATTATCAATCTTTTTAAAAATCAGATTTACGACGTTTTACTACTAATACCACATCGTTAATGTTGTTTTGTGTCTGCTTGTGTTTTTTAATTGCCAATATTGTGAATCATTTTGCTTGTTATATGTACCTACATATCTTATATTTTTCTAATGCAAAAACAAAACCATCTTCAATCTTGTGAGCGACCTACTAAAGTGATACAGTCTACTGATACAATCAATTTTGTTTACATTAAAGCAGGTATAAAGAAGGTGAGATATAGATATTATTTAAATAATCATAAAGGAAATAGAGATATTGTTTACATTATAAATGTTTTGAATTCGTCTAAATTAATTTCTATTACAGTTGACCACTTATTTATTCAACATTAATTTTTTTAAATTATTTTTAAAATTAAAATTTTATATTAAATTATGAAAAATGGGTAATTTTTGATTTTTACTGATTTGTTCTCAAAAGTTTCCTTAGGCTAATCTTCAAATCCAGAGGAAAATCCTCAGCTTTGTAATAAAATTTATAACCCCCCAATCCAAAATATTTTATATGGCGATTCTGTTAGGGACCACTGTTTTCCCAAGTCTGATGATCATGAATGAGTATAAGCCAGATAAATAACCAACTGTTATTATGTAAATATGTATTAAACTATAAAACACCTCTTTAAAAAAAATGCCTGCATATTCCCTATTTTTTCCTAAGGAAACGTCTTTTAACGTTAATAAAAAACAAATTAGTTGTTGAAATGGTGAAATGTATACATCCTGTATTCGACTTTCTCGCATTCTGTAAAGCTACCCAGCAAACTATCTAATTCTAATATATTACAGTATAATTTTCTAGTTTAAATCGATGCTTTCCAATGTATTCTCCCTCGTAGTAAACCTTGTATCGAATATAAAAATATGTACATATATACACAAATTTTATTTGTGAATTGAAATCTACTGTATTTAGGAAGCTGTTATTTGGTTGAATAAAATTTTACTGTATTAATCTAAAATCTAACTTTAAAACTTTTTTTTTATATTATTACACACTTTTTTTTTAAAATTAGAATTATAAATTAATTAAATATTTTAATCTACCTAAAAAAGATCTGTTCTAATTACGTTGCAGAGATTCTTAAAAAAGTATTAAAACAATGCAAATATTTTTATTAATAAAAAAAGATGTTTTCATCACGCACCAAGATCCGAATCTAGGAAATCTTGTCCAGGTCGTGGTAAAGCTCTAACGCCTGGTGCGACTCGATTTGTTGGTGCATGGTAACGAAGATGAGCTTCCATTAATGGACGTTCAGGTCGATCACCACTACTAAATAGATTACTAAAAAATTTCCATATACTCTGTTTACTTTTCTTGTCTAGAGGATCATTTCGCGTAGCACGTATCATTTCCGTCCAGCGTACGGCTTCTTGTAATTCCATAAACCGTTCCTTGAAACAAATTGTTTAAGTTAATAAAACTGCACTGACACTTGGAGTTTCAGTTAATACTAACTTTATATTGATTCCTTTCCATAAGAACTCTTGCCATTTCAACGCGTGTAAACCGTTTACGTTGAGCCATTGGAACATCTGCTTCGTCATCTTGAGCATCATTGTTAGTTGCCGCGGCTCTAGCTTCGTTTGCTTCTCTCAGTTTTCTTAGTTCTTCTTCTAACTCTGAGACACGACTCTTTAAACGTTCTCGCGCCACATTTAGCGATCGAATTTCTTCACGTAACATTTCTTGCTCACTTGTCAGTTCGTCAACTTTTACGATTAAATCGTCCTTAACTACATTTAAAGCATTCCTGAAAAATTATTGGTAATTTGTAATACGGAAATAAGCCACAGTATCTTTACAACTGATACTGAGTCAAACATTGGTATGTATGTATCTAAAATGTCTTATTTTTTTCGTATCAATTTAATGATTTTTCCATTTTTGAAAAATTTTGTAAAAATCTTACGTCAAAAATTATTAACTGTTTAATCTTAAATTTAAAAACTGCCACGAAAAACTGCTTATTGTAATGACGTAACAATTTGAAAACAAATAAACGTTAATGTCAACTTTTATAACCTCAAAATTGTGACGTCATTTGGAAGTAATGGCGCGTTTTCAATTAGTTGGATCGTTGTTAAAATTAACGATTTTCAAAATAATAATATTTCTAAATAATATCCAAGTATTATTACGTTTCATCGTTAAAATCAAACATATTCAATGATAATACATAAAATTATTTAAGATTTAAGACAAATTTCAAACATAATCAACTATTAAATTATAGTAATAAATTTTACTGATAAATTTTTTAATTAACCTTCAATTATTATTAAATTACACAATTTAAACTGTCTTAGATTTTTTTGAAACCGACGGTATTTTATACTTACTTTGTCGCAAGTAATTCGTTGTTTTCTAGGATGAGATTTTCAACCTCTTTTCCCATTCCTAAAAGTAAATAAGTAAACATAAAATTAAAATATTTAATTGCGATTCTAAAATCATTTCATTAATTTTTTATTTTGCATTTTACAGAAAAGTAAGAAACGATATAGTTTTTAATCAATTTTTAGCACCGTATTTAAAAAAGTTTTGGCGACGCAAATATTCTCACTCGCGCCTCTACTGGTAAAATTAGAACTAGTATCAAGTGAAAATATACATGTACGTTTAATTGTCGATATAAAATATAGTAATCCGCACAGAGTTTGTATAATACATATTTCACCGACAATTGAACGTATACAAAAATTTTTACTTGATGCAGCTTCTAATTTAAAAAACCAGGAGCGCTCGTGTAATCTTTACGCCGCCAATACATTATTAAATATATATATATATATATATATATATATATATATATATATATATATAGATATATATATATATATATATATATATATATATATATAAATGGTGACCTTGAGATTTGAAATAATCCTCTTCAAAAATTATAAATCCTTCAAACTTATTCAGCAGGTCCCGAACTTTCATTTTAGGAAGGCGATGTATATAATATGAATAATCTAAGAGATGTCGTTTTTATTACGGCTCAAATTTCTTTTTTATCTCTATCTTTAAAATATATATATATATATATATATATATATATATATATATATATATATATATATATATATATATATATATATATATATATATTTTATATATAAATATATATATATATATAATATATATATAATATATATATATATATATATATATTATATATATATATATATATATATATATATATATATATATATATATATATATATATATATATATATATATTTTAAAGATAGAGATAAAAAAGAAATTTGAGCCGTAATAAAAACGACATCTCTTAGATTATTCATATTATATACATCGCCTTCCTAAAATGAAAGTTCGGGACCTGCTGAATAAGTTTGAAGGATTTATAATTTTTGAAGAGGATTATTTCAAATATCAAGGTCACCATTTAAACTAACTAAAATTATTTCAAAATGAACATTTCTAGATATCCCAGTTTCACACTAGGAAGGCGACATACACATCTCGTTATCGAGTACTACACAGTACAATGAGTTGAGTTAAACAGTGAGCAATGTCTACAAGTCAAGTTGCATATAAACTGAATTATTATCTAAATTGAGTATTTACAGCTCAAATTACAAACTTATTTTTAAGGAAATTACTAATTTTTTTTTTAAACGTAGTATTTTTTGTGGGTTTTGTTTTCGTTGACTATTCTTCAAAAAGCTTGTTTCTATTTTCAAATAAAATTTTTGCAATTAATAATAACAGATGGCAGTCTTAATGAAGCATATTCTAAAAAAGGCAAATTTTTTAAGAGCATGCGCTTGTAAAATTGACTGTAATTTCTGAGTAATATCTAAAATAGTTCTAAAAACAAAACATTCCTTTTAGCAATGCGAACGATGAGTGACTGATGAAATTTAACGAGAATGAACGTAGCTGCATGCTCAAATATTATTCCAGTACTCTTTGATAGTCAACAAAAACAAAATTTCAATTTATCTATAGTGTTCATAAAATCAAAAGAAATAGTTAATCTTTAAATCTTTCATTTCAAGATTAGAGATTCCAACCACTTTTAGATTAAATTGATGTCAATTGTTAAATTTCGAACAATTTGGCTGTTAACCCATTAAAGCCCGCCTCTATTTCTATTTGTCCAATTTCGATAAAATATTACAGAAAGACTCAGAAAGGGATTCTGATACTCTTTCGTGGTTAGTAGTCAAGGTCTGTCTAATGCTGAGCGTCCATTAGATCGGAAACGCGGCGCGGCACGGCGCAGTTCCGCTCTCGGAGATAAATATATCTGAATAAATGCAGGTTCGTCCACGAGGTCGACAGAGCGGCGCGGTACTGTCCCGGATATCTTATTGATGTAAGAACCGCGCCGCGCCGCGTTTCTGACCTAGTGGATGCTCAGCATAATATGTTTATATTATGGCTAAATTTCTTTTAAAGAAAATAACAAAACAAAAATTTTCAGAAAGCTTCCGTTGATTTTAGTTTGTTAAAAAAAAGACAAAGGGCAGCAAATAAAATTAAAAAGAAATTCCTAATTTTTGGAAAAAAATTCAAATATAAAATCGATCAAGAGCGTATCGTGCTCACGGAATCAGAGTTCCGTACAAGAATTTTTTTATTATTATTTAATAGGTTTATTTACTTGAAAAATACCTACTGTTTTGAATTTAAATTAGGATAATACTTTATTTTTAAAGTAAAGCATTAAACTCTTTTTATGCGGTGGATAGGGGTCACATGAAAAAATCGCACAAAAAAGACTGTATAAAAAAAGGTTTGCCGTATGGCAAAAGCTTTTATATATTAGACTGGTGAAAATTTTGGCAGTTTCCCAACAATCTATGATTTAATACCTACTAACACTGATAAAGTCAAATTTTTAACTTTAGAAACCCAGAAAATCAGAGAGGAAACGGTATTTTTTCGCACATTTTAAGCTATATTTTTATGACCAATCTATCAAAAACATTTATGAAAGTGTATTTGGAATCCACAAAAATAACCCTTTCCAAACCTACCCTTAACTCAAGTAACAATATTTACAAAAAATATTTCATAACCTTTGATTATCTGATTTATTTGTGCGTTACAAAGACCTAACTAACATCATACCAAATTTTAAATTTCTAACCCTAAAAACGAACTGTCCTTTGAAAAAGAGGTTATTGTATGTATCACTACAGTACGACAATACCAAAAAACTTAGATCAAATAAAAAGACAGATTAGATAAAAACTTTTTAGTTGAGAACTTAAAAACAATTTTGAAAGACCTTCTAGTATGTCATTTAGTATTTTTAGATTTTTCTTGAGCACTAAATTACCAGCCTGTGAGCTTGTTGCTTGTTGACAAACCAACTTTTAGTACTCATTAAAATTCAGACTTAAATGTTTTACTGGAAATACGACTTTCTTATGGTATTATTAATAATACACTGGATCTATTTTCATTAGCATAAGTATCATAAGTGATAATTTTAAGTACACTTTTTACTCGTTGTAAGCAACTTGAAATAGAATCATATATCTTACTCTTTTTAGATAATAAAATTCGACTATATGTAAAAAGAGTAAGGCATATGGTTCTATTTCAATTTTTGAGTTGCTTAGGCCGCTATTACATTGTCATAGATACATGTCAAATATCTTTGATCAAATCTGTGATCAAATATTAAGAAGTATCTTTAACTATGGTTACAGAAATTTATATTATAAAAGTTGACGTATTACACTATAATATTTCTTTGATTAAATAAAACTTTGACATATATCTATGACAGTGTAATAGCGGCCTTACAACGAGTAAAAAGTGTAGTTCTATGTGATAATTTTAAGTACATACTTCTATGAACACTATAGTAATTTGAACATAATAAAGCCAATTATTTTCTAATTAAAAATACATAATTCTTACCGAAAAAATTATCGTTGACTATTTTTTTTTTTTTTTTTGTGGTCAATCAAAATGATGAATGGCGGAAGAACAGCAGCAATGCAGGCAAAATCGAGAACACACAGGAGGTTAGATGAATTAGTTATCAAATGTACAACAGATGTAAGCGGGACATGTTTGGACCAATGAAGAACATGCCGAAAATTTTAATTATTTTTACAAATACAATTATCAAGTTCAAAGACGTAATAAATAATGTATAGTATGAAAGGACCAGTAATTTATACTACGTACCAAAGATATTACGTACACGTTCAAAAGAGACAAGTATTATAAATAGCATGTAAATTGCCAATATATATTTCTCTTTCTAAGATACCCTAGACTTTAAAATTAAAATTGAAGCATAGTCAGCCACGTTTGTATTAGAAAATTTGAAAAAATAATGTAAAAATTTTCACTATTTTCACTTTTTTAATTGCGTTTTTCGTTATATTTTTTTAAATAAAATATTATGATAACTAGTTCTGCCTACAAATGTAAAAACCCTATTAGAAAAAAAAGCACAAGGAATAATATTTCAGCGATAAGATTTTTTTGACATATTTTTGACATATATTAGCCGTCTCTTTGAAAAAATATTTGCGTATATACATTATGTTAAATAATAATTTAATATTACATATCAAGTATGCAAAGCATGTAAAGCATGATAAAGTCCACTTAAGATTTAAAATGAATTTTGACATACATATATAAACACTTAATTTTGTTGCCGCCACTGTCTTGAATTAGCACTATTTTTGCTTCAATAGAACAATGTTGCTACAGGTTCTTTTATAATACATAATATATATTCTTACGTCTTTGATCAAGTTTAAAAAAGGCTGATAGGCTGTGTTTTATCCGTGACAATGGCTACCTGTGATAAATGAAATGAAACTCATTTTACAGGCAACATGTTTGTTTTTTTAAAACTTAATGTTTGAAAATATTTAAATTTTGTACTTTTATACAAATACCACGTATTTATGTTTAGTTAGTCAGAAACAGCCGCGCCGGGACAAGCTAAATTTTGTAACGCTAACTTTTCGTATAAATAGCTTTACTAAACGAAGTGAGACACTGTCACGTCAAAAACATTTGTTTCATAGCCCATTATTAAAAATCGTTTGTCAAAACTGCATTAGTTTTTTAATCCAAACATTTTGATTTATTACAATTTGATCAGGTTTGAGTAACTTAATCACAAAAAAAGTATAAAAAGGTATTGACTTATTCTTAAAGTTCAAAAAAAGAAAAAAAAACTGTATTAAGCAATTTCAAAGTTTTCTAAAAAGAAAAAACTCACCTGACGAAGCGTATTCACCTGGATGTACATAACCACCTGTAATCAAAATGCAATTGAATTATTATTTCAGATTCCTATACAATTAGTTTATTAACCCATTAGCGCCTGCTGTACGCGTTTGTGTACACCTATTAAATGGGCTTTTTTTTATTTAAAACTAACTACTACTTTTAAAAAAAAGTAACTTCAAAGTGTTATCAAATTAACATTCTGCGTGAAAACACTCTGTTGAGGACAATTCCGCCGACCGTACACGGCTCTGTGCACATGATAAGTTATTCAATTGATATTTTTTTTTTCAACATTTTCTATATTTTTACTTTATTTTCATTAATTTAATCCAGAAAAAACTAAAATTAAAACAACAGTTTCCCCATGGACGCTAATGGGTTAGAATAAAGAATACCATAAAACCATTGAGGAGATAATCGACTAGAGAGAATGCTCTAGTCGATGCTCTACTGCTGTGTATTACAAATATATTAAGAAATTGAAGCAAAAAAATTGACTGATGTGATTACTTTAATGGCGATTAAACCATTAACTTAACGGTTTATCTAATATTTATAAACAAGTCTCCGTGGTTACAAGTTGGGTTTAATAAAATGGAGTCATGCTTCACAATTTAATGCCTGTCGTTAATGTAGTTAATGCCTCTAGGAAACATTATGTTAATATGTTCGATTCAGTACTCAGTGCATAAAACAATATTCATAGGAACGTTTTTTTTTTTTTTTAGGAATTTCTTTAGATTATTGTAGTTGCTAGTTAATACTTTAAAGACGGTTGTATTTGAGTTTGTCATAAATTACAATTAATAAATAATATAAAATAAACTGAATATTAAAACTTGAAAACTGATAAGATTATAAAAAAACCTGATTTTTGTTAACTTTAATTTTTGTAGTTTCTGTGGGACTACAATAAAGATACGTAGAAAAGTATGGGAGTCACTGTTACTTTATCTATCTAACTATGTAAATAAAAACCGTCGTCAATTCCCCTATAACGCGATTAATTCGTACCGCGTTATATGGAAACCGCACTGTAAGAAATACAAACATTTTTTCAAGTTTTTCAAGGAAATAGCAAAAACATGACAAGGAACGACGGAATTAGTAGACAATTTTTTTTTTTGTGGCGTGTTATATGGAAACCATTTGTGATCTTACGAAATAAGTAAACATTCTAAATATGTACATCGGTAGCACCAAGTAATGATACTGGCGGTTATTGGCGACGAAAAGATTATGCACGCGCCTCTGGTGATAAAATTAGAACTAGTATTAAAATAAACATATACGTATATGTTCAATGGGGTATTTGACAGTATCAAAGAAAAACAATTAAAACCAATTTTAATGAAAATT
Organism: Brachynemurus nebulosus; assembly: GCA_035578155.1. Lineage (NCBI taxonomy): Eukaryota > Metazoa > Arthropoda > Insecta > Neuroptera > Myrmeleontidae > Brachynemurus > Brachynemurus nebulosus. The sequence goes on along the minus strand of JAPWDM010000008.1, from coordinate 37,714,435 downwards.
TATAATAAAAGACAGCAATTTATTATACTAATTCATCTTAACTATCATTATTTGATTTAAAAAAAATGTAATGAAAAAAGTAATTTTTTAGCTAAAATCCACGTAAGCAGAAACGGGCTGTGACGTTGCTTTCTCTTATATTTCAACACTATCACCACTAGTGTCGCTAGTTAATTTCCGGTTAGCAAACATAACTATGGAAATTAGTCAAAATTTAATTAACTTTTTTAAAAATCAACAATTTCTTTTCCTAGTTATAGGAAAAATTAACATTTTTTTTTCTTAGTTACAGGACACCTGTTGCTATCTAGAGAATGTGACGTAACTGACAGCTAGTAAACGTTTTCGCGCAAATTTTGAGAACAAATACTAAAATAATTTTTTCTAACAATTTTCGGCATTATTTTTAAAAATTAAAAACGTATACATGCATAATACATAAATATGTGAGTTTTAAAATAATTTCCCAAAATTAGTCAAATTCCCCATTGGCATAGAAATATGTACTATACAAATTATGCGCAGATTATTAGATTTTATATCACCAATTAAACGTATACATATATTTTTACTTGATACTAATTCTGATTTTACCACCAAAGGCGCGAGTGAAAATTTCTGTATCGCCAATGAAAGACAAAAGTTTAGGAATATATGTTCAAGGTTGTCGTGATCACGATGACAGTAGTTCAACAGCGTTATTGGATGATTTTCACTCAAATAAGCATGCGCTGTACGGAAACCGTATTAGAGGAGCACCGCGTTATAGGAAGGTTGCCACCGCTTTTTGTTTCGCGTTATAAGATTGTACACGTATTAGAAAAAGGTAAACTTCAAAGCTTAAGGTGTTGAAATTCTTTATACAAGGTGTTAGTGAATAAGTGCGAAATATTTTAATAGGTGATTGCTGAGGATTTTTTTATGTAAAAAAGTTCATATAAACCCATGTCCGAAAACGCTTAGTTTCCAAGATACAGAGTGTACAGTTTCTCGTCTTTTTTAAATATTTTCTTATATATTTCAAAAACGTTTTGAGATATTCACACAAAATTTGGGACACGCTACGATAGGATAAATACCCCTATTCTGAAGTAGACAGAATATTTCCACTAAAAACCAGTGGCGTCCGTACGGCCATATGATAATATATTTTGGAAGAAAAAAAGGCACGCCAATGATTTTTTCCAATTCCAAAATATTTTTTTAAATGTTCTATAAATTGTTGACAAAAATGACCACTTAGTATTTTGTCGTTCATGTAACCGTTTTCAAGATAAAAATAATTTCCAATTACTGTTCTTACCACAAAACCGGTTTAGGTTTTCGTATTAACTGCTGAGGTAATTTTATGAAAAAGCCTTACCAATAAAAAGGCGAAGACGCTTCACTTCTACGGTATGACCAAAAAATTTATTTTTAATTTAATACAGAAAAATATTTTTAAAAAACAAGAAACTGAACACTCTGTATCTTGGAAACTAAGCATTTTCGGACCTTGGTTTATATAAACTTTTTTACATAAAAAGACCTCAGCAATTACCCATTAAAATCTTTCGCACTTATTCACTAACACCCTGTATGTATCCACGCATATTTTTTTTTTTTATTAGATGGCGCTACTATCGATTGGTCCAAGTCAGTATGGCATTAAAATCATTTTAGGGTTCGATTTTACGTTTAAACTTACAATTAAAAATGCAATTTACCTGTAATTTCAGCTCCTTCATCCATATCTGCCAAAGCATCAGCATCCTAACAGAAAAATAATTCGAAAATAAATTGATGAAAATATAAAAATATTAATTTTATTGTTATTATTATGTAATATTTGTGCCAATAAGCCGATTGCACTAACCTGAAAGCTAAGTTCTTGATATAATGTGTTACCACTACGTTGTTCTCGTCTCGTTTGAGAACGTCCAGTCGGTGGTGGTGGCGGTGCACTAGGCGTAACAGGTGTGGGTGGTGTACTTGGAGTCGTTACAGTACCTCTATGTTCGAGACTTACCGCATCCGTTTCTTGCGAACGTTCCATTGTTGTACGCGCTGCGCCCAACATTCGACCACTCGAATTCGGTATATTATCCATTTCGCTGTGCAAACTGCAAAAAGAATAAAAAATACGCTGCCAATGGGGTGTGGCACAAAGCTTCCTGGTACTCGTAAAAGCACCTTGGTAATTTAATGCCCAATATATCTTTGTACAATTTAATATAGGTATATAAATTAATAAAAATAAACAAAACGATTAATAAAAAATTGAGCGAAGTGGGACTAGCAGTAAATAAGATATTGGACATTTAATGGGATTTCATGGTAGCGCTGTGGATACTATCACTCCGAATGCAATGAAATTTGTAGGGGACCATCTAGGAATCAGACCGCATAATTTTTGACAATTTCATAAAAAAGAATTGAATAGTTCAGAAGTTATGCCAGTTGGTGAAATTTAGTATATTAATGGAATGACATGGTAGCGGCGTAGCTACTGTTACTCCGATTTCGATTAAATTTATAGGGGACCATCTAGGAACCAAACTGCATAATTTCTAAAAATTTCATTAAAAACAATCGAATAGTTCAGAAGTTATGCCACTTGGTGCAAACTGGCGACACACAGACGGACAGACAGACGGACGGGCGGACAGACACCAAACCAAAATTGTTCAAGAAGCTCTAAAACATAAAATGTGCGTAAAAAATTTTTTTATTTTTCAAAAGTGATCACAATGCTTCCGCTACTTTAGTAGTCTCGGAAGCAAAATTAGGCACCATATTAAAGATTTTAAACGTGCTGGTGACTTACCTAGGTGACGAACGACAACTACTAACTGGTGATGTTGGAACACTGTCGACACCATCGCCAGCAGCTTCCAGTGAAGCAAAACCAAATGATACAGGACCAGACGATCGACCCATTTGTAATCGTGATGTAGAACCACGCATAGAACCAATTTCTGCACGGTCAGTCGATAACTGACCACCAGACAGTAATAATTTTGTTCTCTCCATATAATCCATATGCGTCTAAAAATAATTAATTAGTTAGTCGTGGTAAAATTATGCGCTAGAATTGTCTACTTTACTTTAAATAATTCTGTATATCGTTCGTGTAATTTTGCATATTCCTTTTTAAGTTCAGATTCACGTTCTTCTAATCGGCCAGCGTGTTCTAATGAGTTTTTATGTTTCAGTTCTAACATTCGCACAATACTTTCGAGAGATTCTAATCGTTGCGATAACTCTTTACGTTCACCTTCAGCGGCATCTTCAATTTCGAGTAATTTTTGTTCGGCAGCTTTACGAGCACTTTTTTCTCGTTCATACTGCGTCACTAATTGTTCATTATCTTCTCGGAGTAATTCTAATTCAACATCATGTTCCTATAAAAAAATTTTATTAATTTAAAACCAAAAAAGGGCAAGTCTACGATTAGTACAGCGCCAAGATTTGATGAGAGTTCCTTATAGAACTCGACAAAGTAAAACGAAAAACAAGAATAAAATTTTTCGATATCTCCCTTCGTTTTCGAGATATTGAACGTAAAACTTGTCTTTAAATTCGGATACACCAATACCTCAATTTGCGTCGTGGTTACGTACCAAAAAAACATGACGCGAATTGAAACGACGCATTTTAAATAGCAAATTTCGAAAAAAAAATTAAAGACTCGAACCCAAAACAACGCAACTTCGAAAATCTAACGACGCACAGTGAAAATTAGTACTAATTCAGCAGCGACGCAACTTCGAAAAAACGCAAAACGAAACGACGCAAAGCGAGGTATTGGTGTATATTATAATTATGTATAGTAACGTAAAAACCCCTATGCCGGAACACTATTTTTAGGTATGTAATTAAACTGGCTTATAAAAATTGATAAATAAATTAAACACCCACTTTTTTTTCTGAATAAGCATGAAAGAAAGTTTTTTTAATCCAATTAATATGTTTTTAAAAAAATACAACCCAAAAATTTTTATTTATTAATGTTTTTCTTTTACAAAATGTTGACATCTATATCCAAACAGAAAAATATTAATAACACTAGAAGTTGGAAACCGACATACAAACAGACGTGTAATATGATACATAGAGTGACATCTAGACGTCAAAGTAGGAAACAGAATGGTTTAAGTATCAGACGTAAATAAAGGATCAAAATACTGTATTAAACAAAAATTGTTTAATATATATATATATATATATATATATATATATATATATATATATATATATATATATATATATATATATATATATATATATATATATGTGTGTGTGTGTGTGTGTGTATTTCTTTAATTAAGTAAGGAAACATTAAATGGGAGGTGTTTTTAAATTGAAAAATAATCATTCTATTAATAATAATTTTTGTTATCAGAGGTTTCTTTCAGAAATAACTTCATTAATATATAAATGTCGAAACTGTTCGGACATATGATCGCGTTCCGGTATAGGGGCTTATACGTTATGTATTGATAGGGACTGTTACGTTTTGATAATGAGAGTGTTCCATTAAGAAAACACAAACGACATTGTGTGACTTAGTTTTTATATCCAAGTCACTAACTAAACTAACCTAACCTTAACTAACATCACCACCTAGCTTTTATATCAAAGTCGAAGTATATTATCAAAACTAACTAAACTAACCTAATCTTAACTAATCTCACCACCTAGTTTTTATATCAAAGTTGAAGTATATTGTCAAACCTAACTAATCGTAACTAATATTGTCGAGTGTCTGGTAAAAATTTCAAGTGATTCTGAGCATTTATATTTTCGGAACTCCAATCAAAAAATATTAGTTTTTTGTGAAAAAAGAGGGTACAAAAATCACTGAAATTTGGTTGGCATTACTTTTTCCCTATGCACTGTGTCACACAGCGTCGTTTGTGTTTTCTAAATGGAACACACTCATTGTCAAAATATTACACATACTATACATTACAATATATCCGAATTTAAAGACAAGTTTAACGTTCAATATCTCGGCACGAAGCGAGATATCGAAAAATTTTATTCTTGTTTTTCGTTTTATTTTGTCGAGATCTACAAGGAACTGTCATCAAATCTTGGCACCGTACTAATCGTAGTATCCCCCCAAAATAGAAACAATTCTACAAAATACAATCCAAAAAAACATACTTGATTAACTTGATATGCCGCGTCAAGACATTCAAGAACATTAACTAATAATGGCATTAACGTTTTGACAACGTCCTCGTCATAGCGAGCAATCATACGTTCAAATTCTTGATAAATACTTCCAGCTAATGATTGCACTTTTTCGGACATAACAACATGTGAATCTTCATGGGTACCGTAAATTGTTTCGGCACCGATGCCTCCACCGGAGTCTTCTAGTTCCATTCTTTAATTGAAAACTTTCACTAACACAAAGGGAACGTTGGACACATTAGTAAATACGGTAAATACAATTTATATATAACTTTTATACATATACATAACTGGCCTAATTATTTTTATTATAGTAACACAGCCATTATTTACTATAACTATTAATATCGTTTGAGTTTTAAAGCGAATTTAAAGATTTTTTTGTGATTACACCCACTCCACCTGATTTTACGTCTTCAAACTGTCAAAATTTGCCAGCTGTGAGACTATTCCAGATATGTTTATATTAAAATTATGATTAAGTTCGATTAGCATTAATTCTATCGTGGCATCACAGATAACATTTTAAAGTTGCCCCTACACGCTCAATAACATTGTGCAATCAACTTGTGCAATTTATTGAACTTCCCTCCAGACAGTTCAATGATTTGTAAAAGAAATTTGTACAATAAATTGAATGTAGTATGAATTCTACAATAATTCAATTGTTGTTTAATTCTAAATATTAAGTGATAAAGACGTTGCGAAGCAGTAAATAATTACTCTTTCAAATTAATAAGTCAAACTGATTCAATGGATAGCCATCAAATATGGCATTATAAAACAATTAATAAATTGAAACTTAAATAAATAGTCATATTGCGCAATAATATTTGCAAAGCCTACAGACGTTACAATATTCATTCATTGTACAATATATTTCAAACTGTTTTTGCCACCTCAGATTTTGTGCAATATTATTGAGCGTGTAGGGGCCGCTTAAAATTGGGCCTGTTCGGTATTAACTAGGGTTTCCGATCTCGATTCGATTTAATCGAAAATCGATTTTTGGAGAGCCGATCTTCGATTTTTTGAATTGATTCTTTGGAGACCAAATGGATACAGAGATCGTGAAAAATTTACGGGATCGGAGATCGATCTTTTCGAATTTAAATTAGAATATTTTTAGTAAAAATATGATATTTTTTCAAAATTATGTAAAATATATTTTAACTATTTATGCTATTTATGTTGTCAAATAATTTTACCACTTTTATGATTCATTTATATAAAATTGAGTCAAATTTTTGATTCATGTGACACTTTTAGCGCAAACTAGAAACCATTTTATTCATATTAAATTCAGCAGTTCATCTTCAAAGGAAATTAAAAATTTTTTTGAAACTAATTTGTGATGATCCAATAAGAAACTTCATTACAACTTTTATATATCTTTTATTTTCTGTAAGTACAAAAATTGAATCGATTTTCGTCACATCGATCTTTTGTAAGCCGATTTTCTCCTGCATCGATTTTTGGTTTGACGATTCGAATCGATCCACAAGATCGATTTTTTGGCCAGAGATCGGAAACCCTAGTATTAACGCAACGTTTTACAACATAAAAACATGTTTTGTGTTCACTTACGCCGGACAGAACTATTGCAAATAGTTTTGACCTCTATTACATACGTACACAAGGAATATGCGTAAAAATCATGCACCATAATATGTTTGCCTACGTCATATATGTTTTCAACGTTTTGAAACGTTGCGTTAATACGGACACAACCATTATTATTAATTTTTTAATTTTCCTTGGTACTGTAGATCTAGATATAATCATATAATACGGTAAATACCTACTAAATTTTAATTAAATAACTCAGGAAAATTTTCTGCCATATTTCTAACAATATAATCTCTCAATTACAATATAATTACAATATTAATTTTGTATCATAATTGAAGACACTAGTGGATGAAGGTGTTATGTAAATGTTCTCAAAAATTCTTTTTTGCCAAATTCTGAATTATCATATATATTAAAATTTGGTTTCATTACGTCCAATAGTTTTGTAGAAATTCAATAATAAACATGTGTTATTGCATGGAAAGTATATGGAAATAAAAACTTTCAAAAGCTTCTACTGTAAAATTATTAAAAAAAAATGTTACATAACACCTTCATCCACTCATGTCTTCAATTAAGATATAAGTTCAGCCATCAGCATAAACTCTTTTTATGCGATGACCCAGGGACCAGATAAAAAAATTGCACAAAAAAAGACTACATAAAAAGAGGTTTGCCGTATGGCAAAAGCTTTTATATATTAGGCTGGTCGTCCATTAGATGCGGATATGTGCGAAAATTAATTCGGACGAATACGCATGAAACGGACGAACCATCCAAACAGCTGTGAAGCAATACATCCTCGTCCATTGTAAGCGTCTCTTTCAATGGACGAGGATGTATTGATTACGCACGTTTGTTGTTCGTCCGAAATGATATGTCTGCTGTCCGTCCACTAGCCCAATATTCGTCAGTATTTTTTTTTCTCAAGCTATAGATATGTACTATAAAAATACGTAAAAAACAATTTATGGCAGGTAATATGTAAAGTACACAGTTATAATCGTAATTTACCTTCAGTTTCATTTCAATAAAAATAAAAATCTCATGAAACGGACTTCTTCGCGCGAAAAATCCAAACAAAATTGGATTTGTTCCGACGTTGCAATTATACGCACGGAAACAAACGAACGAGACGCTTTCAATGAACGAGGATGTACAGCATCACAGCTGTTTGGATCGTTCGTCCGTCTTCATGCGTATTCGTCAGAATTAAATTTCGCACGTTTCCGTATCCAATGGACGACCAGCCTACCTTAATACCTACTAACACTGATAAAGTCAAATTTTTAATTTTAGAAACCCAGAAGATCAGAGGGAAAACGGTATTTTTTCGCGCATTTTAAGCTATATTTCCATAACCAATTCATCTATAGATTTAATTATTTTATTTATCCAAATTTTTTCTTGAATAATTTTTTTCCCAAAAATTATAAGAAAATTCCCCAATCTGGCAACACTGCTATATACATACCATTGAAGCCATTGAATCCGTTTTCTTCCCCAGTCGAATCATGGGGGAATACAAACGTTTCAAATTACATACGTTACATAGCATATCGTCGGCCATCTCACGAATGGTCGTATCTCATTTTCGCATCTCTATTCAAATTTTGAGTTGCGACAACGACAATATTTATTCAGCATTTTAAATAAGTCTCGCGAACCGTTGTATCCCTAGTTTTTGCCGTTTAGAAACTATATTGATGAATGGTTTACGATTTTCTCACTTTGACTTCGATTGATGTTTCACAAATCGTCATAAATGGAAAAATCAGGAAAAATGAGATACGACCATTCGTGAGATGGCCGACGATATATTTATGTAAATACCGTAAATACATAATAATTATCATAATTATGTAGCAGAATCGTAGATAAGTAGGGCATGTAGGATACGCAGCGTAATGGTTGAGCGTAATGTAATGATGGACTGAATGAGAATACAGTCGGACTCATGTATTTTCAACTCATGTATTTTCAACACCATCTATTTTCAACTGATTTTACTCACGTATTTTCAAGTTTTTGGTCCCCACTTCTCACGCAATACTTTAATACAGAAAAATAACTGTCAGATTAACTGATCGACCACTAGTGGTTTTATCCTATAATCCTACAATATATGATTTTATTTCATTTGCAATTCCTAAAAAAATGATTTTACTACAAGTTTATTACACTTTTTCATGTTTGACTTTTTTGTTTATCATAATATATTACTTGACATTCTGTCATTTTAAGGTTATTCACTGGGGAAGTACACGTGACTACTGTTATTGTGTAAAGATTTACGCGGGGTTTTTGTGATTGGTTCTATGTCTGTCAAGTGGTTCTATGATTGCCACGGAGTGAGGATGAAGGAGAAGTTGAAAATACATGAGCGGATTAGTCCCGACAGGTTGAAAATACATGAGTTTGACTGTATGACTCCTATGACTCATTGGACTCATTGTATGAATATGAATACATAAGCCGTGTTCCGATATACATATACCACGTAGGTGGACTAGTCATTTTGTCAGATGATCTGAAGCCAAACACTGGTGCTCCTTCTGTCAGTTTTTTAGTAGTGTGTGTGTTGTTTGCATTGACAAAATATCTGCATCTCGTTTTATTTTACATGTGTGTTAATGTGTGTGAATATGTGTGTAGGCTTCATTTCTGTAATATTCACATAAACTGTATGCCATCTCCACCCCACCTCCGTGATTATGACCATTATGACAAACAGCTAAACAGCGCAACGGCCGCAACGAGAGCGACAAGTTGGACAAATTCTTTTGATTCTAAAAACAATACGTATAAATAGATAAATATTTTATACAAAGATAGGTACAGCTAGGTATTATCGTTGTTTACGGTACATAATTAATAATTATTACGTTATAATACATAATTATATATAATTATTTTTAGCAATAACAGAAAAATAAAAATTAATAATCATTTAGAATATTGCAAAATGACGTTACAAACCGTCAAAACATTTGTGCCTACAATATTTTATTGCTAAATGATGTAATTCTTATACAGTGAATTAATTCAGAGAAAATATTGAAAATATTATTTAATTAAGTGTTAATATTAATTAAACTTTATTATATTTTAAAACCCACAGAGCAGTAGACCCAACATATCTATCGCTACACTACTGGAGTACAGTATAACCCGTATAACCAGTAAGAGATAGAAAATATGTTATATGTGTGCACTGGGTTTACTTTGTATTAGTGTGATATTGTGTATTTGTGTTAGTTAACGTTGATGGTGGTGGCGGTGGTGGCTGTACTGTCCCATACAGATCTATGACACCACACGCATGTACGCGGCTTCGTGTGGAGATGTAACAATACGAATAACAATCAAATCCATTGTCTTGTGATTGACTTACACTCATCGACTGCTACTGAGAGATTGACTACTAAATAGCCTAACGTTCACAGAAATGCCCACTGGTGATTACAGAAAAGAGATAGTTGCTGTACCTCTGTACTCTGGGTTAAAACCAAAAGATAGATTGAAATTTTACAACTTTCCAGTAGCAGACAAAAAAACCGACTATTTATAACAAAACTTGTTGTTGTTATAGAACAGCATTCTATTAATAAAATAAATATAAAATAATTATTATAATAAACACTAAACATTTTATTTCGTTGTTTGAATATTTGGGTAAGTTCAAAAATGTAAACTTTACCGCATCGATGCAGCATCAGGACGTTTCTGATGCGTCTAATACTGCATGATGCGATGCTGATGCTCTCTTGAAATTTGATGCACATTAGATATTTTTGAATGGGATATTGGCATCATGATGCATGTAGCATAATAGACACACAATGTAGCCAATGTAGCATGATGGACTATAGATAATATAGTAATACAGTCCTTGTATAGGTATATTATCTTTGAATTTCAACTTGAACTTACTTGAAATTGAAAATATTGAAATTATTTGAATAAAAAATATTACATACCTATTTTGAGTGCAAGATGTATTCAGTATGGCGCGCCGTTAGTGTTTTTAATACGCGAATTGTATTAAACATCAGAAAAATTATATATAATAAAAAATCAACATCATAAAAATTTTTATAATGAAAATTATATAATACCCCTGTCGCAGCATCCTGCATAACATAGCGAATTTCCGTTTATAAAAATCCGTTTTTCTGTGATTTTTCACCCTTTTAAGTGATTTTTCCTCCTCTTTCTAATGGTGTAAATAAATGTCAAAAAAAATTTTAACTTTAGAAAATTTTGGCAAAAAACTAATTTTTTTCACGAAAAATGGTCAAAAAAACCATGTTCTAGGCATCCGACATGGCTGGCTAACGAATTTGTCCAACGGTGTGGGACTAAATATAAATTTAATACATAAATTTTAATGAATATTATTTTTGGTTTCTAGGGACCCCAAAACAAATTTCTATTATAGTCTCGGAGATTTATTTCGGAGCTCTAAAAAATAGAACTTTCTTCGGAACCCTAAAAAACGGCATATAAGTAACATACAAACATATACATATGTATGACGTATATGACTTATATACAATCTATATATCTTCCTGTACCACAAACACATTCTTTCATATAATTATGCATATAGGTATACCCCTGTCGCAGCATCCTGCATAACATAGCGAATGCTCTTTTATAAAAATTAAATTTTCTCGGAAACTAGTTGACATAGAATAATAGTTTAAAGACCTTTTTTATGCAATTTTTTTTCGTCGTTTAAATGATGTAAAAAAATTTCGCAAAAAATTTTAAATAAGTGGAAATTTTGTGGCAAAAAACTAATTTTTTGCAAGAACAAACACCATGTTCCTGGCATCCGACGTGTCTGGCTAACGAACTTGTCCAACGGTTTGGGATTTCCAACATTTTCACCAAATTTCGTAAACCTAGGACATTTCGTTCGAGAGTTATCGTGCGGACACATATATATATATATATACATATATACATATATATATATATATATATATATATATATATATATATATATATATATATATATATAAATTTTGGTGAATATTATTTTCGGTTTCTAGGGACCTCAAAACAAATTTCTGCCATGGTCCCGGGTTCAAGTCGCGTCATGACAGTGGCTGTAATAGCGAGCTTCCATTCTGGAAATTCGCTAAAATTATCTTAAATATAATAATAATTGATCTAATTAAAATGATATACTAAAAAAATGATCTGGGATACTTTTATTGCAATATATTTTATAATACCAATAGTAAAATAAAATTTAAAAAAAATAACATTTTATTTTAAAAAATTTTATTTCAGTTGTTTATGTATAAACATTATATGAATTCAATTTTATTTAAGAAAGAAAAAATTAAATAGTTATATTTTTTAACTATAGCAGCAAAAATCTGTAGCAAAATATTATTTTACAATATAAAATACCTTATTTTTTATTATTGTAACAAATTTTTACTCAATTTTTTTTCTAAATAAATTTAAATAATCCATTTTCTATTATGTTGATAATTTTAATAAAACAATTTTTATTATTATATTATTTCTGAATTAAAATTACATTAAACAAAATTATATTTTCTTCATTAATATTATCAATAAAAATAATAATAATTCTGAATTAAAATTATCAAATAGATAATTTTAATTCTGAATTAAAATTATCTCTAAAGGACCCTCCACATTCTCGCCGAGTTCCTCGCTGAGGTTGGCTGAGGCATATGAATAGCATTATCACACCAACCGCGAGGCACAACGAAATGACCCTCTACATTCTCGTACTCGGCCAACCTGACGAGAATGTGGAGGGTCCTTTATAGATAATTTTAATTCAAAGAATAATTTTAATTCAGAATTAAAATTATCTATTCGATAATTTTAATTCAGAATTAAAATTATATTTAGTATAATTTCAATTCGGGAATTAAAATTATATTTAATGATAATTTTAATTTGTTTGTAGCTAAAATTATGTTTAATATAATTTTAATTCAATTTTTATCTGTGTAGAACGAACGAATTAAGTCAAATTAATTATAATATAATAAAAATAGCTAGAAATAAAATTACGTACATAATGAGAATTCATTGAATTTAAATTATAGAAGGATGTTATTTTTGGGGGATTAACTAATTTTCTTTTTTAATATAATTCAATTATACTATTATGGGCCTATTCGATATAAATTTAAAATCATAATAATTCTTTAAATAAATATTATTCAAATATAAAATAAAACATAAATTCTTGTAACATTCGTAGATACAAGAAAATAGGGCCTATTCGTACCGCACCAAGTCAAAGTGTCTTGCTCTTACTTTTAAGAACATTATACTTGTTTTGAAGAACTTTTGTCTTACTTTGAAGATATTTGTATGTTCCTGTCTCACTTTCCGTGTTCTTGAGAGAAGGGTGAAGAATATGTACGATGTATACCGAACGCTATTACTGACTATAAACTATGTATGCTACAATCATCGTATCATAGAGATGTACACGATATGATTTTACTCACAGAGTACTAATTTAAATACAAGAGTAATATTGTACTAGATTTTAGATAAAATTTCTTGTTAATACAATAATACGTGAAAGTTTTTAAAAAATGTGTTGTTAATTATTTAGAATTTAGCTAATTCACTTGAATGAATTTTTTTAATGAAAATAAGTTGCGTTTTTAATGACAATAGGAATATTCTTATTGGAACGAGAAAAAATTAAAAAATAAAATAGAAAATTCTCATATAATTTTTATTTGTATAAATTGAATTATATAATTCATTTTATTTATTTATACTATTATTATAGACTTTTACGCCAACCTGGCGCTCACTACTCAGTAGGACAGTACTGGGTAACATTCACCTATACCGGCATTATGCAAGGTATTAGGCTCTGTGGAAGGGTAATGTGCCAAACCAATCCGTAAAAGTACCGTAGTACATTCACGGACGGGTTTGTCACATCACTCCTTATATTGTTGTTGTTGTTGTTGCTTGAAACGAGGTGTTATGCGTCTATTTTGGTGTATACTGGTTCGTACGACGAGACTTTTGTGGGAGCGTAGATGTTGGCTCAATGACAGAGGGCTGTGAAAGCCTAGTTCGTTTTCGTGTCCTCAGATGGTAGGTAGGAGTAGGGACAGAGGGAAGGGAAAGGACTGTTTGTGTTTGTGTGTGTGTTTGTGTATGTGTGTGGATGTGTCTTTCTATTTTACGTTTCTTGGTGTAGATGTTTTCTGGTTCATCAAATTGCTCATTAAGATCGGGTGTTCCTGGAACTGCGCGTTTAGATGGTACAGAGGTTGACGGACCTTGTGTGTTATTGAATTGAGGAGGATTGTGCACCAGAGCGGTAACAGTGACAGTGCGGCAGTTGTTCGATCCCCCCTCTCCATCAGACGAATCTGGATCTGTATGTGTGTTAAGTGTTTGTCTTTCAGTGTTAGTGTATTGTGTGTTTATGTATGTGTGTTGTGTGTCAGTAGGATGAGTGTCAGTGTATTGTTCGCTCACTGTAGATGGCTCAGATGGAGTAGAAGCAGGTCTTGTGCTTTCACATATCGCAGTCGGATTCGTATTACTCTATTATTATTATTATTATTATTATTATTATTATTATTATTATTATTATTATTATTATTAATTTTTTTTATTATAATAAGAATTGTACAGAAAAAATTAAATAGTTATATTTTTTAACTATAGCAGCAAAAATCTGTAGCAAAATATTATTTTACAATATAAAATACCTTATTTTTTATTATTGTAACAAATTTTTACTCAATTTTTTTTCTAAATAAATTTAAATAATCCATTTTCTATTATGTTGATAATTTTAATAAAACAATTTTTATTATTATATTATTTCTGAATTAAAATTACATTAAACAAAATTATATTTTCTTCATTAATATTATCAATAAAAATAATAATAATTCTGAATTAAAATTATCAAATAGATAATTTTAATTCTGAATTAAAATTATCTCTAAAGGACCCTCCACATTCTCGCCGAGTTCCTCGCTGAGGTTGGCTGAGGCATATGAATAGCATTATCACACCAACCGCGAGGCACAACGAAATGACCCTCTACATTCTCGTACTCGGCCAACCTGACGAGAATGTGGAGGGTCCTTTATAGATAATTTTAATTCAAAGAATAATTTTAATTCAGAATTAAAATTATCTATTCGATAATTTTAATTCAGAATTAAAATTATATTTAGTATAATTTCAATTCGGGAATTAAAATTATATTTAATGATAATTTTAATTTGTTTGTAGCTAAAATTATGTTTAATATAATTTTAATTCAATTTTTATCTGTGTAGAACGAACGAATTAAGTCAAATTAATTATAATATAATAAAAATAGCTAGAAATAAAATTACGTACATAATGAGAATTCATTGAATTTAAATTATAGAAGGATGTTATTTTTGGGGGATTAACTAATTTTCTTTTTTAATATAATTCAATTATACTATTATGGGCCTATTCGATATAAATTTAAAATCATAATAATTCTTTAAATAAATATTATTCAAATATAAAATAAAACATAAATTCTTGTAACATTCGTAGATACAAGAAAATAGGGCCTATTCGTACCGCACCAAGTCAAAGTGTCTTGCTCTTACTTTTAAGAACATTATACTTGTTTTGAAGAACTTTTGTCTTACTTTGAAGATATTTGTATGTTCCTGTCTCACTTTCCGTGTTCTTGAGAGAAGGGTGAAGAATATGTACGATGTATACCGAACGCTATTACTGACTATAAACTATGTATGCTACAATCATCGTATCATAGAGATGTACACGATATGATTTTACTCACAGAGTACTAATTTAAATACAAGAGTAATATTGTACTAGATTTTAGATAAAATTTCTTGTTAATACAATAATACGTGAAAGTTTTTAAAAAATGTGTTGTTAATTATTTAGAATTTAGCTAATTCACTTGAATGAATTTTTTTAATGAAAATAAGTTGCGTTTTTAATGACAATAGGAATATTCTTATTGGAACGAGAAAAAATTAAAAAATAAAATAGAAAATTCTCATATAATTTTTATTTGTATAAATTGAATTATATAATTCATTTTATTTATTTATACTATTATTATTATTATTATTATTATTATTATTATTATTATTATTATTATTATTATTAATTTTTTTTATTATAATAAGAATTGTACAGAATTTTGATAAGAATTGAATGTAAAATGTTGAACTGGCAAAAATTTTAATCGGTATAAAGAAATTAGCATTATGAATAATACATAAAGCCTGTTACACACGAACCAAAAGACTAGATTCTTAATCAATCTTAAAGTTGCGAACGAATTTATTGATAAAAATTATAATCTAAGACCATTGTGTGATTGAAGTCATTCAATCAAATCAGGTCATCTGCGATCAGGTCATTATAACTTACTCTTAGCTAACTATATTATAATTTAATATAAAAACTGATAAGTTAAATATGACATTTTAATTTTATTAATACAAAAACGTAAAAAAAAGAAAAACAAAAAAAAAAAAAACAAAAAACAAAAAAAAAGATTGTTTACGATTAACCATAAAGCAAGCGCCAATTTTTGTTTTTATTTAATAGAATTTAAAATTAAGATTGGTGGTTGTATAAACGACTATTTTGGTACAATTTTAAATTAACACGATCAAGATCATAACCTATAATGACGAAACGACCAGCTGGTACACTATTTTGACAACTAGTATACGTTATATGGAATTATGTGGAATTGTTAACGAGTTACAAGGTTGTGTCACAGTTACTTAGGTTTAAGTTAACGCTGAACAGCGTCCATGACTATTGAAATACTAAATTATCATATTATCATCTCGTGGGTAGCTGATTCTTGGCGACGTAAAGATTACGCAAGCATCTCAGGTTTTTTTTTTTTTTTTTTTTTTTTAAATTAGAATCTGTATCAAGTAAAAATTTTTGTATACGTGTAATTGTCATTAGAATACCTATTATACAAATTATGGGCGGATTACTAGATTTTATATCCCCAATTAAACATTTATGCGTATATTTTAACTTGATACTAGTCCTAATTTTACCACCAGAGACACGAGAGAGAATCTTTACGTCGTCAATAATGTCTATTTTATTGGCCGATGAGATCAGACCGTGTGTAACCGGCTTTAATTAGGTATTTAAATCATGGGATACTTCGTATACATGTTTGATGTACTAAAAAATTCTTAATGAATAGTTTTAACCTTATATAAAGGCCAGGCCAATGACGAACAAAATTGTATTATTCATAATGCTAATTTCTTTATACCTATTAAAATTTTTGCCAGTTCAACATTTTACATTCAATTCTTATCAAAATTCTGTACAATTCTTATTATAATAAAAAAAATTAATAATAATAATAATAATAATAATAATAATAATAATAATAATAATAATAATAATAATAGAGTAATACGAATCCGACTGCGATATGTGAAAGCACAAGACCTGCTTCTACTCCATCTGAGCCATCTACAGTGAGCGAACAATACACTGACACTCATCCTACTGACACACAACACACATACATAAACACACAATACACTAACACTGAAAGACAAACACTTAACACACATACAGATCCAGATTCGTCTGATGGAGAGGGGGGATCGAACAACTGCCGCACTGTCACTGTTACCGCTCTGGTGCACAATCCTCCTCAATTCAATAACACACAAGGTCCGTCAACCTCTGTACCATCTAAACGCGCAGTTCCAGGAACACCCGATCTTAATGAGCAATTTGATGAACCAGAAAACATCTACACCAAGAAACGTAAAATAGAAAGACACATCCACACACATACACAAACACACACACAAACACAAACAGTCCTTTCCCTTCCCTCTGTCCCTACTCCTACCTACCATCTGAGGACACGAAAACGAACTAGGCTTTCACAGCCCTCTGTCATTGAGCCAACATCTACGCTCCCACAAAAGTCTCGTCGTACGAACCAGTATACACCAAAATAGACGCATAACACCTCGTTTCAAGCAACAACAACAACAACAATATAAGGAGTGATGTGACAAACCCGTCCGTGAATGTACTACGGTACTTTTACGGATTGGTTTGGCACATTACCCTTCCACAGAGCCTAATACCTTGCATAATGCCGGTATAGGTGAATGTTACCCAGTACTGTCCTACTGAGTAGTGAGCGCCAGGTTGGCGTAAAAGTCTATAATAATAGTATAAATAAATAAAATGAATTATATAATTCAATTTATACAAATAAAAATTATATGAGAATTTTCTATTTTATTTTTTAATTTTTTCTCGTTCCAATAAGAATATTCCTATTGTCATTAAAAACGCAACTTATTTTCATTAAAAAAATTCATTCAAGTGAATTAGCTAAATTCTAAATAATTAACAACACATTTTTTAAAAACTTTCACGTATTATTGTATTAACAAGAAATTTTATCTAAAATCTAGTACAATATTACTCTTGTATTTAAATTAGTACTCTGTGAGTAAAATCATATCGTGTACATCTCTATGATACGATGATTGTAGCATACATAGTTTATAGTCAGTAATAGCGTTCGGTATACATCGTACATATTCTTCACCCTTCTCTCAAGAACACGGAAAGTGAGACAGGAACATACAAATATCTTCAAAGTAAGACAAAAGTTCTTCAAAACAAGTATAATGTTCTTAAAAGTAAGAGCAAGACACTTTGACTTGGTGCGGTACGAATAGGCCCTATTTTCTTGTATCTACGAATGTTACAAGAATTTATGTTTTATTTTATATTTGAATAATATTTATTTAAAGAATTATTATGATTTTAAATTTATATCGAAAATAATTGCATTTTAAATAATAATAAACATTATATTTGCGTGGTGACAATAATTTTAATTGTATTAATTTCCATGATACAGTAATGTATGACTTTCAAGTTAGTTGTAATATAATAGAAAATCATTCACATTATATTTAATAAAATAATAATTCACAAAAATAACAGCCAACAACATAAAATATAAATAATTCAACATTCATTTTTATTAAACTGAATAAAAATTGCGACAATTAAAATTACTTCCAACAATACAAAATTAATTTTATATGCATATATAATTGAAAATATTAAAAATTATGTTCACTATCATAATAAATGGGGAAAAGAGCCTATCTTCTCTGTATAAAAAAATTAATTTTATATTCAGTCACAATTTTAATTAATTCGTTTTATATTTATAATAATAAAAATTCTTATTCTAAATTTTATTATAATTTTTTTGGGGTAATTTAATTTTTAATTATATATTTAATAGTTTTGCGATTAAAAACACTAACGGCGCGCCATATATTCAGATAGTTTAAACAATTTTAATGAAAAGTAAATACATTAATCTTTTTCAACAGTTTTTTTCGGAATTATTCCTGTTGGTGTTAATACCTACATAATATGGCAAGTAGTTATAATTCTACACATGACAAGCATCTTGGACACGCATCACCAAATTTCTTGATGCATTGTTTTGACGCATCAGATGCAAAAATGAACTTTTGATTTTTCGTTGTGATGCGTCTGATGCGTTTTTGAACTTTTGACTCTGCCTCATGCAAGCAGTGATGCATTTTTGAACTTAGCCTTTATGATAAACGATGAAAGAAGGTGAAATTCGTGAAATTAAAAAAGGCTGCTATAAGTACTGTATTGTGCCCAACTGTACTAGTACAACGATTAGAACACCAAACAAAATTTTTTTTCACGTGCCTTTGCAGAAAGATAAAAGAGAGAAATGGTGCAAAATAATGAAACGTGATGTTATTGGACCTAAAAGCATAAAATATGTGTGCGAAGATCATTTTGATGTAAGTACAGTAGTACCCCGATAATTCGGCCCTCGAAAAATCCGGACCCTCCAATAATACGGCCCGATTTAACAAATAGTAGATACAATTTTACACACATTTATATACATTCCATATTTACAGTCAATTAGTACAGTACAAAATAGAATTGTATAGTAATTAATCACGCGAAACGTAGAACTGCCTACAAACCCAAGTACATAGAACAGCAGTGCTTGCTGTTAACTTCTTAGAGGAGCTATAAGGGGTCTCAAATTCATTACATTTTAAATGGTCTCTTGATGGTCCAGCTTTTTCGTAAATCCGACCTACCGACCACCCATTTAAGCCGGATTATCGAGGTCTTACTGTATAAATAAATAAATAATAATAATAATTTACGTAAGGAGGCTCATCAGTCCAGAGATCGAAAAAAACAGGTTTTTTCACGATTTTTTTTAGATAAATTGGACAATGAAAACAAAGAACAAATGATATCAATTCTTTTAACTATTAAAGATTATAAAATTTTTTTTTCCTTTGACGTATACATATTCATCGTACATATATATATATATATATATATATATATATATATATATATATATATATATATATATATATATATATATATATATATATATACGTATATATATATACAGATATATATATATATATATATATATATATATATATATATATATATATATATAGACACAGGTGTCGAAAAAAGTCATTTCGAGAAAAACGCGCTTAAAGTGATTTATGATAAGTATAGCTATAAGAAAACGTAAAACAAAATAGTCGATTTTTTGAAATTTCTGGACTGGTGAGCCCCCTTAATAAATCTCTAACACTGACTGACTGATAGACAACGCACAGCCTAAACCGTTGGGTTTAAAAGAATGAAATTTTGCACAGGAATTCCCTATGCAATGTAGGTGAGCACTAAGAAAGGATTTTTGAAAATTCGTGCCCTAAGTGGGTTAAATTAGGAATGAAAATTTGCATGGAAATTCCTCAGTTTTGAAGTTATAAATATATAAAAATATGTTATGACTATTAAAATAAATAGTATCTTATTTAATAAATTTTTGACAATGATTGCTATCTTGAAATGTTGTAAACCCCATCGAGTGGGTATAGGGCTAGTAATTAAGTAAATAATAAATAATTCTATATTATTCAATGAGCTGGTAATGATAGTTACTACTCACGAAGATGTGATTAGAATACGAGCCGTAATGTCATAATTCATCTGAGTGAGTAATAGCCATTGCAAGCGAATAGAATACTATAATTTTTCTACGATTTTTTCCCTTTTTCATTTAAATAAAATGGAATATAAATTTTAAATCAAAAGAATAAAATTTTTAATCTATCTCTAATTTCATTAAATGTTCGTATATGTATCTATGGAAATGATGAAAATAATATGTAAACTGTTTTGTTTACTTAAACGTTACCACGCAACATATATGAAATTAAAAATTGAATGAACAGGAGTAGAAAAATTATTTATTCTGTGTATTATTACAGGTAGAAAATGACGCAGAAAACCTTATTAAATATAGACTAGTCGGTGGAATATTAAAGTTGAAAAGTGAAGTATATCCTCATAAATTTAACTGCCAAGAAGGGATGGAATCTGTACCAGAAAGAAGAACAGATAAAAAAACGCGCCGAGTTCCATCGAGCTCAAAAAGTCAACCTTTCGAAGTGATTGAGTGTGATTCAATAGCACCTTTGTATGAAGAATTTGATGTATCAGAGGACCCACTAGCCGAGGACTGCACTGTGTATATATTAGGATAAACTTAAAAAAAATTTTTTTGGACGCAGACGAATGCAAGTTAACGTAACATAAAGTTACACAAACGAACAAATAGACGCAAACAGTCATGAAAAGGAGTAAAACGAATGATACAGAAAATAACTGTATACTGACGCTATTCGATTACGATAGCCAAAGTCAGTTAGTACGATATTAAATACAATTAAGACCTCAATATTGCAAAGATTCAATAATAAAAATATTTACAAACATTTTTATTTGGGTTTACCAGGAGATGAAACTATTTCCGAAAGCGTTATTAATCCAGTAAGAAATATTTTAATTCAAAAAAATTCGTCAGAAGCTCAGTCGGTAAGGGTGCGTCTTTTATCTTCCTCTTAAACTGTTTCTTGTTTTAGAGTTGCTCGTATCTTCTTCTTATCTTATTTTGTTGTCTTTTAACTTGCTATATTAAGTCTTAAATTTAAGTTAAGAAGAAGATAATTTGAGAGTAGGATGAAGTTCCTCGTAACTCGCTTAAGAATCGGATATCTTTATTCATTTAGAGTGAGAAATTCATTTTTGACATTGTGCTGCTAATCTTCGTAAAACTTCGAATTGATACATATTGCTAAAACCATAGAGTTGTACATGCATATATTGTATAAACGCAAGAGGGCTGTATTCTCATTTTACTTAAAAAACGAGCCAAAAAATCATAAATTAATCCAGAACACTCTCACCATTATATGTGAAGAATACGTAAAGAAATGGTTGCATAAAACTTCTTTGCTTTTTCATAAGGAAAGCTAATCTTATTCTTGGCAAACAAGTAAGTACTCTTATGTATTGTATATGTATATCTGTGAATTCGATGGTTACACAAAATGTTTGGTTACGAAAACGATTAAAATATCCAAATTCGTAACTGTATATTGTATCTATAGTCAAATTCAACTCAAAATGATAGACTCCCTATTAACATTATAGTATAGGAGCTAGCAACGTTTTCGAGAGAGAATTTTCTAACGGTTGATCTTTTAATATGTTGTCTTTCTTGCTGTTTCGGTTAGAGTCCGGGCTACCTCACTGCCGGTAGTGGTTGCGTTTATTAGTGCGCATCTTACCTGCACAGGTAAAAATCCTGGACTTTGAAAGAATTTTTTAAAGGGTAATTTTTAATTTTTTGCCTTTAGATAGATCTACCAGACATTAATTTTTTATTGCCAGACACTTTTATTGTTGTTAATGATGTGCCATACGCGATTTTTTATTTTTTTATTTTTTTAAATTCAAAGTACTTTCTAATGTCTGTAATTTTTATATTATGTTCTTTAAACATAAAAAAGTCTAAAATTAATTTGCCAGTCGTTAATTCGGTTGTTAAGTATTAAATATAAATAAAAAAGTAATGAAAAGTATTGCGGTATAATGCTTGTTGTTAGAGAGAGACAGTTTAAAATGCGAGAGAGATAGAAAGCGACGCTAGGGCATCATCTAGTGTATAACAGAATATTGTAAGAATGAGACAAGAAATAATTGCAAAAATGCATTACTTACACTTGTATTTGAAGGGCCAGGGGGAAAAAGGGGTTAAGTCACTTTAATCAATTTTTTCAGGAGATCAATAAAATTTAAAGAAACGTTATAAACATTGTGTTGTTTATTTGAGAAACAGCTGTAAGTCAAGTCAGCAACAGTATACAAAAGTTGTGGACTTGACTCCTTATTCCCTCTATGCGCTCGTTTGACCCCTTGTTCCCTCTACGCGCTCGACTTGACCCCTTGTTCCCTTTTTGCCTTTAGTTTCGAACCGGTTTTTTTAGGTGACTTGACCCGTTTTTCCCATAAATTGTTATAACACGTGATAATACTCTTGAAGAACTATAACAATCAATCAATAACTCATTTTTCAAAAAAATGTGACTTAGCCCCTTTTTCCCTCCGGCCCTTCATTTGTAAATACAAGTTGAAATGAAAAAATTTTAACATAAAAATGAAAATAAAATTAAAATAAGCATAAATTGAAAAGAATGGAATAAAAAATATATCAAGGAAGGTTCAAAAATTACATTTTTTTTTTTTTTATTAAAAAAGTACTGATTAAACACAAAAAAAATAAACATAAATTGAACATAAATTTCAACGTCCCCTAGCAGCGCCGCGAGTTTTTTTTTGCTCGTCAATTGTACAAATGCCGCCTTTTTTTCTATTTTTCACAATCGGCGACCTTTTTTTTTGCTCGTCGGCTGTAAAATGCCTTACTTATTTGACCACCCCTCTTGACAACCTTATCCGCTACCGCCCCCCTGGAAGGCTCCAGCGCCCACTGGGGGAGCGATATCGCCCCCGTTGGGAATCTATGCTTTAGACTGACGCCATATTGTCCATTTGTCGATGCCCTAGCGTCGCTTTCTATCTCTCTCGCATTTTAAACTGTCTCTCTCTAACAACAAGCATTATACCGCAATACTTTTCATTACTTTTTTATTTAAATTTAATACTTAACAACCGAATTAACGACTGGCAAATTAATTTTAGACTTTTTTATGTTTAAAGAACATAATATAAAAATTACAGACATTAGAAAGTACTTTGAATTTAAAAAAATAAAAAAATAAAAAATCGCGTATGGCACATCATTAACAACAATAAAAGTGTCTGGCAATAAAAAATTAATGTCTGGTAGATCTATCTAAAGGCAAAAAATTAAAAATTACCCTTTAAAAAATTCTTTCAAAGTCCAGGATTTTTACCTGTGCAGGTAAGATGCGCACTAATAAACGCAACCACTACCGGCAGTGAGGTAGCCCGGACTCTAACCGAAACAGCAAGAAAGACAACATATTAAAAGATCAACCGTTAGAAAATTCTCTCTCGAAAACGTTGCTAGCTCCTATACTATTAAGAGGAACATAAAAGACACACTTTTTGCTAATAGTAACATTTAAGTTAAGAATATTCTTTGTTAAGAGGAAGTTTGTGAAGAAGATAAGACACACCTTAAAAATTTTAAGTTAAACTATTTCATTAATAGCCATGGTATGATACAACAAATTTTTTCCCCGCTCGTGGGAAAAGAGACCAGAAAACTAGACCCTCTTTATTCCATCCTAACATAACTTGAATAAAGGCATCCGGGGGGGGAGGTTACTGCCTGTCAGTAATTCAGGATATTGTATAGTTAATTAAGTGGTTGAAACTGAATATTAGCAGTGCCAATATGTATAAAAATGGGAATTTTTTTTAAAATTGTTTAACTTTTTCAAGTTTCTCAGCTTTTTTAGTATTAATATTGAGTAGTAGTATTATTTTTTTAAATTAATCCACCGTAATTGGTTGAATTTTTATAGTCAAAAATAGGTCTGGAGTGTGTAGAGCCCCATTCCTAGATAATTTTATTTAGACTCCGTCGTAAAGATTGCAAGTAGTATAGTAAATGTTCAAAATAATAAAGATTTTTAAGAATTAATATATTGTTTTATTTTTATTATTAACGATATTATAATCGTTAATTAAATTTTTACAATATTCTGTATTATAAAAAAACTTCATAAATATTTACTTATTTAATACCTCAAAATCTTCGTGAGCTATGCAAAAGAAGCTTTCCGTTTAGTCGCAAAGTGTATTTATAACTATACTTGAGTTTCGTATTTTCATGTCTTTTCAGCGGATATTTCAGTTATACATACATCTGGAGAAGTACCTAAAGTAGGATATTCTTCTAAGGAAAAAAGCACGCACTTTTGAAATATGAAAATTTTTTCTCTTCCAAAATGCAAATTTTCACGCGCATTTTACGTTTTAGAGCTTTCTGAACAATTTTGGTTTCGTGTCTGTCTGTTGATCGATTTATCTGTGTGTCCGAAGATTCCATCAACTGGTATTTTAGAAATTATGCGGTATGATTCCTAGATAATTCCCTATGAATTTCATCGCAGTCGAAGTAATGGTAGCTCCAACACTACCGTGAAATGCCATTAAATATCAATATCTTACTACTAGTCCCATTTTGTTCAAATTTTGAGAGTATTTGAGGACTGAGGTCAAAAATGAAAAGACTAACCAGCTTGGTAAAAATATTTTAGTAAATTGTATGTACATATTCTGTATATAAATATAAAACGCCGTGAGCAGCGGGGCCCCATCACGGTAGTCGAATTTTCCCCTTCATCTTCGGTATTGAATGTCTACAAGCGAAATGTGATTGAAAGTCTACAACCGAATTGTCATTTTGTTGGTTTCAAAACTGGTGATGAGTGTTCGGCTGATCGAGGCTTTAAAAAAAGGTTTTAAGTATTTAAGGGCTGTATCTCAGTAAATTTCAATTTTGTGCCGAAAACAGGTAGCAGAAAAAAAGCCAACACAATTCGTACGAGGACATTCCTGCCCATGTTTATCCGCTAATTGCCTTTATGTTTTAGTTTTAAAAATTAAAAAAGGACCTTAAATAGTAAACTGGAAGGCCTTTATAAAGATATTTTTTCTTTCCAAAAAAATTCAAAATTTCTATTTTATAAATACTAAAAATCCAAAATTCCTAATTTATAAATAAACAGTGACTTTAATAACATTTTTAAATTACTTAATATGTATGTATTTCATTTGTCATAAAAGCATTGATATAGAAGAATATGGATGGAGACCATTTCTTAAGAGAGAGACAAGATATAATATAATATGATATGTTAGAATGAATACGTATATTCCTTTGAATGTACCACAAAAAATAAAAACAAAAGAGTAAATATACACGATAACACGTGCAAATAAGCACTAAACATCCAGTCCTACAAAAAATTAAATTTAAAAAAATATTAGATAACGCAATACATCGTAAATATAATATTTGGGTAAGTAAATATTGTATTTATCAATAAATGCAACCATTTCTAGCGAAAATTTGTTAATTTTTCTAAATTTTTCATTTAAAAAAACAGGTTTATAATAAGCGTAAAAATACCAATTTTGACATTACACAAAGTAAAGGAAAGATCGAAAAAGGAATCATTCTACATAAATAAGGAATTCGTTTTTTAGTTAAAATATGTGATAATAACGACAAAAATTTTAAAAATATTGTAAAAAATAAAATTATGTAAAAATCAAAATATAGGTTAGTTGGACCCTTCATTTCAGTAGCGTCTTATATGTAAAATTAATGAGCATATAAAAATTTAACTTCAAGATTATGTATTTTGTTTGTATTTATTTATTTATTAATAAAATGATAATTTAATAAACATATAGTTTTATTTATGTTTGTGTCTACTTTTATCAAAAAGATATGTCTTATTAGTGATGGAAAATTATAAACCAAAACGTAATCTTTTTAAAGAAATAGTTATAAATTGTAAATAATCGATTAATTTGAGCAATTTTTGTTTTGAGTTTATAGTAATTTATAATATTCTTTAAGCAGCGTTAAAAAATGCAATAATTTAGTAGACAAGTAAGAATTCGAAAAATTAATTGATAAAATAGTCGAACAGCATTCTTAAGGAGTTGATTATTGAATTAAATAGAAAAGATATTAAAAATAATTAATTAATTTTTTTGTTTTTATATAAAAATCACAATTATAATAAAAATATACTAAATATATTGTTTTAAAAGCAATGGCAATGTTTTAATTAAATTAACACCGCTACTGTTTGTTGACAAAATGACGTCATTCATAATACGCACGTTTAATATTCATAATATGTTGATCAGTATTTTGGCAAATGCTCCTTCCTTTACAATATTATATACCTCTCCTTCTTCCATGCATAAAAGTAAGTTCACTTTTTTTTAAATTTTTTAAAATTACTATGCGCCTACTTGTATTTAGAATAAACATAATGCTTTTAAAACACATTTAACAATAGCATTCAATTCCGATGTAAAAATGGGAGAAGTGGGGGGAAAAGTGATGCGGACTCCCTACAAGGTACTAGCTGGATACTAACTGAATACACGTACAAAATTTCAGCCCTCTAGGTTTCCTTATGGAGTCTCTAGACATGTTAGAAAACAAGCAAAAAAATTAAGGAAATATTGGCGTAAAAATCGTGGGGGTAAGGGTTAAAAGTTGAAACCTCCAAAAAACAGTGTCTGGCTATTAGCTTAACCTGTACACCAAATTTCAGCCCTCTAGGTTTAGTTGGGGAGATTTTGACCCGAACGAAACTGTTAAAAAACAAGAAAAATCATGTTCTTTTGGGTATAAAAATGGTGGGGGTAGGGGTTAAAAGTCGAGACCCCCAAAAGGCACCCCCTTGATACTAACTCAATCCGAATATAAAATTTCAGCCCTCTAGGTTTATTCGGGTGACCTGTGCGAGTGGTACAAACTTCGAAAACGTCGAAAATGCATGAAATTGTAGCTTAAAAATGAGGGGGGTGGGGGTAAAATATTAAAACCTCCAAAAAGCACAACCTAGGTACGAACTTTATCAACACACCAAATTTCAACCCTCTACGTTAATTCTGGGGGGCTGGGGGCCTGTTAGATCCAGCGAAAATCGTTTTTTCCCCCCTCTACTCCCACCATATCATCCTAGGAAGCTGAATTTTGGATATGTTGTAGATAATTGACCGAAACATTATTTAAAACCGGTTTGGAAAAGTTTTATTGCTTTTCCGCCCCCCACCACCCCCTTAAAGGTCGGGTCCGAAAAAAAATTTGCCCAAAATTTGACCCCACTTTGATAGTATTGTTGTGCATCGGAATAAGCCCCACTTACCAAATTTCATCTCTTAACTTCCATAGGGGGGCCCTACACATATTAAAAGGTTGCGGGAAAATATATATATATATATATATATATATATATATATATATATATATATATCAGACATCTTTTTTTTTTACATAATCGTGTTCTACGGGTCCGAAAACGGATAGCGCCCCTGGTCTCGCCTCTCGCAGCTCTTATCGTATAGACTGTATAAGTCTAATTTTTCGGAGAAAATTCGACTAAAAATAGTTTCATTGCCTTTTCAACATATATAAGTTTGTATAAATTACATAACAAAATATTCCTTTTATATCCTTTATGTACAGTAGAACTTCGATTAACCGTCGCTCGATTATCCGTCAATGCCTAATAAAAAAAATTGCAGTCTCTAGCATTAAAACTACAAACCCATACATAATCTCATAGCCAGTGGCGGCGGTAAGCAATGAGAGGCCCTCCCGCGAGATAAGTTTTGGGGGCCCTCTTAGACAAATTGGTGACCTTTTTTTTTGCTTGTCAGTTGTAAAAATGCCGCCCTTAAAATTTGCCGCCCCGGGCAAATGCCCTGCACAGCGATGAGTGCGAAAACGAGGAGCGGGCTCTGCACAGTGATGAGTGAGAGAACGAGACTGTGTTTACTGTTGTACTAGAGACTGGCTGACAAGTGGCAACATGCATGCGTACAGATAGAAGCTGTCTGTCAAGGTCACTCGCTCACAACGCACCGCAGAGTAGAGAAGGAAAACTATCGATAGTCTGCGCTATCGATAGTAGCCGATGGTTTTTAGTAAACTATCGATAAAATATCGATATTACTGTCGATAATTCCTCGACGGTAAAAAATCATCGATAGTTTCGACAGTGCTATAGATAATTTTCAACCGCAGAGCAGAACAGTGAGTCAAAAACAGTGATATACATGGATGGCCAACTATGTACCTATTTTTGAAGCAAGTATGTTGTACACAACTGGGATCTATGATAACAAAAACCCCAATATAAACAATTGATAAGAGTGCGACAACAAGACATTAAAGGTTTAGTGTATCTTTGTTTATTCCTGACTCAAAATTAGCATTTCTTTAACAAATGTATTTTGTCATTCATTAGATAAAGACAAAATATAGTTTAGAAATACAAATGACTGCTGTCATCTTTTTTTTTTTAATGACTATTTAACTTTTTAAACGATTTTTTAAGTTGTCTCTCTATGTATCTCTATGGTCAAAAATTAGAAACAATTATTGAAACAAATGACAAATGCATCCGTCTTCTCTGTTCAAAAACCATTTGAATGCTTAAAAAAATCATAGGAATTAATAAGTTTACCACTGCCGGTCGGGGACCCCTAAGCCGCCGGGTCCCCCCCTCCCCCCGCGCCGCTGGCCCGTTTTCGCCGCCACTGCCCATAGCAAAAATATTTTATAAAGAATATGAAATTATTTTATAGTGGTAATGGTATGTCGGGGTTTTACCCTTTCGTAACCTAAAACTTTTTCTTATTGTAACCTTAACTTTATAAAATTAAATATGTATGTATTATTAACTTGTAAACATTTTCATTTTGGTCCCACAGCTAGCAATAAAATTATTAAAAAATTAACCGTTACAATCCCGGTCCCGACGGTGGCGGTTAATCGAATTTCTACTGTAATACAAAAAGCACATTTTTTTAAATTTTGTACTGAGAGATACCATTAAGGGTTAACACTGTTTTAAAACCCTAAAAAGAGCATATTTTATTCACTGTTGAAATATCCATTTTGATATAGATTTCATCCATGTAATTTCTTGAATTAATTAAAAATCGTAACCAGAAATGACGTCATATTCTGCGATGCGAGCAAAACTGGCTTAAATAAATGGTGGCTTCTTTTAGGTCTGTAGTAGTACTACTCACACACAGTCATTCATGTCTCTTATACATAGGATTTGTATACGGCGAACTCTCAGGCTATTATTGTTTCTATGAATTTCCTTATGTATTTTATTAAGTACCCTCTATACTCTCGATCGAAGTTAGCTGTGGCTTGAATAGCATTGCAACACGAACCACGAAGTGACCTTATACACTATCGTACGGGGTCAACTTCGCGAGAATGTAGTGCCTGCATTAAAGTATTGATCAATCGTATACTTTCGAACGTAATCGATATTTAATCCTTTAATGATTAAAACCAGTTAACTCGTCCTGCAATATGGCGGCTCAAAATGCTGTCATATGTATATATTCACTGGTACAGGCGCCGTCATCTGTGACAGATTTCCGACATACGGTATAATTCTAAATAATCTTCAGTTTTATCAATATAGTTTAGTATAATTTATATTTTGTAAATTCCTAGGGTTCATTTTTTTGATGTTAGGATCAAGGGACCAAACTAGAATGTCTATCAAACTGTTCCATTTGTAGCCAGTGGGTGACGTAAAATCTCCCCACTATGTTGTGTAGGTACACACTGTTTGCAATGGTGTTGGTTTGGTGTTTTGTAGTAGTGTGCGTATTCACACACACTACTACAAAACACCTATTATGGGACAGACCAACCTGTCCAATTCAAGTAACAATGTCTAACAATGTAATAAGGAGTCTCCACATTCTCGCCGAGGTTGGACGAGGTTCCTCGTCGAGTCACTTGCGGAGGTTGGCTCAGCCATATGAATAGCATTAAAACACCAACCACGAGACACAACGAAATGACCCTCTACATTCTCGTTTCGTCCAACCTCGGCGAGAATGTGGAGACTCCTTTACAATGCACTGTGTGTTCGGCGACGGACACCGACTGACTACATGTCTTGAGCCGTGTCGGGCACACTCTGGGTTCACCACTAGTTACAATTTTCTACACTTACGCTGAGGACTTGGTTAGGATCATTGATCTTTTTTCTTTTTCTTTTTTTGTATCCTTATCTATTGTTCTTATCATTGGCAGTAAAAAGTCCGGCATTTTGAGACAAAAAAATTTTTCCATATGGTTTGTTTAAAAGGTTAAACTTTTCAAAATGCCGTTTTCTATGCTTCTTACAATGGGGTATTTGACAGTAGTTGAAAAAATATCTATTTTGATTTTTAAATAATTGCTCGAGTCATAATGATACTGAATATTGCTTTTTTACAAGTTATTTCATTCAAAAATATAAAAATTTTAATTAAATAAAATTACAAAATTTACGTTAAAAATGACGTAATCAAAAACATCAAGCAAAAGCAGCTTACGTCACAAGCTCGTTCGAATATGTAGGTATTATATTTGTAGTTAGGGAAAAAACTGCTTACTTTTTTGGTAACTATGAAAAAAAATTTTAATTATTAATTTTCATTACTAGACCTACTACTACTACTCAATGTTTTAGAGCCAATGACGTCATACGATTTGACGTCACAGAAAGCATCGTTTTGGTGATCTTTTTAAAAACTGAAATTTGATCCGTGATTTTTATTAAAAATATAGTACAAAATAATTTAAAAATGTGTATTATGAGTTTAGTAAAAAGTAATAAACACACTAAGATGGTTTTTAAAAAATTGTCAAATACCCCATTTTGAAGTGTACCAAACGTTATTAAACATTAATCACATTTATATGGTCCTCTGCTATGTCTTTGTTTGTGCTTCTTTAGTACTTGTAAAGACGTAAAGAGCTTAAAACATAATTTACATTTATATACTCCTGGATTTTTATAAAATTGATATCTTCGTAAAGTATGTAATCTAAAAAATTTCCCATCACATACATTATAATTAAATTTTCTTTTCTGTCTTTGTAACGAAGGTTCAGACTGAAATAATTTCGTTCGAATGTGAATCTTTTTATGTTTTTTTAAAGTAGATAATTGGGAAAATGATTTCGAACAGTCAGTACACTGATACGGTTTTTCACCGGTATGAGTTCGTTCATGAGTTTTTAAATTACATGGGAAGGAGAATATCTTTGGACACATGTTACAACGGAACGGTTTTTCCCCTGTGTGAGTTCGCTCATGCGCTTTCAATGTACACAATTGTGTGAATGTTTTTGCACATGCGCCACATTTAAATGGCTTTTCGCCGGTATGAGTACGTTGATGTATTTTTAAATTATACGATTTAGCACATATTTTTGAACAGACGTTACACTGATATGTTTTCCTTTTTGTAGGAATTTTTTTATTGTGAAAGCGAGTGAATGATTCTTTTTCAGAATGAATTTTTTTATGTCTTTGCAAGCCATTTAATTGTGTGAATGTTTTAAGGCATACGCCACACTGAAACGGCTTTTCTCCTGTGTGAATCCGTTGATGAACTTTTAAATTACATAAGTAGGTGAACGTTTTTGAACAAACAGTACAACGAAAAGGTTTTATGTCGTTGTGAATTCTTTCATGGATTTTTAACGTAGACAAAAGAGAAAATGATTTCGAACAAACGTTACATTGGTACGGTTTTTCGCCGTTATGAAGTCTTTTGTGAATTTCTAAAAAGCCAGGTTTATATGATGTTTCAAAACATAATTGACATTGATATAGTTGCTTATCAATGTGAGTTTTTTCATGAGTCTTTAAGTGAGATGACTGCGTGAATAGTTTTAGGCAAATTTTACATTGATACGATTTCTCGCCAGTGTGAATTTTTTGATGCGTTTTTAAATGTGAAGACTGTGTGAATACTTTCAAACATTCTGTACACCGATAAAGTTTTTCGTTGGTATGAATTCGTTTATGTATTTTTAAATAACCTAGGCTAGTGAATAATTTTGAACATACGGTACATTTATATGGTTTTTCACCGTTATGAAGTCTTTTATGAATTTCTAAAAAGGTGGGTTCATGTGACGTTTTCAAACATGATTTACATTTATATAATTGTTTGCCAACGTGAGTTTCTTCATGAATTTTTAGCGAATATGAATAAATGAATATTTTTAAGCAGATTTTACACTGATATTTCTTCGGAGTGTGAGTTCTCTGATGCGCTTTTAAATATGAAAGTTGGTAAAATTTCCTGAAACACTCTGTACACTGATACAGTTTGCCGTTGATATGAGTTCGTTTATGTGTTTGTAAGTGGCACGAATAAGTGAATGATTTTAAACATTCACTGCACTGATATGGTTTTGCCGGTTTGTCGATTGTGTGAATTTTTTCGTGTAATCTCAAAATAAATGAATGAGTAAATTCTTTTGAGCAAATTTTGCATTTCAATATTGTTGGTACAGATTTATTGTTGACAATAATACTGTTAATCACTTCATTGCACTCAGATTTTATTTCAGTTTTTGTTGTTACGTTCGACTCTTGAATACCTGGGTCAGTTTTAATTTTTATAGACTCACTGTTTAAGTTTCCAGTCGTTTCCGTAGAATCAGTTAAATTTTCTTTTTTAATGTCTCCAGTATCGATGCATGTAAATTGATCTGTACTGATTTCAAAATAGCTAGTTTCGGTTTTTATTTGAATCGAATTAGGTTCTAATATTGTTTCTTTATTTTCCATTTTTAATTACACTGAAAAAAAAAATGATAAATTAATACTTTAAACATTACAGGCAGCCTTCGTACTTGCGGTATGTTTAGCTTTCCCATTATATGCTCGGTAATTCTACATTTGGGCAGAAAATAATTTTGGAAATCTGATTTAAAAAACACTTAAATTCGTCCATCCATCATAAATGTCCCAGTAACATTAATAGTTTTTTTTATTACTCATGCGGGAGAAGTACTAACTTGACGCACACATCTTTGTACGCAAAATAGCTGTTTGCCCACTGTATTCTTCCCACATACTTTTTTGCGTGCGGAATGTTTATTTTCGCACGCAAATTGACAATAAAACACGCAAAATTTAAGCAAAGCTGCCTCTTGATTTTTCATTTAATATTTCATAATTATTTCTATAGAAACCACAAAGTAATTTAAACAATATTTAATTCAAAGGAAGAAAACAAACACTCAAAAATATTTTAAAAAATAATAAAAAGTAGTAATAATAATAGAAAAAAGTATGTGAAATTCGTAATAAAAAATAGTATGTGCAACTCGTGCGGGATTGTCGATTGCTCACTCGA
Source organism: Brachynemurus nebulosus (assembly GCA_035578155.1). Classification (NCBI taxonomy): domain Eukaryota; kingdom Metazoa; phylum Arthropoda; class Insecta; order Neuroptera; family Myrmeleontidae; genus Brachynemurus; species Brachynemurus nebulosus. Next base: position 37,680,259 of record JAPWDM010000008.1, on the reverse strand, counting down.
GCGAATGAGCGCACTCACTACGATCGTGCGCTCAACTTCGCTCTTGTGGGCAATTAACAATTTCCCGCCCTTGTTGCACAATATATGTATGTACTATTTTCTTTTCCTACTATTAAAAGTAACATTTTGCGTACGGCTAACTATATATAAAAATTAACAATTACCCACACCGTGCGGGAATAGCGTGCGAAATAATATCCCACGGCTTAATATAATAAAAAAGTAGGCTGTTGATTTAATAGGTATATAATCTATATAAATAATTCTAAAAATATACATATGTAAGTTGATTATTTATTATTGTTTCCATAGTTTGAAAGTATGCTTTGGCAAAAAAAAAATTTACTACTTATTTAAGTAAATATTAATGTAAATTTTACGAAAAAAATGTGCTCGTAGAAAAAGTATAGTGTAAAATACGTGGGAAAAGCTTATTTCTCACTCATATGAATTGTTGCGCGAGCCCGCATTTTCCCTGCTTTTTTTTTGGTATTCTGAAGTACATTTACATTCAAAAATTATGAAATAAAAAATAGTCACTAAATTAGAAACTATAGTTTTAATATCTAACTCTATCATAGTCCTCCAGTTTGTAATGGTGCAAGCTCCATTACGAAACGTTTTGTAACCAAGTTTTCTGGCAAAGACAAGCATTAAAATGTGAGGTTAAAATTTCATTTTACTAAGGCAGTATACTAGGAGTAACGTTCCGTTTTAAACCGTTGTACATGAATATGCTGTGATTTGAGAATATTAAATTTTCTTTCGCGTGATTACAATGGCGGATGATATAGCCATATATGTAATACTACTATATAGCTAATTGTATAAAGAAATAGGCGAAAATACTACAGTACCGACAATCTGTTTGTTTCCCTTCAGCAGTAAGTACATAGTACCGTATGCGCATATGTAAGATTCAAATTATTAAATATATGGATATTCATTGGATACATGCAATTTGACAGAACCGTCGCACTTGCGCACAATAGGCTACGTCCCTTATCCTGTTTCACTCTTACCGTGACCCTGCCACTTATAGGCATTAGCCATATAGAAGTATTACATATATGGATATAGCTAATGTTTACCAATACATATCCATGGTTACAACTGTGGCTTAGTAAAATGGAGTCGTAGCCTAATATTTTAATGCCTGTACTCTCTTTAGCGAATCTACTCAATCCTCAATGATCATACCACATAAAATAAATTATTTTTTGTTTTATTTTTAACCATAAAAATTCAGTACAAAACAATTTTTTCTTTTACATATTTTTAATGTAACTAATGTATGAATGTATGTACATAAGGAAGTACAAATTTTTTTCAATCGCCTATTTTATTAATTTTCACTCTGGCCGCCATTAAACTCAACCCATCAGTCATTTTTTGCTTCAGATTCTTAATTTATTTGTAATACAAGACACTCTCTCTGTACTATCAGTTCTCAATGTTTCTATGTCGATTAAACATATATGGTCCATTTCACTTAAATTTAACCATGATTCATCATCACTTATGAATTTAAATAATTTCCATTTTCTTAACTTTATCTCTTTCATTATTGCACTTACGTAAATTTTAAATTTGCAGTTTGTTTTTAGAAAAGAGCAGAATTTGTCAGAAAAGAAAAGAATTTAGATTGATTTGTTTGGAAAAGAATTATTTAATTTTTTAAAAATGACTAATGCTCAATTGTATTTGAAATTGGGTATAGTACGTTTTCAATCAAAAAAATCCGATCCATGGCCTCTACATCCAAATCTATCCTTTTCTATTTAATGGTAATAAACACAGAATATCAGAAACGAACTTCCTATCTCTATACTAGCGATACCAGTGTAGTCAAAAAATGACTACATTCCCTCCCACCACAACGTATTACTACATCAACATGTCATGTATATACACTGACCTTTTGATTCTACATGTGTGAACTCTTTCAAAGACGATGTTTTCTTTTGAATTTAATTATTGACTTTTAATATATTTATTAAGAAGAAAAAGAAGATATGAATACCGTATCACAATTGGTCAGTAATATAAACATGAAAAATTATACAAATAGATAAATTTTTAGTTTTTGGTTTTTGAGGCCTAATATTTAAATAATATACAAAAAAATTAATTGCTTTTAATCATTTAAAAAAAAAATTCATCATATTAGTCATTTAGTCGAAGTTAAAATAGTCGACTAAAAATGACTAAATGTAAACAAAATTAGTCGACTAAATCGATTAATCGATTAATTATCCGACATCACTACATCGCATATCGCGCGTTTTCTGTCTCAACCTCGTATCTGAAAAATCCCAATTTATGGCTACACAAACAAAACGTATTTAAATATGTATCTTCATCACTATGAACTTAAGATTTATGCTAATTACACCCATTGATGTTGGCTACCTATATATATAAATATATATAGATAAGTATATGTATAAATACAGTATTTAATATGATTTTTGTGTGTCCTAAAACATGTAGTTTTTGATATACGAGGTTGAGACAGAAAACGCGCGATATGTATAACATATACGTACTGTGTACGTACTCAATCATGATTGATAACAATGACAACAATCGTGCAACAATCCATGTTGCTCTTGCACAGCTTGTGGACGACTGGTTAAGAACTTGTATAACATGGCACAGAATGGCCCAGTACGAACCACACAATTTTGTATTTTACATTAATTTGTTCTGTGTATTCTGTGGTAATAAATATACTTAAATTTCCTACATTTTATTCAAAAATTAGCGAAAAACACTACCTATTGACTTAATGCACGTCCAGCACGCGCTGAACGAATTTTTTTAGAATGAATTTTCTCGTGGACTTTTAAGACGGATAACTGCGCGAATGTTTTAAGACATACGCTACATTGAAACGGCTTTTCTCCTGTGTGAATATTATATTACAACTCTAAGAAAAAAGTAAAGGTAATAAAATTTTGAAAAAAATATGATTGGTTAAAAAAGATGATAAGGATAAAAAAGTAGCTTGTACAGTGACAGTTTAATTTATTTATCTCTCTCATACAAAAATGTGACAAACTAAGTCGGATTTACATAGCTAAAAAAACTTCATAATTCAAAAAGTTAAATGAATGTATATAATTCTTAAAACTATTGATTTAGATTATAATTTAACATTTCTAAATCGTATTCTGTATTGCCATATTCTATTTTGAATTGAAAAGTAATATTTTTATGAATGTTGCTGCAACAGGGCAGTTTCGTACTGAAAATAATTTATTTCATTTTTTGCTATAGTGTAAATCCAACTTGTAAAATTTTATTACGTTTACTTTTTTCTTAGAGTTGTAATATAATACGTATAGAGAACCTGCGTGATCATTGAATTACGGCACTAGCGTTCATGGTGGCTATATTTAGCATTTTTTACGTGAGAGAATTTAATGTAAGTATGCTATTTTGAATTAAAAAAAATTTTTATGAAAAATGTCAAATACAAATTAATATAAAAAGCGGTTTTTGAGATGTCCAAGTGGCTGATTTATGTGATTCAAGAAGTATCGGTGTACGAAGTGGTATAACAGCCAAAGTTATGCGACAAATATAAAACTTCAATGTAATGTAACTATTAAAGTAAGTGGCTAATTAAGTGGCATTTTTAAAAAGATTTAATTTAAATTTTTAGTAATAAATAAATATTTATTTATCTGAGCGGTTACAATGTTGCATTGAACGCAGTTAAATTATCTGTTGTATTTAAAACAACAACAATAACTTGTAAAAAACTTATAGAGGCGTCACTAGTGACACTGCAAGTTCTCTATACTTATTTTATTTAATATTTATATATTAAAATTATAAATATTAAAAAGTAATAATTAATACAAAAGTATAAACTGAATGAATGTGTATATGAATTTATGTGAAAATCGATGGTTACAAAAAATTTGCGCTGACATGCTCACGCATGTACTTATAAAATTATTGAAAGAGGCGCCACTAGTCTTTATGCAGTTTCTCTATATGAAATTTTAAATTATTTGAGGAGGAAAAAGTATTTGAACAAATCGTACAGTGAAATAATTTTACGTCACTATGGATTTTTTCATGATTTTTTAAATTTGACAAATAGGGATATGTTTTCGAACAAACGCTACACTGATATGGTTTTCCGCCAATATGAAGTCTTTTGTGAATTTCTAAAAAGCCAGGTTCATGTGATGTTTTAAAACATAATTGACACTTATATAACTGTTTACCAATGTGAGTTCTTTCGTGAGCTTTTAAATTAGATGTAGGAGCCAACACTTTAAGGCAAACTTTACACTGATACGGATTCTTTTCCGTATGAATTTTTTTATGCACTTCTAAATAATATCGATATTTGAATTGTTTAAAACATTCTGTACATTGGTACGTTTCTTTGCCGGTGTGAGTTCGTTCATGTGTTTGTAAAAAGCCCACGTGACTGAATGATCTAGGACATACACTACATTGGTACGGTTTTACGTGAATTTTCTCATGTAATTTCAAAACGAATGAACGGTTAAATTTTTTTGAACAAAATTTGCACTCGAATATGGTTGGCATAGAGTTCTTGTTCACTATACTGTTAATTACATCTTCGTATTCAGATTTTATTTTACTTTCGGTAGATGAAGTCGCTAAGTCCAACTCATGAATATTTGCGTCAGTTTTAAATTTTATAGATTCACTGTTTAAGTTGTCAGTTGTTTCAACAGGATTAGTTAAATTTTCTTCTTTGACATCTGCAAGATCTGTAATATCGATGAACGTAAAATGAGCTGAACTGATTTGAGAATTGCCAATTTCAGTTTTTGTTTCAATCAAATCAGATTCTAATTTGATTTCTTCAGTTTCTATATTTTCCATTTTTAGTTGTACTAAAAAACAGAATTTGTGCAGCATGAAACAATAAAGCTCTTAAGTATTATGTAATTCGAGCTTGTTTTGCTTATTTTTCCTTGCTTTTTATACATGTCTCAAAACACTAAGCTTCAAAATTTAATCAAAAATATCATTTAAGTCCCCACTTCCCCAGTAGTGTACTCAAAATACTGTTTGGCAGGAGTGACTCGAATGACTTGAAGGCTACCTGTATTCATATTTGAGCAAAAATAAAAAATCATACCTGTTATTACTTTTGATTTTTATTAAAATGATTATTTTTTTTATTTAAAATTATCTTTCTTCGTAATAGTTTTGGTTATTTTCGATATTTGAAGTTTGAACTAGGTAACTATAACCCATTATAACCAGTATAGGCAGAACAGTACCAGTAAAGGTAGTACCACGGAAGTGGGTAGCGTGGGTAGTACGCGGCGTACGCGGTCGTACGGGTAGTACCACAGAACAAATAGAACGAATATAACTGTCTCTTTTCTGCAATCACTTATGTGCAAGTATGTGCATCTTAGGCTGCTTAGTGTCAGTTGCTCAGTACCCGTCGCTCAGTGTAAGTCAGTCAAAGAACAATAAATTTGATTGTTGAACCGGCACAAGTAGCGTTGTGGTATCATACACATCACACACATGTATGTGAACCAAAGATCACGTGACGGCTATCACCACTCACACTAACAGAGTTTACCGCACAAATACAAAGTAAACACCGTGCACGTATACAACATATTTTCTATCTCAAGTGGTTACACTGATTCCAGTAGTATAGAAATATGTATTTTATCTCTAGTGCTCTATGGGTAGTACATATAACCCGTATAATCACAGACAACAGAATATATGTACGTGGGGTACTGTACACAGAACAAATAGAACGAATATAACTGTCTCTTTTTTGCAATCACTTATGTGGAAGTATGTGCATCTTAGGCTGCTTAGGTGTCAGTTGCTCAGTACCCGTCGTTCAGTGTAAGTCAGTCAAACAACAATAAATTTGATTGTTGAAACGGCACAAGTAGCGTTGTGGTATCACACACATCACATACATATATGTGAACCAAAGGTCACGTGACGGCTATCACCACTCACACAAACAGAGTTTACCGCACAAATACAAAGTAAGCACCGTGCACGTATACAACATATTTTCTATCTCAAGTGGTTACACAGGTTCCAGTAGTATAGAAATATGTATTTTCTCTCTAGATGTTCTATGGTACTGTACCTTAAAATCAGGTATCGGATTTCTTTCGGATCAAACAGTTTCGTCTTTAGCATATGCAGGTATACATATTGCACTCAATGTGACTAAAAGTTCAAAATATTTTCATAAAAACAACGTACACAAGTTACATACACATACATACATATGTGTATCAAAATATTATTTATACGTATTTTATGTAAACATCCTTTTTTTCTTTTATTTATTACCTGCACAATCGAAAAGTGCCACTGTAATTTTAATTGACTATCAAAAGTATTTTTGTTTATATTGTGTATGTGATTTATGTGACATGTCATTTAAATTAAATAAATTCATCTTTTTTTATTGTTTTCAATTTTGAGAGATAGAAGTATAGTTGCTTGTTAAAAATTTGTTTTTCAATAATAAAAAATCTTAGTAAATACGTACGTCTTAGCTATTATAGTGGACCGTCTAAATATTCAACAACTTTTCAATATATTTTACAAAAAAATTTTCCGATTTTTTTAATTTTCTTACTTTCGTCAACTAAAAAATGCTGTTAGTATTCTAAATGGTGAAAAATGTTATTTTTGACCAATTATATTTATTCAAATGTGCATAATTTAATGTAATTTAGTTGCAAAATTTTATTGAAATAAGTACGGTCCTGACCTGTCCGAAGAAACCCCGTACCTACTTAAAATACAATATGGTGCTCGCGTTCGTCAGAAAATTTTGTTAGCCTAACGTTTTAGCTAACGGAGCTTGCACCGTTAAGCCTGGATTACACTTGGCGAGTTTACTCGCCAGTGAATAGCGAGTAAATTCGCTAACGAGTGCAAACGTATCGACTCGCTTAATGAATACCGATTACACACATAGCTAGAAAATTTGCTAACATGTGTTGTTATTAATATTTAACTGAGCAAATATTTCATGTTTTGTTTTTGCTTCCGAGACTACTAAAGTAGCGGAAGCATTGTGATCACTTTTGAAAAATAAAAAATTTTTTCTCTTCAAAATCAAATTTATTACGCACATTTTACGTTTTAGAGCTTCCTGAACAATTTTGGTTTGGGCCGTCCGTCTGTCTGTCCGTCTGTGTGTCTCCAATTTTGCACCAAGTGACATAACTTCCGAACTATTCGATTGTTTTTAATGAAATTTTCAGAAATTATGCAGTTTGGCTCCGCGATGGTCCCCTATGAATTTAATCAAAATCGGAGTTACGGTAGCAACGCCGCTACCATGTCATTCCAAAATTGCACCAAGTGGCATAACTTCTGAACTACTCAATTCTTTTTTATGAAATTTTCAGAAATTATGTAGTTTGGTTCCTATATGGTCCCCTATGAATTTAATCGAAATCGGAGTAACGGTAGCTACGCCCCTACCATGAAATCCCATTAAATGTCAATATCTTATTTACTGCTAGTCCTATCTCGCTCAAATTTTTAGGGTATATTGGGGGTTAGTTTCGAAAATATTTTTGCTATTATTTTATAATTTAGCCTTTAAGTCTTTTGAGTTACAACAGTTTTTTATAAACTTCAAGGCGAAAATATAATTTCACGGTATATAATATGTATATTTGGTAGAATACTGTTTTAAAGCCTTTTACGACTACGAGGAAGCTGTGTGCCCACCCTATTGGCAGCGTATTTTTTCCTCTCTTGCTTGTTATTATTACTACAAACTTATTTTTATTAAAAAATTTTAATTACTGTAGTACCTATTTATGTTATATAATTTACTATAAGCTTTTATTTTCTTTACTGATTAAAAATTTGAAATGTAATAAAACTGACATTTTAATTTTTTTTTAATTTATGATTTTTTTTTGCGTAAATACTACGCTGTGGAACATAAAACACCAAATTTTTTTGTCTTATCACCCAATTTTTTATCTACCTATCGCATTTTTTTGCTTTTTTGCAAATTTTTACGTAACAATAATAATAACAACGCTGGAATTACAAATCCTGCACAAATAGTCTCTGTTGAAATTTTGAAAGATCTGTCAAATACAGCGATTTTACTCGTTAAAGGTATTACACAAACCGATGTCACTAGTCAGCGGGTCAAAATGCGAAGCGAATAGCGAGTAAAGTAGACCGGTTTTCAACTTTCCTCGCTTTAGAAAAGCGAGTAACGAGTATCTAGCGAGTAACTAGTCAAGAATATTACACTAAGCGAGTTTACTAGCAGCGAGTAAATTCGCCAGCGAATAGCGAGCAAACTCACAGACTTTAGGGACTTTAGCTACCGGAACTTGCACCGTTACAAACCAGAGGGCTCGCATTCAAAAAATTAACATGCATTAGATATTAAAGCAACAATTTCTAGCGTGGCAACCTGATGTTTTTATTCCATGATTTTTAAATGTGGCTGTACTTTAGAAGTCAAGTATTTATACCGCGAAAAACCATGAAAAAATATTTAACGTGCATTAATTTTTTGAATCAGAGCCCTCTGATTTTCTGGCGAACGCGGGCACTATTTTGGTTGACAAAAGTGGCAACACTGCGTGATTTGACACAGTACAATACCAAAGTACATACAGAAAGGTACGCTACATTTGAGTTCAAAATAAGCTTTTTTTGCTCAGTTCGCCATCTACGCCATAATTACGTTACATATTTGAATTTTTAGAAAAAGACAACATTACAATTATCAATTACATATACTAAGCGTGTGTAAAAAACTGTGGATAGCAGTGTGTCTGAGTGTAGCAGATACAGCTTAAGGCATTTAGTTGGTCGGTGTCGGTCACCGAATGCACTGCGATTGTTATGTATTGTAAGACTATTATTGCTTGAACTGCACCTTGCTCTGTCCGATAATACGTGTTATGTAGATGTGTGTGTGAATACTCACACAGAACCAAACATCAAACCCACACCACTACAAACAGTGTGTACCTACACAACATAGTGGTGGAAAGTAGATGGTTTTTTTGTCTACACTGGTATTACTACTGCAGAGATAGCAACTTGAGCTTTGTTCCTTTTTCATGAATTTTTAGTTCAAATTAGTGAAAATCATGCGCAGTTAGAAAAGTTGAAAATAATGCGTTTCTTTTAAAAAAATATATTACTTGAACTGATAGTTCAATGTTCCTTTTACTATGAATTTGAATTTGAACTGAGTTCAAAACAGTTCAATCAGTCCGGGATTTTTGTCAAGAATTTGAACTAGAATTTCAGTTTGTGTGCAGTTTTGAAAAAATTATCAAAAAAAAGTTAATCAAGAATAATATCTACGATATCTATCCATTATCTACCATACTTACGATATCTACGGTTAGCGTCGTTAGCATGGTAACGTTGTCATACGAGTGCAAAGTTATTCAATATTTTTGTTGATTATAAATTGTAAATAATTGACGCTAACTGACGCGACTGACACTAATGCTACTTTAATATATATTATATCTATAACCCTGTTTCTCATCGAGATTTTTGTTGCTTTTCTCTATGATGGTAGTGTTACACTTCTATGCCCTCTATAGAGTATTTTTAGAATTTATTGCGTTCCTTTTTAAAAATTCAGAATTATTAGTTCAAGTAATAATTCAGTTCGATCATGCGTATTTGATAAATTCATTATTATTTGAACCGTTCATCATTTTGGAAAAGGAACAAAGCTTTGGTTTCTGAATTATTCTGTGACAATTATTTATCATTATATTTATACAGTGTACGTTTTTTGAGAGTTTACCATTTTTATTACAGCCAAACCATTGATAAGAGCTAAGACCATAAAAGCTATTAAGCTCCTGACTATAGCAATCGGTTGCCCACGTCGATATCTACGACTCTTATTTGAACAATTTTTCAATTAAATCAACGGTTTGGCTGTAATAAAAATGGCAACTCTCAAAAGACTCACACTGTATATATGTAATTCGCCACTACGTCATCGTAATCTGCGTATCGGCATACCTTTCTAAATCTACTTTGGTACAGTACAATCAGGGTCACCAACTTAGGGGTTTTCCCCCTAAATTTAGAGGTAAGAAACTGCATTGGGTTTTTTTAGGGGAGCAAATTTTTAGAGGTTTTTTTAGGGGGTTTAAAAAGTTTTGTTTAATTATATTTATTTACATTTTTTTGCTAATATTACTCCCTCCAAAACCTAGATTTTGATGAATGTTGCTCCTGTAGTGTTAGAACTGGAAGTAATTTATACTATCTTTTCCCAAAATTTTATTGAAAATTCCGAAGGACTCCACATTTTTTATATTCGGCTGTTTTATTATCAGCACATATCAATAAATATATGCCAACAATACCACACTAAAAAATTTAGGGGTTTTTAGGGGGATTTGATGTTGACTTGGGGGGTTTATTTTTCCAACAGTTGGCAACCCTGAATACAATACGATGAATACCATGAATACGATAAACGATACGCATTTAACAAATTTTTGTCCATGAAAACGGTGAGATGATTTCATTTTATTAAATAAAACAAATTATAATTATTATAATTGTTACAAAAAAATTACACAAAATTAATATAAGAAATTTATTTTCTAATTAATTTCTATTTTTTTAAAAAATAATACGGTTTATGTAAAGAATCGACGTTAGTTTGAAGTTGTTGAAGTGTTGAAACCGGAAAAAGAGGGTGGTTGGAAGCCATTTTTATATTAGTCAGTAGCGTCAGTAGCACTGTCGTTTAAACATCAGTACTTCAGTAGGTATTTGGTGTATTTGGTAAAATGGCGAAAGCATTTTTTCACCTTTGGTGTTCAAAGAAAAAAGTTGAACCTACTTTTGATATTCGACCTACTGGTAAATCTTTTATTTTTATTTAAATTTCCCATATATTTAAAGAAGTTAATAATAATTTTTTAATTTAAATCTACCTACCAGGTCCAAAACATCGTCAACGATTTTTATGTGAAGCTCGTGTCGATGGTTTTGATTATGTGGGCGCAGGAAATTCCACAACTAAAAAAGACGCCCAGGCAAATGCCTGTAGAGATTTTATCAGTTATTTGATAAGACAAGGCATTCTTAATGCAAATGATGTACCGAAAGATGTAATGGATGTGCCCGCGGTAGCACCACAACCGTTACTACAAAATTCAGAAAATAATGGACCGACAGTATCGGTATTTGAACCCGGCATGGGTCCAAATCTGATGGGAGAAGCTTATCGACCGTATCAAGGCGATGGAAATTCCGGCGGGCATTTCTCGTACATGGATCGATTGCAACAACAAAAACGACTTGAAGAAGCGGAAGATTTAGATGTGAATGCGGCTATTCATGGAAATTGGACCGTTGAAAATGCTAAATCCAAATTGCATCAGTTTATGCAGGCGAATAAAATAAATACCGATTATAAATATACACCTGTCGGTCCAAATCACACTAGGTATAAAATATTCAAATTAGAAATATTATTTTTTTGTTTGAAGTTTCTGAGAAATACTTGGAAAATTTTTCAGTTACTTCGATTTTTCTTATACTTTTATTTTAGTTGTGATTTATTTTTAACATAGCAGAATTAAATTGCGAGAAATTTTCTTCTGCACACGGCATGTTAATTGTAAATCATAACTGCACTATTTATTTTCATAAAATATTAAAGGTTGGCTCTCAAACTTTCTCAAGAATATTGAAATTCACAACGAAAATTTCTTTGTACTTTTTAGCGATAAATATACAAATCGAAATATTGATAGTTAGGGAGCTGAATGCGGAAATTTTTAAATGATCTGTTTGTTGGGCAGATGTTAAGAAATATTATCAACATTTGCCTGTATATTATCACTGATTTTAAAACTGCTCCAAATTAAACACTTTTTTTTTTGCTAATTTTTTGATAAATACATAGCAAACTCCCATATCACACGCCCCCATTTAACAATTTCGTCGCACACAAGATGTGTATAATGGCACCCCTTCGTGTTTTAAAGCAAATATGTTTGAATGGGTTAGTGTCTAAGTAATAGTTTGTAACAGTAAATCATGCAAATTTATAAATCAGAAATATTGACGCCCGTGATCTTTGACTTTCTCATTTAGCAATTTGGTCCCAGTGAATTGCGTAATGGGAGTTTCCTATATATTGACCACAGACCAATGAACACTATTATATTATAATATATAATATGTCCATTGGTCTGTGATATTGACTTATAATAAATAAAAAAAAAAAAATTGTTCAATCCATGGCTATGGGGACATTAAAGGCCGTATTATACTTGGCGAGTTTACTCGCTATTCGCTGGCGAGTAAACTCATATTTTTAGTATAATAATTTTCTTGTACAGCTAAAAGTCAGATTCTTTTTAACAAGTCATGGTGGCCACATTACTGGAAAACCTGAAAATATTAGGGAATTCTAAATTTTCTGGAAAAGTCAGGGAATTTTACCAGAAGACTGGAAAAAAAATTATAATTTTGTTCATTTTGGGATAAAACTTCAATCAATTTTTCACTTGTTTTGAGATTAGATTTAAAAATTGGCGCGGATTACGTTTTTTTTATTTGTTTATTTATTTATTTATTTATTTATTTATTTTCTTTTTTGCTTTTCATTTACTTGTGAAAAAGTGTTAAAATAGTTATTAAGAAATTTTTTTTAACTTTTTGGGTTAAAGTAGGGTCGGCATTTTTCACAAAATAGTCAGGGAATTTTTTAATAAAATTTCTGCAAAACCTGGAAAAGTCAGGGAATTTGATTTTTAAAAATCTGTGGCCACCATGCAAGTGTATAATCACCTTCAAAGAAAGGCAGAACTCTAAACGCTGTGAGCAAATTTGAGACGTTGAAAAATCAGTGGACTGAACTTCTAGTTTTGATTTGCTGATTTATGTGAATTTCAACTAATTTCTATCGTTAGGGAGCGTTCATAAACTACATAGTTTCATTTTGACCTTTTTTGAACCTCTCCCCCCCCTTATGTGTACTACAAATGGCTTTTGTCTTGAGCCCCCCTCACCCGAACATAGTCCAGAAGACATTCACATTGAAATAATATCCTTTTTATTATAAAATATGAAAATGAAGACATCTTTTTATAGTTTAGCAAAATATTTCCTCATAAAACACGTCTCCTTACTGTAAAAAGTTTATTGTGAAAACTGTGTGACCAAATGGTAACATAACTCGTTAGAGATAATTCTGTTAAATTTCAAAATATCATGAACACAACTAATTCATGATTATTTATGAATTTTCATATTTAAATTAGGGTTTCCGATCGCTGGCCAAAAAATCGATCTTGTGGATCGATTCGAATCGTCAAACCAAAAATCGATGCAGGCGAAAATTGGCTTACAAAAGATCGATCTGACGAAGATCGATTCAATTTTTGTACTTACAGGAAATAAAAGATATATAAAAGTTTTAATAGTTTCTTATTAGGTAATCACAAATAAGTTTTAAAAAAAAATTCAATTTCCTCTGAAGATGAACTGCCGAATTTAATATCAATAAAATGGCTTCCAGTTTGCGCTAAAAGAGTCACATGAATCCAAAATTTGACTCAATTTTCTATAAATGAATCATAAAAGTGGTAAAATTATTTGACAACATAAATATTTAAAATATATTCTACAATAATTTTGAAAAGAAATATCATATTTTTACTAAAAATATTCTAATTTAAATTCAAAAAGATCGACCTCCGATCCCGTAAATTTTTTACGATCTCTGTGTCGATTTGGTCTCCAAAGATTCGATTCAAAAAATCGAAGATCGGCTCTCCAGAAATCGATTTTCGATAAAATCGAATCGAGATCGGAAATCCTAATTTAAATTCATGTTTGTTCTAATTGTTTCAAATGAAATTACGTAGTTCGACTCTGACTCTCTCTCCCCCATGTAATCCAGCGTAGCTTTTTACATGACCCCTCCCTCCCTCAACATAGTTTATAGACACTCTCTTATAATTAACGGACAGATCATCTACCAAAATTGCGTCTAACTTCCTAACTATGAGGAATCTTAACCAAAAGATTGAGATTTAATATTTTAGAAATTGAATTATAAGCTAAAAAGTACTCAGCGGAGAATGATAAAATATTATGGTTAAGAAATCCTCTTTGCCTAATTTATAAAATTAATAAGTACAAAATTTCAAACAGTAAAGCTAATTAAGAGCTTTCTTGTTTGTTCAGGAAAAATTTTGAGAGCCAATCAAGAATACGATTATATGAATACTATCAATTTATCTAAGTCGTTATGGTCCTACTTAATCAAACAGGAGTTTCGTAGCCGAGATGAGCTTTTACGTGAAACAGTTAAATAGAACGGTTTTTGCTCGCGAAACTGGCTCTAACAAACAGATGGCCAGTAAATCGTGCGCGTTGTCATTAGTACGACAACTGTTCCATCTTGGCGTCATCGAAGCATTCAGTGGCACCTTAAAAAAAGAGAAAAAAGGCGACGAGGTACCACCATTTGAAGTCTGTATCAGTCCCGATCTACAAAATCAAGTATCTCGAGTGTTAGAAGCCTTGCAAATAACACCGGTGCAAGTGAAAGACAATACAGAGGAATCAGTCTCATTATTAAGTTTACACGTCCTGGATGATTTCCTGGCAAGTAAACCGCAACCAGCTGGTGTTGTACCGTGGTCTCCCCCGCAACAAAACTGGAATCCATGGACTGGATGCAACATTGACGAAGGTCCACTGGCTAATATGACGTTAGAAGAACTTAGTGAACAATTACTTGCCGAATCTCGACAAAGATTACAAAATGATGGAGCACTTCAGGCTTCCATTAAAGCAAGAAGTCTGTTACCAGTGCATAATTCAAGGAATGAAATTATGCAAGCGATTAATGACAATCCGGTGGTAATTATCCGAGGAAACACTGGATGTGGTAAAACCACTCAAGTGTGTCAGTTCATATTGGACGATTATATTGCATCAGGACAAGGCGCTTGGTGTAATATAGCGGTGACGCAACCTCGTCGTATATCAGCCGTATCAGTTTCCGAGCGTATTGCAAATGAACGTTGCGAAGAATTGGGAAAATCAGTAGGTTACTCTGTACGTTTTGAATCGTTGCTTCCACGGCCGTATGCTTCGATATTGTTTTGTACAGTGGGAGTGTTACTTCGGAAACTAGAAAATGGTCTCAGAGGTGTGTCTCATGTCATTGTTGATGAAATTCATGAACGTGATGTCAACAGTGACTTCATAATGGTAAATTTTATGTTTCTTATAATAGGTTTCTATTTTTTTTTTCTTTTTTTATAATAGGGTACTTGACTGAAGTTACAAAAATATTCTAAAAGCATTGTTTTTCCATATCAGTTAAGTTATTTTAGCGAATTAGTTAAGTTATTTTAGAAATTTGTTTTGAGGTCCCTAGAAACCGAAAATAATGTTCACTAAAAATTTATATATATATATATATATATATATATATATATATATATATATATATATATATATATATATATATATATATATATATATATATATATATTATTTATGTATGTATGTATTTATGTATCAGCACGATAACTCTCGAACGAAATGTCCTAGGTTTACGAAATTTGGTGAGAACGTTGGAAGTCCAAAAATCTTGGATGAGTTCTTCAGCCAGACACGTCGGATGCCAGGAATATGGTTTTTGTTATTGCAAAAAATTAGTTTTTTGCCAAAATTTGCTATAATTTAAAAGTTTTTGCCACATTTTTTTACACCATTGCAAAGACGGAAAAAAATCACATAAAAAAGGTTTTTGAACTATTATTCTAGGTTAGCTAGTTTTTGAGAAAATAAGAAAAAAAGTCAATTTATTATTTTATGGATATATCTGTAAAAATATATCCAAGAAAAAAAAATGGAGCCAAGTACTTTTTGTGTTGATGCTTCAATATTTATTTAAAATACCACTGTCGCAGCATCCTGCATAACATAGCGAATTTCCATTTACAAAAGTACGTTTTTCTCGGAAACTAGTTGATATAGAGTAATTGTAAATAAAAACAACTCATTCCGCCAATTTTTTTTCACGAAAAATTTCATTTCACAAAAAAAATTTGGTGGAATGAGGCGGAAAAATCACATAAAGAAGGTTTTTTTATTTACAATTACTCTATATCAACTAGTTTCCGAGAAAAACGTGCTTTTGTAAATGGAAATTCGCTATGTTATGCAGGATGCTGCGACAGGGGTATTTTTATTTTCGGCAGATTCTGTAAAAAATCATCAAAAAAAATAACCCTACAATTTTAAATTAGAAAAAGGCGGGAAAAACACCTCACTATAGTGACGTCACAGTTTGAAGCAACTAAACGTCAATGTCAAAATTTATAACCTCAAAACATTGATTATATTCATAAAATATTAAAGTAAAAGCAAGTATTTATTATGGGTCATACACAATCAATGAAATAAGTATAGTTACGCGTGTAACTATTAAATTTAATATCAAATAACGAATACCAAATTGTTTATATCTAATATTTATTTAAAATTATAATAAACTTTCAAAATACAAAAAAAATTGAATAATAATAATTGAGCGTTCACGAGCGACGAGGTTGACGCGTTATTCCAGACTACCCGCCGTTGTCATTGTTCTCTCCTTCCGCTAGTGGCGCTAGTTCCGTTTTTATGTGAAGTTCTGCCAACTTAATGGCAGTTACAGAACCGCCACATAAGGAATAAGAAGTATGCTATCTAGTGACGTTGAATGGAACTTTAACGTAACTGCCCATAGGTATATGTATTTAGGTATTTTTGTACATCAAAATTCATAAAAAAATAACGTTCATGATGACTTTTTTTGTCACTAAAGTGAAAAAAATCACGAATTTTGACGTACAAAAGTACCTACATATTTATATCTATGAGCAGTTACGTTAAAGTTCCACTCAACGTCACTAGATGGCATACTTCTTATTCCTTATTTATTATTTCTTATTCCTTATTTCATTGATTGTGTAGACACCCTTAGAATTCTGGCCGATTATTATTACTATATATATCGATTAATAGAAATATTCAAAAGAAAACATCACTTCACCAAAATGTTACGTCATATTCAAGAAAATGGCGCGTTTTCACTAATTTGAATATTTGTTGAAAAATGGCGATTTTCAAAATAAAATTTTAAATAGTTATCAAATTTTTTTATGTTTCATCATTAAAATTGGACATATGTAATGATAATGCATAGAATTATTTAACATTTGACACAAATTTTAAATACAGTCAAGTACCGTATTATAATTCTATTGACTATTTACGTGAGCGTTCTAGTGACTTTGATATTTTAGAATGAGTACGTAGACTTAAATATTTATAAAAATAAGTGTCAAATTATTTGTGTTAATCAATTTTTATTAACGCTGATGTCTAATAAAAAACAATTTCTATTTTATATTCTATTTTAAATTCACAAGCCCCGTGGTCAGTTTTTCAATATCTAAACATCTTTTTAAGAGTAAATCGCTAGCTTAAAATTTTGTTAGGAGTGTTTGTAAACTTAAAAAAATGCGTATTTTGATATTTGCATTCAGTAAAGATTGACAAATTTTCATGATAAGATTAACTTCGCTACAACGTTTACAAATTGTGTAAAAATGTATCTAAATTTATTTTTAAAAATTAAAAAACACTATTACAGTAGAACCTCTGATTACGGACATCTCATTTAACCGGACTCCTCCTATAGCCGGACAAATTTTTTATGACGGTGGCATACTATACTAAAACCAATGTATTCAGTACTCTCTTAAGCGGACCGTCTGTTAACCGGACGCGGACACAATATTTTTTGCCGAAGACATATTATTTGGTACATTATTACCTCCATTAATCGGACGCGTATAGGGTATATTTGTTCATGTTTTAACTTGTTAACAATGATTCTAATGTGACAATGTATTTGTAAACGTTATATTTTGGTATAAGTGCCTAAATTAGTTCATAAAATTGATTTGAATTAAAAAATTAAGTATAAATAGTACATTAGTTAATGCTGTTATTTACTCTGCTCCTGTTAAGCGGACACCTTTGTTAGCCGGACAGATTTTTGCGTGACACTGCTGTCCGGTTAACAGAGGTTCTACTGTATTTCGAAAAAATGGTACAATGAATTTGCCCAGTTACTTGCAATGGTCTCGCGGGATGCGATTTATAATTGATAATCGCTGTCAATAGAGGTTGAAATTGCTTGACAATAAATGTCAATATTATTTTTGCAATTCCAGGACTAAAAGACATGATTTAGTCCCTCATAGTAGGGAGTAAAGTGCCACTTTTAGTAACAAGGGACTAAAAAATTTTTTTGCTCCCGTTTTTAAATCAACCAGCAAGCACATTTACAGAAAATTAAATTAAATAGCGTTGTTAGGCAATTGAAAATAATAAACAAATTCAAACTTGTAGATAAAGACAAACAGTTGTACTGTACAATTCGATTGATTTATCCAAAGTATACTTGATGGAATATTATACAATGACATTTAAGTAATTTGTTTAAATTTTTATAATTTTAAATTATCCGGAATTGCAAAAAATAATATATACACACACTGGACTGAAGTGTTTTTTTTTCATCCCGAGTGTGAAGTTTGTTGCCCTCGGGCCCTTACAGATCCTCTGGCAACAAACTTCACACTCGGGATTAAAATTCATACTTTAGTTTAGTCCCTTGGTGTATAACATACTATTTTTAAATAAAAAACAAATTTAGTCTCTAACTTAATTCGTATGTCTTATTTTACTTTAAAGTTCTTTCACTTTATCTTAATGCTTGTCCAACATATACTCAATATGTCATTTTTTTTTATCTCTCTTTACTTAGAGTGTTAAAAAAAATTTCGTCGGAATAATGTGTGATGCACGAGCCCATACTTCACTTGGTCGACACTAGTTTACTATAATACTCATTGCTCTGTTATTTTTTAGGTGGTTCTTCGAGATATGATTCACACTTATCCTGATTTACGTGTAATTTTAATGTCTGCCACAATTGATACCACTCTTTTCTCAAAATATTTCAATAATTGTCCAGTCATTGAAATTCCGGGTCGAGCGTATCCTGTACAACAATATTTCCTAGAAGATTGTATTAAACTCACCAATTTTGTGCCGAGTATTGATAATCGGAAAAAACGGAAAGGAGGAGGTGGAGGTGATGATGATGACGAAACCGGCATCGATGGTGACCCCGAAGAGAATTTGAACAAAGTATGATAGTCAGTTCGTGTGGCAAGGTTAATATTTTCTTAATCGAATTCGCTTTTCTAGGTTATTTTATCCGGGGACTATTCAGAACAGACACGTAATGCAATGGCTCAATTGAGTGAAAAAGAAATTAGTTTTGAGTTGTTTGAGGCATTACTTAATTACATACGAAATTTAAATATACCTGGTGCCATTCTTGTATTTTTGCCGGGATGGAATTTAATTTTTGCAATGATGAAACATCTTCAACAGCACCCCATATTTGGATCAAATAAGTATGTGATAATTCCATTACATTCTCAACTTCCGCGGGAAGATCAGAGAAAAGTATTTGATCCAGTGCCACCAGGCGTTACAAAAGTAAGTTTATATTTTATAAGTAATATTTAATCCGTTATATCCCGTAACTATTTCCATCTGTCTTGGTGTATATAGAAACATGGGCGGGAAATTTAAAATAAATTTATTAGAAGTAAAGATAAGACACAAAAAAAATAAAAAGGCTTAAAAAAATCATTTTTTTAAAATTAATTTATTTTTCTTAACTTTTTTAAACTAGTATTAGGAAAATATAAATAGTTAGTTAAATTAAAACTAGAGGGCGGTGTACATTCTTTCCTAATAGAGTATATATTTTAGACTGGGGGCCATGAATTTTATTGCTTTGTTGAAAATACGTACGAAAATATACATATAAAATAAAATGCGGAGAGCAGTAAAATTGACTTTTAAAAAAAGATAATATTTTTGTTTTATGTCAAAAATAATAAAATTTATAGCCCTCACTTGAAAATATTGTGCATCCTTAGGGACCATTTTGTCAGTTATCTACTTTAAAATAAATATATCAGAGACCATGTTATTTTATTTGAAAAGTATAATTTTTTATATTCAGGAGCAAATGTAAACCCGCTATTAAATCTGTTAATGCCCAAGAAATTCAGTGAAAAGTATTCTACTGTTATTTTTAAATTTTTTTTAATAAAGAAAATTGTTCTTAAAGAAGATTTTCCGACGATATTGGTTTGTAATGGGTTTAATGTTTTGACTATTCTCTATAATCATTTTTAGATTATTTTGTCGACAAATATCGCGGAAACTTCTATCACCATTGATGATGTTGTCTTCGTAATTGACAGTTGCAAAGCGAAAATGAAACATTTCACATCTCACAATAACATGACAAGTTATGCCACAGTTTGGGCATCACGAACCAATTTAGAACAAAGAAAAGGACGTGCAGGTCGTGTTAGACCTGGTTTTTGTTTCCACCTTTGTTCACGAGCTCGATACGAGAAACTTGAGGAACATATGACTCCAGAAATGTTCCGAACGCCACTACACGAATTGGCACTAACCATCAAACTGTTGAGACTTGGATCAATTGGACAATTTTTGAGTAAAGCTATAGAACCGCCACCATTGGATGCTGTAATTGAAGCGGAAGTAATGCTTCGCGAAATGAAATGTTTGGATAAAAATGACGAGTTAACGCCACTAGGTCGTATTTTGGCAAAATTACCCATTGATCCACGTTTGGGCAAAATGATGGTTCTTGGTTGTATTTTTATGTGTGGCGATGCGTTATCAACAATGGCAGCAAATTCCAGTACATTTCCAGAAATATTTGTTATGGAACCACGTCAGCGCCGTTTGACATACCATCAGCGAGCATTAGCTGGCGAAAGACATTCCGATCACGTTGCAATGCTTATAGCATTCCAGTTGTGGGAACAAGCTAGACAAAATGGTGAACAAGCAGAAATACAGTTTTGTGAATATAAGGGTTTAAGTTTGCCCACATTGAGAGTCACGTGGGAAGCTAAAAATCAACTTCAAGCGCTATTAACTTCAGTTGGTTTCCCGGAAGAGACAATGATCGTACAGTTTCTTGATGCTGTCGGTCCGGATCCAAAATTAGATATGGTTATGGCACTTATGTGTATGGGATTATATCCAAATGTTTGCTACCATAAAGAGAAAAGAAAGGTATAGAACATTTAATTATCTATTTCTTTAATGTAAATGTTGATTGCCTGAACCGAATGCTTTGCTCAGGCAACCATGAAATTTCTTCATTGTCACTGGATACTGACACATGAGCTTTTGAAAATAATTCTTTTTGATGATTGTTGGACTAAAATGTGTACAAAAATTACAAAAATGTCCAATTAATTTCAAAATAAAATTTACTTGGTAAATTTTCTTGAGAGTAAATTATTCGGTAGATTTATTTCCTTAGACAATTTATTTATGCTTTCCTTCTATTTACCAAGTTGTTGGGTGATTTCGCTGTCGTTTCAATGTAATCCTTTATTAATAGTTCAGCTTATTAAATAATAATTTTGAATATTATGAATGTCATGAAACTTCTTTAATTAAGAATGTACGCATGATATTCATAATATTCCATTTTATTTGCTTTTGTAAAATTATTATTTAATAAACTGGCGTTTAACTGGCGATATAAAATCTAGTAACCCGCACATAATTTTTATAATACATATTTCTATGCCAATTGAATGTATACGAATATCTATTACGTATTAATGTTTTACTTGATACAGCTTCTGTTTTTAACACTAGAGCCACGCGCGTAATCTTTGTCAATATATAATCTATTTCACTTAAATTTAAGCATGATTTATCACTTACGAATTTAAGGAATTCCCGTTTTCTTCGATTTATCTCTTTCATTGTTGCAAATGTGTAAATTTTACATTTGCAGTTTGCTTTTAGAAATATTTGTTTCGAATATAAGAATTATTTAATTTTTTAAAGATGGTTCATGCTCAGTTGTATTTGAAACGGGGTATACTTAACTGACAATATTAGTGATTTGTACATAATTTGTATAAAACATTTCTATTCCATTTAGATGTATACGTACATGTTCTATTTGATAAAGTTTCTAATTTCACGACCAGAGGTGCGCGTGTGTAGAAATAAATATTAACGAAAATCATTTAGATTAAATGATTAAATTAAAGAAAGAATAATTAAATTAAAATTTTTTAATTGTTCATTCATTCATAACTTAATAATTATATACTCAAAAATATTTACTCAAACATGTGATAATTAATTTTGAAGCTTCCCGCTCTGTTTTGGACAGAAAATGGATGACTGTCACGACTCTATTTATTATAGGGACTCCATAATAAATAAATTAGTACTGTCATCTAACGTTTGATAGTAAAATAAGATTTGATCGGTAAATCTGTTATTAATTATGTAATTTACTCTCAAGATACTTTACGTAGAAATTAATGGCGGATTTAGATTTGTAATGATTTGTTGGCGCCATTTTTAAGTTTGTACGTCTGTAAAGTTTACATTACTTATATATTCGTTTACACATTATATACTTGCTATATAATTGACTACTGCGCAAATCACAAATGGCTGAATTGGATAAATAACTACCATATCGCACGTACTCTTTCTCAACCTCGTATCTGAATAGTCCCAATTTTTGGAGACACAAAAAAAACGTATTTAAATCTGTGTTTTAATCATTATGAACTTAAGATTTATGCTAATTACACCCTTTGATGTTGGTTACCTACATATATAAAATATATATAGATAAGTATACATATAAATACAATATTTAATGTTTTTTGTGTGTCCTAAAACATGCAGTTTTTGATATACAAGGTTGAGAAAGAGTACGCGCGATATATAACTGTTAAAATTGTCATTTGTATCTAAATCTAAAGCAAACAATGAATTAGAAGAGGAAAAAAACAATACACTTGTGTCTCGTTGTAAGCAACATCAAAAT
This sequence comes from Brachynemurus nebulosus, assembly GCA_035578155.1. Taxonomy (NCBI): domain Eukaryota; kingdom Metazoa; phylum Arthropoda; class Insecta; order Neuroptera; family Myrmeleontidae; genus Brachynemurus; species Brachynemurus nebulosus. Next base: position 37,657,197 of record JAPWDM010000008.1, on the reverse strand, counting down.
TGAAATAGAATCATATGCCTTTTTATGTATATGCGAATTTTATTATCTAAAAAGAGTAAGATATATGATTCTATTTCAAGTTGCTTATAACGAGAAATCAGTGTAGATACTTAAAAATGACATTCAAACTTGAACAAATGCGTAAAAATAGATTAATTTTTTTTTTTTAAATAATACTGTTGCCCAAGAAAAGTTTATATTTCGCTCCTTGAGAATGTAAGTGTTCTGTGTCCATTTTTAAAAATGTCGATATAGAAAGAGAGAGCTGTAGAATAAACATGCATTTCTAAAACTATCTCTCTCTATATCGACCTTGTTGAAAATGGACATAGAACATTTACATTCTAGAGGAGCGATTTGCAAGTTTTAATTTAGGTGACGCATGAATTTTAATTAGGGGATCCAGAAAAGTTTGAAGTGTGCTAACTTTTTTATCCGTGCATTCATTGTTCCACTTTGCATGCCAGTAGATGTTTACACATACATTTTGCTTTTATTGGCGCGCCACTTCGTATTGGCGCCAGTAAATTATTGCAAATGTAAACTCGCTATAAATTATTAATCGAATAGTTCGTCGATTTATTTGTCTTTTATAATATTGTGTACGAACATTACCAATTATTTGTTTAGGTACTTACAACCGAGAGTAAAGCGGCGTTAATCCACAAAACATCAGTTAACTGCAACAACACCGATCAGACATTCCCATACCCATTCTTCGTATTTGGTGAAAAGATTAGAACTCGCGCTGTTTCTTGTAAACAGATGTCAATGGTCACGCCAATTCATCTTTTGCTATTCGGCTCTCGCAAAGTAGATTGGGTATGCCATCGAACAATTTTAAATTAAATAATTTTTTCAAAAAATAATTCTTTTTTGAAGGTTGATGGAGTTGTTCGATTAGACAACTGGATAAATTTGAAAATGGATCCAAACGTTGCCGCGAAAATTGTTGCTCTACGACCTGCTCTAGAAAGTTTGGTTATACGTGCATCAAAAGACCCAGAAGAAGTTATAAAACAACCCACTGAAACTGATTCACAGGTAAATTTCATTAGAAACAGCGAAGTCCTTTAACATTTATAAAAAAAATGATATTTTAGGTTTTAAATGTTATTCGAGAATTATGTAAACTTCACGCGGGCAGTTTCAATATATCTCGTACCAGTTCCGCAGCAACTTTCGTATCCAAACGTCCGCCACGTGGACAGACATTAGGTGGACCACCGGATAAAATGCGACGAGAAGGTGGAGGTTTTGGCGGCAACAGTTTTGGAAATAACAACTTTGGAGGAGGTGGTTTTAATAATCGAGGCGGTGGATTCGGTGGTAATAGAGGATTCCAAGGAGGTGGACGAGGTGGTTATGGGGGTAGGCAGGGTGGATATAGTGGAGGTCGTGGTGGTTTTAGAGGAAATAGGTGGTAAAAAGAAATTTCAAATTTGTAATGTGATCCATAATTATTTAAAAGTATTTATATTTGGGCCTTTTTTTTTTAAACTTACGTAAACAATTATTTACAGTCATTCCATGTGACGTATAGATTTTAAATCAATAATTGTAATTTCAGATCTTAAAATATTCTTTCTCAATTTCATGTTAGTCCATCTTCTTGCAATAAACAATCGAAGATTAACCCTTTTATTTTAACCATAGAGAAAATTTTGCCGCACCTTTTACTGCCAGTGACAAGTACAATAGATACGGGTAAAAAAAAAGAAAATCAGAGATGCGAACATCCAAAAAATGGCATCCTAGGAATTTGTAAAATAGAAATTATATAAGACTATGTTGGTAAAATGGAACATTACTTACAATCATACAGTATATCGAAAAATCTGTCACAGATGGCAGCGCTTGTACCAGTAAATCAAGTCCTCAGCGTATGTGTAGAAAATTGTAACTAGTGGTGAACCCAGAGTGTGCCCGACACGGCTTAAGACATGTAGTCAATCGGTGTCCGTCGCCGAACACACAGTGCATTGTAATACATTGTTAGACATTGTTACTTGAATTGGACAGGTTGGTCTGTCCCATAATGGTGTTTTGTAGTAGTGTGTATGAATACGCACACTACTACAAAACACCAAACCAACACCATTGCAAACAGTGTGTACGTACACAACATAGTGGGGAGATTTTACGTCACCCACTGGTGACAAGTGGAACAGTTTGATAAACATTCTAGTTTGATCCCTTGCAGTAAATATATACATAACAACTAAATCAACGAATACTATTCTACTATTCTCAATAACTATTCTACGAATAAAAATAGTTGTGAACTAAATTTGGGTTTAGTAATTAGTATTATAAACGTATCTCATGATTAAAATAAGTTAGTGGTTGATTAATCTATAATATGTTGCAAATATGTTTTAATTTCCATATATATATAATATAAAAATTACTTCTGTACCTCTAATTTGTATTACAACGTGTATAAAATCTGTTTAATATGCATAAATATAAACATAACGATACCTTAATTGGCATACTAGCCAACTCCATTTGAGTAAATTTTACAGAAGAGGCTTAAAACGTTATAATATTTTTTGTAGACTATTTATGAATGCACACACATGCGAAGTTTGCTGATTTTCGAATAGCGATTTACGCAAAGAATTGTAATAATATCGGAGTTGTTGTTTTTGCAAATCACGCCGAATTACCATTGGATATAAACTACACCAAAAAATAAAAAACTACACCAAATAAAATTTAGTCGGTAGATTTTCTGTCAACTAAAATTTAGTTCCCTACTTAATTTATTTCAGTTTTATAATACTGACATCTGTTAATGAAATTAATTTAATTCACAAATTTAGGTTAGTTGGCTTTTGTAATACTGGCCCTTAATCATTTTAAGAATTAATAAAATAAGTAATCTTCCAAATATTTATGAAAGTATTTTAACCACCAGTGAAGAGAGACGTATATAGAACTTCAATCCTGTGTTAAATACGTGGACAGTTTTAGAGCACCCCAAACCACAATGTTGGCACCCCATGTACAGATGGCAGTGCTGTGCAGGAAAGCAGTACGCACTGTTATGTCTTGATAATTGTACTTTTGAAACGAGAAATTTGTTTATGGAAAAAAATTGAAATATAAGTTCCCCACTTCTTTCTGTTAAACTGAAGCTTCGCCTGACAACTTAAAAACATCTGAACCTCGATCGTTCTGCCATCTAACAGAAACAAAATCGACTAAAATTTTCGTCCACATTGGCCCATAAGAATTAAACTTCTATTATACGTCTCTCTTCACTGACACCACTAGCTCAAAAGTACATTGAAAAATTAATAAATATTTCTAAAATGAAATTACTAAATGCTTACGTAATTTAAAAAAAAAAATGGCCCCAATATTTTATTTAATTAATGTAGCTAATTTTATAACGTTTAGTTTCTATTCAAATAATTGTAATCAATTTTTATTTATAATATTGACGAATTTAACAAATACATAATTTATTAAAAATATTTTGATTGTTTTTCATTTTTGAATATCCCACTTCCTCCGACTCAGGGACGGATCCAGCTCTCAAACTAGGAAGGGGTCACATTTTTTAAAAAGCTTCATAAACCTTTTTGACAAATTTTTAAAAGTTAATATTAAAAGAACGACTTGGAAAATCAATAATTCTCTTCCAGTTTCGTCATTCTGTTATTTCATCAACGGTTTTTACACTGAAAAATTTTAGTAAACTTGATGACATCAAATTAAAAATTCTTTTTTTCTCAAATCAAGTTTTATGGGAGTAATTTGAAATATGGTGATTGATTGAATTGGCATAATTTGAGTACGAGTTTTTCACTTTTCTGTAAAAATGACTCAATTCCTTTTACAGCTCAACCAACATAAGGTTGCCGGTCAAGGTTGTACGCGCAGTAGTCAAACACAACTTTTATCACACTTTTATGTATATTTGTTATATGTTTCATTCTTGTTGTTGCACTCTTTCATTTGCGCATTTGACCGGCAACCTTATGTTGGTTGGGCTGTATAAATGTGACTGATCTACCAGAAGACTCTTTTCTAGTGATTCTATTTGCCGAATTTTGGTAAAAATGAAAAGAACGACTTTGAAAACCTATAATTCGCTTTCAGTTTCATCAATCTATCATTTTATTTATGATTTTTACGAAATTAAAAAATTCTAGTAAACTTGATGACGTCACCAAATTGAAAAATTTTCTTTTCTCCATAGCAAGTCCTATCAGGGTGGCAATCGACCTGGAAAACCTGGAAAAGTCAGGGAATTTCGAATTTCTGGAAAAGTCAGGGAATTTCAGTCGTAGTCAGGGATTTTTTCAGTTTTCGCTCCGGTGAGAGCGTCGACTGATAGTTTTTCTAGAAAGTTTTTTGACGACCTTTTTTTTTCTCTTTAGATGTATTTTTTTGCCACTGACGAGCAAAAAAAAAAAGGGTCGCGTCAAAAATAGAAAATTTTTTAGAAATAATTAACATTTACACAATATTTTGTTCAGAGTAGGACCTGGAGTTTTAGTCAGAGTCAGGGAGAAGTCAGGGAATTTTGAAATTGGTTTTCAATCGCCACCCTGTCTATTGAAGTGCTTTGAATTAGGGTAATTGGTTGAATTAGAGTAATTTGAGTGTGAACTTTTCATTTTTACTATCAAAATCATTGAAAATTTTAGTAAACTTGTGTTTTTAGTAAACTTTTGATGTTTTATTTTTTACTTGCCATTACATAAAGTGAAAGAAATGGTCTAATAATGCCCATCGAGAAAAATTGGTAGGAGGTTTCCACTGGCCGAAACAGTGGAAATAAGAGTGTTAACTTATAGAAAAATTTTGAAATTTTCCACGATTTTTTTATACCGGCTAATTAAAAGAGGGGAAGGCTAAGCTATAAGTAGGTGATAAATTTTAAAAATTTTAATGTCATTTTTTTTTTTAAATTTATTAAATAATTAAATACTCGTATATTTGAAATTCGAAATATCTTAGAAAATAGATATACAAAATATTCTGATATTAAGAAGAATTGAAGACATGAGTGGATGAAGGTGTTATGTAACATTTTTTTATAATTTTTTAAATAGAAGCGTTTGAAAGTTTTTATTTACATATACTTCCTATGCAATAGCATGTGTTTATTATTGAATTTCAACAAAACTATTAGGCGTAATGAAACCAAATTGTAATAGATACTTCAGCATTTTGCAAAAAATGACTTTTTGAAAAAATTGTTACATAACACCTTCATCCACTCACGTCTTCAATTATCTTAAACAAAAACATGGTAAATTTATTGGAATTTGCAAAAAGTGTGATAATTTTAAAATTGAAAAATCTGCTAAATCCGAAATTAAATCCAGTGAAATTTTCCACTTATGTCTTATCAAGAATTTTTGTTTTAAACAGACAATTCTTGTAGGTAATACAGCTTAGTAATAAGATAAAAGAATAATCGAAATTTACTATATTAATATTATTAAAAGATAAAAAAAATATTGGGAGTAAAGTAGAATAAACAAATTTTAAGATAAGAATCAATATTATTAAGTACTTTTAATGTCACGCGAAAATAGAAACTAATAAAAAAATTATGAAAAGTGATTACGAAATATGAAAATGAAAACTAATAACATTTCTGTGATAAAAATTAAAAAAAAATATGCGATTATGATTTAAAAAAAGTTGATAAAATTAATGTAAGTAGCTTCGATTTGTTCATTCATCACCTTAATTACTAAAGATATCAAGTTACGTCTTATATCAAGTATCTAGCTTGAAAATTTTAAGTGTATCCTCAAGGGCTGTAGTATTGTTACGCAATTATAAAAAATACTAAAACTAAATATTGTTTTAGTTCCGGAACACTACTCACCAGAGTATTGTTTTAGTTGCAGAACACCACAATATCATTATAAGCTAGGATGTAAGAAAATTCTGCACGTCTACTTAGTATATTTTGATGTGAATGCCTTATAAATCAGTTTTCAGTTTGAGAAAATGCATGAGGTGCTTTACGAAAGTACGGAAGATTTTAAAACGTAATAAAATGCACGTAATACAGTCGAGTTCCAATCGTGTGCTTAGACTACACTCAGTGGCGTAGCAAGCGGGTGGCAGGGATGGCCCCCGCCAGGGGCGCCGAAGTAGGGGGACGCCGCCGCGACGGTTTCACTTTATCGTTTAAAATATCACCTGATTTTGATACTAAGAATATTGACAAAAATTACTAAGAAACAGACTGAGATAAAATAACCATTAACACAATCATATGGCTACACTGGCTATAGTCTTAAACTATAGGCTACAAGTTGAAAGTAAAAAGATTTCTTATGAAGTATCTTTTGGGTAGTTAAAAAATATAATGTTGATTCAAAATTCGACCATTTACCCAACGTAGCACAAAATTTATGGAAAACAATCTAAAATTCCACCGAATCCAAGATATCGAAATATATCTGGACTGAATAGAAATAAATTTATTATTTTATTGGATTCGTTGGAATTTTTGATTTAGGGTAAATGGTCGAATTTTGAATCAATAAAAAGATTTCTAGCATTTCTACAAGTCTAGGAAATGAAACTGGGCGCCGTTATCGCATAATTTCGTGAAGTTTGATAAATCGTGCCCAGAAACCCAGGTGGCTGTAGTTTGCGCAAAAGATGAGAGGAGACGTATGATGTGATTGTGGGTAGGGGGTGGATTTTTTAAGTTACTACCCCTCTCCACTTTTGTTTTCAAAGAGGAGGCGTCATTTTCAAGTTTGATCAGAGGCACCACTTTCAAGTTTGACCAGGGGTGCCAGTCACCTTAGCTACGCCACTGGCTACACTGTCGGCTTGACTTAAAAAATTGAATTTTTGGCAGTTCAGCTAAAACAACTCGTTACGTATAAGAAAGCATTAGAGTGACAAAGTTCTATGATCTCTTTTTGGGAATAAAAAAACAATTATCGACTTAGTTTTCACAATACTCAGATATTTTGACGATATTATAATCTGTTTCTATGGGTTTGAGAACTCAAATTAGATCTATTAAGATTTAAGTTGGTATACGGCGGTATATTTATGTATAGGGAAAAGAGTGTAATCAACAAACGGGGTGAAATCAGGCTTAAAAGTTAGGGGTTAAAATTATATTTCGAAAATTATAAAGAATAGGAAAAAGTTGATGAAATATAATTAATCTAAATGAATTAAAATAGAGATAGGAGGGACTGGAGGAGAGAAAATGGGGATAAATTTTCTTATATAACGGAATAACGAAAATACCTACTTTTTTATGATCATAGTTAGAAAGATTATATCTTACACTGTTATGGATGAAGCTGACGCCTAAAATTAGAGGTAAAAATATATTTCTCAAGATATTTTGAAAACTAGAAGAGACTGAACAAGTGTATAAGTTGTCAAATGTTACCAGTTAAATTCATTTGTGTGGGTTAAGCAACAGTCGGGTTGATTTACCATCATAGACCGAGTCGATTCAAGTGTGTACCGAGTGTATTTAGTCACTGGTAAGTACTCACTAAGTAGGGCGAGGTTCGATTCCTGTGGTGGGCTATACTCGTAAAGAAAGTGGCGCAACTGGCTGGCCAAACGAGCGACAAATAACGCTAGTAATGCCAAACGCCATATTATGCACCATACGTATCGAGAGATACAGATTGATGATTCAATTTCATTCTGTTTTCATACTTCGAATTTATAACACAATAAATATTGAAATGAAATTTGTCGATAATGAGCTATTAATTCTTGAAGTTCAAAAGCACTAATTATTTATCGCTCGTGTATCCGCGGATCAACGTTAAAAAACGTCGCGTTAATTTTCGCTCAAAAATAGGCGTTAAAAAACGCGCGTGTAGCCGAGGATCAGCGTTAAAAAACGTCGCGTTAATTTCCGCTCAAAACTAGGCGTTAAAAAACGCCCGTGTAGCCTTAGCTTCAAGGAGCGAAATCAGTATCTAAAGTTAATGATAAACGAGAGCCACAGTTAATTTAAGGTTCTATGTAAATCTTTCATTTAATTTTCACTATCCGCAGACGCACTCACGTTAAAAATTACAGTCTACATCATTTTTTAAGTAAATAATAAAAAATAAGTAGTAGTTTGAATTTAAAGTATTATTGTCGTTAACGGAAATGTATACTTAAAGTACTATATTTAGAAATCAGTGCTTAAGTACAGATATGCAGTTCCATTTATCAATTTAACGAAAGATAAAATTGATTCTACTATCAATTAATTGTATATTTGTATATATATTCGTACATCTAGATGTGCCTTTGCCAAAATTAATTGTTAAACGATAGAAATGAAGTTATTCGAATTATTAACATTTTTATTTGTGTTAACAAGTTGGGTGTATGCTGCCCCAAAAGCTTCACCATTGGACGCAGCAAAACCATGCGACGCTGAAAAATGTAAACTTCCCGATTGTCTTTGTTCGTCAACAGATATTCCCGGAAATTTAAAGGAAGATGAAATACCGCAGGTAAAATATCAAATAAGATATATTAAATAGAAAATGCGGTACCTAGATAAAAAAATTGTTTATTTTAGCTCGTGGTGCTCACTTTTGACGATGCAGTACAGGTAACAAATTACAATTTTTACGAACAGGCTGTTTTTAATCGGCATAATCCAGATGGATGCCCGGCACAGTTAACGTTTTTCGTATCGCATGAATATACAAATTACTCAATGGTAATTTTTTGAATTATTTATTTATTTATTTTTGAATTTTCTGTAAAAGCAATCATTTTAGGTACATGAATTATACTCACGAGGGCATGAAATTGCTTTACATTCAATTTCCCATCAGGCCGATGTTTCTTATTGGAGGAGTGCATCTTTGGATGAACTGAAAGATGAATTTGTGGGTGAACGTGAATTAATTTCGCATTTTGCTCAAATACCGAAAGAACAGTTTAAGGGGTTGCGAGTACCATTTTTGCAAATTTCTGGCGATAACAGTTATCAATTAATAAGTGAAACAGACGGTCTGATATATGATTGTTCATGGCCTACGCAAAATTATCGAGAACCTCCACTATGGCCTTATACACTCGAGTATGAGAGTATACAAGATTGTCCAATTGGACCATGCCCGACGTCAAGTTATCCAAATGTTTGGGTTGTGCCAATGGTCGATTGGGATGATGACAACGGAGTTGTTTGCTCTATGGTTGACGCATGCGTAAATATGTAAGTAAATTTTCATTAAAAGTATTTTTGGGTGTTAAATATTTGTTTATTTTCTAGACCCAAAGATGTTGATGGTGTTTTCGAATTTATGAAAAGAAATTTTGAGCGACATTACAAAACAAATCGTGCTCCATTTGGATTCTTTGTTCATGCAGCGTGGTTCTTAACAGACCCTAGCCATTTCCCAGCTTATTTAAAATTCCTAGATTATTTACAGAGTTTACCTGATGTTTACATTGTAAGTTAAAAAAATGCTTTTTAAAAAATTTAGATATAATTGAAAATATTGGTTCTAGGTAAGTGTAAGCCGAATGTTAGAATGGGTAAGAAATCCCTCAACTTTAAATAATCTGAAGAAAACTTGGCCAAAATGTCCTGATACACAGTTGCCACAATGTAAAACAAAAGCATGCCGGACATTGAAAAATGGAACAGAAGAAAGGTGGTTGCAAATCTGTGAGCAAGTTAGTTGTCCCAAATCCTACCCATGGGTGGGAGATCCTTTAGGAGAAAAATGAGGAAATAAATGAGGATTATTTATGTACATATATTAAAACGTATTGTTAGTATAGTTTTTGTTTATAAAAAAAATTAAATATATTTAAAAAATGTAAATTAGTTTGGTTTTAATACTTAATCAAGTAGGATTGTTTTACTTTTACTTTCCCGCCCATATAGACTATCCAAACTACAGCGAAGTTTTAACTATAAAGCAGGTTCTACATTATTGCGAAGTTGACCGAGTACGAGAGTGTAAAAGGTCACTTTGTGGTCCCTCGTGGTTGGGATATTTGACAGTATCAAAGAAAAACAATAAAAACAAATTTTAATGAAAATTGATAATAAAAGACAGCAATTTATTATGTTAATTCATCCTATCATTATTTAATTTAAACAAAAAATTAATATTTTTCAGCTATAAATTACGTCAGCAGAAATAGGCTGTGACGTTGCTTTCTCTTATATTTCAACACTGTCGCCACTAGGGTCTCTACGTAAATTCCGGTTAACAAACATAACTATTGAAATGTATGTATATATGCCGCTTCATAACGACTGTCGTCGTCTTTCGGCTCCCACTTTCCACACTTCTCGATGTTGCCACTGATCCACGACCAGCCTCCGACATCTCATTGCATCTTCGACCCCTTCACTCCAACTTTTTCGAGGTCGGCCTCTCTTGTGCCTTTCTATGGGTGTCCATTTAGATATTAAATTGGGTAAATAATGTTCCTTCATTCTTTGCACATGTCACCATGGAAATTAATTTGTATTTAATTAATTTTTTTTTTAAAATCAGCAATTTTTTTCCTAGTTAGTTATAAGAAAAATATAGTTTTTTTCTTAGTTACATGATTCCTGTTGCTATCTAGAGAATGTGACGTAATTGAAGCTAATGAACGTTTTCGCGCAAATTTTGAGAACAAATATTAAATTAATTTTTTCTAACGATTTTCGGCATTATTTTTAAAAATTAAAATTATATACATGCATAATACATAAATATGCGTATTTTAAAATAGTTTCCCAAAATTAGTCAAATTCCCCATGGCATGACATGGCATTGTTTTATTAGCGTTACTTTTGAAAGTGGAGAGATTATTAAGATTGTATTAAATATTACATATTTATTTAAGAATCTCATTTTAAGTCTGTCAAGTGTTCAAAGAATTTACAGTAGAAATGTAGGTAATCTATAATGGGTTAAGTTTTCCTTGAACTTTAAAGCTTTGTAGCTGTATTTTAAATAAACATTTACACAACAGATTTCAAAAGAACTAGTTGAGTATTAATAAAAAATTCATAAATATCTTAAGTGTATGATAATTTTTTTTTATTGGACAATAATAATAATATATATACATACATTTTTACAATATTAAAAAAAATGTATTTTAATTTATATAAGTAAATAAAAATAGCTGATAAATAACAAATCACACATTACTAATTATTTAATTAACTACCAACTAACAATTATTACAAATATTTATTAATTATGATTCATTAGTCAGATTTTTTATACATTGATATTAAATCTATAAATTCTTTAATTTAGAAGAAAAAATTGTTACTGTACATGTACAATAAGGTGGCTCTTATTTCGGCAATATCTGAATTTCTTTACTTTCAAACCAAATAAGAAATCAAAATGTATAGAAAAAAATTCATGCGTGAGGTGGAGGTAATCAGATAATATTAACTTGTGCTTTAAAGCGATTGAAAGTTATTTAAATGGAAAATAATATACAATTTGCTATTTTACTACTTAAACTATTTATTTTTATATATTATATGCAGAATATTCTTTTTTTCTCAGTGGATCTCATCTCCAACTTTCCAAAACTCTAGAATTTTTTTTTTTTTGTACGATGACATTCAAAAGTTGAAAATATTAGAAAAATAGACTATTTTTTTAATTAAAAAAAAAAAGTTATTTTAAGTAATCAAAACAGAAATAGTTTTTTATTTTATTTATTTATTTTTGCTTTGATTGTTTACTTATTCAATTTAAAAGTAACGCGAAGTACGTGGTGGACACACATTAAGTTAGGATATCGTAGTCAGTAGCAAGAGTTTTTCACAATTCTCGGGATAAAATATTCTTTGCTTTTATTTAATGTTAAAATTTGTTAATAATATGATTATCTGAACCTTTTAACGGCTCTGTTAAATTGCCTTGGTCCGATATTGACTATTAAAAAGTGGTCAAGTGCAGGTAGGTAACCCGACGCGTTGACAGATATGGACAATCTATAGAGTTTCGAGATTATGACTACGAAATCCTAAAAAAATAATTATTCTGGCTCGTAGAATCGTCCAAGTTCTAAAATAAAGAAGGTGTATTATTTTCCAATTAAATTTCAATCGCTTTAGAGTACGGGTTAACATTATCCCCCATCACTCCTGCATTACACACGAATTTTTTTTATACCTGTTGATTACTTTTTTAGGTTGAGAGCAAAAAAATTCAGATATTACTAAAGTAAGGGTCACCTTAATGTACAATAATGTACTATTTCATTCTAAAATAGTGACGTAATCTCTTCACGTGTAAGGTATAGTACCCACTTGATATTATCTGTATATTTATTATAGATTAATTTAAGTGTTCACATGTAAATTAATAAAATCTAAAAGATTTACAAATTTTTCAATCAATACTTACACGTAAAGAGATCAAATTATTTATTTCACTAACAAAAATTCAAAAAATGGAATAATTCTAGTGTCGATGATGCTTTTAAAATTTATAAATTACTATATGTGTGATAATTATGTGGACGTTCGTCTTTTTTTTTTACTAATGACTAAAAAAATAATTTACAGTAAAAATCCAAAAAAACTGGATCGTGTAAGAGTAACTTTACTTTCATTATTTTTTAAATCCTTAAGTGGTAAAATAATAACATTAATAACTAATAAAGTAACTTAAAACATAGTAAAGTTTCAGATACTGAACTAGAATCAAACGAATTTGTAATGAGAGTAGAGCAGTAATGCATTTTAGAATGGTCTAGTCAAGCCGTTTTAACCCATTATGAGCCAACGTATAAATATTGTACTTTTTTTCACGGAATTTAAGTATATAATTGTAATAATGAAATACTGAAATAATATTTAAAAATAAAAAGACAATTTTTACTTTACTAATACCACTTTATGTAAAGTTTTTAAATGTTTATGACATATTTCGGCCCGTAGGGCCATGTTCGTTAATGGCCATACGGGCCGAAACATGTCACAGACATTTAAAAACTTTAAATAAAGTGGTATTAATATAGTAAAAATTGTCTTTTTATTTTAAAATGGAATACTATAAAGTAACGCTCAAATCTATCAAATAATATTTAAAGTTACGTCTCAAAAAATTATTCATTCATCAGTTGACTTTGAAAATGGTCGGAAAACTGAGAACGTGTTAAGTAATGAAATTATTTTAATATTCAAGATGAAATTCCATAAAGGAAATCTTTCAGTAGTGAATTATTTAATAACGGAGTAATCAAAATATTTCAATTTGAATTTCAATAAATATTTAAAAATAAATGACCAAATTAACAGTCCTGCAAAATGATGTACTGGGCCGTGTTCGATTCGTGGTACAAAAAATTCTCGCGCATGTGCACTATTAAACCGCACAAACACATACTAAAAAAATTCAAATTACTTGACGTCTACTACCATATCTGGAAGCTTATATTTAAATTTTTGCTCATATGTTCACGCGGTTTAGTAATGCACATGCGCAAATACTCAAGAATTTTTTACACCAAGGGCGCACAGTCCTGATGTACTAAATGAATTTTCAAATCAACACTTTAACGACCGTACATTTACACACTCAAAACTTCGCCAGAGGCCGGAAATATTTTTAAAGAATTAAATAAAAAAAAAACTTTATATAAATAAATTCTTGAAATAACTCAACGTGTGCAAACACATATTTTCAATAAAAAAAAACACTATAACGTTTAGAGAAATCATCACGCAGAGTGTATTACTGGCCGATCACTATCCGCGGTAGCATCACACGCATATGTGATGAGCCTCTACAGTTGTTCTGGCTCTCAAATGCAAGTTGTGTGAGCGGCCATTAAAGTATTAAGTTTCTGGGATCAAATATTAAAGAGCCTGACCATTTAAAAATTATTTTTAATTTCCTTTTTCGGTATTATGGAGCTATCTCATATGTATATCATATGGACATTTACTGTTATCCACCTAAGGATATCAAGACTTTCTTTTGATTTACGTAAGAATTCCATTACGAGTCTCTGTGTAAAATTTTATCAAAATTCGACAAGTAGAAACATGGGTGGGATTTAATGGGTTAAAGTAAAATCAGTAGCATGCATATGTACTACTGATTAGCCAGTTTATTTTACCAACTTCGTTAGCGTAAACGTAGAACGGTCTCTTATTGCAAATTCGTTAGAGTCTATGAATAAGTGACAGACTTTAAACCATTATTGGATGAATTCCCTCGCTTAAGCGCCTCCGAAGTAACTTCCAATGAATGATTTAAATCGGGTATCCATGGTTAAAATCAAGTTCTCAGCGTAAGTGTAGAAAATTGTAACTAGTGGTGAGTCCAGAGTGTGCCCGACACGGCTTAAGACATGTAGTCAGTCGGTGTCCGTTGCCGAACGCACAGTGCATTGTAATACATTGTTAGACATTGTTACTTGAATTGGACAGGTTGGTCTGTCCCATAATAGGTGTTTTGTAGTAGTGTGTGTGAATACGCACACAGAAGCAAACACCAAACCAACACCATTGCAAACAGTGTGTACCTACACAACATAGTGGGGAGATTTTACGTCACCCACTGGCGACAAGTGGAACAGTTTGATAGACATTCTAGTTTGGCCCCTTGGTTAAAATATAGAACTGTTTCGAAGCCGCTTACAATTGGGGGAATACAGCCATTCTAATCTGTGAACTTTCCAGAAAGAATTTGGCAAATTAATTTGAATTTCCAGTCTTACTATAGAAAATTGTTTTTATAAAACAAAGATTACAATATTAACTTGATTTAAAATTCACACTAACTATATTTATTAATTTTCAATTATAATCTTCATCACCAAATAATCTTCTAATAGCACCATTAAATCGACGTTTAAACAGTTTATTAAAAGTTTATTTGACAAAAAACAGAATTTCTTTAAATACAGTACTGTAATGATTGATGCAAATTTTTTTAACTCAAACTGTCATACCTTTCGATCTTTGGCTAGAGACCATTAGCACTGGCGAATCGTATCCTTCTCAAATCTGTTTATCGATTTTAGATTTTAAAATATGATTTATATTTTACAGAGCCCACTTTACTTCTAAATTATATCATCAGATAACGCCTTTATCGTCAGAAGTACTTCCTCAATAAATCAAAAAAATCATATAGGTCTTTAAAAATGATTTAAACAAGCGCCGCCAGATGTCTGATCCCAATGCGCATGATTACACTTAAAAAAATGTTTATTAGTTGAACTTTCTGCGCATTAACTTTATTGATCATGGTGACTATACAAGGTATACGAACTCAATGTATGCATAAGGGGCTCTAAAAATAAGGGAGCATTAGTGTTTCGTGTGTACCAAAGCGGTAGGGGAATGAAACGGCAGTTTGAAATAGAGATAATAATTTAAAATTATAAAATAAGTCATTTAGGTTGTTTAAATATAAATAATGGAAATAAAATCAATAATTATTAAAAAAATATGCTGCCAATGGGGTGTGGCACACAGATTCCTCGTACTCGTAAAAGACCTTAAAACAATATTCTACCAAATATATATACCGTGAAATTATATTTTCGCCTTAAAGTTCATAAAAAATTGTTGTAACTCAAAATACTTAAAGGCTAAATTATAAAATAATAGCAAAAATATTTTAAAAACTAACCCCTAAAATACTAACCCCTAAAAGATTTGAGAGAAGTGGGACTAGCAATAAATCAGATATTGACATTTAATGGTAGCGCCGTGGATACTACTACTTCGAATGCAATGAAATTTGTAGGGGACCATCTAGGAAGCAGATCGCATAATTTCTGGCAATTTCATAAAAAAGAATTGAATAGTTCAGAAGTTATCCCACTTGGTGCAATTTAGTATATTAATGGAATGACATGGTAGCGGCGTAGTTACCGTTACTCCGATTTCGATTAAATTCATAGACATAGGGGACCATCTAGGAACCAAACTGCATAATTTCTGAAAATTTCATTAAAAACAATCGAGTAGTTCAGAAGTTATGCCACTTGATGCAAACTAATGACACACAGACACCAAACCAAAATTGTTCAGGAAGCTCTGAAACGTAAAATGTGCGTAAAAAATTTTATTTTCAAATTTTTTTATTTTTTAAAAGTGATCACAATGCTTCCGCTACTTTAGTAGTCTTAAAATAAAGAAGTAAACCATAATAATAAATTTCAAATTACAGTACAAAAGAAAATTAGCACCACGAGTGGTGAAAAAAGAAAACGTAGTACATTTGCGTGGACAATTCTGCCGATTCTCCCGTTTGAGTTCGTTGTCCTTGTGTAGTGTCCATGTTATTTTGATGTTCAAAATTACTTTTAATGAAATTTTGTTTCATAGTAAAATAAAATATATTTATTTATTTAATTTAGAACAATCAAAATTTTATTTTCCATAAAAAGATATGGAGTCGTTTCTGGTCAGAATATGAATACTTTTTTTATTTAGTAATTTTCTTTTTTCGATTAAAATGGATACATATTACTATTATTTACATACATAGTCTGTTAAAATTGGGATTTTAAGCAATACACGATTACGATTTTAAGAATATTAATTATAACATTTTCTCGATAACATGAACTATAAAAAAAATTTATTTTTAAAAATAAAAAATAATTATTAAATTATTTATTATTATATTTTAAAATATTTTATTTTGTAAAAGTTTTCAAAATATAACTTTTAGAATTTCTAAGATATATAATAGATCTAACAATCAATTTGATTTTCTTATAGAATATATGAAAGTAGATTTATAAATACAATAAATCAATTCATATTATCGAGATCTATGATTAGAGTACATTAGATTCATATTTAATATGAAATTTGATAAGTAATGTAACGTTACTGATGATCTGTACTTTCAACAATAAGCATTATTGACTGTTGAGGCGTCTCAGCGGTTACGCCTCGAACACATTCCACTTGATGTGATGTCCAATCTTTTCGCTGACAGAATGTTGAACAATATGGAGTCCGTCTACATAATGAACACTCAGCAAGTGCTTCCCGATTACAATTGGCACACTGAAAAGAAATTTTTTAGTCTCAAAACAAGATACACAACCAAAGGATGTGGTACATAGCTTCCTCGTACTCTTTAAATGCTCTGTATTATTCATAGAAGACTATCTGACAAGGAAAGGTCTTGAAGTGATAATTCCCGATTTTAATGAAACTTGGTAGGTGTGTAGAATAGACAAAAATAAGGGACTCGTATTTTTTTTTATCGGCCATTTTTTACTTTTACGGGATGAAACCAACCCTTAAAATTGGGGGTTCAAATCGTATTTCTTAAGATATCTCGAAAACTATAAGAATAGAGGAAAACTTTAAATGGACCATTTTCTCAAATATGTAGCAATCTGTCACCAGGGCGGCGACACAGGTATTTGGGAATACATGTCTATAATCCAGATATTAATTTAACCAACCAAAAATCACCTTCTGTTAATTCCACTTTAGCAACGAAACTTTTCAATTCGGTTACCTAGGAATATTGTTATTTTTTAGAAATTAATATTCCAACTATAGAGATGTAGTTCCGAATAACCCGTGTCGCCGCCCTGGTGTTAAACAATTTTCTCATACGGTTACATAGCAATTTTTAAATTAAAATTTCAATTATAGAGATGTAGATATTTTGAGAAAATGGCTCAACTTAAGGTGCCTGTACACCGAAAAAATAGCAAAACATGTTGAAAACAAAAATGTTATCGACATTTGTTTAAATGTCTTTTGAAAATGTTAACATTCACATGCTAATAACAATGTTTCTGATATAAAATGAGTAACATTTTAAATCACTTCAATGAGTATAGTTGTGGTATTGTTAATAACATTGTTATTCACAAAGTTAATAACAGTGTTACTAACATCGTTACTAACGGTGTTAATTAGAAACAAAACATGCTACTAACATACTTGTCTTTGAACTTTTTATGCTTTTAGTAGAACTATTAGTACTTTTAATTTAAAAATGATTTCGTAGCAAGAACTAGCTTGCTATTGTAGTAGCTCCTGTGATGATTATTAGAGTAAAAAGAAAAAAAATTAAGGGTTCGTTCGTATCTTCAAAAAAGAGACACACATAATGGACGAATTATATTAAATAATTAAAAAAAAATAATGATAAATGAAACTAGGAGACTTGTCAATTGAGAGTTATCATTTTTTTTAGAATGTCAAGCATTGCATTATTAATAGTCATAAACATTATCATATAATTTATTTTTACAAGAACTAATGAAAAAATAAATTTCCAAAAATTGTGCAGACATTTATATTTTGTAAATATATCTACAAAATAATAACAGCTGATATGTACGTAATCGCCTATTACAAATTAACTAACCGAAAAATGCACGTAGAATGTTGTTAACATGTTTTATTCACAATTAACTTGTTTTTAACATTTTGTTATTGACTTCCTTTGATCTAAACCGCCTCCAGATCGATAGCAAAAATTGTGTTGCTAACAATGTTATCAACAACTTTTTTAACATGTTAGTGAAAAATATAACAAATGCGGAAAGAAAATGTTATTAACAAAAGTTAATAGCAAAAATGTTGTTAAATATTTCAGTAAATTTTAACATGTTAATTGCAAATGTTATTAAGAAATGTTAATAGCAAATTAATGTTATTAACATTAATTTAAGCAATATGAAAAAATTGTTAAAAACATTGCTAAAAACACGTGTTATTAGCAATGTTACCTTCGGTGTACAGCCACCTTTATTCACCTGTATAGGTTAAATCAGGGTCGGGTTCATAAGAGGGGCTGGAGGGGTGAAAATGGGGGTTCAATGTATCAAATTTTTGCCATCATAAATAGAAAGAGCACCAAAGTTAGGGGACATGTGTTTTTCCGAAATATGTGTGGTATCCGAAACATATTAGGAAGAAAAAAAATAGGGTAGATTATATTGCATTATTATTAAGCAGTATAATTCCTAAAAAATTTCATGAAAATTGATCGAATGGTTTCGGAGTTATGTGCGCTGGAGCGATTTTTGGACGGATAAACAGACTGATAGACACGGAATCAAAATTTTCACCTTACAAAAGTAATTAAAATCTTCCGCTACCTTATAGCTAGGTAGCTATAGGCTTCCTAGGTAGACTTGGAAGCAAAACTTTGAAAGATACCTTTTTATGATTATCATTGTCAAGTGCTGGTTGTAATGTTGAGTCAGCCGCTGTAGCTGAATCGGGCTGTAACGCGGCTACCTGGGCTTCCACTCTTGCCGCTAACACGGCCGCTTCACGATCACGTTGAAGTCGTTCTACTTGTCGTGAACAGAGCTCACGCGCTTCATCAACTACACGACGAAATTCCGTTGCTAATCGAATCATATTGTTGCTCATCTCTTCTAAACGTCGAAGCGCCGTATTGGGATCCGATGGTGGAGCTGGTTCCATTAGTTGATAATCATTTGGATCTAATCCTTCTGCTAAACTCTAAAAACAAGTATTCTTTTATTCTAAAATATTACGTGAAATATTTTAGATCAAGAGATGGTGACAGACTTTGATATACGACTTTGCTTCGAAAAGTATTGAAAAATATGAAAATGCTGAGAAAAATAAGGTAAAATTTGAGCGTCGCTTACAACAAATTTTTTTATAAGTGTTTCAAGATGATAACTTTTATTCTTTTAATTGACATAAGCGTGAAAAGCGTCTAAAAATATATTGAAAATTGAAAATAAAACTGCGATTGGTGTTCAAATTTCACTATTGCTTCCGAGACTACTAAAGTAGCGGAAGCATTGCGATCACTTTTGAAAAATAAAAAATTTTTTTCCTCCAAAATAAAATTTTTTACGCACATTTTACGTTTTAGAGCTTCCTGAACAATTTTGGTTTGGTGTCTGTCCGTCCGTCCGTCTGTCTGTGTGTCGTCAATTTGTACCAAGTGGCATAACTTCTGAACTATGCGATTGTTTTTAATGAAATTTTCAGAAATTATGCAGTTTGGTTCCTAGATGGTCCCCTATGAATTTAATCAAAGTCGGAGTAACGGTAGCAACGCCGCTACCATGTCATTTCAAAATTGCACCGAGTGGCATAACTTCTGAACTATTCAATTTTTTTTTAATGAAATTTTCAGAAATTATGCAGTTTGATTTCTAGATGGTCCCCTATGAAATTAATCGAAATCGGAGTAACAGTAGCAACGCCGCTACCATGAAATCCCATTAAATGTCAATATCTTATTTACTGCTAGTCCCATTTTGGTCAAATTTTTAGGGTATTTTGGGGGTTAGTTTCTAAAATATTTTTGCTATTATTTTACAATTTAGCCTTTAAGTATTTTGAGTTACAACAATTTTTTTATGAACTTTAAGGCGAAAATATAATTTCCCGGGATATATATATATATATATATATATATATATATATATATATATATATATATATATATATATATATATATATAATTGGTAGAATACTGTTTTAAAGTCTTTTATGTGTACGAGGAAGCTGTGTGCCACACCCCATTGGCAGCGTATTTTTTTTAGCACTTTCATATCTTTCAATACTCTTCGATTCGAGGTATAAGTGCGAAATCCGTGCACCAAAATCTATCACCGTCTCCTAGTCTATTTATGAAACTAATTGCTTGTCGTAACCATAACATTCATTCTACTGGGGCGGAGCAATAAGCAAAATCATTAAAATCTACGTTTATTTAATAAAATTAAAAAATAAATAAATAAAATTTACTACTTCTGCTTCTAATAAAATAAAGATCGAAAATGCCAAAATGAATTTATAGAAAGTAGAATAATAATTAAAAATCATGCATAAAGTTTCGAAAAATGGAAAAAGAAAAAATAAGAACACAAATAGAAATGAGGCTTCTAAAGCAATAAAAGTTTCGATTCTTTTTATATATGCACCTGCCAGGCCTCTTCCTTATTTGCATTTGCTCCGCCATCCATATCGCTATCCTCGCCACTACCTTCACGACGAACCTTGATGGGCCTATTATTTGCATCATTTTCAACTTCCTTTCTTCGACGGCGTTTGTAAGGAGTAAATAAACGTACCGGACCAGTTGCCGTGTCATCATCACAACAAGCTGCACATGTACAACTGGTTGCATGTGGCGACAAAATACCCTCATCAATGAGCGTTTGTAGGCTGCGACCGCCGAAGCGTATGCTTCGTTTCCAGTCTTTACTTGATGCTCGACCACACAATGCTTCAAACTCACTAGGTGTGTACCAATTCATGCCTAGCTTAATACATCGACCCCGGCCACCAGATCCGAACCTAGACTTATGCAATTCGGCTGATGTATTTTTGCACCGTACAGGTAACACTGGAAGCGTAGCTGCCTCACTCCAAGTACCAGGTACTGGAGTTGTAGTAATTGGTGTTGCATTGTTTGTAGTACTATCTTCGGAAGTTTCTTGCTGTATAACAATATGTGTTGCTTTGAGTTCGGTGCCGGAGCCATCGTTTGATATGTATCCATTGTTGTCAACGCATAGCATAGGCTTAAAATGTGACAACTGGTCTTGTGTAATGACATTAAACGTGCTTGTAATAAGTGATCCAACTGGCAATGTGACAGGAACTCCAACACTAGCATGCCGACCAGCTGATGTAACGCGTTGACCAGATTCCGAACCTGAACCGCCATTCTCGCCGCCATCGTGCTCACTCGCAAGATGTTCGGCTTCGGAAATGTCCGGTATAACGACACTGTCCGACGTAGCATTCTCCATCGTTGCTTAAATTACCTTTCCTAAAATTACACTTTATAAACAATTTTGTTAATTAATTTCTATGGATAATTACTTATTAAATAAATTTCAGGCTCAAAACATGTCCTAAAGAAGGTGCTGTTTTAGTTATCAGTCTTATCTGTAGATGTCTGACAATTGTCAACGCATGTTAACATGCGTACTTCGTTAGCGGGAATATTTAATCAAAATTTTAATTTGAAGAAACAAACATAATTCTATAATTAATAAAATTTACAAATTTTTACGTATCTAAAGATTCCTAAATATTGTGTGTCATGTACAATATTTGCATTTTTTTTAAATATTTGTTTCTTATTTGACTGTATCAATGGTTTTTTTTACTAATCTCTTCATTCCCTTAATATGAATTATTTTATTTTAGATTCATGAATTTAATCATAATTGCTTTAAATTAAAACAAGTTAATAATAAGATTACCAGCATTTCAAGAAAATTAATTTCGAAAATATTACTATAAAATATATTTTAATAAGTTTATATGTATTAATATGTATATTTAATACTTATTTAATTATTATTATATTTATTATAATAAATATTAAGGGAGTATGCATACGAGATATACCATAGAGATATGTATACTAAATCAATATACCTATATGTAAATATGTGTTTAATTAATACATAGGTACTAACAATAAGTATTGTATGTAAGGTATGTAATGTACGTAATGTAGCACATATTTTAATTTAATTTGTTAAATCAGAGGTTCGCAACAATTTTTTTCCGCGACCCCTGCATCCAATCTCTATTTTGACAAGGCCCCTAAAGTAAAGTGACCACATTTTCATTGAGACAAAGCGGGACAAATGTGATAAAATGAGAATTATAATTTATGGTCCATTTCACTTAAATTTAACCATGATTCATCACTTATGGATTTAAATAATTTCCGTTTTCTTGGCTTTATCTCTTTCATTATTGAACTTAAGTAAATTTTAAATTTGCAGTTTGTTTTTAGAAAAGCATAGAAGACTGATTTGTTTCGAATATAAGAATTATTTAATTTTTTAACGATGACTCATGATCAGTTGTATTTGAAACGGGGTATAGTTATGAAAGCAAACCAATAATTCAAAAAAATATAAAAAGTACAGGCGAAAAAGGATGAAGATCCACTTGGTATTATTTTGAGTAAAACAAATTTTTAACTGTAGAGACTTGGTACTTACATTGGACGTTCATCTCTTATGCATACAATCACTGGTACCCTCATCTTTCTTCGTTTTTTTTAAACGGCAATAACTTCGTACTTTCATCTTTTTTCCAATTTTTAAGAGGTGCTATAGATTCTATAAAAAGTATATATAAATATTGATACAAATCACATTTTAGGCAAAAAGTGAATCCTAATCTTTTTTCGCCTGTACTCTTCATAGATTTTATGATTGTATACATTCATATACTTGTCTATAAATATACAAAAATGTATTTATTATTAATTATTGATACCTAACTATCTAACTAAAAAAACTACCTAACTAAAAAAAAAACTATGATTTTCATTTACGGTCATATTTTTTATTGTTTTTATTTGTGTATTTTTTAGCGAATTTCCAAAACTGGAAATTCAGCTTTTACGCCAGGTGTCATGGTGCGACCTAAGCCCGAGACCATATCAGAAATATGTTTTGAGGTCCCTAGAATACGAAAATGATATTCACTAAAATTTATATATATATATATATATATATATATATATATATATATATATATATATATATATATATATATATATATGTATCCGCGCGATAACTCTCGAACGAAACGTTTAATGCTTATGAAATTTTGTGTGCGAATTCGATTTTCCAAATCGTTGGATGAGTTCGTTAGCCAGACACGTCGGATGCCCAGAAGTAGGTTTTCCGGGCGTTTTTTGTCAACAAAATGAGTTTTTTGCCAGAATTAAGCAATTTTTCAAATTTTTTTTTACACTAAGCCATTGTAAAAGGTAAAATGCATAAAAAATGTTTTTATACCGTTGCTCTAAATTACTTACTTTTCGAGAAAAACTAGGAAATATGTCGTTCTCCATTTCACTCGCACTCGCATTCTTTTTTTTTCTGTCTCATTTTTTGCGAGCTAAATTCGAAAAAAACCGCTTTATAAGTAGCGTGTCATGATTTTTTTAATCCAATTTAACGATTCGGCTATATTCTATTTCTCTGTCAGTTAAATGTTTTTATAATGTATCTCTGTTCCATTTTTTTTTACAAAAAAAATCCCGACGATATCTGTTATGTGATATGATCAGAATTTAGATTATATTTACACCTTCCTAAAATTAATAAGAGTTTGCTTCAATCGTATAAAAATTACGTTAAATCATATTCAAACAATAATATTTTTACGTAATTTTCTATCCAATTGACAATACAGTTATGATTAGAATTGTATAATCAGAGCATTCTAATATTAAATAATTTTGCACATTCAATTTTTTTTTTTTAACAAAGAAAAATTTTTTTAAATTTTGACACATTCTTTTATGAAATTTCGATTAAGATATATTAAAAAATTTTAAAGTGAATCATTTAAAAAGAGTTAAAAATAAATTAAAAAGGAAACATTTCTCTATTTTAACATATTTGTAAAGAAAATTTTACAGTTTACTTACAGTTTTTTGAAAAAATGTAATAACATTTTTACATACAATAAAGATTATATTTGAACGGTAGGAAATCCACAAATTTTTTTTATTTCTTTAATTAATTATTAAATTTGGTTTTAGAAGAAAATCTTCGTCTAATTCGCTCCAAGCCGAAAGTATAGCCACTAATAAGGACATTCCACTGTTAAAATAAATGGAAAATATATTGAAATTTATTTAATGAAAGCCATTCATACACATTTTTAAAATATCCTTTTGAATTATATAACAAATAAAATCTGTGTAAAAAAATCTAATTGACGTGTTTTTTCTCAATTTGCTAATATTAAGTAAGGCTCGTTAATTAGGGAGTGATTGTGTCAAAATTTTAATATAAAATATGGTAATTTTAACCCTCTTTAAAAGAACATTTCGATTTTAACAATAAAAAAATTTTAAAAAGTGTTTTCGTTTTTCCCGGATTACTAAAAACTGTTCATAGGCATATCTGTGACTAAAGTTGCCTCCCTTTCTTAAGAAAATAAAGTATTTTTAAAATTTTGTGCAAAAGAATAAAACACAATTAACGAAAAAAAAGTACGCGTTTCCATATTTTTAAGATTTTGTAGTACAAGAAAATCCTTATAAATTCATCATATCTGTTATTGCATTTACTAGCTTTTACGCAATTTAATAAACAGTATCGTTTTGATTTTTTAAACTCATTTAAGACATTTATTGTTAGTGAGACATATTTGAATTATTTTCCTAACTAATAAATTAAATTCTGTAGACTGATGTTTTTGTAGGTAAAAAAAATTCTAGGTAATGTCTGTATGAGACAAAAGTCTGAAAATGTACGTAGAATCTCACTGTTATTAATTATTATGTCTTAGTCTTTTGAAAAATTATTTTTTGAACTAAAATAAGAATAGGAGGAATATAAACTTAGGGGTAAACGACAGGAGTATATAAACTTTATTTTAGATTCTACGTTTATTTTTACAGAAAATCATCAAGTACCTATTATTTCTTTTTTGAATGTATAAATACAAAAAGTTCGAAATTATTTTATATTAGAATTTCAATTTTGGTCGACCCTACGGGTTGTCCCCATTTACTCTTTTCTCGTCTCTTTTGACCCCAATTTTTCATAGAGAAGAAATTATACGATTTTTGTTAATTTTTCAAAAACCACCGACATTTTTAAATTTTTTTGGATACTGCTGATAAAGTGACCATCTTCGCGTAAATTTTTAATATATTAAAGATTAGGTACTCATAAAATAAATACAAAAAAATACGGTGTGAAGTCTGAATGCGTACCTATTCATCCTTGTCTACGGTAGCACATTTTTTATTGACATAAATATTAGAAACGCAGGAAAAGAGACCAGGAATCAACATAGAAGTGGATTATGGTACGATATATTTTCTGAAAAAAGTGCTTAGGACCAAAGTTATAGAGTTCAAAGTGATGCACTTGATGATGACTTTGAAGTTGACCTTGAGGTCAATTTCCAAAGTCATTTGAAAATCATTTAATATTTTTCAAAAGGAGTAGTTTACTTTTCATCCCTAAATGGTTCAAAGTATATTCGAACGAATTTCACATGCAAGATAGAAAATAAGTGATCAAGAAGTAATTTTGAAAAATACTTGCTCAATCGCAATCGGAAAAATAATAGTTAATCATATGTTGAATTGAATTCCTAATATGATAACTATAGAGTAGCAATAAAAATTTTAAAAAATTTTGAAAATTTCTAATATAACATAAAGTTAATGTTTAACTTACAATTGGAGTGATATTAAATCTTTTCTTAACTTTACTTCTAAAATTACTTACAAAAATGTTTTCTTCTAATTTTTTCTATAAATTTGCGCCTATTTTTCCATTTCGTCAGGTTTTTATTTTTTTTATTTTAGAAAAATAACGCAACAAATCAATTTTGAAGATAGATTGAGTCAATACATGAAATTACTGCTTATAGGTACAGGATATGGTCAAAGTTCGGCAATGGCTAATCATTTTCAACTGACCTTGAAAATCGATTTCAGGGTCACTATCAAGTGCATCGCTTTAAATTCTACAAATTTGGTACTCAGCCCTTTTTTCAGAAAATATGTCGTTTCAAAAATATTTAGCTATAACTGTTTTCATCTACAGAGGTTGAATGGTGTTTTCTACCCCTAAAAAGCGTATTTAGCCGAAATAAAAAAACACGTATTTAATATTTTTCGCAGTTTAATAAGTATGTTAAGTTTCATTCAAATTGGCAAGTATTAGTTGGGTAGTGTTATTTGTCAGAATGTTTTGCCGATCTAGTTTTTTCAATATTTCTTTGCTCGTTTTCAGAATTTGTATTTTAATTTCTACGGACAAATAACTCATTCTTTTCTTCGATTTTAGTAACTTTTATTTGCTGATGTTGACCATTAATTGATCGAAACATATCAAATATTTTTCAATGATTTTTTTAGCGAATGTCGAAAATTTTGAAAATTTTTTCACCGTTAGTAAGTTAAAGTATTTGAATTCATTAAGTAATTAAATGATGTCCACAAGAACCTTACGAACTACCATAAGTTATATGAGATCCCTAGGACCCGTTTTTTACTGTTAGGATAAACTTTTTACTAAAATTATTTTAGATGAATAAAGGTTATGTTGTATGATTTCCGCCAGGGTTTACTGTTCCCATTATTGTAAAAAATAAACTAACCGACCGATTTTGAAAATTTTTTCACTGTTAGAGAACTAAATTATTTTAGATGGATACAACTATGCTGCACAAAGTCCGTTCGGGTTCTTGGGTTCCAAAAATATCAAAACTAATTACCCAGCCGTTTTTAAAAAATCTTTTACTCTTAGAAAGCTAAACTATTTTAAATAGGTACAGTTCTTAGATGAGATCCGCCAGTCCCCAAAATTTGGAAATTCGCTATGTTATGCAGATGCTGCGACAGGGGTATTATTTCTTTATATTCAATATAATAATTAATAAATAATAGGTAATATATTTTTACAGTACATTTAAAATAAGAAATCCAGATATTTTCTAAAAAGTGGGACATTTTTAAAAATCAGCGGGACGCGGGGCCGTCCTCCAAAAAGCGGGACTGTCCCGCCAAAATCGGGACGTGTGGTCATTTTACGCTAAACCAAAGAAATTAAAAAAAAAATTATAGTCTTGCAAATAGTTAATCACATTTGTATAAATATAATAATATAATCCTTAGTTTTTATTATTTAATAATACACCTGTGTATGTGATACAGAATGAATATAATATCATAATGACATCTTGCGGACCCTTTACTAATCGTCCGCGAACAACTTGTTGGGGAACTCTGTGTTAAATATTCTAATTAAAACATAATATAAAAAGTATATTTATGAACATTAATTTTCTTTACTTATTCATTGTAAATAATTGATTGAAAAATTGGCTAATATAATTTATACAAACTAACTTTGGACTTCGTAAAAATTTAGGCTGTCTTGTAAGCATTTTAAAAATTTTCTAGTATTGTGAAAAGAACTGTAACAGACTTTAGTGATTTATTATTAATATTAAATTAGCTTTGAATTAACTTATTATACCCCGTTTCAAATACACTAGAGCATGAATCATCGTTAAAAAATAAAATAATTCTTATATTTCAAACAAATCAATCTTTTTTTCTAAAGGCAAATTGCAAATTTAAAATTTACTCATTTGCAACAGTGAAAGAGATAAAGCTAAGAAAACGGGAATTCCTTAAATTCGTAAGTGATGAATCATGCTTAAATTTAAGTGAAATAGATCATATTTTATTTAAAGTTTATAGTCCAAGAGCTGACTACTAAAAAATTTAGTCAATCGAGAAGCAACGTATAGCCTGTTCAAATTAAACTTAAGCCTGTAACCATAGTAATTGTCAATGATTCCCATTGAAAACATTTAAAATCTTTGTTTATTCTGGCTTATCTTTAACTTGAACAGACTATTTTGAAATGTTAGTATTTACAACAAGGAGAAAAATCATTTTGTGCCTGGGCCGAACTTGTTCAAAAATTTTATTCGTTTCGAATATATACTTAGCTATTTTTATGATAGACCGAAAAAATATACTTAAATATCTTATATTATATCCTGAAAGTTTTGAAAAATTAGCTACTGACAGATTCCTGAAAATGTCCAACTGGCAGTTTTTTTGTTCATGCTATTTTATTTATTAACACGTTCACGGTCATGGACAACTTACGGCATCAAATGAAATCTGAGTAGCTGCGATACAATGTTGTAATAGTGTTACCCCGCTAAGTGCTTCAATGAAATATCATAAACTAGTTTTATGCTTTGTCTATACTACTATAATAGTGTTGATTGGTCTATTATATGAACTGATGTAAGTTCATCTCTACTTCTTTTCAGTTTTCTCTTCATTTCTGTATCTTCTGATTCAACTAAAGATTAAACATCATACAAAAATTTCCACTTCCGTCTCTGATTATTAGTTTAAAAAATTGCGTTTGGCTTGAAATTATTTAAAAAAAAAAGAAAAAGAAGCATTTACAATGTTTTTAAAATGATGCAGATGATATATCCTTAATTTTAACTCCCAAACTTTCAATTATTATTTTTTACACAGAAAAACGAAATGGATGGAAAAAGAAGGAAATAAAAAAATACAATAACATTCAATTTTTATGATAACAATTTATTTTGTATATATAAAAAAATTTAAACATTAATATTAGAGACCCACCAAACAGTATGAAAATAACCCTTAGATTATTTTTAATAGGATGATATATGACTTAAAAATTTAAAGATTGGCTTTGCTTCGACTTTTTTTAAGACCTTCTGCCAAACGACGGCCCAAGTCTGCGTCAACATGTGAAAAGTTGCGAACTGCACGTTCCTGAATAAAATCAACTGCTCCTTTCAATGAATTGACAAGGTTATTAACGAGTCGTGTGCGAGCAGCTTCATCCAAAGTTTTACGATAGAAGACAGTAGCTTGTGAATAGTTATCTTCATCGCCAGAATCATATCTGTATACGTCTCCAGAAATATGGAATTTCGGTTGTAATCGTTGTGCGCGTGGATCAACTTCAGGTCCATAGAAACTGTTTGGATGGTAATTCGGAGCACCACCTTTGTTTTCAATTGTTTGTGGACCATCACGTTGATAGTTGGTTATATTTCTTGAGCGGAATGGACAATTGACTGGAATTTGTAAATAGTTTGTACCCAAACGATGACGATGAGTATCCGTGTAAGAGAACAGACGTCCTTGTAACATTTTGTCTGGTGATGGTTCAATACCAGGTACTAAATGTGCAGGGCTAAATGCAATTTGTTCGACTTCAGCAAAATAGTTGGATGGATTCTTGTCCAAAACCAATTTTCCAACTTTGATTAATGGAAAATCTTTATGTGGCCATACTTTTGTCAAATCGAATGGATTAAAGCTGACTTTTCCAGCTTCTTCCATGGTCATTACTTGAATATAGAACGTCCATGATGGAAAATCTCCTCTTGAAATAGCATTATATAAATCACGGATACTGTAATCTGGGTCAGATGAGGCTAATTCACTGGCAACTGCGACATCTAAGTTTTTGATTCCTTGATCGGTTTTGTAATGGAATTTACAATACACGGCTTCACCCTTATCATTGACTAATTTAAAAGTATGTGATCCGTAGCCATTCATGTGACGATAGCCATCTGGAATTCCTCGATCTGCGAATAAGAACATGGTTTGGTGTATCGATTCTGGACGAAGAGTCAAAAAGTCCCAAAACATATCCATGTCTTTTAAATGTGTTTGTGGATTTCTCTTTTGCGTGTGAATAAAGCTTGTGAATAATATTGGGTCACGAATAAAGAAAATAGGCGTATTATTTCCAACAAGATCCCAAACACCATCTTCCGTGTAAAATTTAACAGCAAAACCGCGAGGATCTCTAACAGTGTCAGCGGATCCAGATTCACCACCAACTGTAGAAAATCTAACGGCAATTGGAGTTCTTTTTCCAATTTCTGAAAAGACTTTTGCGGCGGAATATTTGGTGATATCGTGGGTTACTTCGAAATAACCGAAAGCACCAGCGCCTTTGGCATGAACTACACGTTCTGGAATACGTTCACGATCGAAATGTGCCATTTCCTCTTGGAAATGGTAGTCTTGAAGTAATACTGGTCCATTTGGACCGACTGTTAAAGTAGCATCTTTGTTTATTACGGGAGCACCATGGCTTGTAAGAACTGTCTCAGGATTTTTCTGTAAAATATAAAAAAGAATATTATAAGCATAATTTACTAGAAAAAATAAATAAATTATACGAAAATAGATGAACTTGTTTACAAACGATAGAATTATTGGGATACTGTTATATGTAGCAATTCCCAGTTGGCAACATTTATACTTTATAATCAATAAAATTTTAATTTATGTATCAAAAATGCATTTTATAAATTATGTATTTATTTTTTAATTATATTATTAATTGTATATTGATATTTTTAATAAGCAGAAAATATTAATTTTTTCAATAAGCGTGGAAGTAAAGGGGATAGATAAAGATAGAGAGATCATCTTAAAAACCATAGTATATAACTGTAGAGCCTCAAAATGTGGAGGTATATCAAAATTGGGACTTTTGAGAACGGACTCATTATAAGAACTTCCTACTGGGAAGTTAAAAAGGTGTAATAGTTAATTTTATTAATATATGAAAATTAATTGTTATATACTAAACAAATTAAATATTTATTATTCTGAAAGTTTGATTTGTAAAAATTTACAGAGTGATGAATTTCTAAACCTATGGCATCCTACATTACCCTTTAATGCAGTCAATACTCAGTTTATTAGCGAATATATGTATTTGACTACAAACGTTACTTTCCCTCCAGAGTTTGAACTTGAGAATTTTCAGACTGTAATCCGTCATACTACTCATTAGACTGCTTAAAACTACTGCTTAAAAATTATTTCTGAGTATTCTATTTATTTATTTATTTCAGAATGAAATGTGATTAATTTTACGCATTTTAATTATTGTCTTAATTTTTGTAAAAAGTAATTAATTTTTAATACAGACAGACACAGCTGTATTTATAGACACTTTGGCAAAAATCAGTTTTTAGTAATTACAAATGTGGATTACCTTGGTATATAAAATAATTTTTTTCAGAGGAGTGAATTGTAGGTCTAGGTCAGAAATATCGAATATGTTAACTAATATAATTCAGAAATTAATTGAATCACAATAGGTCATATAAATTATATAATACCGCATTAACTATAGGCATGTCATGTTTATTTCAGTTGAAAAGTACTTGAAAACTGTAAATCCAAGAGGAGAATAATGAAATTTTTAGGACTGATATTTTTCATTTTCAACTTATATCAGCTAAGCAAAAATGAAATAGTTATCCATCAAATTGGCACAATCTTATTGCAAATATATAGTAGGTACCTATTATTTTCTCCTTATGGCCAAAGCCAAATTTACTATACCTCTGCTCAGAGGCGACGCAAGATTAAAATTGAAAGTGGGTAAGTTGACTTTTGCGAGGCCCTCTTCTCTGATTTTTCAAAAATTTCTTGTTAAAATATCGGTGGCGACCGATAAGAAAAACCTCTCATAACTCCCCTTTCATCAAATTTCCCCAGCTCTTGGGGCGATACGAGGACCCAAAGGGTGCGAGGCTAAGTGCGGTCACACACTTTGCATATCCTCTGCACGGCCTCTGCTTTCACCTATGAGCCTAATAAAATTTTACGCCCGCCTCTTCTAATATTAGTGTAAACAAAATACAAACTTCATTAGAATTTTGTAACTAATATAATTTAAATTTCGAAAACGGCTTGAAGAATAAATCGCAAACTTGGCGGAACCTTATAACCCGAAAGGGTACCTATTTTTTATCTCACTTTTTACTTCCGATTAATAAACATAAATTTTAAGAAATCTAGCCAAAATTCAATGTACAATCAATATTCTTGAAAAAAATATTATGTTGATGTCACGTGATGGGAAACCTCTTAGCCAGAAATAAAATCTGAGTCCAGATTTATTCTTCAAACTATTTTCTGTCTATAATCAAAACATTCGTGTGACATCTTGTATTTAAATAATTATTAAAAATTTTAGTTTTCCGCGGTTACTACGCTGTAAATTTGAGCTCATAAGGTCATGAGCTCGGACCAATAAGGGCCGATTTACATTAACGCTCCGCTCTCGGTACGCTCCCGCTCCACTCTCGCTCCGATATAATCTTGTTGTGTTCACATTACAGTGCTAATATCATGCTGGTACCTATTCGTTCTCTATTCACATTATAATGCCGCTCTGGCTCCCAGTTCGGTTTCAGTTCGATACAAATATCTTTTCATAACAACTGAATGCAAGCGGAGTGGAGTGGAATCAAAAAAGTGTTTACACTATAGGTACAAGCCATAACAAGTCTGATATCGCTCCGATAAAATATTACCTGAGTGGTATTGATATTGGAGTGGCATTGGAGCGGGAGTGAACCGTGGCTGATATCGGACCGATATTAAAGCGATGATGTGAATACACTCATTGTTTATTGTGTATGAATATTTTATCGAGTCGGGAGCGTAGTGATATCGTAGCGAGAGCGGAGCGTTAATGTAAATCGGGCCTTAACTCATGCCTAAATTCAGTTCTGATTATATGGCTATTATTTATTTATTTTTGTTATTGTAATCGCAATCCAAAATAATGACTTTTCAGATTCATACATTCTTCATGGAATTTGGTGATAAAAAATATAAGTACACATTACGTAACTATTTCAATTAAAAATAATGTTAGGTAATTAGGTAAAATAGCTGCTATAATTATTAGTATTATATTGTATACAGCTACTTAATTGTAAACAACTGCTCAATGTCAGTTACAAATATAGAGATTTTCAAGATTATAGAAACTGATATTCTTATGTATGTAGTTAAGATAACAATAACAGAGCTTTAAATATTACAACTTCAGTAACTCACATTGAACACCACGTGAAATGGAATTAATTCTATTGCTTTTGGTGAACAATTTGTATGAAAATAATAAACAAATATGGAATACCATAAAGTAACGTTCAAATCTATTAATATTAATTTGTATGAAGTTGGACGTAATTATTCCAACGACTCCAACTTATAAGCTGAATGAAATATTACTGTATGCACCCTGTGCACGTTCAGTAATTGGTCTCTAATAAAAACATGCTGCATATTAGTACAGAATTTAGCATAATATTTTTTTAGAGCAAACAAGAATATCTGACTAAAAGGATCAGTGTTTGAATCTAAAAGTCTTTAATTTTCTAGGAAATGTTCGTTATTATTCCATAAACAACCTCAATCCATAAAGGAATACAATATTACACGTAATATCATGAGACAGTTTGGACCTTTCTCTCTTTCCATATGTAAAAATTATCACTAAAAATTTTCCGACTGAATTGTTGCACTTATTATAATGTACTCATGTACTCTATGGACAATTTTAATGCTAAAAAATAAATACAGTTGACCCTTAGACAAACTGAATTTGAACTGAGTGGGTCCACTTATTGTTAAAAATGTGGATTATTTTCAACAAACAAAATAATTAAGATAAATACCATAGATACTATATTATATTAATTTATCTTAAAATTCATAAAAAATATCAGACAAATTTCCAAAATACCAATCTTATCTAAGTAATTCTAATTACATATATCATATCCGCACGTATTCTAACTTGAAGGAATCAAATCCTTTTTGTACTATATTTTTTTAAGCCACCTTTTTCTAATCTATTTCAGAATTTTAATAGATGTTATTAGATATTCTAATTTTAAGAAAAATGAAAAATGCTGATTCACTCCCAATATTTACATAACAGACAGATGTTTTCAAAATTGCAATTTAATAATACATATTACACCACTAACAAATTATAAAATCATTCATAATATGTATAATATATGTATGGAATTATAATATTTATGTGCATCTTCAAAAATATATCCTTGAATAATAATACTAAAAATAGTATTATATAGCAAAATTGCATTTGCGCACAAATACATTTTTTAATTCAATAACTGATTCTGAGTGTAGAGGAAAATTATTAATTAAAAAAGAAAATAATAATTGATTTTAAAATACTTTTTCTTTTATATTTTATCAAAGTTAAAGCAACATTAAACAAAAGAGTGAAGAAAATTTAAGATATCTCAGAGAGATATCTTAATTAGTTATGAGAATTTCAAGTTACGCTTTGGGGAAATAGTTTTGTTCTGTCTAGTGGAGGCGTTTGACGTCATAATAATCTTTTACAACATTGAAAATATAGAGCGACGATTTTCCTTTATTTTTAAACTTTTACTGACTTTTACAGAGTTAGTATGTATATGCGCCAATTACTATGGATATTATTAAATATTTGATAATTTTAATTGTTAAATTGTTGAAGATCTATAACTTAAGTAAATAATAAAAAAAAAATTTTTTTATCCAACATTTTATATTGTATAAAATAATACGTATAAGCGGTATGAGCATTCGACGCTATATATGTATACGGAGACGTGAGGTCATAGGTAAGCTGGACCCGCTGGAGGTTAACCATTCCATGTTAATTAAACTTTAATACATATTTCTCTGATATTTATTAACGGATTTCAAAAATTTTTTCACTGATTTATTATTTTTGTTTTTGGCGTATATTTTAGTTAAATGTAACTACATATTACATTATCCACACTACGAAAATTCTCTATTGTACTGACAATTTAAAATCGTTTTTTGATGTTCTAAAAAGTTTACAAGTATTATTTAATATTTTTGGACTACTGTTTTTCTTCATTTTTATGGCACTTAAAAATAACTATTTCTGGAAATTCCAGTAATTTATTGCACAATTGTAAAAATAAATTACTAACTTGCCATGGAATTATTTTTTATCTTAATTACTTTAGTCTTAATTTTAGAAACAAATATTTAATTTGATAATTTTTATAAGAAAGTAGCATAATTTTTAGGTAAATATTATTTTATGAGATGAAGAGTTAAACAAATTAACAATAAGTGTTACATATTTACAAATTAATACAAATAAGGAAATTTTGCCTGGATTTCCTTTTCCGTGTCTGATCAACAATATTACGAATAATGATGGCTATTACAGTTTTTTCTGCCACCAGGGCGCCATTTTTGATTGGGGTGACGCGATTTATTTCATGGAGCGAGAAAGTTAATAAGTTATAAAAGTGTAAACAGAAAGTAATTATCTGATTTATTGCATTATTATATTTATCAAAAATGAATAAACTGAAATAATAAACCTAATTTAAGGTAACATAACATAACATAACATAACATAACATAACATAACATAACATAACATAACATAACATAACATAACATAACATAACATAACCTAACCTAACCTAACCTAAGCTAACCCAATTAATGACATTTAGTCTACAAATGACGTCTGATGAGTGGAAGATTATTGGGCTTCATACATACCCAGTGTTGCCAACTCTGAAATCTAACTGATCGTAGAATTTATAAAAAAAATACCGTAGATTTTCAGAAATTATGTTGTAATTTATATTTAAAATACGGTAAAATTACTTTGTTTTTTTCAGTAGGAAAATAAAGGTCAAAATTGAGAAAAAAAAATTTATTAATTTGATTCAGATAGTATAATGTTAAGTCATCATTTTTGTACAAGATTTCTTGTGATGAATTTCGTTAAGGGCTTATTACGCTTTTGCAAACAAACTAAATTAAAACGTTCTAACAATAAGTATTCATCTAAAATCAAATACGGTAGTTTCCTATCGAATTCGTTCGCATAATATCTCCAAACTCATTGCACATTGCTAGAAGAATTCCCGGAATTAACATTTTGAAAAATGTAAAAAAAAAAACAGTGTTTTCATTAGAATAAAACCAAAATACCCTAACAAAAGTAACTAAAATTCCTGAAATTTAAAGTTAATCATAAAGATATAGCAAGTATCATAATTATTTACAAGTTTTAATATTATAATATTAAGGTCGTCAATATTACCGTGTTTTTTGCTACCGTAATTGTAACCCTACCGTAGGTGGTAGATTTATGCTGATTATCGTGTTTTTAAGGTAATTACGGTGTAGTTGGCAACACTGCATACCTTTGAAGATAACCTACGAAAGAACACACAAATAATACTGTTTTTACTCCAGTAGAAAGGTAATAAGATCGTGCATTTCAGGTATTTTTGGAAGTCGAAGGAAGGTCTACCATGAGTAAAGCCGAGTTTTCGGAACTGAATATGTTGTAGATTCGTCGTGATTTTGTATTGAAGATTGAAAATAATTACTCAATTACAGAGGCGTAACTACAAATTTTACGTCTTGAAGCGTATTTGATTCAAGCGCTCCTGCCTCAAAAATTCTCTTTTTTTCTTTCTCAAATTAAGAATCATCAATTTTTGGTATTTAATATAAGTTTAATGATCAACCAGATTTAGAGCCTAGTTAAGGTAAGAATGATTAACATTATTTCGGATTTCCCAGAACTGGTGGTGATGGCTTATTGCGATTATTTTACAAAAGGCGAGCAGGCAACGGTAGACTACTACTTATAATAATATTCCAGGATGTCTTTTTGATGATTGTTACAGCATCTGAAATGTCTATGGTAACAGAAATATGATTTTTCATTCGATATTGTTTTATCACATTGATTATATCCGATATATATACTGTATTCGGAAAACCATAGAAAATGCATAGAAAATAAAATCTTTTTAAAAAATAAAAAATAAAGTTGAAAATGTCTAAGTATGTATGAAAAAGATAAGAAAAATCAACAAAATGTATGTCGAGTTAGAGAAAATCTCATTGAGAATGCGGAAAAATCTTGGCTTTACCGACTGAGGAAGGAATTTATGCAAGAGGAAGCTCCAAATAGAAATGGCTTTAACATAAACGATAAAAAACAACAGGATTTGGTCGTGTCAAGTTTAACCAGACTGTGTGATGTAAGAGCTAGAGTTTTAATCGACAACGATACTTTAGGTGGTCAACCTAAAGGTCAACTAGAACCTTGAAAAGTTCGAGTTTAGAGTACCTAAATGTTTTCAGTTACAATAACTACTTATGAAATACATTATTTGTTGTTCCACCTGTCTAAAAATACCTATTCCTGAGAAACGCATATCTGTAGTGTTGGCTTTTATCTACCTAATTTTTGCTTTACTAATGCAGTTCCTGTAAGTCCAACTCAAAATATATTTCTAGCTAGATCTATGAATACATATACATACTAACAAAATCAATAAATTTTTCCTTTATCATAGAACAATTTTAATTTTTTCTTATCATGACAAAATAATGCATAATTTTAATAATATGACATTGTGGTTTTAAACTTTGTTTTGAAATTTGATTAGTTCAAATAATGATAATTCTTTTCCTGATAAGGTTTTCTATTGTTTCAGTGATCATAGGATTTGAACAAATATACAATTTTTAAAAATACTCGAATTTTATTGTAGCGCAACTAAACAAGTTTATAGGTATGTATTACAAAATGTGATGTAATGGAACTGATGCGCTTTTTATAGTGAACTAATTAAGTTCTATTAAATTATCTTGTAAAACAATGATTTGAATAAAAATAAA
Source organism: Brachynemurus nebulosus (assembly GCA_035578155.1). Lineage (NCBI taxonomy): Eukaryota > Metazoa > Arthropoda > Insecta > Neuroptera > Myrmeleontidae > Brachynemurus > Brachynemurus nebulosus. The sequence continues at coordinate 37,619,149 of JAPWDM010000008.1, read as the reverse complement.
TAGAATATTATAAGCAAGCAATAACAGTATCGTACTGGTTAGCAAGCTCAGATTAGATTTTTAGTTTAGGTAAAAACAGCTGGAGCCAATTTTTTTTTTTTTTTTACTTTTTTTACAAAGTGACTCCAAAAGCTACCACTACTAGGACACACTAATCAAATAGGACATGGATTCAGAGGCATCTAGGCATAACCAAACTCTTAAGAGCAGGCCCGACGAGAGGGCGGGATAGCCGGGGTTATAACCCTGGGGCCCGGGCTTGAAGAAGAGGCCCGCAGCTGCTGGTAGGGGGCCCGTGGAAAAGTAGAAAGATCTTTTTTTTGTTCGTCACTTATATTTTTAGAGAAAATTTTCTGAAAAATGTAGTTTATTCCCGGGGCCCGCCATTTCTCTCCACGGCCCTGCTTAAGAGTTGTGACAGTTTATTATTGTTACTGTCGTAATTCTGCTTAGAATATTTTGCAATAATTATAACAATCTTCCGTGCTACTCCAAGGGATTTAAGATTAAAATATTTTTGTTGGGACTGTAAGATCAGAAACTATATGTATATGGTCGGTACCAAATGTTCTGACCATTCCATTCTTCTTTTATAAATGTAATTTGTTTACAATCGTTTTTAATATTTGATTTTAAGTATCAACAATTTAAAGAAAAACAATAAACAAAAATGTATAGTACAGTATTTCGTAATATTAAAAACGGTTGTAGGCAAAATAAATTTATAAAAGAAGAATGGAATGGTCTCTACAATTCGTCTCGACTATAGTTATGTAATCATAAGATACTGCTAGTAGTGCTAGTTGTAATTATTGTTTGAAAGAAGTTGGCCAATAATTCAATTCGTTCGCTACCAAGGTCCACTGAGAAAATTGTTCACAGCAGCTTAGGATTTTCTTGGGATTATTGCGACACTAATTAATGACTTTAACGTATATAATAAAAACATTCGAAAAAAGTAAATTAAACTAGCTAGCATACATCGGTAACGCTGAGCTATAGATAAAAATCGATGTGTCACACGTATGTGACGGTTGGTAGTGACGAGTAGGGTTGCCAAGTTATTTTTAGCAGACCCGCCACTAGAGGCAGTGAAAACCGCCCAAAACCGCGCATATTCAAACTATACCGCAAAAAACCGCGCACTTAAACAAAATATTGAATTTAAATAGGCAATGAAACGTCAAAACATATACTCGTATATACATGTAACACGATATACCCAAACATCAAAACCAAAGAATAATTCAGAAGCCAAGTTCCTATCTCTGCACTTGTGATACCAGTGTAGACAAAAAAAACCCCACTACTTCCCACCACTATGTTGTGTAGGTACACACTGTTTGTAGTGGTGTTGGTTTGATGTTTGCAACTGTGTGAGTCATCACACATGCAACTACAAAACACGTATTGTCGGACAGAGCAACGTGCAGTTCAAGCAACAATGGTCTAACGTCTAACAATACATTACAATGCGTTGTGCATTCGGTGACCGACACCGACCAACTAAATGTCTTAAGCGGTATCGGCCACACTCAGACACACTGCTATCCACAATTTTTTACACATACACGTAGGGCTTTGTCAAAACCAAGTGACAATTGTCAAAATAGAAGTTTCGAATACGGTAACCGTCGTAACCGTTATTACCTTTGTTACATTTTGCTCTGTGATTACATTCAATCAGTGACTAGTATTGCTGATACTTGATACCGATAAATTTAAACGGTTCTTTAATTAAAATAGCATTTATTCTTAAAAAAGGAATTTGTCCAAGTTTTTAGATTAATCTTTAGGCGTCAAATACAAATTAAAATTTTTTTTAAGTTTTTTTTTGTGTATGTACAAAGATGGGTAAAGTGCCCTGTAAACGATCAAATTTGTTTGACAAATTTGTTTGTCAAACTTCACGTTTTCATCAAACAAGAGCTGAAACGATCAAACCAAAGCTCAAACAAATTTGACAAACTTGCCCGTAGTTGGTTGCTCGTACAGAGATTTGCAAAAATTTTGTCATATTTGCTATTCATTTCGGGGCAATTTCGGGAGATTGTTTGACAAACACAACAAACACCGCCGCACACCTTCAAACTTGTTGGTCAAACACGTCAAACAAGTTGATCAATCAAGATTTTCATCAAACACGTCAAACACGTAGATTGTTTGACAAACGCGTCAAACAAAGCTGCATACTATCAAATAATTTGACAAACACCTAAAATTTGACAAACAATTTGATCGTTTACAGGGCACTTAAACCCTTTAATATTTAGCTTTATTTAAAAAGAATGAGATATATATTTTATGGTATGGGTCCGACACCTAAGCTTGTGTAGTGTAGTGCCTTATTTTTACATAATTATTGAAGAAAGAGAGCAGAGTTTTATGGTTATTGAGAACATAATATGTTTAAAATATTTTGTATTTTAAAAAATATTTTATCTAATTTTTAATTCCGCCCAAAAAGCGGAAAACCGCAAAACAAAAATTTTCACCGCAAATTTTATTTCTAATCCGTCCAATTTGCGGAAATCCGCCCAAACTGGTAGCCCTGGTGACGAGTTAATTGCTGCAAAAAAATTAGATATCAACCATATCAACTATCTATGAGTCTAGGAAAATAGAGAATTTATGAAGAACAGCGGCGTTCAAGTGAAGAGGTTTACAACAGTTTACCATATATTATATGGCCAATCCCTATAAGAGGCAGTGGTTCCGATGAAGTGAGACGGATAGACATCGGGTAGAGGAACTTCAGTTGTTTTGCGCAGATGCATCAATTAGTGTTTACCGTGTTTACTCTTCAGATTGATTCATATTACCACCAAAAAAGTCGCATTTGCGCAAAACGAACAAAATACTTCCAAATCTGCACCGTGATGTTGGGACGTTTTTTTCATATCCATTTGGCTATATATGTATACTACATATATGCAGTTTACAAGATTATTACTTGGAAAAAAATTTATAAAGATAAATGATGAATATAAATGTAACTGCGGTTAACGTAGTTAACGTAATGGAATTTGACATGCATCTGGTTAGTTATATAATGTGTTTTTTACCTAAATATTGTTTGACTTCTGAATACACATCGTATTCAAGGTTAATACAATTTAATTTTATCCATTTTTAATTTATTTTGCAAAAAATAGTACAGTAAATCGGTCATTTTTAATGGTCAACTATGGATTTTGGAAAAGCAGCGATTATTTTTTGTAAATTGTAGAGGAGCCTACCATAAATGTAAAATTGAGTTTTCGGACTAGGTGTTCTCTGAAAGTAAAATTTGGTTAAGAGCTTTTTTTGAATTCAATTTAACTTACATGTATTAAATCTCATAAGAATACTGTTGTAGTTTTTTTCATTTTTATTGTAAAAAAAGAACAACGTTAGGACTGGTTTTTACAGCAAAAATTACATTAGAGTTTTATATTTTTTCTGAATAAATTCGTGTTCTTTAACGACTCAAATTTGTTAAATTCTGCCTGATAGCTAGACTGTGGTGTTTTTGTCAATAGTTTTTTTTTTCGTTGAGTTACTATACAACAAATTTTCGTTACATAAAACGCAAATTTATTCGAAAAAATATAAATTTTTATGTAATAATATGATAATAATACTTTAAAATCTTCTGGCGAAAAAACGAAGAAGTTATGAACAAAAACTATGAGGTCATATAACTTTTATATTTTCAATTCAAAAATAAAAATGTTTTCTAGCTTTTTTATACAGTGCAAATTCATGGACATCATTTTATACATCACTTATTCGCTTTTGCTGCGCTTAAAATCATTAATTATATATCGAATCAAAAAACTAAGTACGTTTAGTAAATCATTCATCAAGAAATACTCCTACAAAAAAACTTTACAAATTTTTTGTCAGATTTACGGTTACCGAGAGAATCGAGTAATTCGAGTTCATTTTAAATAACCTGACCACTTTTCTTATGTGAATTCAGTAGTAAAAGTCCATTTGAAATGAACTGTATATATTTTTAACTTTTAGTTCAAGATGGCGGCCAATCTCACAATACATTTAGTCCCGAAAGCTCCCTATAAGTTACACAAAAAAAAAAAAAAGAAAAAAAATTGCTGTCTACTCGAAGTGAACGGTATAATTACCTTTTTACTCGACTAAAAAGGTACATATTTTTAAAGATTTTAATAATTTAAAGGTGCGGATCCACCAAGCGCGCAAACTGTTTGCAAATGTTTGTAAATGTTTGCGAACACAAAATTTTTTTGGTGGAGACGATCGTCACGAATGTTTGCAATTGTTTGCTAATGTTTGTTGAATTCGTTGTTGATGCGTTTTGTGTTTTTCTAGTGGAGACGGTATGTCATATGAAATACATATGAACAACAAACATAATATTATATCCATAATATGTATAATTATTATTTTTGGTTTTGTTACTTTGTTGTAAATATAACAGTATAGTTTTGTGTTTTAAAAAGGATTATTGTAATTTTAAATTAATAAACGAATAAAAATAACATGGATTGAGATAATGAAAAATTTCTGCAATTAATCAAATTTTATAAACCAAAACCAGAAATATGCGAAACCACCAATAAATTTTATTATAATCAAATTAAAAAGCAGGATGCGTGGAATTCTTTACTCTCGCCGTTCAGTAGTGAAAAGGTCAAAGAAGAAGGCTGTGCATACATCGGGAATTATTTTGTTAATTAACTGCCTCGAAATTCGAAAAAGATACATAAGGCTTTTGTAAGAATCTCTTGTAGCTAAAAAACATTATCGCTATAGTCTAACTTCGACGGATATACAGTCTCTGTAGCTAAAATCCCGTTTACAAATTTTTAGGCTAATTTGGGAAATTAAAAATTCTAAATCTTCCGATAATATACGGCAAAAATTTTGAAATAAACCACTCCTAAGGTCTGTTTTTAAGTCTGTTAATAATTGTATAGAACTTCTTGTTTTTAAAAAATTAGATATCCAAAATCTACGTTTTCTCTTTCCTTTTTTGATTAGAGATTAATTATTACGAACGACATGGTGCTAACAATAAGTTCTTTACTTGGAGTCATTTTTTATATGTATGTAATATACATAATATGTATTTATTTATATAGAAATATGTATAGAAATACGTGGAACAACTACAAACATTCGCAAACGGATTATCGTTTATAACTATTTATTCAGTGGAGACAGTATGTTAGCAAACAGTTAAAAATAATTGCAAACATTTGCAAACAACTACAAACATTTGAAGCAAATGTTTTTTTGGTGGATCCGCACCTTAATGCTTTATACGATTTAATAGCTGTTTCACTTAAATGTTGGCGCAGTGGGTATAATAATTATGCGGACAATGATAGTGAAAGTTGCTTAACAACAAACTAATATTCGCATAACTTAACCCAGTTAAATTAACTATTGTCACATGTTTTAGCATCAATTAATAACTTATACCCATATCATTATATAACTAAATAAACATAATACTATAATTGTTGGAGATCGGTGAACTCTAATCATAATCATAAAGCCCTTGGAGTAAGTTCTTAGCAGAGGTAACTTGAATAGTTTAGCTGATGTTTTTTTCAGGTCAAGACCAAGAGTATGTATGACATTTTTATACCTTTCTAAAATCAGTTATTTTACTCTGAAAAAATAAATCAAAAGCCTATTCACTGTGATACAGGTCATGTTTCAACAACAGAAATGATGGCCTTCGTTTTGATTAAATTCATTTCAGTTTATTACATTTTAAATCCAACGCAAATTCTACCAGTGTCTAGGTTCATTATCCCCATAATTCCATTACATTTTTGAATAACTCAAACTAAAAGGTGCTAAAAAAGTACATACCTTCATTTGACCCTGGGAATATACGTCTTTATGAATTAAAAATTTTATTCTGCTATAAATCCACAATTTTTTGATGAAAATCGGTTAAATCACTATTATCAGGTTGTCACAGAATCATTATTAACAATAAAAATGTGTAATAAAAAGGGTAAATTATTTTTTAAATTTAATAATGTTGAATAATGACTTGCCTTTTTTTCTGGCACATTTTTAATCTGAATTTATTGTACTAGTAATTTTTCAATATATGTATCACATTTTGAATACAATTGTATGAAAATTATGTATATTATGGCTACCTATTTATGACGTATATGACATTTTTCACCCTTAGCATTACTTTTAAGAATGAAGTAAAAATTTAATAATTGAGGTGAGCTACTCCAAAACTCGCATTATATACATTTGAATTTTTTTCAAGTGCAAAAAAATTTGAGTTTTTAAAATATTTAAGAATTGAGTTTGAATAGTGAGTTTTGTGTAGACAGCCATGGATAAAATCGGTTTTGAAAAGATGGTATCAGGTTGAAAACGTAAATTAAAACTGTTTATTTTTATAGAACTAACGAAAACGAAATTGATCACTTGACGAAATCCATTAAGTGACTTCGGCTGCGACGGGGTACTTTTCACAAATACATAAATTTAAAATAAAATTAGTTTCAGAAAGATATCAATTTGGAATTATGTAGATGCCTTCATTTCCGAAGAATTTACAGGTTTCAAAAAGTTTAGAAAAAAATAGATAATATTAGTTTTGAGATGGATCACCTCAATTATTCGTTACCAGTTCGTACAAAGTTCTTAGTCTCCTATTACTAAAATATATTAAACCGGAAATAGAATGTTTAAGTAGCAGAACCGTATGTAAGCAAAATTTGGCAGCATACCATAAAATGAGGTCTCCAAATTGTTCCCTAATTTTGTGTTAATAGAAAACAAATCGATAGCAAGATACGTCGCGATATTAGAATGTTGCAAGAATTAAATAAATTATGATTCGCAGTTTTTATTTTAACGGTACAATGTGACTTATTCTTACTATTAAATAAACTAAACAAATAAACACTTTCTATGGCCAATATAATTAGCATATAAGACATAAACACCTTACACCTACATAATTATAATTATATATTTAAATTTCGTTATTAAATATTAATAAAAGGGTTCTATAATATTGATAATTAAAAAACCCAATATTTACATATTTTAAAATATGGAACTATAGGTAATTTAAAAAGAAAATTTCCATCAATTTTTAAGAATATTTGAATATTTTTTAAATTTTTAATTGTAATATTGATTACGAATAGATAATAATGTCCTATTTTTAAACTTACAATAGTACTTCGATAACTGTCACTCTAGTCTCATGAAATTATACATAGTAATATTTTGTTCAAATATTGGAAAACCTAATTATTCCGAATAGGCTGAAACTGACTGCTAAAAAAATGGTAGTAATTTGAAATTGTTAAGTTTTACTTGTTAAGGAATTATAATTATACCAAAAATTACGCCAATTTGTATTTTGCAAACTAAACACCGTAAATTTTGTGAATTTGCAAAACCTAATAAGGCTTTAACAGATTGGCAGTAGTTTTTTTTTTTTTCCACTAGTCCACGTATTTCAATTTTACGATTTCCAATAGTAATGAAAGGAGAATTTTATTTAAAAATCTCTATTCAAAATATTATAGTCTGTATATGCTGTATGTCCATTTGACCATTTGAAGATTACACTAGGAGATGCAGGAAATTATGTTTATACGGAAATTAATGAGAATGCTTCATTTTTCCAAAAAATGTCAGAATATTTTACAATAATTCATTTGCAATTAAAAGTAAAATTTAGTGTAATTAAATATAATGTTAAAAGGTTGTTTTCAGTAGAATAAAAATGGTTAAATTATTCATTCTAATTGTCACTGAAGATTTTCCATTATTTTTTTCATCATTGTTTAAATCCATTTTTATTAGCGTTTTTTACATTCGTATCTATAAATTAAACACCAGTTATGATAAAAAATGCCGCTAGAGTACACTATTCGAGCTACGCAGCTTGTCTACACTATATTACATTTTCCAGTGTAGTCTTGAAATGAACGCACCGTTTATTGTTTCTTTCTATATACATATCTAGTTCCCTTTCAATTAATTCCTTCTAAGTCGTTTGTGGAATCGCTATGTCACCCTAGTGTAACAGTTAGTGCCGATGCACACATGCGATTTTGTGCGGCAGTTCCCTACAGCACCGCTGCGGCAACGCACCGGCAAATTGCCGCAACTGCGTTGTTGTAGTACATGGTTTTCAATTAGTCAATGCACACATACGTTTTTTCCACGCAGAATATATACAACTGTTGAAAAAAGGACCTTGAACTGTTGTTTATTTTAATTGATGGAATGTTGAATGTTACAGGGTTATAGCTAATAATTCCAGTGGAGGTATCGAAATATATACAATTTGGATTTAATTTCCTCCCTATTATTTACACAAAACTCATCAAATGGTTGAATCCTAATACATAAATTATTAAAAAACTTTCATTTTCATCTGAAAACGATTCATTTTTTATCTTTTGTAAATTCCATTAAAAATTTTAGTTCTAATTTTTTTCTGTCATTTGTAAAAATTACTGTACAACAAATTATCGAAAATGATAACAAAACAGCAACTTATTTGTTTATTGGTTTATCAACAATTTAGTAATATCAGTTTTAACATACCAATTTTATGAATTTTACTGTGTAACTTGACTAGTTTTAATTATATAATTGTAAAAAATTATTTTTAAAATCTAAAAAAATAAATCATTTTTCGATTGTTTGAAATTGTATTTTGGACATTTTTTTTATTTTATATTTTGTTTACAGTTTATTATTGTTTCGTATTTTTGCGTAAAGTATGTTCTTTTTTTCCTTAATAATGGTATTTTTCAAAAAAATTTTCGTCTTTTGCTTTGTCGAAAAAGAATCCTTTTTTATTTACTCAACTATAATTTTGGATTGTATTACAGTTTCTCTCGACATACTTTAATTTGGTAAACCTGATGACAATTTTTACTTCAAAAAAATTCCAACACTGGATTCCCGTGAAGAGATAGATAGAAGTAAGAAATTCGTTTTATATTAATTTTCACGTTAATTGATAGTATAAAAATTATATTTTATGCATTACGTTGTCCAAACTTACAACAACGCCACTAGTTTTGCAACTGTGACAACCGGTTAAACGTGCACGGCGCCGCACTGTGCACGCAACGTGAAAAAACCGTATGTGTGCATCGTGTGCATCACATTTTGCGATGCCGCTGCGTGCACGCAGCGGTAAAATAACGCATAGTCCTTATCGAACGACTGTGTTTTATAGTGATGATAATGTTTTTGATAATGATATTCACTTTAATTCAAGTATTTTATTAAAAATACTTATTTATGTTCATGTAGGTACATATGTATTTAATTACGGATTAAGAGCTTTTTGACGTGTAAATGAATCTGCGATTTTTTATCATATTTTTGTTTATTGTTGATTTGTTGCATAATATCGAGAGGATATTTTTACTGGCTTATCAACTTATCATTCAAAATACATACATATATATATTAAAAAAAATCAAATTTACTCTTTATAAAAGGGGCCCATTTAAGTATTTTCTTTATTATATGAATCAACTGATCATACTAAGATTGATTAATTGACAGAATGACAGACTAAAAGAATGAATAACAGACAAGGAATGACAACTGCCTAGGTTTGAGATCAGTTTCATTCAAACTAGGATTGTAACGAATATTTGATATATAATTTTAGCGAAGGTTTTCGTGCTATATTTTTGTATGTTATTTTTCTTAAGTGCTGTTTTCTTTATGATGCTAGCTTGCAATTAACTACGCTACCTGTGTTAGATTTCAGTGCCTCTGACAATATGTCCTATTTTCTTCTAAGGCTCTAAATTTTTGTTCAACTCCTCACGAATTACTTTAAAAAAAACCGGTTTGACACGGTTTAAAACTTCTGGATTTATTACTCAAAAATACGAAAATAAATTTAAAAGTGTATTTTAATTCTATTATAGGTGATAACTGATAAGGTCCTTGACTCTTAAAACTTACTGAAATGTATTGTCAATTTTTGATGAAGATAAGGCTGGTCGCACATTAGATACGATTTTGTACGTACGTATTTATACGACTCTTGTCGTACGAATTGAGCTCGCACACTGGTTACGTGTTTGTCCGACACTATCACTTAATTATTGGCAGTTCTCTGATAACATTCATTCGACATGAATCTATATATTTTAGAAAATTGTCTTCTGACACGTAAACTACGTCGTTGTTATTGTAGAACCGAGTGGGTAAACGAATTATATGCAAAAGGGGTGAATTTGGTGAATTTCATCATGTTGTAATGACAGATTTGATGTAATTTAATCGTACGTAAACGTAAATAAATTCAAACAAAATTGAATTTAGTCGGATGTCGTAACTGTACGTATGTATACATACGACTGAATCGTATACAGTGTGCGAGCTCCCATAATACATCATCTGTCAGAAACGATCGCACGTACTCGTATGTATACGTACAACTGAATTTCGTACGTAATCGTATCCAGTGTGCGACCGGCCTAACGTGTTTAAATAAAAAATATCTAAAAATACTTAACCTTAAGATTTGTCTCTGTAAAAAATAATTTTGTTTTTGTTAAAAAATTTTTTTTTTTTGTCTTCATTACTGCTTGACAACAAGTTTATTAATTTATGTAAATCTACGTTAGGATTATCCACAAGTCGATCACACATGTCATTCCAAAAAAGGTTTGAAGTCTTTGAAGTTGATAAGGGTAATGTTATTTCAATAACAAATACAGTGTAACCTTTGTTAACCGACCAGCATTTTCACGCGAAAATTACCATTAAAATATGAAAATGGCTTATTTTGAATCCTTTAGCGAACGAAGTGGAGCACTCTAAATAACTGGCTGTGTAGAATTTCGAAGTGTTTGAATTAAAAGAAATTTTTGCGTGGAATTGCTGTTCAATTAACAGAGGTTCCACTGTATCTTTTAAATTATAAAAATTAAAAAAAAAAATAGAAATTCAAAAATAATTTGCAAACCAAATTTTTACTAGACAGATGATTGTAGTTTTAAAATTTTACTTAAGTTGAAAACTTTAAAAGCTTTTGTATCGATTTATTCTGCGCAGTATTAAAAAAAAATGTCCTCTAAAAATGGATTTTAGTCTAATAGATCAGCAATCAGAATTTATAGGACGAGTTGATTCTATTTCAATAGATCAAAATCAGTTGTATTTCTGAACTTTTTCGTACGTTTTTGCAGTACTGTCTTATTAAGTAGGTAATTTAACACAACGACTGAAACTTGAACGAATTATACCTTGCAACTGAAATTCTAGAGCACGTAAGGATAATTTGACCCTAAGACTGTTTTAAGACCGGTAATGTATAAAACCTAGCTTGAATAAAAACTGAAAAGTTTTTTTGATACTTTTCGTCAGCTTTTTTGCAATTATTCCTGTGCGTAGTTCAAAACAGCGCTATATACATCGTTCCAAAAAACCTATTACTGACTTCTGGAAACGTCTACAAAAAGACGGTTGTCGTTCCAAAACGATATTTTGGAACGATATCGTACCAAAACGTCGTTTTGGAACGATATGTATGGCGGCCTTTGCAAAAGAGAAGATACATTTTTTTTTTTTGAAAAAAGTCAATTTTGAAAATATTTATGCGAAATTTTTTATTATTTAATTAAATAATATTATTCTTTCAAACTATTTAAGATGCAACGTCTAAGTAGAATGATATTGCAATTTTATAAATTAAATCTAGGCTATGTAATGTAATATAAAATATAAATGGTGTAGAGTAGAAAAATAATGATGTGGGTGGCGTATGTTGTAGACAAAAAGTATAAAAACGAATGTTAAACTCCACGAATAATAAAATAAACTGATAAGTTGGGTAATTAGCGTTTGATAAAAAAAAGTATTTGTAATGCGGTAATGCATTATCGGAAAAACAAATTTTTCCGTTTGCTAAAAGGATAATAATATTAACAATTAATGTTAATTTACATACTTGTCATAGAAATATGCATACCTACAACTATAAATTCGTGATTTCCATTTGAGAGTACGTGGAAGACCGACTACTTCTATTTATTTTTAATAAAATTAAAGAGTAAACAAGTCCAAAGGTATAAATACACAATGACAATATGAAAAAAAAAAAAAAAATAGTACGTAAATTTTTTAATTAAAATATTGAAATTTACCTGAGATTTCTTAAAATTAAGTAGTTGGTCCGAAGCTGGATCCCGTCCTGACATTGTTATAAATTTAGTAAAACGTAAAAACTAAAAACTGAAAATTTTTTTATGAGAAATTAAAAAAAAAATATAAAAATTATAAAACAGTCCAAACACTACAACTTATTAATAATGAATTAATGAATAACTATTTGTATACAAGTCATACAAGTTGCCGCTGACGTCTTTTATATAATGGGAAATGGGTTATATAGTTGAAATTTATTATTTTGATTCTACGTCATAGAAATTAAATCTCGATTAGTAAATATCCCTTTGGAACAAAATCAATTGTGTATAATTATTTGTATAAAAAATGCATAAAATATAAATTAACAAATACATAATACATTATTAAGAATTCATATTAAAACCTGAAAAATAATTTTTGTAAATTGTTTATACTATGGCGTAGTAATCGTTTTTACAAAAATGACTATAAAATTGAAACGCAGGCGCAGAAATTTGAATATGAATTTGCAAAACATGTTTTGATTTTGAATATTTTTTGATAAGATTTGATTAACTACACAAATTAATATACTTACATTAAATATTGTATTTTGTTCTATAAAGTTCTAGTTAAATATAGGTACAGGTACAATACTCACATAATTTTTTACTGGTCAAAGACCATAATATCTTCATAATCTTCATAATATTAAATAAAATGTATGATTTTAGGTATTTGTTGGGATATTGGTTTTACATTATAACTCTGATCCACTGGGATGATTGTTTATATAGTTTGCACTCAAAAATCATGAAAATTTTAGAAGGCCTCTTTAAAATTTGAAGTATAAAAAGTATAAAGCAGTCTCCACATTCTCGCCGAGGTTGGACGAAACGAGAATGTAGAGGGTCAGTTCGTTGTGTCTCGCGGTTGGTGTTTTAATGCTATTCATATCATTCATATGCTTCGGCCAACCTCAGCGAGGAACTTCGACGAGGAACCTCGTCCTACTTCGGCGAGAATGTGGAGACTGCTTAAGAGCATAGCTATTTGAGTTACCGTAAACCTATATACTTTACCATATAGTTAAAGAGTAAATATATGGTAAATATTTCATGTAAAGAGATAAAAAACTTATGAAAATACACATCCAGTTTATAGATAAATAAGTGATGGAAATGGATATCTACTTCCATAAGTTTTTTACCCGACTGCATAAGAAGGAGGGTAATGTGTTTAGAAAGTATGTATGTATCTTCTGATATTATGTCTGTTTCTGTGGTGCAGCCTGCAGCCTAAAAGGCTCGACGGATTTTGGTAAAGAAGGTGTCGCTGGATTCGTCTAAATCTCGGGAGTGCTATAGGCTACATTAAATTTCAAAATTCATCCCCTAAATAGGGGATGAAAAATTTATATAGCAAACCATTGGGTCTAGAAACGTGAAATTTTGCAGATAAGTTATTGTATGTAACGTAGGGGAGCACCAAAAAAAGATTTTTGGTAATTCATCCCCTAAGCGTATAAAGTAGGGGATGAAAATTTATGAAAGGTAAAATTTTGCAGAGGGCCATAGGGGTCCTTTAGTAATGTAGATGAGTATCAAGAGGGAGAATTTTTGTAAAAATTTATCCATTAAGGGTGTAAAATACATATATGTAGTATTCTTATACTACATATATGGTAAAATAAGGGATGAAAATTTATATAGGAAACCACTGAGTTCAGAAACGTAAAATTTTGTAGAAAAGTTCCTTTAGTAATGCAAGCAAGCACTAAGAGTGGATTTTTAGAATTTCGCTTCTTAAGGGGTTAAAATAGGGGATGAAAATTTATATAGAAAGCCGTTGTGTCTAGAAACGTGAAATTCTACAAAGGGGTTCTTTATATAATGTGGGCAAACACCAAGAAGGGGTTTTGGAAATTCATCCCTTAAGGGGCTAAAATAGGCGGTCAAAATTTATTTAAAAAATGTATTGGGCCCAGAAACGTGAAATTTTGTACAGGATTTCCTTATATAGGGTAGGTGAGCTCTAAGAAGGGATTTTTGGAATTTTATTCCGTAAGGATATAAAATAGGGGATGGAAATTTATATAGAAAATCAATGAGTCTAGAAACGTGAAATTCTGTACAGGGTTTTTTTTAGTAACGTAAGCGAGTACCAAGTGCAGAATTTTAAAATTTCATACCCTAAGGCGGTAGGACAAGGGTTGAAAATTTATATGGAAACTAGTTTTTGTCAATGAATTCATCCGTGTGGAGTTGATGACGACGTAGTAAGGGTACGAAATCATTTAATCAACCTTCAATGACTACGTGTACGAAGTCGTAGACAAAAGCTAGTATATTAGCGCTAGTATAAAAATTTTTTTTTTAATATCAAATTCGTGGTAATTTAGGCTGTCAGCTGCAGTAATCTCATATGCATTCCTATATATTTTTTCTTCTAAATAATTAAACAACGCTAAAAATACTCGACTGCGTTTAAAGTAAACTAAAACGGTGTAAACAAGATGAAATAGAGAAAAAGAAGAATGAATAAAAAGTAAAGCAGTCGGAGGCATCAAACTTTTCTGTTTAACATGGTAGAACAGATATGCCTCCGACTGCTTTACTTTTTATTCATTCGTCTTTTTCTCTATTTCATCTTGTTTACACTGTTTTAGTTTACTTTAAACGCAGTTGGGTATTTTTATTTTTTTAATTAAATTTTTTTTTCACCTCATTATATAAAATATTTACTCTTTGATGGTATGGTAAAGTTATGTTCAATAGGTAAAGTTATGTAAGTTAATGGTATCATATTTAATAATATTTTTATCATGCCGTTTTCAATAGAACATAGAACACCCTTAGGCTAAGGCTACACGAGCGTTTTTTAACGCCTAGTTTTGAGCGTAAAATAACGCTAGAAATATAGGCAACATTGATATGAATCTAAGTGGCTACATGTAGCAGAAATTATCGCTCAGTCTGGAAAGGCACACGCATTTTCAAGGTCATAACGCCAGAAGATGGATCTGGCCGGTGCAGGCCTATACGGCGATAGGACGGTGTGACGCATCTGACTGGCTATACGAGCGACAAATAACGCTAGTAACGCCAAACGTCATATACGCCATATTATACCCCATAATACGGTACTTGACTGTAACCAAAATTTGTTTTAAATGTTGAATAATTTTATGTATTATCCTTAAATATATTCAATTTTAGCAGTGACAAATAAAAATATTCTTTAGTTTTTTAAAAATTCTATTTTGTAAATTATAAATTTTTAGCCTTTATTTAAATGACTAAAACGCACCGAGATATTAAAATGACGTCACGATTTATAAGCTTTATATATGAATACTATAGACAAGATAGACAATATGTATATAAATATGACTACCCTAGATAAATTGTCTATGACAACCAGTCATATACATGTTAATTATGTTGGTAATGCTTTGTACAAATATAGAACCATAGATATAGAACCGTGTACAGATGACTGAAGTGACATCTGTTTGAGTTAAATCGTGACGTCACTGCACACGTCACTACGCCAAGTCGTTTTTCGCGCCAATTTGTTCATTTAAAATTAAACTGTGGTTTTTTGATAATTTTTATAAAATTTATCAAAGATAACTAATTCATACGTAAAAACAAACTATTTTGAATCTTTTTTTAATAGCAGTCAAGTACCCTATTATGTATTGAGAGATACAAATTGATGATTCAGTTTCATTCTGTTTTCATACTTCGAATTTATAAGACAATAAATATTGAAATGGAATTTGTCGACATTGAACTACTAATTCTTGAAGTTCAAAAACACTAATAGCATTATTTATCGCTCGCGTACCCGCGGATGAGCGTTAAAAAACGTCACGTTAATTTCCGCTCAAAAATTAGGCGTTAAAAAACGCTCGTGTAGCCGGGGATCAGCGTTAAAAATCGTCGCGTTAATTTCCGCTCAAAAATAGGCGTTAAAAAACGCTCGTGTAGCCTTAGCCTTATAAGCCCAGGTGTATTGGGAAAGTCGAGAAACGTAAAACTTTGATATGAAAATTAGTGGTGGAAAAAATAACCATTGCGACCAGGCAAGGTTTGTTTACTAGGTTCTCAGAATTCATAAAATTTTTGCTGTTCAATGTACAAAATGAACAGTAAGGCCCGATCCACCTTAACGCTCCGCTCCCGATTCGATAGAATATTCTTACACAAGAAACAATGAGTGTATTTACATCATCGCTCTGATATCGGTCCGATATCAGTCATGGTTCGCTCCCACTCCAATGCCACTCCAATATCAATACCACTCAGGTAATATTTTATCGGAGCGATATCAGACTTGTTATGGCTTGTACCTATAGTGTAAACACTTTTTTGATTCCACTCCACTCCGCTTGCATTCAGTTGTTATGAAAAGATGTTTGTATCGAACTGGGAACGTACTCAGAGCGGCATTATAATGTGAATGGAGAACGAATAGGTACCAGTATGTTATCAGCACTGTAATGTGAATACAACAAGATTATATCGGAGCGAGAGTGGAGTGGGAGCGTATCGAGAGCGGAGCGTTAATGTAAATCGGGCCTAACATATTTCTTAGACTGTAATTCCTTTTTGCACCAATACCTCAATTTGCGTCGTGGTTACGTTCCAAAAAAATACGACGCGAATTGAAACGACGCAAAGTGAATTATGATTTTCTATAGCAAACTTCAAAAAATTTCGAAAAAAAAATTAAAGACTCGAACCCAAAACAACGCAACTTCGAAAAAACGCAAAACAAAACGACGCAAAGCGAGATATTGGTGTATATTTTCTTGTTTTTAAGCTTTTGAACAAACCGTATGGAAAAAATTTACTGCCAGTGATAAGTACAATAGATAAGGTTACAAAAAAAGAAAAAAAAAAACAAAATCAAAGATCCCAACATCAAAAAAGTGAACCCTAGGAATTTATAAAATATAAATTATGGTAAACTATGTTGATAAAATTGAACATTATTTAGAATTATACCGTATTTCGACCAATCACGTCACAGATGGCGGCACCTGTACCAACGAATATATACATATCACAGCATTTTGAGCCGCCATATTGCAGGACGAGTTAATTCGTCTTAATCATTTAAAGGTTGAATAAAATCCGATGATTTAATTCGCAAATTGCAATACCTCTGTATGTATACCTTGTTTATTTTGTTTAGAATATGAACACCTTATTTCTTTCTCTGTTTTACACATTTTTACTATTCTGTAAAACAGAGAAGGAAATATAGTGTTCATATTCTAATCAAATTAAACAAGGTGTAGTTACTTTTTTCGTTCAACAGTAGATAACAGTTTTGAGAGTTCCGTAATTGAACTACGGTACCCTCATGTAACATTACAATTACATACTTTCTGACAAATTTTTTTTCTTATTTATATTTTACTATAAGAAATGGCAATGCGAATATAAATCTACATAAATATAGGGCCAATTCGTATCGGTCTAAGCCAAAGTCGTTTGCTCTTATTTTTAATTACTTTACACTTGTTTTGAAGCGCACTTGGCTTACTTTTGAGATATTTGTATATTCCTGTCTCACTTTCCAGAGAGAAGGGTCAAGTATTAACGTTCGGTATACATCGTATACAGTATACGATGTATACCCCACGTTATTACTTATATTACTTATATTACGCATATTTGTATATTCCTGTCTCACTTTCCATGTTCTAGAGAGAAGGGTCAAGTATTAACGTTCGGTATACATCGTATTCCGTATACGATAATACTTGACCCTTCTCTCTAGAACATGGAAAGTGAGACAGGAATATACAAATATCTCAAAAGTAAGCCAAGTGCGCTTCAAAATAAGTGTAATGTGATTAAAAATAAGAGCAAGCGACTTTGGCTTAGACCGATACGAATTGGCCTATAGAGTTTGCAAATATTTTCACTCGTGCCTCTGGTGGTGAAATTAGAAGCTGGTAGAGTATCGTATTTCTATCGACAATTAGAATTTTTCCGCCACCGGACTTCTTTGTCATTTCTGATTGAAATTTGAATTTTTTACCTACCTATTCCAAATATTTCAAAACTCATATTCCTAGAGCACATTCAACTACGTCATCAATTTTTTGATTATATGAAAATTTAATTAGGTGATAAAGTTAACATTAGGTTAATTCTAAAGAAAATGGTATGGAAAAGAGAAAATATTTAAATTGATTGATTTAAATTGAAATTTGTCTAAATTCAATTTTAGTACACATATTTTTAGCAAGTTTCCGGCATGTTCATTTCACCGGCTGGTCCATTTCACTTAAATTTAACCATGATTCATCACTTATAAATTTAAATAATTTCCGTTTTCTTAGCTTTATCTGTTTCCTTGTTGCACTTACGTGAATTTTAAATTTGCAGTTTATTTTTAGTAAAGAATAGAAGATTGGTTTGTTTCGAATAAAAGAATTATTTAATTTTTTAAAGATGACTCATGATCAATTGTATATGAAACGGGGTATAACTAAATTAATTTATATTTCATAATTGATGCTTATTTATTTATAGTGCAATAAAATTATTGAAATATTTAAGGAAGTAAGTATGGTTAGGTGACGTTAGGACTTAGGTTTAGTTTTGTGAGTTTTGTATAGGGATAGGGATCGAGCTTGGCAACATTATTGCCATCTGGTGTCAGATTGAAACAGTAGCTAGTGCGTGTTATGGGAAATATAATATAACTACAGCAGTTCCGCGATTATTGGAACTAATAGGGACGGGTGGTAGTTCGGATAACTTAAAGTTTGGATAATGCAGGGCTATTCAGGCTCGATCCCTGTAAGTGCTATAGACTGGATTCAGTTATTTAGTCTCTGCAAATGCACTTTTGGAAAAGAAAAAAAAAACATATTTGACGTATTATGTTAATCTGAGTTTTTCAATTTTGAGTTCTTCTTCTTTTAATTTTTCTTCTAGTTTCCGGCCCAAATCCTTATCAACTTTAGCGAATACGCTAACAACTCGAGCTTGTATAAATTTAGCCGCATTTTTAAGTTGACTTACAACATTGTTGATAAAACGTGCACGGGCAGCGTCATCGAAAACCTTATTATACAATATCCTCGGTTGTGTGAAATTGTCTTCTTCTCCAGTGTCATATCGAAATACGTCTCCACTTACAGGATATTTAGGTTGAAGTTTTTCAGCTTGTGGTGTAACTTCAGGTCCATAAAAACTATTTGGATGATAATTTGGTGCGCCATTTTGATTTTCAAATGTTGCAAATCCGTCACGTTGGTAATTCGCGGGACTAGTAACGCCGTATGGTCTGTTTACAGGAAGTTGTTGATGATTAACTCCTAAACGATAACGATGTGTATCACCGTATGCAAATAAACGCCCTTGTAACATTTTATCAGGAGATGGTTCAATTCCAGGCACGAAATTCGCTGGATTGAATCCAGCCTGTTCAACTTCAGCAAAATAGTTTGTAGGGTTTTGATTCAAAACAAATTTTCCTACTGGAATGAGAGGGAAATCTGCATGCGGCCAAACTTTGGTCAAATCAAACGGATTAAATGGAAATTCCTCTGCCTCTTCATTAGTCATAATTTGAACGGAAAATGTCCAAGAAGGGTAATGCCCATTTGCTATATTATTATATAGGTCTCTGATCAGATAATCTGGATCGGCTCCTGCTATATTTTGAGCTTCTGTTGGATCCATATTTTTCACGCCTAAATCAGCGTGATAGTGGAATTTACACCAACATGTTTCCCTTTCAGCATTAACAAATTTAAAAGTGTGCGATCCATATCCATTCATGTGTCTATAACTTGCTGGTATTCCGCGATCTCCGAACAGATATACGTATTGATGCGTAGTCTCTGGTCTTAAAGACATAAAGTCCCACAAGGCATCAGGATCACGCAAATGAGTGACAGGATTTCGTTTTTGTGTATGAATAAAAGAGGGGAACAAGATAGGATCGCGAATAAAGAAAATTGGTGTGTTGTTTCCAACTAAATCCCAAATTCCATCGTCAGTATAAAATCTCACGGGAAAACCGCGTGGATCTCTAACAGTATCAGGATATCCTGATTCGCCAGATACTTGTGAAAATCGAACGAAAATTGGGGTTCTTTTACCAATTTTTGAAAACACTTTTGCTGCTGTGTATTGAGTTATATCATGAGTAACTTCAAAATACCCAAAAGCTCCTGCACCTTTAGCGTGAACTACACGTTCGGGTATACGTTCTCGATCAAAATGAGACATTTCGTCCAAAAAGTCATTATCTTCTAAAACAACAGGACCATGCGGTCCTATAGATTTTGTAGCATCTTTATTTACAACCGGCGATCCCCATGAATTTAAAAGTATAGTTGGTGCTTTCTGAAAAAATTAAAAATAAAATTATTTTATAATAACTGACAGTTATAAATAAATAAACCGTAATTGATAAAAAAAAGTTGGTAAAAAAGTGACCTAAAGTGATCAAATTTGTCTAAAAGTACAAAGAGTAAAATTTTTAAAAAAGCTGTATATAGGTACCCACACTCCGTATCGTTTATTTCAGTCCTTGTGAATAACACCAGCGATTAAAAAGAATAAAATTGTTTAATTTTGTAACAAGTAACTGTTTCTCGTATTAAATGACATTACTTATTCACAGTGGCGGATTTACCCTAAGTGCCGCTCTAGGCTCAGTAAAAAATGCCACCCCTAAAAAGCTTAAAAAAAATCTGCCACTCTTCTTAAAAAACGTAAGTGACAAGCAAAAAAAAAAATTAAATTCTACATTTTGTCGCCCTTTTTGCCCAAATTTGCCGCCCCTCAAATCTGCCGCCCTAGACTCCAGCCTACTCAGCCTGCTGGTAAATCCACCACTGTTTATTCAGAAAGGGTGGTTCAAAATTTCAATTGAAATGAAGCAGTGAAGACGTAAAGGAACGGCACTGGCATTATTGAGAGTGGCAGTGATATACTGAATTAATTAATATTTTTTATTAAATAACAAAAATAGGTATATCAATAGTTTCTTCAAATTTGTTAATGGTACACTTTTTCCTTTATCGCTAAAACATTTGTTCCGGTTAATTAATTTAACCAATAATAACAATAAAAAAATATTAAAAAGTTTAAGATGAAAGTGAAAACACTTTTTTTTAACTGTAGATCATTGGTTAATCAAGTGTTGAAAAATCACAATAATTAATATCTAACTATACATGTAAATATAATTTATCTTTTTGCATTTTCCTTAAAATGTCAAATTTGTTTAAAAATATCTTAAGCAATTTCATGATAATCTGAATATTCAAACTATTCTTTCTAATAACTTATAACTATATGAATAAAAAATAATCATTCTATAAAAACTTCTACAATTTTTTAAAATATTTATAAATTATCAGAAAAGTTATAAAGAATTATAACAATATATTAAATGTGAAAACCTGCAATATTATTTATTACTCAGTGACTCGCACTTTTAATTATTAACAGAGCCTTGGTTGTAAAGTGGTTGTAAAGTTGTAATCCATGTTAAATCCCTTCAGATAATATTTTTTATTGTTGGCATCTTTCTTTATAACAACAATATAATAGGATTTAAGCTGCTTTTTTAGCCCGTATTCTTGTTTATGTTAATATAAGGAATGGACCTTTTCTTCACTATTCATTTTAAACATTTAAAAAAAAAAAAAATTTTGAAGGATTAAATTATTGAAACAATTTCGTTAGGGTGAAATAGATTTTGAAGAAAAACCTAATTAATTTTCATAGGATAGAAATTTTCTATATGTACTGTAGGTGTATTATTAGTCTACTTATAAGGTTAGGTTTACAAAAAACAGAGGGCAGGTTGACAAAAACCCTAGGGAACAAATGTATATTAATTTCATTGTTTGTTTTGTGCTACTTCTTAACATATTTAAAAGCTAAATACTAGACATATTCTTTCGGATGTATTTTGTCGTTTAGCCTAAGTTAATACAAGTTAAAAAAGCTATGATACCTAAATCTTATGCTTCATTATTTAAACAGCGTCCAGTAATTATGTGCAGAGCAGTGCGGACTAATAATAATAAATTATATAATTTTTGAAAAAAATTTTTTTTTGATAAAATAATTGAAGACGTGAGTGGATGAAAGTGTTATGTAATATTTTTTCAAAAAGTCATTTTTTGTAAAATTCTAGAATATCCTATACTGAAGTATCGTATAGTACAATATGGTTTTATTACGCCTAATAGTTTTGTAGAAATTCAATAATAAATACTGTTGCATGGGAAGTATAATTATGTAAATAAAAACTTTCAAACGCTTATTCTATTGTAAAATTATAAAAAATGTTACATGACACCTTCATCCACTCATGTATTCAATTAATACTATTGTACAGGTCTTTTATGATGTTTCTCCGCAACAATGGATACAAAAATCAATTAAATTTATAAGTAAATATTTAATTGTACTTACTTGTTTTGCCTTCCAATCCAATAATTGATTGGCGGCTGGTTCACGGTTATTGGACATTGTTAACTTGCGATAGCCAGTTGTACAAATGGAAATACCCGGTCAAATTATTGGTGTACGAATGCTATTTTAAAATGTATTTTATTTATTTATATATTAACGTTAGCTATAATTAAGAATATTAACTGTAATAAAATTGATAAGAAGTTTTACGTTGTTTTCAAATAAGTTACGACTTTATTAGTAATTTTGATAATTACTTTTACTAGATGTAGACACAAAATGATAAATACATTATAATCAGAATATATAAACCATTTTTGGGCTTTTAAAACGAATTTTTGTATTAATTTTTTTAAATTGGTTTTTGTGTTTATAGGTACGTGTATATTCCATAATTTAAATAATTACACAGCCACACAAAAAAAAAACTTTCTGACCTGAAGGTCTCACTATATGTATTATATGTTTTTGGGGTCGCTGAATCCGAATTTGGGGTCAGTTTCATTCCAGTACATCTGGGTTCGGCCATAACCTCAAAAACACCCTCAAAATTGGTATATTTGTTAATTTTGAGGGTATTTTTTGAGGTTATGGCCGAACCCAGATGTACTGGAATGAAACTGACCCCAAATTCGGATTCAGCGACCCCAAAAACATATAGTACATATAGTGAGACCTCCAGGTCAGAAAGTTTTTTTTTTTTTTGTGTGGCTGTGTTATTACTATGATAAAATTTATACTGATTAACTTTACTATGTCCAAACTATATAAAAATATAAATTTTAAGGGATTAAGCTACAGCGACCAATCTAAAAATCGTTTGAATTTCCGAAATTAATTCCGATAAAATATGTATGTTCACGGATTGGTGAGTGCTGTATATGATGTAGTTATAAGCTGCTCGGATTCAAACGAAAATGGTAAAAGGAATCTTAACTTCATTTTAAGAGTCCTTTATAATGGTATTTCCCACGATGTGAAAAAAAATTTCTCCGCCCCCCATTTCAAGGTGCAAAAGTTCCTTAATAAATTAAGAAAATTTTTTTCTTGCTATATATTAATTAAGATCTACACCTGCTGCATATGGGTGGTTCTACTTTTTAGGTCTCAACCAGAAGAAAAAATTGACAGAGCCATTTCGTAGATTTCATGCAACTAGAATGTAGGAAAATTATCATAGATTCGGTATCTGCAGACCAGCAGCTCGGTTTCATATTAAAACCAATATTTTTTTGCGGATTACTGAATCCAGACAGAAAAAAATGTTTAAATTAAATTTAAATAATAAAATTAAAATTATTATTTAAATAATATTTATATTAAGTTCTCCTAATATCAATTAAAAAAAAAAAAAAACAAAAACAAAAACAAATAAAAGTTGGTTTTTTTGTCTAATTTTCGCACGAAAAATTGAAGAGAGTGTGTTGTTTTGTGTTTTATGATACAAAAAAATTGGTTAGGAAAGTTGACCAAATTAATAAACAATTAACTAAAAAATTTAGTTGATATACAAACAAACACTGATATAATAAATATATACTTATTTTATTATCGTATCCTTCGCCACTTTCCTGTTTCCCATCGTCACATTCTACCGTGACGAAGGATACATCTGTGACGAAGGAGACAATTTTCCAACAAAATCGTTATTAATCGTGAACAGCGATCATTTAGTTCAAAAACTTGAGTTTATCGTAAAGCTTACATTATTACAAATAATATTTACGTAAAAACGTTTTGAAATTCGTTAAATACATACCAGAAACAGCCGTGACGAAGGATACACTCAATAAACACACGCAGCCGGTTTTCTTGCTTGCTTGCTTTTCTTGCTAAAAAAATAACAAGCTCTCTATGTCAGTCAGTTGATTTGACTTTCGCTGTATGTTCTATGGTCTTTGGCGTTCCATTTTACGAAAAAACATGACCCTTTGACCTATTTTTTTAAACTTATAGCAATATTTGGCAGTCGTGACGAAGGATACTCAAATTTTCGCGACAATTTTTCGTCCCGCCAAAAAAAAATAATTCTGCAGATAAATAAAATTTAACTTTCTAATTACCATGCGTAACAATTTAACTCTCTTTTTTATTTATATATAAAATTGTGTGGTTTCAGTAAACTTATTTTTAAAAAACGTTATAGTTCCAAGCAATATGTAATAGGGACCACATGCGTTTTAGAACTGCAATAAAAGTTTGACACCATTTTTATAAAAAAAATTAAATCAAAAATTAAAGTAAATGTAGGTAGGTCATCTAAATAGGAGTTATTAATTTTATTTAAATAAAATAAATGACAGTATCTTCATTCTGTATATAATTTTAACCTTCCTTATTGTGGAGACAACTTTAATTTTTTGAAGGACCTAAAAAGTAGAATCACCCATATATAAACAATATCTCATGTCTATAGGCCGATAGAGTTATGGGGGTGTGATGTAGAGACAGACAAATATGACGAAATTATAAGAGTTCTAAGACTTTTTTCGGAACTCATTGGAAATGGCTTATCTCATCAATACAATACATATGTCTAAGAAAGTTCAATTTTTTAGAATTAATATCTCTCTACTCCTCATTAAGAAAAACTTTTTGGAAATTCTGTTTTAGCAAATGATAAAATATAATTCAATTTTTAATAATTGAATATGAATAATTATAATAAATACTATCATTGATCATTAAAAAATCACGTTAATTATTTATTTAATAATTTTAATAACGATAACACTTTTTAATTATCTGCTTATGTAACTGAATTTTCTTTTTTAACAGGGAAACAATACTTTTAATAATTTATTAGGCAAATATAAGAAAATAGTCATATAACTCATATATACCTATATATTAAAATAAGTGAAAATTTTGTAACAGATTTCGACAAGTGTTCAGAGCTTCCTCAACAATTTTAATTACATGATGCCTGTCTGTCCGTATAATTTTCCAACGCGCATATAACTTAGGAACTTTTAGATCGCTTTTAATGAAAAGTTCAGATGTTGGCGGACCTATCCTTTATGTGCAAACGTGAAATCCATTAAATACCAATATCGTATTATTCGTCTAGTAAATTTTGAGGATAGTTGGTGGCTGGTTAAGTATACTCCATTGATTTTATAAGCATGTTACTATAATACGAAGAAACTATGTGCCACATTCTTTAAGAGGGTATTTTTATTTTTGATAAAAGTAAATTTGTAGGACTGACCTAATGAAGTGTTCTAAAACAAATCAGACTTACAATTAGAGACGTAATTTCGATATTTTCTAAACAGAAAAAACGAAAAATTTATCCTTAGTTTATTAAAAAAGTTCTAAAAACTCAAATTACTTTACAATTCAATTATTACTCAATTATATTTTAATTCAGTCATAGGTATCCATGATTATTACAACAAAAAATGTCATTGTTTTTTCACTACCCAATAAAATTATTTCTATTTCCAATTTTTTCTATAAATTTTTGTGACAAAATGGATGATTCTATAGCATCTTCTGTCAAACGACGTCGTTTAGGACTAAATGCAAGTAAAACTTCACAATATGCTAAACGAAATTGTCGATATCGTAGAAAGAAGCGAATTTTACATTTACACGACGAAATATTATGTTTAATTTTTAATAAATTGTCATACGAAGAAATTTGTAAAACTATTATACCAGTTTGTAATCGTTTTAAAATGAATGGTTTAAATATTTTGAACACAACATTTTGTAATATAGAAACTAGAATTAATAGAATTAGGGCTTCAGTTTTGGAAAATAATAACAGATCAAACACACAAAGTGATACAGTTTTGGTATATCGAATGCTAAATATATTAGACTTTCTTTGGGATCAGGTAACAAAATCAAAATTAAAGTATTTCGAAATATAAAAATAATTTTTTACAGTATAGAATGTTAAGAGCATCAATATGGCGTTTTTCGTATTTCAAACCGATTTTGAATGAAAGTACGTTGGCAAATCGAGCTGGTGTGATTTTAGATCAATTTGATATTGTTTTTAACATGATAACAAATGTTAGCGATGTCGAAACATTAATGCGATATATCCCAAATGAAATACGAAAAATTAAGGATATCTGTAAAGATTATATCGAACGATTTGAAAGACATATTTCAGTCATAGGTAA
This sequence comes from Brachynemurus nebulosus, assembly GCA_035578155.1. Classification (NCBI taxonomy): domain Eukaryota; kingdom Metazoa; phylum Arthropoda; class Insecta; order Neuroptera; family Myrmeleontidae; genus Brachynemurus; species Brachynemurus nebulosus. The sequence continues at coordinate 37,592,397 of JAPWDM010000008.1, read as the reverse complement.
AAATGTTCCTTATGTGGCTGGCTGTAAATTTATCGATTTATTAGATTGTTTTATTGGTATCGATCGTAAAATAATCCAGGAAAATTACACAGAAAATGGTTGTTACTTAAAGGTAAAACATGTTAGGCGCATTGGCGTAGTCAGAAATTGACTCCGAAGTGAGCCTGGAGGGAACTGGGCAAAAAAAAAACATTATTCACATCAACAACACGTAAAACGTTCTCCTGGCTACGCCCATGCTTAAGCGGAGTTAAAAAAAATCTCTAGTTAAAAATTTTTCTTTCTAGATGATTTATACAGTAGACCGATCATGGTTTACAGTTTTAACATTGGATGACATTTATGAATGCAATATAAACGTTTCTCGAGAAATACGTTTCATGTACAAGAGAATAGCTCGTTTGGTTAGGGTTAATAACGCTTCCGTCATTGGTGAATCGTTGTTACTTCAAAGCACTTATAATCCATTTTTGAATCGACGTATGTCGCAGTTTCATTTGTATTGTGGTTATGGTGAAATAAGTGGAAAATTTTATTTCTATGGAATTTTAAGAGAAGGTATCATTGCCATTTTTAAAGAAAGTTTTAAGTTAATTATATGTAATTGTTATTGAGAATTTTGAACAAATCGGAAATATTTTCGTTATTTTACATCCAGGTTGATTTTACTTCTAGCTTATTTGTATAGAAAATAAAAATTTTTAATGTCGGATTTCCAGTCGGTAAGAGCAATGAGTGACGTCTCCACTGAAACCCCTATTATACCTTTTTTTATTCCCGAATGCAAAATAAATTACCCTAAAATAGGGATTCATCTGGTTACCAGTTATTTCCCTTACATAATATAAGCTAGCAAATGACTGATTATATTTTATGAGTATGGTAACCATCCGTTTCTTTTTAGCAAATTTTTGAATCAAAATTTCAGCTATTACTAGGGCTTGGAATACCAGTGTCTTTTTATAATACCGGTATTTATTCGGTATTAACATTTAAAATACTGGAATTCCAGTATTTCGGTATTTTTTCGGTATTGAATAAAGATGGTATAGAAAAAAGGAAAAAACATTAAAAATCACTTAATAAAATTAATTAATAACAGTAATAATAACAAACTACTTACATCATCTTTGGATTTTAAAAATTTAAATAGAAATATTAATATTGAAACTAAAACAGACATAAAATGTTAGATATACATATCAGGCTAAATAAATAAAAAATATAATAATAGTAATAAAAAACTTAAATGGATAAGAGACGTAAAAGTTTAAAAGTAACTAAAAAAAAGAATCTGGCCATCTACACACATATGGAAAACATTAAGCAAAACTAAAGACTTTGTAATAATTTATGATGCATACGTATACAGGTTATACATACATACAAAATAGTCTACCAACAGCTATTCAATACTAATTGTAAATCTAATGTAAAAATTTGGGGGACAGGTCTACCCACACTGTTAACTTCCCATTGGATGTCCTTAAAGACTATTGCAAATGAATAACTTTTTTCTTAATTCAGGGGACTCCTCCTCTGGACCCCCGATAGAGGCTTTGCCCCTTGCACCACACCGGGAGCTTCGCCTTCTGTACCTAAGGGTGTACCTAACGCTCCACCCTTATCAAACAAATGATAACGTCATTTGTTCTCAAGATACGCGAGACAAAAAATATTTCCCAAAAAGTTTCTTATTTCGTTTTTTTGTTTATTTTTTTTTATTTTTTAATTTTTTAAATTTTATTAAATTTTACAATAATTTACTGGCGTTTTTAACATCACAGAAGGTTCTTAGGCCATTATATAATAAAGACATGGTAAAAAATCCATATAATCCATGTTATGTTAATAAAGTTAATTCCGTTTTTTTATCACAAAAAACAAACCGCTAATTCGAATTTGCTGAAAACTTTATCCGGTCTTCATTTTTTGATTACTCATCTAATAAAATTAGTTCGGAGTTGATATCATCATTTGTTCTCGAGATATGCGAGACGAAAAAAAATTCACGAACGAACGAACGAACTAACGAACGCACACACAGACATCACGCTAAAAACGATGGATTCGGATTCTAGTGACCTTGAAACGTGGAGATATGTCAAAATTAGCGATTCGTAAAATCGGACTCATTACAATAACTTCCAATGGAAAGTTAAAAATATTCAAAATTGCAATATAATATATTAATATACTTAAAGTATTTGATTTTGTTAATACTGAAACCGAAATACCGGTATTTGGAATTTTAATACCGGTTTTACAAAACGTGTAAAAATGTCCGGTATTCCGGTTTTTCGGTAGTACCGGAATATCGGTATCCAAGCTCTAGCTATTGCAGACATGTCAGTATAGATTATGACCACCATGGTGTTAAGTAAAAATTTGAACATTTTTATTTGATTAGGTCAAAATATGGAAGACAATCATAGCGATGATGACCATAATAATGACGAAGATGAAGAGACTCAAGATCCAGCTGACGAAGGTGTGATATTAAATGATTTTAATCGTACGAGAACACAATTAACATTTGAAATCGATCTCCATTGTCCATTATATTTGGCACCATGGTTTATAATCAACAAATACAACACTGATGGCGGTGATTTACATATGACGTCGGTTGTTCGAATGTTAGAAAAGACTCCACCTAAGATACCAATACCGCCATTTTTTTATTTAGATATGACAATAACATCTACAGCCGCCAAAGAAAATAGATTACCATATAAATATAACTACCGGGTTAGACAAACAGAAAAGGATATTCGGTCGACTGTTATTACTGGTAAAAATATGGAACCAATAATATAATTTAGTTATTTTATTTATTTGTTATTATTTTTTTGTTATTTATACTCGTATATTGTTACACTTTGTATATTTTCATATGAAATAAATACATTTTTGTGTACATGTAAAATTTCGTGTCTGTAAGTTTAATAATGTAAAAACTATGATCGTGTGACTGACGGACGGATATAACGAAGTTATAAGGGTATCGAAACTTTAACGTTTGAACTCTAAAAATAATTATTTTAGAGGTTTTGAAGAGTTGCAGAAGTTACTGTGACGTAAAGATTACGCGCGCGCCTCTGATGGTAAAATTAGAAACGGTATCAAGTAAAAGATATACGTATATCGTCACCTACATAATCAAACCTCGTAACTCCAATATCAGTAGTTGTCAGGAAAAGGAAAAAACTGTTTGTAACAATTTAGTTAAATGATAATGAATAATTATCAACTAAATTAGCAAGACAGGTACATTATCTTGTATGTAATATAATGCCCGCTACTGTACCCACTTCTTAACAATATAGTAACATATTGTAAACTTATTGTTGAACACAACTGTATCGATTAATCTAGAAAACGAATAGTTAAAAGTGGAATAAAGAAGTCTTTTGATTAAATCGCTAAGTCAGCGAAACGTTAAAAATTGGAAATCGAACGATCAATGCGCGAGGCAAGGGGAATACGATAGCTAGCTTGGCTTGAGGCCCAGAGACGGGTCGATATAGATTCATTCCATAATGAGATTCAGTATGGAGACTTAGTAAAGTACTTTTGAAGTGAAAAGCTATTAAGATCTTTTTGTGTTGTGCTTGTGTATCCCTCAGGAAGAGGTAATATGCATTTTCTTCCCTAATATTTTTATCCACGTATGCAACCCGATTTGGTATATTTTTATTTAAAATTTGATTAATTAATATTTTTCTGGTTTCCTTTGGATATTTTCTTATAACTTGCAGAAGTTCGCCAACCCCACCCAATCGGCTTGCATACGTGGCAAATTAGATTATAAGTATTTTTACATTATTTTAACTTTTATAGATGAAACATTGTTTCTTTTATTGCAACTTTATTTAACCTAAGAATGGTAATAATTCTGTAATTCTATATTTTATTTTAGAATACATTTCTTTATTGTTAATCGTTAATTATTGAGTTATTCAATTTCCTACATTCACGTCTGGGTAGTTTTTTCAGCCATTTAACTGCGTCCCGAAATAAACAATATTTTAATTCTAAATATATTTAATTAAATACGGCTATTGCTACCACCTTTTACAACTACATTCAATACTTTACATGTATATTAACATAAAAGTTTTGGTAAAAATTCATTTGTGGACCTCATTTTTTTTAAAAAAAAGTAGTTACGAGGTTTGTGCGGTTATATCAAAACAAAAAATTGGAGTTACGAGATTTGTGTTGTAGAAATGAAAAAAAACATTGGAGTTACGAGGTTTGTGTTGGGAAAAAAATTTTTTTAGTAGTAACGAAAATTTATTTATTTTTTTATTAGTTTATAATAAGCACATTGAGCTGTAATTTTACTTAACTTAATCGGTAATTTAAATTACAAGTGAATATAAAAAAAAAAAATTATAAATTTTAACGCTTTTAAAACTTTAGAAACAGATGTAACACTTTTTATTTAAATAAGATAGCCCTTGCATCTTAATATCTTTTGAGTAAACTTAACTAAAAATTGTGAATAAATAAATATAAATTATTATTCATAAGGAATATTTTCATAAAAATAGTGATAATCTATTGGAAGAGAATTCTTCAGACTTTGTAAATGATCAAACTTTATCTTCACCATATTAAGTCTTTGTTTGAATAAGTTTGACAAGTTATTCAGTTCTTTCGGAATAACAGTAGGATTTTTACACTCTGGTAACATTGTCCAAGAGTCGGATAAATTTAACGTGTACAAGATTTGGCCATTTGTACAATCTGTTATTAATGTTATTATACTATTTATCAAAAAAAAAAAAAAAATTGTACTTATTTATAATTTATAAACGTATCATTTTGTCGAAAAAGCAATACGAAGCAAACTCGGCTGTAACTAACACACTCTCATTTAATAACATAACAGTAATTAAGTTATCTATCCTCGGTCAGCCTATAGGCAGCCTGTACACGATCAATAATACTGTCAGTATTTCGAAATAGTGACAGTATTCTGATTGTGTATTGACAATATTGAAGTATCCACATATAGAATTTATATTATAAAAGTAATGATTCATTATTTTTGTCAGTAAATACTGACAGTATTACGGATCGTGTACAGGTCACCAATTACACAAAGTGTGTATATAATGCATTTGAAAGCGTATGTCGTCTATGGTATGTCGTTTGAATTTGATAGTACGTTATTTACAATTTGCTTTTGTTTCATTCACACCGGACCGTTTTTAGTGTTTAGTGATTAGTCATTACTTGATTAGTTGCAAGCAGCAAGGACGCATAGTAATAAGTATGCAGATATCACTAAATTCGCATTAACACCTTAACAGTCATTGATGCTGATCAGCATCATGTCAATCTTGACTAACTCAAACAGTGCGCTGTACAGCGTCAGTAAATCTATATAAAGTGTGATTGTATGTGTTTATACATGTGAGATTGAGGGTTGATAATGGTCATGTTAAATTATATGAACAACTAAAAGCAACTTTTTTCAAAATGAATTGAGCAAACGTGAAATTGATGACAGTATTCAACACGGGGTGCCTTCAACACGAGAGTTTAGATCGTCACGACCTATTAGTACCAACCACTGTCAAAATCGAAAATATTAACTGAATTATTATAAAATATTAATAATTATTTATTATTAAACGTATTTTTACATAAGCATTCAAATTATAATAATACTTACAAATTTGCATCAAACGACACTCAGAAAAAACATAAATTGGAATTTTGTTTTGAATGATTTAAACAAAATTTAGCAGCACAAGAGTTATCACCAGACATTTTAAGCCACCATAATAATTAAATACATATCAGAAATATCTTACAGATCACAAAACACACTAAAATTACAAGGAAATATCAAAAATAACTGATGACAAGCTTTAAATAAAAAAATTTAATGACAGTTAAAATTCCACTGCCATCGTTGTTAAAAATTTTAAAAAAGTCAGTGAAACTTAGACAAAATTAAATAATTTACATAATTATCAACTGTAAATTTTCACAAAATAATTTGACCTGCTATTTCTATAAAATTCTCTTAACTTTAGTGAGAAAAAAGTGACGTCACTTAATAAAACTGATGTAAACTTTACTGAAGCTCTACTGTAATTGTGTAGGTACTAGATTTTATATCGCTAATTAAACGTATAGGCCTTTTCATCACAAATTTTTTCTGTGCGCATGTGTCAATATCGGCCATTTTTTTCGTACTGTTTTTTGTAAACAACCATGTTAAAGTACCCATCTACAAATAATTAAAATTAAAAAATAATAAATATAGAATATTTATTGAAAAAAAAGTAATAAAAAATAAAAAATAAGTGTTTTTGTGTATGCAAAAAATGTCCCGTGCGTCACGCGAGAATTGCCCATATATTTAAGTTGTGTCATTAAAAACCAACTTTAAGATTTAAAAAAACTGAAAATTATTTTTTTTTATGTTTTCGAAACATTAAAAAATTATTTTGTTCAATATTACCAAATACAGTTGAACCTGGATAAACGAGAGTTGAAGGGACCGCGATCTATTTTTCTCTTATAGAGTTTTCTCACTAACCCGAGTTTCTAGCTTACACAGGTACGGGAGAGATTTATCTCACTTATAGAGGTCTAGAAAAAGTACAACCAATATGTATTGAGAAACACGCATGTATTGTATGGATACTACTTATTAGAATAATATACATATACATATTTGAACATAGATAAGCTTAGTGCTTACAAAAAGAAAAAAAAAAACATGCTTTTTGGCTATTTGAATAGAAAAGTTCCGTGAATTATAAGAAAACAAGAACATAAGTCCATTCAGGCCTTCTTATAAAATATGTAGAAGTTCTTTGAAATTTAAGAATGAGTCATAACTAGAAAATGTTAAATACGTTTAACTGTCGCTTATAGAGGTACAGGCAATTCTCAGTCTCAGTTATAGAGGTCCACGAGCGAAAAACGACTCTCACTTATACAGGTTTTTGTTTCTCACTCATAGAAGTTTTAGAGTGGTAAAGTGACGGGACCTGGCAATTACTCTCACTTACAGAGTTTTCTCGCTTAGCCAGTTCTCTCTTATCCAGGTTTGACTGTATAATGAAACCAAAAATATTCTTAAAATGTAGTCCAGAATCTAGCGAATGTCGTAGGATTTTTTTAATAAATTGATTTTTATAGATTTTGTTAGCGATTTTTGGTCAATTTTTTCGAAAAAAACAAAAGTTCAAACTAACGCCCTTTTTTAAAAACAATTTGTAGAAAAAATCCTACGACGTTCGCTAGATTTTGGACTATATTTTAAGAAACTTTTTGATTTTTTCCAAATTAAAAATTGTGTAGCGGTACACCCATGTCGACCGTCCGAGATTTTTTTTCCTTGTGTGCGCTGCTGTACCGCCATTTTAAAACTAAAATAAAACATATTTTTTGTAGTTAAAGACTATTACTTTCATATGCACAAAACCTCATATCTCTATCTCTTTCCTTTCACATGAAATTTAGTGAACACAAGGTGATATTACCCCCTAACACTAAACAGTTAACAGTCGGTCTGAACATGGTTTTGTCAGTGAAAAAAAACTTAGAGATAACGACAAAAAACATTAGATTTTAAAAATTACAGGTAACACTCAAAACCTCATGATTTCCTTAGTTGCTTTCCTAAAAAAGATAAACCATTAATTTACACATGAGAACATTTTATTTCATTTTTATTATATTAGGAAAATTGTGAAAAATACCTACATCTGTAAAAAAACTTAATGATAGTTAATGTCTAAGTTTCTGACTGTCTCTTGATTTTGATTCACATTGTGGATTTTATTTTTTTAAAAACCGTATAAAAAATCGCATAAAAAAGTCGCACAAAAAAAAGGCGCATAGAAGATTTAGGTGTACTATATCCATCAAATACGAACTGATTGTTAGTAGACATAAACTACTGGAATATAGGTATTAAGGACTAATTAGACTGGCGCACGGAACACTGTCCATAGTTCAAAAATATGTGAAATCCGACAAAAACAGATATTTGGGAATATCTGTAAAAAATGGCGCCAAGAATATTATGTATTTGTATCTAAGAAAAAAAATAAAGCTTTAAAAAATAATTGAAATCCATTGCTATGCCAACAACAATAATTATAATAACTAAGCTTACGTACAGATGGTATTTAAAAAAATAATTTAAAAAAAATTAAAACTAATTTTCGGAATAAAAACTTTTGTTGTACTTGGCTCAAGATTTAACTTGATATTAATAAACAAAACAAAAAATCTTGAGCCAAGTACAACAAAAGTTTTTATTCCGAAAATTAGTATTAATTTTTTTTAGATTATTTTTTTAAATACCATCTGTACGTAAGCTTAGTTATTATAATTATTGTTCTTGGCATAGCAATGGATTTCAGTTATTTTTTAAAGCTTTATTTTTTTTCTTAGATACAAATACATAATATTCTTGGCGCCATTTTTTACAGATATTCCCAAATATCTGTTTTTGTCGGATTTGTTTTTATTATTATTTTTGACATAGTAAACAAGTAGTATGGATGCCTAACCTCCCAATCAGCTCACTTTTTTTCCGTTTTTGCGGACGTCCATAACATTTCAGCCACCTTTTCAAATGTTCACAAGTATGGGTGATTATGGGCTTCAACTGAATTATAAACAAGTGAAGCACCATCGACGATTTTTTCCAATAATTCATTTGTTTATTGAGATAATATTGCTTTCCTGGCTATTCCTGACCAAAACAGTACGAAACTTTTGAATTACCACTATTTTAACATGGCGGCTGCGCTTGCGCTCGTCACATGATGAAAAGGCCTATTCGTATATTTTTACTTGATACAGCTTCTAATTTTGCCACCAGAGGCGCGAGTGGGAATTTTCGTTTGCCAGTAATAATTTTCAGCACAGTTCTCAGTGCTTTCACCATCCCCATTCTATTATGCGACCTTGTAAATTAACTGTAGTTAGAGAGCTTGTGTGTTAAATGGGAAAAATATTGTAATTTTTTAAAAATCATTTACGAAGTTACTGTTTCTCTTATTGGCGCATATTAACACCCAAATTAACTTTGGTAAGCTATAGTGAATTTCACAAAAATAACAAACACAAAAGAATATAATGAAAGATTTTTATTTTTGTGTTAATTATAAAAATAAAAGATTTTGATAAATTATCTTAAATATAATAATAACGTGGACTCCAGTGCCTTAAATTATTAATTATATTTAAAATATGTTTGGTAGTACTATGTAGGCTTGTTGAGATGTAATATTTGCCTAACAGGATTGCCTTGGGTGATACCTTTTTATCTCGTTTCAAGTGTTCAATAACTAAGTCGACTCGATCGATCATGGGTTCAGGTGCACGAAACGTTTTATTAAATTTACCCACCATTGCTATCATTATACTACGTGAATTAAATCCTCGTGTATGTGAACCCATTACATTGGCACCACGTCCTTCAAATACCAAACTGTTATTGCCACAAATTAAATAATTATACCCGATATCATTCCAGTCTCTTTTGAACATATGGATATCCTAAAATATTTTATTAAATTTATTATTTATAGTTTTTTTGTGTAAAAGATTTAGTTATGTGAAAAAACTATTAGGTGAGTGCAAAAGTTCTACCTATATTTTCTATAAAGTAAATTTAAAGTTATTCGTTTAAATATATTTCCCTTCCGAGAGTTTAACTGAAATAATTGAAGACATGAGTGGATGAATGTGTTATGTAACATTTTTATAATTTTACAGTAGAAACGTTTGAAAGTTTTTATTTACATATATATATACCTACTTCCCATGCAATAGCACATGTTTATTATTGAATTTCTACAAAACTATTGGACCTAATGAAACCAAATTTTAATATATGATACTTCAACATAGAATATTTCAAAATTTGGCAAAAAATGAATTTTTGAAAAAAAGTTACATAACACCTTCATCCACTCATGTCTTCAATTAAAAAAAAAAATTTGGTGTGTTCCACGATGTTTCGACCAGACAATATCTCGAAAGTGACTTAAAAAATGACTTGGATTTTGTTTAACTTTTTTTACTTTTATTTCCGGTTAGTGATGCCCTGTCACCTAACATCAATTTCAGAACTTTGAATGAAATGCAGTTCTTCTTTCAATTAATATCGATTTTATATTTTATATCTGTCGACTTTAAGTTTCGTTAAAATGTTCTTTAGGAGTCATCGAAATATATATATATATATATATATATATATATATATATATATATATATATATATATATATTTCCTTTTTTTGTGGAAAACCGTAAAATCCGGTAGAACTGAATATATTTTATGGTCATCAAAATTTTGAAAAACTTCCTGTGCAGAGAATTTAAAATCAAATTTTAATATTACTTGTATAAAATAAAGTTTTAGTCAGACATCAACAGGTATAATTTGATATGTTTTAGCCAGTTGTTAATTACAAGACAATTCACTTGCTGAAAGCCTTATAGAAATATTTTTATTTTACTGATTGTCAGTAAATTTACTACTGGCACCTCAAATTAGTTGTCCAGTTTTGAGATTTTAAACTTTAAATTACAACTTGGAGCAAAAACAGGTAAATTAGTATTTTTCATGTAGTTTTCATATATGCTATTCAAATTTTAATATACTAAAGCATATCCACCCTATTTCAAAATTTACCCTCAATTTTACCTGAAAAGCCCCTCCAGTAGGTCCGACCCTGGATTTATACACATCAATAGAAAGCTCTCTAAAAATAAAGTGTTTTGTCGATTTAAAGTTTTTTTTCTATCTCTCGCCGTTTTCAAGTTATCAAGCAAAATTAAAATTTTACCCTAACTTTGAGGGGTGATTTCACCCCTTAAATGGCGACGGTGGCAGATAAAAAAAATACGGGTCTATTATTTTTGCTTGTACTACACATATACCAAGTTTGATCAAAATTGCCAATTGACATTTCAAAACCTTTCCTTGTTAGAGTAGATTGAAATGAAGTTATATATTTTTTTTTATTTGAAAACTGTTGAGATACAGGATGATAAAATAATTAATAATCGGCTCAAACTGAAACTGCTCATTTTTTATCATTTCGGTATTAGTTTTAGGCCGTTCACAACTTTGTAAGTAATTAAGACGCTGTAGACGCTTAAGATCTGTAGGTAATCAAGACGCTATTTTCCTTCTACATATAAGGAGAATACAAAATTTTTCTCTTATCGACTTCCTTTGATGAAAATAATATACCTGAATTCGCCTAATTTCCTCTATACACTCCTCTTTCGTTGTAAGTAATTTAGTATTAGTGGCTCCAATTATTACAAAGTGTACCGGCAATGCTAGATAGGTTTTATTTTTCGGTATTCTAGCTTTCCATTCGGCACGAGTTATAAACCATGATCTATCAACATCTAAATTGTAAAATAAAGTATTATTATTATTATGTTCGAAATTTTAAATATTTAAACCAATATGAAGATACCTACAAAATTCATGTTGTGCGTAACTACCAATATATGGTTCCGTTTCCGGTCGCCATGTCACCATTAACGTTGCAATTATTGTCGTCATTATAATTAACGTTCCTAAACTAATACCATACCAGATATGTTTTCCAGAAAAAGTGCTAGAAGTAATACTGGTTCTTTTCAAATTGTGGATTATTGTCGATGCTGGTTGAGAATGTTCCGAAATACAAACACCTAATTAAACAAGAAAATTACAACAAGAAAATTATTAAAATATACATATATTTTGATTTTAGGGTTCCGAAGAAAAAATTTCAAAACTCTCTTACAATTTTGTCATGTTTATTTGTTTAAATTTTTCCTCAGTCTTTTGAGATATGTTCCCGTATGGAAAATGGGATGAAAATTTTTTTCAAATTCCACATCGTGTGAGATATAGAGGAAGAGGTTATTAAATGATGTTTAGAATCCTTTTACCATCTTTCATATTTAAACTCTGTTTGAGAAGTATTGAACTACAGTGACACCCGTGTCTTTTTTTCGTTAGTTGTTTATTAGTCCTTTAGGGTATGGTTGTTTTATTGGGGTGCCTAGATTTCCTCTAACTTTTCAACGGTGGAACCAGAAAATTTGAAAAAATTACAGATAGTAGTAGGGTAAAGTGGGGTAAGTGCGCACCCGGGGCAAGTGCCTTCGCGTCAAATAGAATTTCCATCTAACTATAAAGTGATTTAAAATCAATTTTAAAATATCCGCTAACACTCAAGAGAAACAGGTCAACCTTAATTTGGCGCTTCTGTCAATTATATAGAGTAGTAACGGCTATGTTTTTCAACAATGTGTTTTGTGGCTTAACAACGAGTTGCTGAGTACATTTTCATTAAATTTTTAATAGAGTCTATTATAATATTTTTATATTTTTATTTAATATTTTTAGTTGTTATTAAGGTAAATTTTAATTAATTGAGAAGATTTTTTCTTTTATTCTGTTATTTTTGAAACACTAAAGGGAGCGCACTTATTCCAATATTTTTTCCTACGGGACAAGTGCGTCTTTGGATTGGGGTAAGTGCGCTTTTAATGTATTATATGATGTAGCGCTAAAGGGAGCGTACTTACTCCACTGTGTTATATGATGTAAATTCTGCTTGTTTTTGCCCATAATTATTTATTTTAGGTAGAAATGGTACGAAATTACATAAGAAAAACTGCCAGAAGCACACAGTATTCAGCAACGGCCTTGGAAACTGCATTAGATGATATTAGTATACCTCTCAATTATAATATAATATGTATAATAAAAGGTAATTTATCACTTAAGATAAAAAGATATTTAAAATTTTTTTGTACAGTTACGTAGAGAAAAGTATGCTTATTCAAGTGCGTTGAATAAGCATACTTTTCTCTACGTAAGCATTTCTCTACGTAAACATAACGCACTTGCCCCAAACCATGGGGCAAGTGCGTTACATGTACACATTTCAAAAAAATAATTACAGTTCATTATCACGAAGCTCTCTAGAATTTCTTTCTTATGATTATTTAAGTTTAAAGACCAGGTAGTTGATAACGCTGATAAACAATCAGATGAGATTAATAACTGATACAATAATGGTCTGAAAGTTAACTGTCAAAAAATGGGGGTGCACTTACCCCACTTTACCCTACTTGTTAAGAATTTTTTAACTTGAATTTTTTCAGATAACTTTGGGTCGATCATTTTAAGACATATGTAGGGAATCAAATTATGACGTAACTGCGCATCTTAGTAACATATATTTACCATTTTTATGATAAACTGGATAAAATAAATATAGTTTAACACTTTACAGTCCGAGCATACCATATACATGTAATGGCCAGAACAACCGTAGAGACTGATCGCGATCAGTGATCACACATGTATAAGATGCTACCGCGAACGAGTATTGGCCGGTAACATGAGTAACACTCTCTCAGTGTAGTATAATTTCTGTAAATGTTATAAACGAATAAGATAATGCATACAATAGGTGCGATAGCTACAATAGCTCTGTTGCACAATATGTAATTGCACTCATATTGCACTGCTTCGTTACTCGTAGTAAATACACAGAGAGGGAGCTATGTTTGTAAACTTTATTGGTGTACGCTTTATACAAAATTGTTGATGCGATACAGCGTTGCGTCAACGTGTTAAAAATATTGCCGGCCCCTGAGGAACTTCACAGTGTAGACGCGTGGACTGTATAGTGTTAATTTTATCTTGAACATTGTGAAAAGCTTTGGCTACTGAGAAATTCTATCTTATCGTAATACGCAAATTAAAAAAAAAATAAATTAATATTACTTACTTTTACGATCACCGGATATTTCAATATCACTAGAACTGAATGACCCATTTATCGGGTTCACGAACATAATTGGTGCTGCAAGAAAAGCTCGAGTTCGAAAGTTCGATTCATTGAAACTTTTTAGTGAATCTTTATCGGAATTTTCTAGAAAAACTGGTGATAACATAAATCCTGCATCGTACAGTGTTTTGGCGGTATTATTATATTTTTCTTGATTTGATTCTTTAAATTTTGCACTGAACCGTTTCGAATTTAAAATATTCGTGTTTTTTTGATACGTCATATTACAGCAATTGTTTGTTTCAAAATTAAAACTGCTATTATCGTCTTCCGTTTCTTCGTTTACTGTTTCCAACGTCATTTTGTTACTTTATATTTTCCAGGTGGAAGTAAAAATTTATTTACTTTAAAGTTCACATTATAGTTTTTGTTAAGAATTGTTAGTTCATTTTGAACGCAATAAATTAGGAATCAATTCGATGTTCAATATGGAGTAATATCGTTAATAACGGTTTGATCATTACTGAGATAATGAACATAGATAAAAAGTTCGAGTACTTTACAATTAGTTTAGGATATTTTACTAATTTTTTTCATAACTGGGAAAAAATGTTGGAATGGTATTATTAGAAGAGAATGGAAAATACAATAATTAACAATCCATATCATCAGTACCACTATATCAGTAACAAACAGCAACAGCTGTTACAAATTTTATTAAACACAATCTATTCGTATTAGCCTAAGAGCTATTGAACGATTTTCACAAAGTATTTTCTACCGGTTGAGATTTTTTACACAAACAGTATGTAGGCCCACGAATCAGGAATGGACAACCTGGCAGTCCAAAGCGGGGCACAAGACTATTAAAAAAATTTTTGAAAATGCAAAAAAAGGGCCCAATTCAAAGTATTTTCTACCGGTTGAAATTTTAACAGGATACTCCAGACACTCACTGAAGCCAGAAAAAAAATTGACAGGCGGTTTGGTGGGGATCTACCCCTTGCCAGGCGGGTCCAAACATGTCAAATTTTATACCCAACTTAAAGTATTTTCTACCGCTTGAAATTTTAACAGGATACTCCAGACACTCACTGAAGCCAGAAAAAAAATTGACAGGCGATTTGGTGGGGATCTACCCCTTGCCAGGCGGGTCCAAACATGTCAAATTTTATACCCAACTTAAAGTATTTTCTACCGCTTGAAATTTTAACAGGATACTCCAGACACTCACTGAAGCCAGAAAAAAAATTGACAGGCGGTTTGGTGGGGATCTACCCCTTGCCAGGCGGGTCCAAACATGTCAAATTTTATACCCAACTTAAAGTATTTTCTACCGCTTGAAATTTTAACAGGATACTCCAGACACTCACTGAAGCCAGAAAAAAAATTAACAGGCGGTTTGGTGGGGATCTACCCCTTGCCAGGCGGGTCCAAACATGTCAAATTTTATACCCAACTCAAAGTATTTTCTACCGCTTGAAATTTTAACAGGATACTACAGACACTCATTTAAGCCATAAAAAAAAACTTTATACTCTAGTTAAAATTTTTTTACCATTTGTACCACTTTAAAAATTATGTAATGAAACAGCTAGGCCATTTAAACGGTTTTATGGTGACGAAAATCACAGAAAAGTGTTGCGTATAAGTGCTCAATAATATTTTAATTAAAATCTATTTAATAAATTTCTAACACTGACCAACTGAGTGACAGACAACGCACAGCCTAAACCGTTTAAAAGATGAACCCCCCTCCCCCCGCCTTCCTAATTGGGTTAAATAGAGGATGATAATTTGTAGATATATAAAAATATGTTACTATGGCTGTTAGAATAAATAAAAAAAAACCTTATTTAATACCTAAATCTTCAACACTAAATGACATCCTGAGATGTTGCCGATAGTAAATCCTATCGGGTGGGTATACAGTACTTATAATATTTTTATTAATTAACAACAACAATAAACAGATATTTGTTAAAAAATTTTTTCTTCAAATAAAGTTCTACTTAACGTAAATATGTATATACAATATTGAAATATATAAATTTTTTTATTATAATATTAATAGATAAAACCCATTATCGCAAATATTAAATCCTTCATAATTATTTAATTTTCAAAGAATGTGTACAAAACGTTGCGAATTCCTCATCAGTAGTTCCATGTCAATGTTTCCAAACATAAACCACCTTAATAATTCTGTAGTTAAGTTTTTTAAGCTTCCTTTAAAATTTGCTTTTATTAATTTAACGGATTTTGATTTTAAACGCCTCAATATGGTGCAAGACAATTAATTTTTTTTGTAAATCCAAAGGACCTTTTTCTTAGCTCATACAGGATTATATATTAATCATTCATTGTTTAAAAGTTCAAATCGGTTGTAAACATTACCATTTTGTTGTTGTTATTTGTTTTACATTGTTCTAAATCCAGATGGCAAACACTTGTCAATATTTGTGTAGAAAGTTATTGATAAATATTTAAAGCATTTATGACCAAACATAAGCAGGTACCTACATAATGATTCTTTAGTTCCTTTGCATCGAAAGAAATTACAAGATGCACTAAGTGTTTATCAGTCTTTTATTTTTTTAAAAATTTCATTACATTATTAATATTATTATCACTATAAATTGTTTCACTATATTCCTAATTATTACCTTATTTTTGATAAAATATTTAATTTTTTTTTAAATATTCTCAAAAAACTGTGTTTTTAAATAAATTAATAAGTCTAGTAATAATAATATATCGATAGGATGTCCTCCTATGTCTTTTTTTCAAAACCATTTTTAGGATCTATAATTAGGCAATTCGTCTCAATTCATTACTTATTGCTGCTTATAGTACACCTTCTTGATACACTGATCACACTTTTCGACAATTTTCATCATCATAAAACTCCAAATCGCCTAGATATTTGATTAGATAATTTTTAGAAGAATATATAGTTACTACCTATGTGAGTTACCACTTTGATTTGAGTATAAAATTTAACACCTTTGTAACAACTGGCGATGGCTACCTTCCCAGCAAACCTCCTGACATTGTTTCCAATAACTTCAATAAATTAATGTCTAAATTTTACAATATTCGCTTACAATTTCAAGCGATATACTTCTCTCTGAATTACTGGCTACACCTACACTGCGCAAAACTTTTCCACGACGTTCACCATCATGAAAACTTTCAAATCGCCTGGCTGTTTAATAACATAATTTTTATAGTATTCTCTGTATATTTCTCGATATACTCACTATATTAGTTGCAGGTAGTATAAAACTTTGAGTATAGCATAAAATTTTACATTTGTGCCCGCCTGGCATGGGGTATATCCCCACCAAACCGCCTGTAATTTTTTTTCTGGCTTCAGTGAGTGTCTGGAGTATCCTGTTAAAATTTCAAGCGGTAGAAAATACTTTGAGTTGGGTATAAAATTTGACATGTTTGGACCCGCCTGGCAAGGGGTAGATCCCCACCAAACCGCCTGTCAATTTTTTTTCTGGCTTCAGTGAGTGTCTGGAGTATCCTGTTAAAATTTCAACCGGTAGAAAATACTTTGAATTGGGCCCTTTCTTTTGCATTTTCAAAATTTTTTTTAATAGTCTTGTGCCCCGCTTTGGACTGCCAGGTTGTCCATTCCTGATTCGTGGGCCTACATACTGTTTGTGTAAAAAATCTCAACCGGTAGAAAATACTTTGTGAAAATCGTTCAATAGCTCTTAGGCTATATCTTATTTATCAGTTTTTAAAATACATTGTAAATGATAAATAAAAAAATACGTGTGTTTTATTTTTGTATATCGAATATGATAGTCAAAGCTCCCATAGGACAAAATTATATCTGATAAAACACCTAACATTAAAAAAAAAGCTAAATCGGTAGCAAATAATGAAGAAAATACGAAATGCCCACCAGACTATTGAATTTTTGTTAAATCCTATTTTTACTGAATTTTTAATTGGCAATTTCATAACGGTTGTAAAGGATTTTATCTACGACTAGCATGAAATTGCTTGTTTATTGTACAAAATACTATCTAAGTAAGCTACGTTTTACATACAGCCACATATCCAGCTGTACAAAAAATGGCCCTTTACACGCATGTATGCTAAAAATAACAAGCCTATTACACTTTTATTAATTCTTATAATTATTATCTACTTAATAAATTTCTAACACTGACTGACTGACAGACAACGCACAGCCTAAACCGTTGGGTTTGGAAGAATGAAATTTTGTATAGGAGTTCCCTATGTAACGTAGGTGAGCACTAAGAAAGGATTTTTGAAAATTCGTCCCTTAAGTTGGTTTAATAAGGGATGAAAATTTGTATGTAAATTCGTTATTTTTGAAGTTAGTGGTATATGTATAAAAATATGTTACTATGGCTATTAAAATAAATAATATTTAATAAATCTTTAACTTTGACTGACAGACAACGCACAACCTAAACTGTTGGGTCTAGAAGGACAAAATTAAGCATAAGAATTATGAAAATTAGGCTTTTATTTATAATTGTTTAGTAGTTTAGGCTTCTATTTATGAATAAAAGTCAGTTGTTTCTGGAAATATATTCCCTCTGGGGTTAAAACAGGAAATGAAAATTCGTCTGGGAAGTTCATTATTTTTGAAGTTAGAAAGGTGGATATTGATTTAGGCTTTTAACATTAAAAGTGAGCAGAAAGTGAGTACCTAATAAAAAGATGTTGCCGATGGGAAATCCCATCGGGCATACGGCTAGTATATTATACAGTGATATACATTATACATGGTACATATATTATGTTAGAATCTGTACAAAAATTTTACCTAGCAACTGATTGTTTACGTTTGTTTTTAATAAATTTCAAATGCTGCATAATTTTAATGTATTGGTATTTGCAGATCTGTACCAAATTTTTGTTGTTTATTGTGACTTTCATGTTAGTCGTAGATAAAGTATAGTACGTAACTCGGTTGTAAGTTGCATATTACACACTCGCGCAATTACGCACTCGCCGCTGCGCGGCTCTTGGGTAACTTTTTCGCTCGTGTATTGCCACAATAAAAAAAAAATAAAATAAAAATAAAATACTAAATGGTAGAAAAATTAATTAATTTATTGTGACATTGGAAATAAAATTAAATTAAAAAGAAAAAAATTAAAGCCAGGGACTCCTCGACTACAAGGGTGCTCGGCTCCTGTACTAAAATCGAAGACCCGTGATTACTGATAATTTTACTTATTTAAAATTTAATTGTAAATTTTGATAACTACAGAGGTAGCGTCCAAACAATGGTGCGGGACCATTTACACCAGGAGGTAAGCCCGATATAAATTGAAATATAGTTTTGGAAAGAATCTATGTACTTTTATCAAAAGGCCTTAATTCTGAAAAATAACGGGTATCTTCTGAATATGTGGCGTGTATGCAGAAAAAACCAGTATCTAATAAGTTAAATCTAAATTTATTTATATTTAAATAATTTTTGGCATTAAGTTAGCAAATATTTTAACAGTTAACAAAATATAATCCTGGTTTGACGGTTAACAAAATTATAGAATATTTAAGAAAACTAAACTTGAATTAAAAGGTATAAGTTAACAAACAATTTACGTAATAGTTTAAAAGTTTAATAATTTTAGTAACATATTTCAAAACAAGATGACGTCAGGATGATGTGATAGATTTAAAAAAAAAAGGAGAAATTGATATTAGCTACAAATGAAATTTTTAATAAAATAATATAATTACGTATACATTTTTAAATATAAATATTCGTATCACCTTATTTCCGACAATAGTGATTAATTAACACTTATTAGGGAGATGATACTTTTTAAATTTGAAACATTCAAATTGTTTCAATGAATATATAATATGACTGACATTGAAAGGTCAGCCATATAAAATATATTAAAAATATTAAATATATATATATATATATATATATATATATATATATATATATATATATATATATATATATATATATATATATATATAATTGTTATACTACCCAAACTACTGTATTTTGTCCTTCCGAAATCCACAAGTACGTATGACGTCATGTTGAAAAATAATTTTAAAGAGAAATATCTTACACGTAGTATTATTCCAATGGTTGTGTCAACATATTATTTCCTTTTAAATATGCTTACCATTTTGGTATTGTTAAGTTACTAATATTCAGAAATGAAAAAAACAAACCCATTATTGACGTTCGGTACAATTGTATTATATCGAGCGAACAAAGACCGCGTGTGTTATACTACGCCTTTTCGCGTGGAGTGGTTAAACAGATACCGTCCGTTTTGGCAGTAACCATCAACTATGTGTGTGTATTAATGCACGTCGCGGAAGAAAAAGCAACTCCTCTTTAAATTTACTATAAACTATACATATATCAACAAAATATACTTAAACCGGCTATTTAAATTATTTAATTTTAAAGAAATACTTAAACTGGCTACTTAAAATTGCTTCGGTTGGAGCTGATTACCGAATGAATATTTAAACGTATCTGTATATTATCTGTCGATTAACTAAATACTAACTTGAATATGTCTGAATATTAACTGTCGATTAACTGACTTTTTAAAATTAAAACAACGATAAGCGAGGCTACATGTCTTTTTTTTGAGTTTGCGCGTTACATATCATAGAGAAGGGATCCTAGATTAAAATCTATTATGAAATCAATGCAATACAACACCAAAACTGCCAACGAGATACGCAAATTACCTTACACGTCAAATGAGCTGTCACTTCATGACAGTGTAATATGCAACTTACAACCTCAATCACGTAATATACTATTATTATTTATTAAATATGAGAATATTTTACTTTGTCAATTTTCACTATGAATAAATTTATCTTTTATTAGCTAGTTTTCGAGTAGATAACTCATCATCAGGTTTAATTCAATTTAGTTAAATATAAAAGATAAAAAAATTGACAACACATTGAAGTGTAGCTCAAGTCTTGAATAAAATCTGAAGGACGAAAAGTTAAAAAAATTAAACAATTGTGTTATAGATATTATTATTCCTATTAAACGCAGTAATAAATAACAAATTATGACAAACATATCGCTTAACGAAAAATAACAAAATAATTAGTTGTCCAGGAGGAAGAACTGGTTAGGTTTCGTACCAACCAAACCAAACGGGGAGTACTAATCGTCGTCGCTTTCTTCGTAAACAATTGGCGATACATGTAAATTCATCTACAATTCATGTTTTCGTTACCAGTTTATTATTGGAAAGAGAACAGTTTGTTGTTGCTCTCACATAGATGCCATTATTTGTATTGTTGTAGAAAAATGTTTGAAAATTTTTTGTTGTGCCCGGGGGCTCGTCACTTCTCTCGCCAGCCTTGGGCCTGCAGCATTTCTTAGTAAGCGGTACATGAATTTACATGTATCGTCAAATGTTCACGAAGAAAGCGACGGCGATTAGTATTCCCCGTAATGGGGTTGGTAGGAAATCAGACCCCTGTTCTTCCTCCTGGACAACTAATTATTTTTTTTTATTATTCGTTAAGAGATATGTTTGTTATAATCTGTTATTTATTACTGCGTTTAATAGGAATAATAATATCTGTAATACAATTGTTTAATTTTTTTAACTTTTCGTCCTTCAGATTTTATTCAAGACTTGAGCTACACTTCAATGTGTTGTCAATTTTTCTTATCTTTTATTCTATAATATTAATTAAATTCGTGTTGATTTTTGTTATTTAATGGTTTTTAGATGATTAATTGCATAAATACTGAATATCACACGTTAGGCGTACTTTTTTATGGTCAGTCAGGTTAAACAATGACGCCTTTGAATCTGGTTGAATACTAAAGACAACGGGTATGGGTTCGCTTCAGGAAAAATAGGATACTGAGCTGATGTCTCAATACGCTCGCAAACATAATAAAACGAATTTAAGAAAATGCCAACTCGGGCAAACCAAAAAAATATTGCTTTAAATGAGTGTCTTAGACTACCTCGAATTTTACGAAAATCGGCTTCTATACTAATTTTACCACGTACTGTTAGAAAAACATGGTCTCATTCTTGTTCTGTGGCGTCTTCATATTTTTACAGCACATCAAGTCCAGTTTCTTGCATCCTTTTTCTGCACGTGGCCTTAGAATGACCTTCAATATACACCAAAAATTAGCTCTCCCTCTGTTCTATATGCAAGTCGATTTTTAAAAAGATCCGAGCACTCATTGAGGAAAAACTTGGAAATATTCGAATTTCACTTAAAATGGTTTTACCCGAAAACGACTACGTTTAAAGCCCTAATATTGGTATATAAGACTTACTATCACATAGCGCACTTAATGCTACTATTAGTTTTTTAATTTCCCATTTAGGCACTTTTACTCCTCTTTACCCCGAAGGGTCCCTTTTGAAACACCAGGTCAATTATAATCTATAGGCTAGAGATGTTATGGATATCCGTAACCGTAACTGAAACTACCGGATATCCGAAATAATTAATTATCCGTAACCAAAACCGTATCCGAAAACAAAAGTTTCGGATTTGTTTTGGATAATAACAGACAACTGAGTTAAATCGAAGAAAATTTTTGCTGAATGTGCTTCTTTTGATAGATTTTTGTTTATTCGTGTCTGGCGTTCACCTTTCGATACAATTTTCCCCGTTTTTCTAAAAAAAGAAGGTTCACTAAAAGTAATTATTCGTAACCGTAACCGTATCCGAAACACTATCCGATATTATTATATACTCCTCAAAACAAAATAAGGGCCACTTGAAAGTTTCTATTTTAAAACTGATTTATGTCGATCCACGTCAAAATAACTTTTCTAAATGACTGTTATTATGATATTAAGTGGTTGAGTAAATGATAACAGTTAGGTTTAAGTGATATTATTGTTGAGGGGAAGATTTAAACGTTTTTTTGTCTCGCACAACGTCAAGTGGTTAATTTTACTTATTTTTTTGAATTTGATTTTAAATCAGTTTGCGCTAGATTATTGATTGCTGAGGTTATTTTTTGAAGTTTGGCGTATTATTCAATCATTTATTTTTACAATGCCGAGAATTCGACACCATATGGACGAAGCTACTGCTACCAGAACCGTAACTATGATTGAGGGTGGTCAATCTCAACGTTCCGTGGCTCTGCAGTTGGGTTGTTCACGAAGGGCTATTCAAAATGTTTGGAATCGGTATCAGCAGACCGGTAGTGTAACCCGGCGCCGTGGCTCAGGAAGAGTTCGTGCTACCACTGCCCGTGAAGACCATTACATTCGACTGTGTGCACGACGTGAGCCGACTGTTACCGCAGGTACTCTGCAAAATCGCTTACATCGATCTACTGGTACTGTTGTCAGTAATCAGACCATACGAAATCGTTTGCATGAAGACCAACAACGTTCAAGAAGACCAGTAATCCGTACCAAACTGACCGGAGCGCATCGTGCAAACCGTTTAAGATTTGCACGTGAACATCTTGAATGGGGCTAGGAGGAATGGCGTCACGTACTCTTCACGGATGAGTGCAAGGTGAAGTTTTTTAGTGATGATCGACGTGTAAGAGTGTGGAGAAGAAGTGGGGAAAGGTTTTCTGATCGTCACATTCATGAACGCGACAGATTTGGCGGTCCTAATGTAATGGTCTGGGGTGGAATTAGTTTGCAAGGCAAAACTGAGCTTGTTTTCCTGAACGAGGGTACTGTAACGGCTCAAAGTTACATCGAACAAGTTGTCAGACCCCATGTGATCCCCTTTGCACAACGAGCGGCCGACGGATTTATCCTGATGCAGGATAATGCCCGAGCGCATACCGCTCGAGCGACGACAACTGTCCTTAGGGAGGCTAATATACAGGTTTTACCGTGGCCTGCAAATAGCCCTGACTTGAACCCAATAGAACATCTTTGGGATCAATTAAAACGGCGAGTCAGAGCAGCCGGAGAGTATGTGCACACCCAACAACAACTGATTGATGTCTTGAGAAGATGTTGGGAGGAGATTCCTGATGAAACCGTCATAGTAGCACTACATTCTCGCGAGGTCGCCTCGACGAGACGTTCGTCGAGATTTTGACGAGGCGAGACAACACGAGTATGTACCGTCTACACTCTCGCTCATTACTCAGTTATTCATACTGCTCATACGCGTTCGTATAGTTTGAAATGTCAATCATAAATGGACAAGATGGGTGATGTCGGTGATATGGATTCAAATAACTGCTGCTGCAGTTCTATGTACTGTTGAATCCTATAATTTTCTTCACGCATATTACACAAAAAAGTTTAAAACAACGTTTAAAATAACGTTTTTGTAAATTTAAGGCATGATTTTAGGTTATGTATAAAAACATAATAGTACGCAGATATGCAACATATGCAATATCAACACACGAGTATATGCGAGAGTGTAGTTGATCGCCTCGCCTCGTGTCTCGTGTCCTTTGACTTGTGACAAAAAACCGACTCAGATCGGAAACCTGACGAGGCGAGGCAAGGCTTGACGAGGCGAGGCGAGGTAACACGAGAGCATCAACTACACTCTCGGCCTCGCGTCGCCTCGTGTTGCCTCGACGAGAGTGTAGTGCTACTATTAGGCATATTATTGAAAGCATGCCGAGGAGACTTCAAGAATGTGTTTTAAAAAGGGGAGGGCATACTCGATATTAAATCACCGAAAAGTTGCATAATGTGTGCTTTTACTCAAAGCGTGAACGTTTGTTGATGACTGTAAAAATGACTATAAAAATGATAAAATCCTAAAAAAATGTAATTATGGATTAATTTTTTATTTAGTCTTATTAAAATTAATTTTAACTAGTAAAAAATTAGTTCCTTAATTAAATGTAAGCATGGCTTATACTGTAACTTATATAAAAATAAACTTATGCAGCAAAACATGAGTGGCCCTTATTTTGTTTTGAGTAGTATATATTCGTAACCGAAACCGAAATCGAAAAAAATGTTTTTAAATATCCGTATCCGTATCCGAAATTTCATATCCATAACATCCCTAATAATTTATATAGGAGGTCTCAAACTTAATTTTAAAAATACCAAAAAACATATTTCGAAGATAACATTATTTTAAACTGCTATACATCTGACGTATCTCATCATTTCATCAATAAATTATTTATTATCATTTTAACTTTTTTTTGTTTTGAGGTGTTTTATCAAGTATGATTTTGTGCTATGAGGATCTTGGACTATGATGATTGTTGAAGTACAAAGTTCAATTCGGTGAAACCTATGGATAGTAAGGATAATTGTTTTTATTAAAAGATTCCAGAAAAATTTTCATTCGACTTATAAAATACCCCTGTCGCAGCATCCTGCATAACATAGCGAATTTCCATTTACAAAAGTACGTTTTTCTCGGAAACTAGTTGATATAGAGTAATTGTAAATAAAAAAAATCTTCTTTATGTGAATTTTCCGCCTCATTCCGCCAAATCTTTTTCACGAAAAATGTCCAAAACACTGTTTAAACGTTTTCACGAAATTTCTTAAAAATAAGATGTTTCGTTCTTGAGTTATCGTGCGGACACATTTATATATATATATATATATATATATATATATATATATATATATATATATATATATATATATATATATATATATATATGTTTACTAAGTGTCCGCACGATAACTCAAGAACGAAACATCTTATTTTTAAGAAATTTCGTGAAAACGTTTACGGTGTTTTGGACATTTTTCGTGAAAAAGATTTGGCGGAATGAGGCGGAAAATTCACATAAAGAAGGTTTTTTTTATTTACAATTACTCTATATCAACTAGTTTCCGAGAAAAACGTACTTTTGTAAATGGAGATTCGCTATGTTATGCAGGATGCTGCGACAGGAGTATTTATATCTATGACCAGTTACGTTAAAGTTCCATTCAACGTCACTAGATGGCATACTCCTTAAATCTTAAATCTTATTTCTTAAATCCTAAATCTTAAATTTTAAATCTTAAATCTTATTTCTTAAATCTTAAATCTTATTTCATTGATTGTGTATACAGCCTAAGTCATTTTGAAGGTAAGATGGATATCTGTCAACTACATGTATCTTATGAACCATAAAGATTTGCTTCAAAAAATTGTATCCAAAATTCAATATCTACAGTAATTAAAAAAAATTTGTGCCGGTAACGACAAAATTATCACTCTCTTTACCCAATATCTCATTATATTATATACAGATAAACCATATGAAAAATATCTCAGTAATACGGTGATTGTATACAACAAAACAAAAATAATAAAATTAATCTCCACTATAAGGACCCTTTCTAACATATCCAATAAAGTGTGGATTACATACGTGAGAAGTCAGTATGCAGTCATCGAGTATACAATTGAACTCGATGACTGCATTTAATAATGCATATACACATACTACCTACATAGATGCCTATAAAAAGAGTATTTTTTCCATCTTTGTCGCAACGTCTTGTCGGGCAATTTAGTGCATTATAAATCATCATATTTAAAAAAAAAAGTAATATAGGGTAAACGGTATAGTATTGGACGTTCACAGTTATTGGACAAGACACTCTCTTTTGAAGATTCTAAGGCTTATAGACTAGTAAAGCAAACTGCCTGATTTTTTAGTTAAACAGAACCTTCTAGTATCTACAGAACTTGTGGATTGTGGAAATATACCAGAAATTAATAAATGAAATTTTTGTCCAATAACTGTATTTTTCTACAAGCACAACTTTAATATTTTTTTTTTTTTTCAGACACTTACCAATATGTAATATGAAAGTTTTATATGGTACATTAAAATAGACAGGTCTTACTTTATTTATGAATTTTTTCGTTAAAAATAAAGCTACAACACGTACTTTTTCTGTACTTTGTTTCGAAAATTTTTCTTAACTGTCCAATAACTATACCATTTACCCTACATAGCTAATAACCAAGGGGTCAGACTAGAATGTCTATGTCTCTGTTCCACTTGTAATCAGTGGGTGACGTAAAATCTTTCCACTATGTTGTGTAGGTACACACTGTTTGCAATTGTGTTAGTTTGTTGTTTGCTTCTGTGTGCGTATTCGCACACACTACTACAAAACACGTATTATGGGACAGACCAACCGGTCCAATTCAAGTAACAATGTCTAACAATGTATTACAATGCACTTTGCGTTTGGCGACGGACACCGACTCACTACATGTCTTAAGCTGTGACAGGCCTACAAATGGCTCCAAGCGAATTACACTTTTTTGATATTAGTTGGCTTCTAGTGTTCTATGCTAATAACCTTGTTTAGAACTTTATTGCTTATTGGTTTCAAGCAATAAACTAATTAACCTAGAATAATAATTCAAAAACCTTTCTTATGTGATTTTTTTCCGTCCGGAATTAAGATGATCGTTCTTGAGTTATCGTGCGGATATATATATATATATATATATATATATATATATATATATATATATATATATATATATATATATATATATATATATATATATATATATATATATATATATATATATAGTGCGTTCGTAATATTTTGAAGTGTCAATGACCTGAAAATTATCATATCTAGTGTATTTCATTTTTTGAAGTGATACCTCCTCCGCTCAAAAAAATCGGATGGAGGGTCCAGAACTGTCCAATTCCGCCACTGACCTTTTTTTCTTATTTTCTCAAAAACTACCTAACCTAGAATAATAGTTCAAAAACCTTTTTTTTGTGATTTTTTTCCGTCTTTGCAATGGTGTAAAAAAATGTGGCAAAAACTTGTAAATTATAGCAAATTTTGGCAAAAAACTAATTTTTTGCAAGAACAAAAACCATGTTCCTGGCATCCGACGTGTCTGGCTGAAGAACTCATCCAAGATTTTTGGATTTCCAACGTTCTCACCAAATTTGGTAAACCTAGGACATTTCGTTCGAGAGTTATCGTGCTGATACATAAATACATACACATATATATATATATATATATATATATATATAAATTTTAGTGAATATTATTTTTGGTTTCTAGGGACCTCAAAACAAATTTCTGCCATATTCCCGGGCTCAAGTCGTGTCATGAGACCTACTGGAATAGCTGAATTTCTGGAAATTCGCTAATATTAATGTTGAAGTAAAAAAAATCCAGTAAGTACCCACTTATGAAATTTATTTAAAAATACAGAATTTATTATTAAAATTTTTGAATAGGACTTATGTATTTTTAAAAATTGTAAAAACAAATATAATTTCTTTATTTTAATATGGTGGGATCGCTGTGAAGAGTAATTTTTATTGTTTTAGTTATTCAAAAATACTGAATTTTTTTTTGTTCAAATTTTCTTTTATTTACCAGCTCAATGCAAAGCGTTATATCATGGTATGGATAACAAAATAAAATACCCCTGTCGCAGCATCTGCATAACATAGTGAATTTCCAAAGACTGGACACTGGCGGATCTCATATAACAATTTGTATCCATTTAAAATAGTTTAGCTCTCTAACAGTGAAAAAATTTTCAAAATCAGTTGAGTAGTTAATTTTTGGCACTTTTTTGATCTCCAAGATCTTGGCGGATTTCATATAGTATATGTATTTAAATGAAATTAAATTTTTAAAGGTGGAAAAATTTTCAAAATTGGTTAGATAGTTTTATTTTTGGCACTTTGGGACCCCCGGACCCTGGCAGTCCTCATACAACATAACTCCATAATCCATTTAAAATAGTTTATCTCACTAACATTAAACAAATTTTCAAAATCGATGATGACGCGTTCTTGAAAAGTTAGTTAATTTTTATTTTGAAAACTGAAACGAATAGAAATATTGTTATTGTAATGATAAAAACGATGAAGCATTTATTGTAAAGAAATTCAAAAAATTTCTTAATTTTTCTCAAAAGTTAGTTCACTTAGAACAATGTTTTAAAAACTTGTCTTATGCAATTTTTTACGCTCTTTTCAATGGTGTAAAAAAAACAAAAAAATTTTTGAAATCTGGCTAAATTTTACAAAAAGCCACTAAAATTGGCGAAAAGTGGCCAAAATTTTGGCTTCCAAAAACCGGATGTATCTGACTGACGAACGTATTCAAGCCATTGGTACTTTTGATTTACACACCAAATTTCGTAACGATTGGAACCTTCCTTCGAGAGTCATCGCACACACACACACACACACACACACATATATATATATATATATATATATATATATATATATATATATATATATATATATATATACATATATATATACATATATATATATATATATATATATATATATATATATATATATATATATATATATATATATATATATATATATATATATATATATATATATATATATAATATATATATATATATATACAATATACAAATTTTAGTGAACCTCATTTTAGGTTTCTCGAGGCTTCAAAACGGATTTCTGCCATAGTCCCGAGCTCAGGTCTTTTCATGGCACTCGCTGTAATAAGTGAATTTTTCCAAAATGGAAATTCACTTAAAAATATACTGAATGAATTTATACTCAACTTTTTAGCGTTCCGTAGTGAAATTCACGGAACTTTTGCAGTTTCGTCAACTCCTCCCGTCCGTCACAACTCCATAATTCCGTTATCTTTCGACCAATAAACATGAAATATTGTATGTACATGTTGCAAATGTAGATCTTAATAATTAACCCCTTTAGCGGCTCATGTAAAACTAACCAAATAAAATAATCTTAAAATACTTAATTTAATTGCATAATTATATGGCCTATCCATTTGATAATTTTTGCTTTAGTAATGCTTTTACGATAGCAGATGACAGCAGCATATTACAGTTACCAACACGAGGCGAGTTCAGGTCGGGAGAGTCATTCAAGTTGTATAATTCATATGACGAGCTGTGCTCGGGATAGCCGCTAAAGAGGTTAATAATATACAGCAAAAAAAAATTTCTCGATTTTTAGAGGTATTTTCCCGTATTAAACTTTTTTGCAACATACCACTTCGTGTGGAATATTGTTAGAAAACGATTGAGATTCCTGTTACAATTTTTCAATTTGAATTCCCGTTTGCGAAGTATTCAGCTTCCAAATAGGGTCTTTTGTCCTTTTTTTCAATTCATTCATCTTTTTCTTGCTTGAAAAAATAACTTATTCGTACTAAAGTTTATTTTTGTGGCCTCGGTAAGTAATATACTTAATATACAATTTTTATACATTGAGGTTGTATATGTGCAAAATAGCTGAATTCAGTTATTAGCGAATTTTTGAATCGAAAAATCAGCTATTACAGTCACTGTCATGACACGACTTGAACTCGGGACTATGGCAGAAATTTGTTTTGAAATCTAAAATTTATACATAGTATATGTGTCCGCACGATAATTCTCGAACGAAATGTCCTACTTTTACAAAATTTGGTGAAAATGTTGGAAGTTCCAAACTGTTGGACAGGTTCGTTAGCCAAACACGTCCGATGCCCGGAACATGGTTCTTATGACATTTTTCGTGAAAAAAATTTGTTTTTTTGCCAAAATTTCCCTTTATTCAACAATTTTTGTGAAATTTCTTTACACCATTGGAAAGGGGACCCTTGGAAAAAATCACATAAAAAAGGTCTCTAAACTATTATTCTATGTCAACTAATTTCTAAGAAAAACTAACTTTTATAAACGAAAATTCGCTATGTTATGCAGCATGCTGCGACAGGGGTATTCAGTATAATTATGTTGGTTTGTTATTAATTGTTATTTTTAAACTTTAATATATACCGCATCAGACAATTAATTAAGTAGGATTAATTTTGAGTATTATTAAAATGTAAGTAATAGATAATTTCGTGATGGAATGATCCCTATAATGTCATTTAATTTATGCACATACATTGTCAATTTTATAACAGCTATGTAGGTATAATTACTATTTTCATAACTGAATTGACTTCAAATTTATGTAATAGATACTTAGGGTGTTTCATTTTTCCAAAGATGTGGTTTTCATATGACTTTGCTTACGCCCCGAGTCTCAGTGATGTAAAAGACATATATATGCCAAATTTCAAGAAAATTGGATAATATTTAGGGGTTGCACACATTAATCACTTTTTTCTCAAACTAATGAAATTGCTAATATTGCAGTACTTTGTACTAATGGAATTCACTGAACACTGAGAAGTGTGCTGTAGCATAGAATCAAGTGGTCCTAACTTTTGGGAAGTTCCAAAGTCTGTGGGCTTCATTTGACAAGGAGTCATATACGATAATGCTGGATGAGGAAAATCGCATTCAAGGTTTTCTAGAAGAATAACAAGTCGAAATTTTTAACTACATTCAAAATGTCTTAAAAATGGAAGTTATCCAGAAAGATTACAAAAAAATTATTACAACTCTCACTCCTGTTCCTCGGTGACTGGTCTAAAAACGACTTCGGTTTCAGGATCCCAGTGGCTCTACATCAAGCACGGTGGATGGTAAAGGCTAACTATGAACTTAAAATTGTTCTCTTCACTAAACTTCATTCAATTTCCAAAAAGCTGAATATTCTTTCATGATAATTAACCCTTTCGCGACGTGCTATTTTCCTATTACGTATGCCGATAAGACGGGCAGTTTTCGAGGTTTGCGGAATCCCGCGGTCTTCTAAAGTACAATATAAATTTGGTAATTATATACTTGTAAAAAAATACTTTTTGAAAAAAAACTTCTTTATTATAAGTCGGATAAATACGGTCTTCGACTATTCGTCACATTTTTTTATCACGGGAATATACGGTCTTCGGCGCGAAAAGGTTAAAGGAATGAAACGTGTTTCACATTTTGTCAGCTTCATATAGGTTCACTTTGGGCACGAGGCAATTGTGAGTCGATGGGCTCCAAATAATGATTTGGATACGCTAGTTTCTGAGCACTTACTCAGATGTAGATATTAATAAGTGCTCTCATATTTGCTAATCATCTAAAGCATCTTTCGTATTTGCTAGAAACTTTCTTTCTCTTTTGGAATTGTCTTTTGGATTTTTTGGACGGACGTTTTACTCAGACTGATAAGTAAAATATGACTAAAGATTTAGAAATCACACCTACAAAGAAGAAGGAAATGAAACGATTAGAGCCATGTGAGGGTCTAATCGGTCAGGGACAAACAACAGAAACAATTCTTTACAATACTTTTACAAAACTGATTAAAGTGTGCAACCTCTAAATATTAGCCAATCTTCTTGAAATTTGGCATATATATATATATATATATATATATATATATATATATATATATATATATATATATATATATATATATATATATATCTTTTATATCACTGAGACTCGGGGCATAAGCAAAGTCTGCAAAAATTTTACATTTTATTTTTTTCCTTACAAAATGAAACACACTAATACATAGTCTACTTACTGTCAATAATCGTTATTGTCAATTTGGATATACCTAATACTTAAGGTGTTGCATTCAAGTTAAGGCGGCCAACCGTTCCGGATTCTGCGGGACAGTCCCGGAAAAAAAACTGCTGTCCCGCACTGAAATTTTTGTTAAAATAGTCCCGGAAGTCACGCATTTAGTAGACTGGAAATTATAAAAAAATTTAATTAATAAGTAAAGGCCCCGAGATCGGACCTAGTGATTTTGATGAAATTTTAATATGTTGTAGAACAGTATATCGTAACTTTTCTTCACTCACGACCCAGTAAAATCTCGGATAATTTTGTGCGAATCGGTCACATATGAAGGGTACACGGGAAAAACGATCAGAGTCACAAAAAGTAAAAAATTCCAAAATCCATGCAGTTATGTTGGCAGTATACAGAATATTGACCCCATACTAACATTACATGTGAAAATCGAACATAGTCCGTGATATGCAGGGGAAGAACGATCATAGTCCAAATTTTTTTGCTGAAAAATGCGCCTATAATACATGATTCGATGTGAAATTTCGCGAAAACGGCTAGCCGTCTATTTTCTGCTGACATGGCGTTTTCTAGCTTACTATATTAGCATTAGTAATAACCACCGAAAGTTTGAACCAGAACCTATGCGTGGTTTTCAGGCAAAAAAATTTTATGTTGAAAAATGCGCCTATAATACATGATTCACACTTGAAAGTTTAAAAACGCTCCCCTGAAAAATTTACTTTTTGTGACTCTGATCGTTTTTCCCCTGTACCCTTCATATATGTATGTATAATAATCACATATATGACAATTATCAGTTTTTTAAATTACATTAAATTTATACTTAATATGAAATATATTTTTCCGACCACTTCCTTTACCACGTAATTTAGATGAATATCGACACTTTCTAAACTACTACAGAAATATTTAAAAGCTTTTCTTTAATTTTAAATAGAATTATTGTATCCTAGAATCATTTCCGCCATTAGTTGGAATAACATTTGGTCGTGTAATATGAAATGTCGTTTCCCGACCACTTCGGCACTTCGTCTACCATGTAATTCAAATAAATATCGACGTTTTCTTAAGCATTATAGAAATATTTAAAAGCCCTTCTTTAATTTTAAATAGTGTAATATTTTAAATGTAATTCTGGAATCATTTCCACCAGTAGTTGGAATAAAATTTGGTCGTGTAATATGAAATGTCGTTTTCCGACCACTTTGTCTATCATGTAATTCAAATAAATATCGACACTTTTTTAAGATTTAGCCAACTGTTTAAGAGCAATTCTTTAATTTTAGACCGAATTCTTATAGCCTGAAATCATTTCCGCCATTAGATGGTGCAACATTAGGATCGTATTATATGATTTGTCGTTTACCGACTATTTGGTTCACTATATGTCCCCGCCCAGTTGTATCATATTGTGGTATATATCTATGTGGCTATCATGGACCGTAAATAAAAAGAACGAAATTTCAAAACTTGCGATTTTTATCGCCAAAAACCGTTTCTTTTCATAAAGATAACCCCCCATTTTTGTTTTTTTAAAGCAACGATAAAAATTGTAGACACTTTGCGGATGAATAGCGCCCTCATTCAAATCATAGCCAAGGTCCCTGACGGGGAGGGTGGATCAGGCGGGAATTGAAAGAACTAAAAGATTTTGTTACGAGTTTTCCCTCTGAAAGAAAGTTGAAAGATGAGAAAAAAATAAATAAATAAATAAAAAATATTTCCTTGGGGGTCACCAATACCAGAAACTATCGATGTCTCGATTGAAAATTAAATACAGTAGAACCTCTGATTACGGACACCTCTCTTAACCGGACCCCTCCTACAGCTGGACAAATTTTTTATGACAGTGGCATGCTATACTAAAACCAATCACTTCAGCACTCTCTTAAGCGGACCCTCTGTTAACCGGACGCGGACACTGTATTTTTTGATGTTGACATATTATTTAGTACATTATTATCAATATTATAATATATTTTATTACCTACATTGACCGGACGGGAATACGTCTAGTGCGTATATGCATACCTGTATGGGTTAGGTATAATTGTTCATGTTTTAACTTGTTAACAATGATTCTTATATTTTGGTATAAGTACCTAAATTCGTACATAAAATTTATTTAAATTAAAAAATTAAAAAAAAAATTAAATTAAAAAATTAGTTATGACTACTACATTACTTAATGTAGTAATACTCTACCCGTGATAAGCGGACACTGCAGTCCGGTTAACAGAGGTTTTACTGTAATATCTAGTGTATATTTTTCATTTTAGGGGGATTATGACCCATTGACTCCCCCCCCTCCCTCGTATACGCGCCTGATCATTATTGTATTATTATAAACTTGATATACATAGATATGCAGCGCCGGTATACAATCAAAAGAATTTATTATTGTTTACAAAACACTTCAAATTCATCACATGATTGATTGACTAAAAAATTTATATTTTATTAGATAATTTTTTTGCAATATTTAAAAAAAGTTAAAACAAGTTCATTAAATCGAAACTAATTTTTATACAAACTAAATTATATGTATACATATAAGTGGACATTCGATGATCTATAATACAGTAGATTTTCGATTAATCGTCACCGTCGAGACCGGGGCTGTAATGGTTAATTGAATTAGACGGATAACAAAAAAACGGATATCGGATAATTTTGCTCTTATAATTTTTCCCGACTCTCCCACCATTAGTATATTTTATGGAAAATAATGTAAAAATAATTAAACCAACATATATATGATGCCTTAAACTTCTTTATTCGGAATGCATAAAAAATATTATTTTCGAAACATTGTCATAATTAGGGCAAAAACATTCATACAAATTAATTTTTAAATACTGCAAATTTATCTAAAATGAATGTATTATATTTTAAATGTAATTGTATACCTAATAAAGTAAAAAATTTTATTTAAATGAAATTTTTTCATTTTGAGATTTTTTAAATTAATTAATGGCAGATTTTGTAACAATCTAGTAGTAAATTATACACTAATAAGGGACTGAAGTGTGACTTTTAAGTCCGAGTGTGAAGTTTGTAGTAACTGCCCGACAGAGGCGGCGTAAAGGGTGGGCGAAGAGAGCGACCGCCTATAACCTCGCGCTTTTGGATGCCTTGCGGTGAGGCATGAATAAAAAAGTTGGCAGAGCTTGATTAAGGGTGCTGTTGGTTATTAAATTGTTTTTTTCTTTTTTTTTTGGCTCGTCACTTAATTTTCAGGAAGGTATTTTTTTAAACTTTTTGAAAAACTGGGGCCTCTCAAAAGGGATTCTTTATTTTTTAGGGAGAAGTTTCAAAGAGAAAATTAAAGGGGCCCTCGCAAAAATTATCTTGCTTACTCCCCATTTTAGTCTTGTGCCGCCTCTGTGACCCGAAGGCTACAATTCACACAAGGGACTAAAAGGAACAGTTTAGTCCTATGGAACATACATTATTTTTTGCAATTCCAGATATTTTAAAATTCTAAAATTAACGAAATAATTATTTAAATGTTATTTAAAATGTGTAAAATTCAACCAATTGATCGGTGACATTCTGTAAATTCTGCTTGCTGATTGACTTAAAGGTAGGAGCAAAAGTATTTTTAGTTTTGGGACTGAAAGTGACACTACTTTGAGGGACTAAAATATGTATTTTAGTTCCGAAATCGCAAAAAATATGTTTATAGATATCACACAATATTACAAAAGCTCTTTTGCAAACAAAGTTATATTCCTATAAATTATTTATATTGTTGCAATATTGATCCAAAAATTTAATTTGTCGTATGACACTTTCTTTTGCAGTGCCACCAATATTTTTATACTGCTCCACACTTTTTTCATAATTCCAAATATTCTTAATATCTTCCCCAAAATGTTCACTAAAAATGTTCAAAAATAGGTAATTTAAAACTTGGACTAACGTGAAATTCCAAAAATTAGATACCTGATACTTTTATAATCCTCTAATGTCAGTTCCGGTAAAGGTATATTTTTTGATTCAGCAAGTCCAACAACTTGACCAGCTAAATGATGTGCATCACGAAATGCAACATTTTTTCTTACTAAATAGTATGCAATGTCCGTGGCAAGCATATCGTAGCTTAACGCTTTCCTACAGTTCTCCGAATTTACCTTTAACGTTCTTAGAGTACCAATTGCCACATTTAGAATACTGGTAAGTATATCATAAACTCTAAACATTGACTCTTTGTCTACTTGAAGATCTTTATTGTAAGTTGAAGGTATTCCTTTCAGTGTTGTTAAAAATCCTGAAAGCTATATTATTCAAAAATTATTAAAAGATTAAACAAAAATAATACAAGAACTGTCTACTAGTGATGTCGGGCCGAAAAGCAATTAATCGACTAATCGATTAAAATTGTTTTTCAGATAAAATTAGTCATTAGTCGAAAATATCGAGCATAGAATAATCGACTAATCTACTAAATTTTAGTCGAATTCATAGTAAGGTAACCTATGTAACTCTTTCAAAAACAAGGTGTTTTTTTTTTTTTTAATTTAATTATGGAATTTTAATATTTTTCTTTTAAGAAGAAGAAAAATATGAAATATTACAATATATTAATCACATAAAAGTGAAAAATCATATAGATAGATCATTTTTTAGCTTCCATTTTTTGAAGTCCAATAAATAATACAGAAGAATTGTTAAATTAGTCGTTTTTAGTCATGTCATTTAAAAAAAATTAATCATTTTAGTCATTTAATCAAAGGTAAAATAGTCGACTAAAAAATGACTAAATGTAAACAAAATTAGTCGACTAAACCGATTAATCGATTAATTATCCGACATCACTACTGTCTACATACTTCACCGCATAATGTTCCAGACAAGCCACGAATCAGTTCTAAACTATCCGGATTCCGTTTTTGTGGCATTAAGCTACTACCCGTTGAAAATGAATCGTCAATTTGCACAAAACCAAACTCTTTCGTGTTGTAAATTATTAAATCTTCCGAGATACGACTTAAATGTACGCCCGTTAATGAACACCAGAAAAGAAATTCGGCTAACCAAATATTTTATGTTTAATTAAATTGGATAAATATATGGGTTAATTACATAAAAGGAGATATTTACCGACAAAATCTCGATCGCTAACTGATTGCATGCTATTCATTGAAACAATATCAAATCCTAATTCTTTGGCCAAGTGCACTCGATCGATTTCGAATGGATTTCCTGCTAATGCGCCACTACCAAGAGGTAAAATATTCATACGATGTTTAAATGATTTTAAACGATCTAAATCTGCTTTGAAATTCCATGCATGACTGCAAATAAAAATTATACATATATTCGAAGTGAATCCTGCCCTAACGTGATTGGTGCATTAGAATATTCTAGAGATTATTAAGGAATGATTTTTAGATAATAAATTATACTACTATGTTATTTTTTAGTGTAAAATACACAAAATGTCAAAATTTGAACATATTCTAAGCTTATTGCAGTTACTGAAATAAAAATTTTGAAAAAATATTTTTTTAACACGTAGCTAATGGGGGAATCTCTTAAATCGAAGGCAAACATTTAATAGAATAAATAAGTACCTTCTATTAAAGATTAAATAATAATAAAACTTATTTTAAAGACCTTTAACCTTTTAGGGACATTTAAAGAATAGGATCAATAAATTCTGATGTAATTTATGCCAGCTATATACTGAATATTAGTTGACCGTCCATTTTTTTCTTCAAATATAAATTTCCTCAGTGTAATATCAAATTAAAAAGTAAATTTTGGGGGATTTAATTCCCAACACGCCAACCATCTTAATAATTTAATATATTAAAAAATACCTTAGCAGCCAATGGCTCCAACGAACTGGTTGAGCTCTTTGTAAGTGTGTATAACCTGGCATTAAAATATCCAATTCCGAGGCGGCTCTCTCGGTTAATATCTAAATATGATCAAAATTTACTCAAAAATTTTCTAAGGCAATATTATAATTCAAGTACCTGTATCAAATCTAACATTAAACTATCCAATTTTTCTATGGCTCCACGTAACCAAAGTTTCATGTCCGTAACAACTTGATCATTCCGACTTCGACCAATATGCAATTTCATGGCCGGTGTACCTACATGTTCTTTGAGAAGTCGTTCATTGGCCGTATGAATGTCTTCATCGCCATCTTGTAATTCTACCGTTCCATTTGCCCATTGTTGTCGAATTGTTTCCAAACCTACATGTATCGATTGAAGTTCGTCTTTTGTCAATATGTTTCCCTTATACAAGGCTTTGGCATATTTCTGACTTCCTAAAATATCTTCCGCGTACATACGACGATCAATATTTATGGACGCGTTCAGATTTTCTAATTGTGGGTTTGTATTCGAAGAGAATCGCCCACCCCAAAGTTTATGCTAATGAAAATAAAACACGTTTAAAATTCAAGTTTTTAACAAACAAGAATTAAATCTAAAAAAAAAAAAATTAAATTTACTTTAGATGACGAAGACATTTTTGAAACACGAAAAAATTATTTTATATTTAAAAACTTTTGAACATTTAAATCGGCTAATTATTATAAAATTCTAGCAACTGATAACAATAGAACTCTGAAACAACACATAATTAAAATGGAATATTTTTAAAGATCTATTTTAGATGGATAACATTTCTTATAGGTGAAATAGTATTATAAAAGGTCAAATTCATCTGATAACAAATAAGAGAAGATAATACGATTTAAACATCATATTTATTTAAGTTATCAAAATAATTATTTGAAATGAAATTGTATTGCATTTATACATAGTAGATTTTTATGGTTTAATTAATAAATTACAATGTCTAAAATTATGTAAATATAATTTTATTATTGAATTAAACAACTTTATTTTCAACCAAATCTCTAAAATATTTCTGATTGTCCCTTCTTTAACACTTCGTAGCATAGAGAGTGTTTCATTGGTAAACGGACAAATGCTAATTATGAATAGGAGCCACTAAGGTGGTTCTAAAAAATCTGTCATTAATGAGTCTAACGGCTTTTATAACCGAGATACAGGATGCTTTATCGATTTTGCTCAATTTTTTTTTTTTTTTAAGATCATAACTAACGAATCACCAACATATTGTTTTTGATAATTGGTGCACATATTTTGCTTTGTATATACTATGATGGCCACCGTATGTTACCACTAGTCAATAATTAAAAATAAATTTATTTTAAGAAAGATATCCCTTTATTTTGAGAAATTTTTTATTCAATAGAATTTTAACACAAATACGACACACTTCATATTTTTTTCTGTTTAAATCTCATGATTTGATTAAAAAAACATTTATTATGACGTGAACACCACGACGGTCAGTAACAGACTAAATCAGTAGTGGTGTAAATTGCTACTTATTGCAACTTTCGGATTACACTTTTTTATACGTAGGCTTGATCTGTCTCATCTGTACTTCCACTGCTCAAACAATTAGTATAATAACCAGAAAGAAAATCCAAGTCCGGATTTTAAAAAAATTAATAATTATGTTTTCAAAACAACACCCTGTATATCAGAATTTTCGAAGTTTGTTTAGATATTTGTAAAGAACTCAAGACACTAACATAAACGGTGTACTTTCTTTAATTTCGTATCGGATTCTGCGGATGGTATTCGAATCCCGAATTTACATTGTAAAAAAAAAAAAAAAAAAAAAAGAAAAAAAAAAACGGGGAATAACATTGCAAAATTATTTTTTTTATTGAATTAAGCAAATAATTTATAATATTTTAACCTACCGAAATTTGTAAAATATGTTCATTATAGTCCAGTAGCACTACTTTTAAGCCGTATCTCACTAAACATTAATTTTAGAATAGATATAAAAAATTTTTTAAAAAGAGATTCTTGTAGGGATTGCCGAGGAGGCGAGGAGAACATTTGTGCAAAATGTTAACTCCCGGAAATGTTTTTTTTTTTTTTATATTTTTTAAACAATATTGAAAATTCATGAATAGCGTTTTTTTACCTTTCACCGCTTACGTAGCGAAAACGGTGATAGATACATTAAAAAGTGTTAAGACGTTTTTTGTAGAGAATCGAATTCTCTACAAAAAAGTCCGCCAGAGCACCTGTCTATCTTGTACAGGTGAAAAAATACAGCGCTCCAAACGCGCATTCAAAAATCTACTTTTTCGAGCGTTCCGGCAGGATGTGCCGTCCGGGACCTTGCCGGAACGTTTTTTTATAACTAATCGTCTAATCGCCCCTTTCGTCCCTCCCTCGTTTGGATCCACTCCTGATTGAAGCTCTATTGTCATCAAACTATAGACTCCTGGAATAGGTAATTCGAAAAACGTATACACCTGATTTTAGTTTTATAAATTTTGCAAGGCTTTAATTAAAACATTAAACTGTAACAAAGTTTTAACTACGTAAGCACGTTCAGCATTAAATTGACTTTTCTGTTCGATTTTGTGTAGCATATTAATTAGGGTATATTTCGTTGCTATAACAACATAATATCAACAATATACTTATAATACGAATGTACCATATAAATATTAATACAAAGTATTAAAATAATGCCTGAATAATATAAATAAATTCTATTAAAATCTTATAAATTAATATGAACCAGTTGTATCAGGCTCATAGTTTCTTTCGACGTCGAAATTATGATAAATGTGTTGATATTTGTACGGATCTGTTAGAAAAGAATCCGTACGATGAAGCCGTATGGGTGTTGAAGATGCGTGCAATGACAATGCGTGTATACGTTGACGATTTGGAAAGTGAAGATTTAAATGAAAATTTTATCGACGATGTAGTTATTGCAACCGCGCCACGTCCTGGAACATCAATACGTACTGCAGTTCACACAGCTGCAACGAATTCATTTAGGTCAGTTTTCGAAATTCGACACAAATATGACTACAGTCCATTTCACTTAAATTTAACCATGATTCATCACTTATGAATTTAAATAATTTCTGTTTTCTTGGCTTTATCTCTTTCGTTATTGCACTTACATAAATTTTAAATTTGCAGTTTGTTTTTAGAAAAGAATAGAAGATTGAATTATTGTTTCAAATATAAGAATTATTTAATTTTTTAACGATGATTCATGCTCAATTGTATTTGAAACGGGGTATAATAATCCTTTTACATTTTTATCTTATAGTGGTCGTCCACGTTCATCTACGGGACGTCCAATTTCTGGTATTGCACGACCTGGAACCCAATTACGACCTGGTTCAGCTATAGATCGTTCAAAAACGTCACGACCCTTGACGAGTTCTGCTCGTACGATACGATTAGGCACTGCAGCCATGTTAACTATGAAAGATGGACCTTTTATTCAAGTATCACGATTAAATTTAAATAAATATGCGGGAAAAATTGCTATTGCAAAGCCACTTTTTGAATATTTGTTCTATCATGAAGGAAATGTACGTAGTGCAATGGAATTGGCAATACAAGCAATTCAACAGCCAGTTAAAAATAGTGAATGGTGGTGGAAGGTGCAGCTAACAAAATGTTATTGCGCGTTAAATTTATTACGAAACGCTGAACAAGAAATTAAAATGGCAATTAGTTTGCACGATAATGTGGAAAATTTTATACGTTTGGCAAGGATTTTCATACGAATGGGTACTCTTTTACATTTTCGTTTTTTTATGTTATTTTTAAGAAACTAGTGAAATAGCTGAGCGTACTAAACTTGATATGAACTTACACCGGTAAGTCCGGATGCGATCAGCTATGCTTTAGAGGATTTCTGAGGAAAATATCGGCATAAATCAAGTCTTAAGAACCGCAAATGCATTCATAAAAGCTATAAAATTCCTAAGTTAATCATGTTTTTGATACCTTTTGTTTTTCATTGTTCATAGAATTAAAGCCGCAAAACTGACTTAAAATAGGTCATATTTTCAAACGGAAATTCGTCAGAAAAAATTACTCTTAAATTCCGCTAGTAAACCAAGAAAAACTAAAAAAAAATGATTTCTATCAATATTAATAAATTCATTAAATATAAATTTTAGATCAGCCATTAATGGCAAAGGAAATTTGTGGAAAAGGCTTAGAAAAATTTCCAAATGATGTAACAATATTAACTGAATTAGCCCGTTTACATGAAACCATGAACGAATTAGAAACATCAGCAAATTATTATCGGGAAATAGTTATTCAAGACGCTATGAATGTCGAAGCAATTGCCTGCATTGGTCTCCATCATTTTTATTCGGAACAGCCGGAAATGGCATTACGTTACTATCGGTAATTCCGGTATTAAGTACTGTGTTTAAAACATTTCCTAATGATGATTTATTTTTAATTTAAGACGTGCATTACAAATGGGAGTTTATTCAGCTGAACTTTTTACTAATATAGCTTTGTGTTGTTTATATTCTCAACAATTCGATTTAGCACTACCATGTTTTCAACGTGCCTTAGATTTGGCAAGAGAACCTGAAATTAAAGCGGAAATTTGGTATAATTTATCTCACGTGGCTATTGTAAGTAACATATTGGTTATTATTCATTTACATAATTTAATAAATATAATTATTTTTTAGAGTTCTGGAGATATACATTTGGCAAAGAATTGTTTAAGTATATGTTTAGCAAATGAGCCTAGTCACGCATTAGCTTTAAATAATTTAGGTGTTTTAGAATATCGATCTGGAAGACCATCAGTTGCTAAAACATATTTTTCAACAGCTCAAAGTTTAGATCAGACGTTAATCGAACCAAAGACTAATATTTCAGTTATATCAGAATAAACATGTACAAAATAAAATAACTGCCTTTTTGTTTTCACGAATAACTGAGAATAATAACTTACATTAACTGTAGATTATGACATGAAACTCTATCAGTTGATAGGGTACCTATACCAAATTTAGTTATAACGAAATTTATCTCATATCCCTTGACCTAAGCCCTAAGGACCCGACAGACCTGTGAAAATCTTCATCTAAGTCCTCTCTCAACGATAATGTTTCAATAAAACCTCGTTTGGCTGAATAAAAAATAAGTCTATTATTATGGGCGCAAGCTCAAAAGACCTCCAGAAACTGAGGTGAAGGGAACACAAATTGTATTATTTCCATAGTTACCAACCAAACCAAGTAATTAGCTTGCGCCCATTTTGTTTAATACATACTTGATGAATTTTTGACACGACAGATTCATAAGACCTAGAGCTTCAAATTTAAAAAAAAATCCGCGAGTTACCCCATAACTTATAAGGTAAGTAATACTATGAAAATGAACATTTTTTCGTAGGTTTGCTCACAAAGTAAGGTAAAATAGACTTTTATCTGTTGAGAGAAAATTATTTCTTATAATCTCACTGAATTTGGTATGGTTTCCTATCTGACAAAGTTTGTCTCCTTTTCAAATTTTCTACACATGTTTCCTTAGCAATGGTTCAAGTTGTAAATTTGAATGTTAAAAATAAATATTTTTTATACTATTTGAAGAATTTTTACATTTATCTATTACCTATATCAACATGGACATTAAAAAAGTTAATGATTTTCTTTTTCTCAAAAAAAC
Organism: Brachynemurus nebulosus; assembly: GCA_035578155.1. Lineage (NCBI taxonomy): Eukaryota > Metazoa > Arthropoda > Insecta > Neuroptera > Myrmeleontidae > Brachynemurus > Brachynemurus nebulosus. The sequence continues at coordinate 37,548,660 of JAPWDM010000008.1, read as the reverse complement.
ATTACCAGATAATTTATTACAAGTAAACATTGAATATGAAAAAAAATTAAATAACATGTTGGAACCAGATCATTTAACAGTAATCAAAAAAGCTTTTGATGAAGCTCCAAATCAACGACTGGATGCACAAACACTTCGTCAGCTTCTTAAAGATGTTGCAAAATTAAATTACAGTGATGAGGAATTTGCTATTGAATATTTAAAAATGGTTAAACCTAGGTTTGTACATAGCCTTGGCATAAAAAGATATATATGATGATGTTGTAATACACAGCATTATGCAGCAACATAAATAGTCAATTTGATGTTCTGTCGTCCCTAGAATATTTCTGTGGGTGTTAAGAAAAACTACTAGTCCGCGATTCTACGAACTAATCGCTTATTCAAATTGTCTAAATAAGAGTTATAAAACGGAAGTGGTCATAGGGTTGGTTATGTCGAGACCCGAGCAATTTCTTATAATTTTTAAAATGTTAAATTAATCTTAAGCCTCAGCTCTTGTCAGGTCTATTTTCTAAGGAATAGTAATTTTATTGTATTTACCGAATAAAGATTAAAATCCCCTAACGTTCAAAGCATCTTTGTCGTAAACATCCTAGGTTGAGTTTATCCCTTCACTTGCATTTTTTATTTTTTCTTCAATCAGTCTTTCAATCAAAAGTATTTCAGAAATGCATTTTGCTGAGAAAACACAGAAATAAAAACCAAGCAAAACTCGGCAGAGTTACTAATTTTTGCTCCAGAAAGGAAAAGGACATTATTTATGGCATCATCTTACATACTATTTGAGGAATGACTAGGTTTTTGCACCTACAAATTTTCTCAACTAATCACTAACCTTATCGTCTTGCGAATAATTGTAATGTATACGTATTTTTGTCTACCACTGTATTAATTTTTTAAAAGACATCAATTATCGATTGAATTTATTGAACGATATATCGAATAATCTTTAAAATTACAGAAAATTGTTAAGAAAAGAAATACATGTTACCTCTCCTTTGGAGGTTCACCAATCACAACACTAAAATAATTAAAATACATCTTTACACTTTAAAGATAATTACATGACTGAATCTACTGAACAGCTTATGAGAATGGGAATCAGATTAAAATACTCCCCGACTGAAACTCAGTTCCTGCTTTTATATCGTTCGATTGTGTGACTACGTGACGACTTCTCACTATTAGGACCTCTACGATTTAGGAAGCGTCACTCATCGGGTTATTGAAATGACCGTCTGACCATCTGTATCTAACTACGTATTTTCCCGTTTCTAAGAAGTGGTACATATTGCGACTTATCGTCTGATTGTATACAAGCGGTGGGATTGTTCAAGTCAACCACCCAGCCACCTACGTCAATATTTTACAATTGGTGGCAGCGGTGGGATCATAAAGGGAACCACCAAGCCACACCCTTCAGTACTTTACATAATTTAGACTAAAAGCTTAATAAAACTTTATATTTTAGTGATGATAGTTACATGACATGGTCAAGTTTTACTAATTTTTTGATTGGCCAATTTAAAGAAGAGGAACTTCGGAGAGAAACCATTCCATTAGAATTACCAATTGTTAGCCCTTTGCGTGTTATCAAAAGCAATCATCGACAACCAATAACTAGAATTTGTTTTTACCCGTCCATTTTACCAGTAATATTATATGTACTTCATTGTAATTATAATAAATAAATAATTTGATGGCTTTCCAGAATAAGAATGTCTCTTGGATTAATGGTTCTTACTTGACCCTAAGCAAAGATGGCGTAATTAATTACTGGACTATGGATCTTGAACTGTCTCGCACTGTACATTCTAAATGCAGTAAGAATATGCAATTTTAACAAGATTTTTATAGTTTAAATTACGTATCTTTCCCTAGCTACTTTAAAATTCCAGCCAACTTGGGTAACAGACATGGTTGTGATGCCGGACGTAAGTACTCTATGTACATCTAGTACCGAATGTGAACTTCGATTTTATGATACATCAGCTAAGAAATTTTATCTAAGACTACTATTAACCAGCTTAGACTGTGCTGTATTAACTATGAGTTATTATTATGATCTCACAAAACCAGAAGAGGAAAGCAAATTGGTTCTGGGTGATCAAAATGGTACAGTACGAATAATATTTATAAATCCAATAAACCGTGGACCGTTCAAAAGTGAACCAGGAAATTTATTACGCCAAATTCAATGGGATAAATTTGTAAAAGTACTTTATTTTTCAAATACATAACTATTATCTTCTAACTTTTTTCTTATTAGATTGTTATATATGAAATCTCCAATACAGGGGTAAAACATTGCTAATTCTAGCAAGGTGACTACTTATTGTAGTAATAGATACTCAATATTTTACGGAAAGGCACCAGGCAGCATCGCAGATTTCGCAGATCGTGTCAAATTCTGCTTGTAATTCTGTTTCATTAAAAGATGGCTTACTGGTCACTTGTGTAGTTGATTTTTCGGATCAAATTAAGTAATTCTAAATTATAATGAAATTTGGAATATGTGATTTTAGGAATTTTCCATGGCTCCGTATCATAGTATAATTATTTCTGAAATTTGTTATAATTTGTTTCTGAAATTTTTACAACGCAATTTCCATATAACCGGTACGAATTAATCGTGTTACAGGAGAGCTAATATAAAGATCCCTTTTTACAACACACAAGTTATTTTAACTTTGAATCAATAAGTCCTTTCACAATAACTGTTGATTTAAAACTGACCTAAAAACGGAATTTCATATGTAACAACTCAATATTAGGAGTTATTAAAAATGACAGACCAGTGAACATATTATATTTTATATTATAGAGACATATAATATAAATGTATAATTGAAGCAATCAGTTACGACTTAAGTTCCGACCTCAATAGTATTCTGTTATATAGTAATTGATTCGTATTCGTAGTTACTCTTTCAAATAATTATTGTCAAAATATAACATTGATAATAAAATTTTACTTTTTGGAGAAGAAACTGCAAAATTTTGAAAGAAGAAAAGTGGTATTCGCTTTATTTTCAAAATACGTACGTATACAAATTATGTCCTGCAATAATTATAGTCGCATTTGCTCAAAAATTGACATTATATTATTTCATTAAATTTCTCCCATCTCACCCTTGTTACCTGCTTCAAGAAAAATACTTAGAAACTGGCTTTATGCTTTGTCTAGTAGTATAATCAGTATAATATAATAGTGTTCATTGGTCTGTGTTAAAAACACTCTTATTAAAAACACTCACAATCAGTAAACCATACTTTAAATTATCTACATAGAATCCTAGATGTATCCCGTGCATGAGATTAATAGAATTTAAACATGTCCATTCTGACTGCGTTCGCCAAGTAGCTTTCTACTCAAGTATAAATTGTTTTATATCTATAGCAAATTGTCCAAAACAGTCAATGTACATCTCAGATATGAGTCGGAAAACTGTCTATTCATTTAACATTTCTTCGGTAACAGCTAATATTTTATTGATTTTTTATATTGGATATGTGGGTTTTAAATAAGTATATCCAATTGTAGGGTGTATATTGCATGGATTTTATGGACTCAAAACATATAATTGTAACAGGCGGTCCAGACTGTATGATACGCCTTTGGCACACTTTTATCCAACGTCGTCCAACCACTGTACTATCTGGCCATCATACAGCAATCGTTATTGTAATTTTACAAGATGGTGGTAAACAACTGTTTTCAATGAGTCAAGACCGAATTGTAAAAATTTGGAACTTAACATCACTATCTTGTATTCAGGTATTTCAGCGATAACGAATGACTTTTCTCAAAATATCCCTTTTAATTTTTAACATGTTTATAGACTTACAAAGAATTGCAAAAAGAACTTAGTGATTCTCTTAGCTATGGTTATTTTTATAACAATAACACACAACAAGTACTTATCGGTTTAGCAAAAATTACCGTTCTAGTAGTATATGGGAAATTAAATCCTGAAGAAACTGATGGTTATACCCATACTGATTCTGTTTCAGTTATACTTTTCAATCCACTATTTAAAATTCTCTTATCTTGTGGGATAGAGAGCAGTATTATTTCCTGGGATCCTTTTACAGGTATCTACATAAGTCTCTTGTTTCTTGCATAGAATTCACTAGATTATAATCTTTAGGAACAAGATTAAGAGTAATCAAAGAAGCTCATGCCAAACTTTTGCAAGGTGATGTGATGACTGTAGCAATTACCGCAGCTACATTTAATCCAAAAATGCGTTCACTTTTGACAGGAGCACGAGATGGTACTTTGAAAGTAATAAACACTATTTAAGTCACATCGTTCTTTAATTTAAAAAAAAAAATACTCATTCAAATTTGAGTAGGTTTGGTGTTTTCAAACTGGAACTTGCCAGCGACAAATGGCTATTGAACCAGATTGTGAAGTTACAGCCGTTAAATGGATTCCTTTGAGGTATTGCAAATATTAGCTTGATGTAAAAATTTTTGATTTTACTATTATATTTTAGAATATTTGCCATGGGATGGAATAGACACGTAACAGAATTTGCTGATACGAAAGATCAATTTGGCTGTAAACTTTGGGATGTATTGCATCGAGATGATATTATTTGTGCTGATATTAGAATTCCTGGAGTTCTTGCAACTGCTTCATCCTTAGGAGGACTTGTATTCTGGAGATTAGATGGAAGTCAACCTGATAAGTAAGTAAAACTGTAGGTGTTTAAATTAATCTAAAATTTATTACGATTTATTTTTATCAGACGTTTCGATGTATCAAACCCAACAAGAATATTATCTTTGAAGCATCATTTTAGAAACACCTTAACAAAGGTTCAAAGTACTTTTTCTACGTCTACTACAGTATCAAATAAAAGTCAGCGGTAAGTATGAATCACTATAGTGTCATAAATATTTTCTTAAAAGTAAAATAATGGACTTTATGGGCTACCCTCTATAGGAAAACGAAATTAAAAAGTATAGCTTTGCCCATGGAGCCTATCACATTGCAAGCCCTTCAAACAAAGGCAAATAAAGCGCTAAGTATCTCAGCACCTGAACAAATTGTTAATGTACGCCCATGTGGTATCACAGTAATCAAATTTTTACAAACAAGACCTGTACAACCTGATGTTGGTAAATTCTTATAAATTATTAATATTTTTATTTGTATAAAATAGGACCTCGTAGCAATTTCTCGTCCGTAATGGCTCCCCCTCCACAAACAATTAGAGCTGCGTCGTATTTGTGTACGCAAACAAACGTCGAGTTAAATCAAACACTACACTACACTAATTGGTATTGAATGGGGAACTATGTTTCTTTCTCCTACTGCCCCATACGGCACGACATAGCGAGGTTTTACTGTATTCCGGTTCTGCTCAACCGATTTTTAAATCAAACTTATTGCTGTAAATAGGTCACACTATATACTGTTAAACTGTAAAAGTCCCGTTAAAGTCGATTCAACAATTTTTCGGTGATGCCTAAACAAACACTACAGAAGACATGCAGTAAAACAGACAAAAAATTAAAAAAAAAAAATATTCACTTTTGCTTTCCGAACATGCAAAAGATTCATAACATTTCAACATTCGTATTTGTATTCGTAATTTTTATTGTGAATGTTTTTAAAAAAGATTTTCGCGCCAAATTCGTACATGTTTGCATCACGTGCTTTTCTTTCTTTCACTGATTTGACAGTTCTTTAACACTATGAGGCCCAAGCACTTTCACAGTAAACTTCTCCGGAAGCCGACAATATTTTTAAACAAATTTTATGTAAACAAGTACATAAAATGATTCCACAGAACACTAAATGATTCAACATGTATGTGTTATGCAGGTCACAAGATGAGTACAAAGTTATTATTATTTTGATAAAATACACATATACATACAAGCATACAACACACACATACATACATATGTGGATAAAAATATTATTGTAAATAAAAGATGAAGCCTAGATATTTTGATGATAAAACATACTATGTATATTTATATGTACAAAAAAATGAAAAGTGTCCGATACGTAGTAATAAATTATTTTTATTAGAATAATATAAAGTCTTTTTTATAAATATTTTTAAGTGTTTTGTTTATTATTCTAAATATTGATCGCGGTCGGCCTCTGTGGATGTTTTGTTTGGTTTCGGATGCCGAAGCCATGGGACTGAAAGTGTTAATTATCATTTAATTATCGAAGGAGGATTAGAAGGGGAAGAGTCAGGGCCGGATTTACTTTTGAAAAGTCTCTGGGTACTTCTCACCGGGAAGCCTCTGAGTACTTGACATGTGCGGACTTTTGAGTATTTCTGTGGAAGCTCCTGGTAAGGTGATAAGGGAATTTTCGAATTTTAGGAACATTCTTATTTTATCCGAAAAATATAGTTGACGAGTAACAAAAACTAGCCCTTGTTCTATTCCTATTCTACTCCTGTTTTGAGGAATGCGTTATAAATTTCGTGGAGGCTGCTATTGTATGGAGGTCCTAGGGCACGTACTCCAAGTGCCCTTATGTAAATCCGGCTATGGGAAGACCGGGAACGTAGGCAACATTGTTGTCTTGTATCAGACAAATCCTAATTGACAAACTCAATTTGGTCAAAAAAGAAATAATTATTCGCTTTCGTATTCACAGTTTGAAATTTTTTCTTCACATTTACATTTATTACTACATAATATTTCGTTATAATCCTAATTTGTGTATTTAAATAAGATTATTACTATTATTATTACTATTAATGTTTTCCCCTACTATTCCAAATACGATTACTGGCCAATTTTATAATGTCTCCGAGAGGAAGTTTGGCTTCCTTTGGAGACATAAAAACATTTCTAGATTTAAATTTATAGGAACCATATTAGTATCATTAGAAAATGGTTTTGTACAAATTTATTCACATCATTCTGCTGGTAATTTTTTGAAAGCCTTCAAAGCCACTCATAGTGTTGATGATTATGTAACAACATTGGAAACTGATATGAATGATGAATATTTATTTACGGGTAATTTAAATTTAAGCGAACAACAAATGGTGATATCTATAAAAGTGACAATGCTCAATATCATAAATAAATTGGCAGCTTCTGAATAAATTATTGAGTGCCTTCGTTGGCCTCATCACATACTTCTAAATGATGTAGGCACATGCGCACACTAATTAAAAACTGCGCGAGAACTGACATTACTAATTCCCGCCAATTCTTGCGCAGTTTTTAATTAGTGTGTGCATGTGTCTCCATCATTTACAAGTAAGTGATGAGGCCAACGAAGGCCCTCATAGATCCATACCTAAACATTCAAGTAAGTAATAATTTCTAAACAATTAAAGTAGATATTGATTTTGGATAAAAAATTAATGTAATATATGTTTTGGTTAACTGTCACGTTTTCCTAAAGAATAATTTATTTTAAAAGTGACAGTTTATTTATGATATAAGCATTTTAAACTTGAGCATGCTCGCATGCTCACTTTTATGGGTATCACCCAATGAATGCTATTGTTAAAAAAGGCAAATTTTAGGAACAAAAAATGGATACATCAAAACTTGGTTAATCATAAATTACGCCTTACCGGAAGAACGTAAAGTATCTATGCCAAAATACAGACTAATATTTCCTTTTTTATGGACGGATGTTATACAGTGTCGAGCAAAACGGGCTGTACGAAATCAACCTTTACCTATATTATGTAACAGTTATAGAGCACATGTTGCTTCAATTACTAGTCTTGTCTACATTAATCATTGTCAAATTCTATGCAGGTAGACACATTACATAATTTTCCGTTTAAATTGTGAAAGATACGTTTCCAATTTATTAATTTTCCCCAAATATTTCTAACCTGTGGATGTTTTTTTTTTCTTTAGTGCTAGCCGTGACCAGTCCGTTCGACTATGGACGCTAGGTGGAAAATATCTAAATACGTTAGGCACGTTTCAACCTTGGACAGAAATTCCACCTTTTGGACCACCCCCAGCTGATTTGCCAAATAAAATACCACCTGATGTCAAACGCATAGCAAGTTGGACAACATTAAAAGTATAAATTATTCCCAAATTTTTTTATTCAAAAACAAAATGAAAGTAAAATAGAAAAACGTCCCTTGTAATAGAAAATATAAAAATGTTTTTGCAATTTCGGAACTAAAGGGACTAAAAATACTTATGGAAAACATTATTTTCCTTAATATACAACATCGCCAAAAACCTTCTATTTTATCAAACATTTTTTAAGTAAAAGCGTTTTTATATTATCTAGTATGGAATTTCACAAAGTAAATTTTTCAAATTTTAATTCTATGTGATCCTTTCAAAAAGTGATGTTCTTTTAATCTTTCTTACTTTCAGGGCCGAATCTAAGGGGGAGGGGCAGCGGGGGCATGAGCCCCCCTGAAAGCTTTTAGGGGCGCCAAAACGGTGAAAATGCGAAATTAAAAATTTTGGTACATCGATATTTTTGTAAATTTTCACTCCAAAAAGGAAGTGATGAGCAAAAAAAAAGGACACCATTTTCCATCTTTGCTAAAACCAAGAACTCACCACCCAACTTGAGCGCGAAAATAGAGTGTTTTTTTTTTTTGCTCATGACTTGCTTTTTGCAGGGAAAAATTTAAAAAATACCGATGTCCCAAAATTTTTAATTTGGAACTTTTGCCGCGGAGAGCGCCAACAACAAAGTTCCCTCCCCCCTCGTAATAACCCTAGGTCCGGCCCTGCACATTTTCAAAAATTTACTTTTATATATATGAAGGTACTTAACGAAGGAGATGCGTTACGTACTGTTAAGAAAAAACTCCCACCACCAATTAGACCTTTAAGTAAAGAAGAAAGAGAAAAAGGCATCTATGGTAAACCTTTGACTGAGCCATTTTTAGGAAATCATTTCAAACTTCCTTGCCGTACTACCAAATCATTCCATGTAGAACTGGATGATTTTCTACCGCTAGTAAGTTAATTTTTAACACTTATTACCAAATATTTATTTACCAGTTATATTTACCAGTTCATATTATTTTTCAGATTCCTATTTATAGCCATTTAAAAGTAGAACCGCCAACAAAAGAAGTAGGAAGAATCCCCTCTCCAAAATTTTTAATTGAAAGAAAAGCACGTAAACTAAAAGATACTGAAGGTTAAAATTTTTTTAAAAAAATTAATGATTTCAAATTTAAATAAATAAATAAATAAATTATTGTAAATAAAATACTTTATCGTAATCGATTGTGCTGAAAGTTTCTCGTAATCTTCACTCCATTCTTACTAAAGACTATCGGTTGAAATGGTATAGATGTACTAATCCGTGGATAATCAGCGAACTTGGAGAAACCATTGAAATCGACTCTTTGAATATGAATAGATTCACAGATTGGTTCTGACCGTTCAAAGTCCAATTCTATTTGTTATGTATCTTTTTTTTTTATTGCATTAGTACAATACCAATAACACATAGTGTTACAAAGATAGGAAACATGTTTGGTGGGCCAAAATTAATCTGTTGTACTAAATAAATATTGCTGCTCAGTGAAGTAACCCTAACACTTTCGACTAGTAGATCGACAGTTCAAATCCCGCGGCCGCGCCAGCTATACTTGTAAAGGTTTTTCTGCAGTTTCCTTTCATAATTTCAAATGATCATTGGCATAGTTCCCTTAAGATAGCTGCAGACGCATACCTTCCATATCCTTGTTCCCCATCACTTTCCTTGTCCTCCACTCACATCATAATAAATATGATATTATGATGATAATACGCGAAAGTGTCGGTAAGGTATAAAAGTTTTATACCAGTAAAAAATAACACGTAATAATAGATTCGTGCCTCTAACTGCGCCTGCGCACAAAGCCAAAAATAAAGATAACCATGACGTACGAATTGTATAGAAGTAGTTTACGCAATAAGTCAAAATTTCGTAGTCAGTAGCTAGAATTTTTCACAATTCTCGGGATAAAATTTTTTTTTAATTTCTTAATAATATGACTATCTGAACTTTTTACCTTAGCTAGTTAACCAATTGATCAGCAGACTAGTTGAGCAAATGGTCAGCAGACTAATAAGTACATCTTTAATTGTTACTTTTTACATGTATTCTATTTTCCAGTACAATGTCAAGCTAAAAGGTTATAGGCATAATGAGCTAATCAGAGAAACTTCAGTTCACTAACAGTTTTCCTCTAGAATAACTTTTAATAGTTAAAATAATAAAAATACACAACATATTCACTTAACCCTTAAGTATCGACATGGGGTACTGTCAACGTTCCACATATTTTTAACTAATGTTTTGTTGGTAACAATTTTTAGAATTTGTTTAAAACAATTGATTATTGGTTTAGTAACTAGTGTATTTTTCGTTAATACTTAAGGATTAAATTTCAATAAACAATATGTGCTTTTTTAATTCGATAAAATATGATCTTAAATTTTGCAATTGTAAAAACGATAACAATTTTCCTATCTACAACTTTTTGTTTCTTTTTAAATTCTATCGAAAATTCATAATGGTACATATATTTATCTAATCTGTGCATCACCAAATAGTCTTTTAATCTTTTCAATCTAATGAAATTGAACTTTTTTCACAAGTCTGTAGGAGTTGGTGATTAAAAAGTACACAGATTATATTATAATATTAATTTCTTATAATAATATTAACACGTTGACGGTCATAACCTATAATAAAACGCCCAATTAGTACACCATTTTGATAAATAATACACTTAACATGCAATTGTTGACGTGGCACAGCATTGTGTCGCAGTTACTCAGGTTTAACTTGACGCTGTATAGCGTCTGTGACCATTAACGTATTAATTTGTTACGTTTTTTATTTTTTTTTTTCTAATAATTGTATTTTTACCAAATATATTAACATTAACAAATTTAAAAAATTAACATATACAATATTAATTTGATAAAAGTACTTTTAAATTGTAACAAAAAATAGTAAAAAAAATTTAAGTTTTAGACTAACTACTTTGATGATAGGTCAGCTGACAAATTTTTTAAAAATGTTTCAGACTAATCGTGATGAATTATAAGACAAAAATTTTTTGGTATAGAGTCGGACTCATGTATTTTCAACACCATCTATTTTCAACTGATTTTACTCACGTATTTTCAAGTTTTTGGTCCCCACTTCTCACGCAATACTTTAATACAGAAAAATAACTGTCAGATTAACCGATCGACCACTAGTGGCCTTATCCTACAATATATGGTTTTATTACATCCGCAAGCATTTAAAAAATAATTTTATTAAAAGTTTATTATATTTTTTTCATGTTTCACTTTTTTGTTTATCATATGGGACATTCCATAGTGACTGGTGGGACAGTTGACTCCAAAATTCCTAATGTTTAGACCTGTAATTTTTTATTTTGATCTAATATTTAAGATTAAATGGATATTTTAAAACAGATTATGAATCAACTTATGAAACGAACACCGAAAAATATAATTTACGCACATATTTGGGTAATATCTTAGTGGTGAAAGGAGTGTGACTGGTGGGACAGTCAAAAATACCTCACCTTCGTCTTCTGCACTGTTAATCGCGATTTTAGCCCAAATGCTATACACAGTCGGATGTCTTTGACTAAGCTATTAAATAATTAAGTAGACTACAACATTAACTAAAAATTAGCACCGAGCTTAATTTCTACAAGAAAATATATACAGTAGAAATTGTGACTGGTGGGACATCGTTTTGTGACTGGTGGGACTAGTACGGAATCAGCTAAGAAATGAACTCGTTTTTATGTCATATTTAGAATTATTGATAAATTATTAAGACAATATTATAGCGAATTAACAATTTTTATTAAAATCTTTGAGAAAATTATCAAATTATCAAAATTAAAATTCTTAAGCACTCTTCCACTTAGTTTCATCACTTTTCAACATTTCCCTAGATTTCCTTTTTCGCTCGGCAGAATTCATCTAAAAACGGATATAGCAATCACACTTATAAAAAAGGCATAGAATCGGGTGAGAAACAGGTTAGAAATGTTCAGAACAGTCTATAACAAGTTTTAAAAAATGTCCCACCAGTCACTGTGACTGGTGGGACAAAAATGAAAACCACCTCTCACCCACCCCTTAACACCTTGCACCAGAATAATATGCTAAAAAGTACAACAATTAGCCAATTCTTACTTTCCAAAAAGCTCCATTTTAATACAACCAATTTTGAAGTTAGAAATACAACTTTTGTATGTTTTCGTGTGACTGGCGGGACATGCTATGTGCTCATTGTATTTATGAGTTTTAGAGGAAAATTCTAACTTTTTTCATTGTATTTTTATATCAAATTAAAATTTAAGAAATGCTCTTCACTCTCCGACTCCATTTGCTTGAAAATGTTACAGCAAAATAGTCGAAAACAGTGTTGCCAACATGATGCAAAAAGTCGTACAACTTATTCGGAACTAAACAACAACTTGTGATAGTGAAAAAAGTACTTTCTTTATTTTTTTTCGAAACAATTTTTACAGACCGTGTAAACTTAACTAATATACATTTCGTTAAGAATAAATTGGTATTGATTATAACAATTTAAAAAGATAACTCATTTTCCCATTTCCCGTGGAATGCCCCATATGTTACTTGCATGTCCCTGCCACTTGTTTTCAAGGACGAATTTTTATTGTCAAGGTCCGCTACGTAGCGCTGATGGCATTTGTAATCAAGAATCACTATACTAAATAGAGTTGAGACTGGTGAGCATTTTTCGTCAAATAGATGTCAAAATTAATTATCATATGTTTGAGTACAAAATTATCGTTACCAAGTTATGTGTTAATGAACAATTAAAATTTTTTAATTTAATTAATCTCTCTAGGTTGATTTAAAGCATTTTTTTAAAAGATTTAATTTGTTTCCAATTTATTTTAGATGAATCTTTGATAAAAAATACCGAACTATCAAAACTCATGTCCCGACTCTATTTTAGATACAAGTACCATCAACGCCATCTTGTATATTAGTTACAGCGGCGACAGTAAACGGTATATTTTTTTAATAAAAGACATATGGAGAGTGGTAGGAACATGGTTACTTGACATTTTGTCATTTTAAGGTTATTCACTGTGGAAGTACATGTGACTAGTGTGTAAAGATTTGCAAGCGCAGGCCTTTTGTGATTGGTTCTGTATCTGTCACTTGGTTCGATGATTGCTACGGAGTAAGGATGAAGGACTTGAAAATATATGAGCAGATTAGTCCCGACAAGTTGAAAATACATGAGTCCGACTGTACCTCTAACATCCTAAAAAACAGCACAGGCTTTGTTTAATGAATGATAAGTTAATAAAATTTAATGACAATAGGTTTTTTTTTAAACAGAAATTTAATCAAAAGTAAAAAGAATACTTTATAAATAATACGCTTTTTGTTAATAAATCTATAGATTTGAATTACTTATTCTTCAGCTATTATTTTATTTTATTTTTTAAATACTGTCAACTTGCCTATATTTTTTCTTTACCAGTTCCAGTTTTATAAAAAAAAAAAATACCGTTGTCGCAGCATTCTGCACAATATAGCGAATTTCCCGGGACTTAATTTGAATGGAATAACGTCCTATCACATAGAACAAATATTAATTTGGTTCAAAAAATAAAATTTTCGAAATACTTTGCCGAGAGTAATTATTTTTTACATTTGTTTTATTGTTCATTTGTTTGAACTTTACTGTATATTTTGTAAAAATAAAGTAATTTTTTTCCTTGGAATTATTATTAAAAACTTTATCGGTTCATATTTTTATTAGCAAATCTTAATTAGTACAATGAAACCTGTATAAAAACAAAATGTAAATTAGTATATATTTTAAAAAATATATTTTGAATATAGCAGCTAGCGGTATATATGTCTATAATTTGAACAAGCAGTAAGGTGCTGCCACAATTACTGAGTACTGAATAGAACATATTTAACATATGTTTCTATCGATTCTTTCCTCAATGTTTACAGTTCTGTTTTAAGCTGAGTTGTTTGTTTAGCAAAATAAAATATAAGTTCATTTTTTCGGTCTTGCTATTTTTTATTTAATTTACAGCTTATTTAATTTTTTTTTTTTTTTTGGAAACTAGTTTACATAGAATAACTAAAAATCTATCTTATATGATTTTTTGTGCTCTTTACGATGATGTAATAAAAATTTTATACAACTTAAATTTTAGCAAAAAATTCGTTTTATTTAACTCGAAAACCAGTTTATTTAGAACAATGATTCCAAAACCTATTTTATGTGATTTTTTCGCCCTTTCCAATGAATATATGTATATAAATTTTAGCAAATGTCATTTTTGGCTCTAAGAAACCTCAAGTCTCACCATGACAGCAATTATAATAGCTGAATTTTCCATTTGGAAATTCCTTAAAAAAAGTGTTTGAACGTATTCACACACCAATGACTCAGTAGGTTCTGGAAGTTTAATTCAGGATTTTTATTTAAAATTACTATACGAACATGAATATTATCTTTTAAACAATTTGAAAGCGTTAGTTTTTCGCAATATTGAGTACCTTAAGTTTTAAAGAATTTTATTTAAGAATTGTATAAGAGCATAGTTTATACCGTTAAATGTGTGTAAAGAGGAGATGTGTGTAAACAGTGGTGAAAGGGACGGATAGTTTTCGAATTATAACTTACACTTTTAATAGTGAAATCAGTAGTAGTCTCTTGTGTTTAGACAAGATATACGGATTAGATTAATGCAGAGTAGATTAATAGATTGTGCCATGGTGTCAATGAGTTCTAACTGTTTAAATATGTAGCTGCGATTATTATAAAACAAAATAAATATACTAGCGATTCTCTATCGCTTGGTAAAAATATTATGATTTCTGGTACTGGTACAAATTCGATTATTATGATATTTTCATTTAAAATCAAACGAATTTGTAATGAGAGAGTCATTTTTAACATAACGTCCGTGTGTGTTAATAAACCCTTTTTCGATACCCAATATCCCAGCTTTCAGAGTTTTCCCAGGCATACGGATTGTTTTGTTAGGTCGCAAATGTGTTCTATTTTATGTGGTTAAAATTTAATCAAAATCATTAGAGCCCCTTTTCTGTAAATGGACGATCTGTTCATTTTCAGGGCATTTTCAAAATTCAAAGGCGGCTGAGCTCCGTCCACAACAAGTTTTGGGTGTATTGACCTCATCAGTTTATGTGTCTGGGTGAACTAAATAGTTATCCAGACAGACAGATATTTTTTGCAAATGGCTAATTTGGACTCAGGGAATCTCGAAACGTATATTTCCGGTAAAAACCCGAAATCGAATTTTTTCACAATCACTCAACTTGGTCTATACAATATAGACATGTATAGGACCAAGTAAAAATTGTTTTGTTTGTTTTACTAGCTCTAGGTATATGGACACCGCAGAGAGATCTCTCATATTTAATTCGTTCGATTTTAAATTTTTTTTTTTTTTTTTTTTTTGCTTTTTTGGAAATGGAAGTTTAATTCTGTTTTAATGTACTGACCTTTATAATGTAATAACAATTATATTTATAAAATTCACATATATTTTATTAATTAATCATGAGGTAACAATATATATTTTTAAAGTGCTCCTGGCAGTAAAAGTTGACTATTAACAACTTTTAAAACAAGTAAAATTAATCAAACTTAAAAAAAAAAATAAATAAATACAAAATTTCTTGCGGAATAGCTTTAGTAAAATTTTTTATACTAACTATTGACTTATTTCAATTTTCTTTCTTATCATTAATTAATCACTTTTTATTATTAAATATAAAATCAAACAATTCTTAATATAAGAAAAAAAATATTACCGTGTGAACGTTAATAATTTCTTCGAGCAACTCAAAAATTTTAGCTAAACGATAACTTTTAATTTTTATGTAATCTGCATTTATAGATGAAAAAATTGACCGAAAAATCGAAAAAAAATCGTGTGACTGGATAACCAGAATAGAACGATGCAGAAAGATATTTGCTTAACAGCTTGTTAAATGGCACATAACACAATCACAAACTGTTGCTGTTTGTATGTTAATTAAAGCGGTACATTTCAAAACTTACATTATCCAATTTTTTTTTTTCGAAACTGAGTTTTTGGTATCTCTGGCTTCTTTAGAAAAAAGTGTACCTAATTGTGTACTGATATGTTTCCAAAACTAATTCTATTTTATAAATATGTAATTCCTAAAATACACTTTTTACTCGTTGTAAGCAACTCAAAAATTGAAATAGAATCATATGCCTTACTCTTTTTACGTATAGGCGAATTTTATTACCTAAAAAGAGTAAGATATATGATTCTATTTCAAGTTGCTTACAACGAGTAAAAAGTGTACATTCAAAAATGAATAAAGTGAGTTTTAGAATTGCCGTTATGTCATCTTTTCAGCTGATCTTTCTTTACATAAAATTTTTTGAAAGGATTATGGCCGAACGCCCAACTTCTACACTAGTTTGACAATTAATACACTAACATAACTAGCTCTTTATCTAGACACCATAAGTATTTGGTCTGCTACACAATACGTAATGTATTGTAGAGCATATCGCATCACGGCGATACCTATTGTACCTGTTAACGTGATACAACGCTGTATCGCAGTTAGTCAAGTTCGATTTGGGCGTAATGTGTTCATGACTTACTCATCCTGGTTTAAACTTCGTAAAGAAAAACTAGATGTTCGTTTGTCCATAGCGAACCCCTACGTACTGACCTCCGAAATTTTATTAAAGTTCATGATTTTTCCGAGATTTTTTAAAAGTTAATAAAATTTTATGACTTTTTTAGGTTTTCAATGTGTTTAACAATTCAAGACTATTTTCAAACAATAAAAATTTCAAGAAAAATTCATTCGCTGATCCAAATTTTAAAAAAAAATCGACTTTTTTCCCAATAAACAACTGCAACTTTTCTGCAATTTCTCAGTAATAAAACGTAACGTAATTGTAATTTATTTAAATAAAATATCAAAAATAATGATAGGGGTGGCATCTGCTATTGACAAAAGGTTTGAATAACGGATGTAAAATCTTATTTTGGCGTTAATTTAGAATCTATTAAAAGGAGACATTCAAAAATATAAGCACAACACTTGACCATATATATTTTTTTTTTTGGAATAAGATAAAAAATTGGAAATTTTACGGTGGCCCAATCAATCGTTAACGCCCACACGGTATATTTGATGCTAAAAACTTCGGCAATCTAATAACTCTCCCTTTAAAATGAGGTTATTTTTCATAATATTTTCTATCGTTTTTCCGCTTAATTCATAACTATTAAAACATTTTTTAAATGTGTCACTATTTAACAAGTGCTACATCTTAATTTTATGTACATAATTATTAACTAAAAGTTACTTAACTTTCCTCTTCAAGCGAACTACAAGCTTCTAACATAAGAGACGCAATTCGACGTTCTTGATCATTATTAGTTAGACACCGTAACGCATGAGATGCTAATTCTTTTATATTTTCAACTGTACTAGGAGCACACCATTCCTCCGAGAAATTCTGCAAAATTGATATATTAATTGTAACGGGGAAAAAGTGGGGTAGGTTGTGTCGTAACATAGCCGCAAGTTTTTAACGTGAATACATACGTCTATATGTACATAATGACAGTTGAAAGAAAAAATAGGTTAAATCAACTGTATGATTACAATATCGTATTTTAGTTACGTATTTAATAACTATTGGACAAATATTAACAAATAATTGGTGATTTTTGCCTCGAAATGGGGCTACTATTGAAAAATTCATCAGATATTGGGATATTTGACAGTATCACCGAAAAATAATCACAACAATTTTTAATGAAAATTTATAATAAAATTCAACAACCTAACTATTTGAACCTATAACCAACAACCTAATATTTGAATTAGTGATGTCGAGCCGAAGAACAGTGAGTCGATTAATCGACTAAAATTGTTTTTCAAACAAAATTAGTCATTAGCCGAAAATATCGAGCATACAATAGTCGACTAACTGACTAAATTTTTAGTCGAATTTATGAATAGGGTAACCTATGTGACTCTTTCAAAAATTATATTTTCTTTTGAATTACTTTTAAAGAAATTAAAAGATTTTTAATATATTTTTTAAGGAAAAGAAAAATAAGGGATGTCACAATATGTTAATCATATAAAAGTTAAAAATCATACAAATAGATAATTTTTTAGTTTTCACTTTTTGAAGTTCAATAAATAATAGAGAAAAATTAAAAAATTTATCCGACATCACTAATTTAAACCTAACCAACAACCTAATATTTTAAATTGAAAATACTAACTATACTATTTAATTTGAAAAAAATTAATTAAAAAAGCAATTTTTCTAACTATTAATTACGTGATCAGAAACGGACTATGACGTCACGTTCTCTTATACTTTAATACTATTGCCACTAGGGTCGCCAGTTTAAATACCGGCCATCCTACTCAAATCAAACATAACTATGGAAATGAATTCAAACTTAATTAATCAAAAAAAGCAACAATTTATTTCTCTAATCATAAGAAAAATAAATAGTTTTTTCTTAGTTACAGAACACCTGTTACTATTTAGAGAATGTGACATAACTGATAGCTAATGAACGTTTTCGCGCAAATTTTGAGAACAAATATTAAATTAATTTTTTCTAACGATTTTCGGCATTATATTTAAATTCATAATGCATAAATACGCGTATTTTAAGATAGTTTCCCAAAATTAGTCAAACATCCCAATTTTCTCGATATTTTATAACAACATCTTAAAATCTCTTTTACTTTCGTGACGCATCTTTTTAAACTGTTATTCCGATTTAAGGATCGTATTCACATTAAAAATTTTCAAAAAAAATCATAAACTTACAAGTGTATCTAAATACGAGGTTAGAGTCGGACTTAAATTCGCCATTTTCTCTTTAAGATCGGGCGCGATAACCAACAAACTTAACAATCGTTTACCAGCAATCGCCAACAGTGCTGGGCCCACTGTATTCGTGTCTGATATTGATGGCAACACCTCCACAGCCAGACTATCAAATCCATTTCCAAATAATTCTTCAACTTGATGACTTTTCAAAACTGTCACATCTAAACCCCAATCGTTACCCAACGATAAACACTTCGACATCCATCGTATATGTTCACTCGAATAAATGACGCCATCTTGTAAACGGACACTCTCGATAGTTGAGGTGATCACTTTCATTAAAAATTGTGTTCGAGATGACACCAGTTTTGTGTCGGAATTATAAATGGGAACGTTACAGTTGGATGTTAAATCCGTGAAGAGTAATGAAACACTGGTTGAATCAAATAGGTTATTTACTGGTTTTGTGTGTTTGACGTTTAAGTTGGTAATCATTTGGAGTACGAGGGTTAATTGGTAGTGTAAGTGAAGTAAATCGTAGTTTATGTTGGTTTGTTGTAGGATAAGTTCGATCAAGGGCGTTACACCACCCTGAGTATCCGAATCCCAAACATTTTCATACTTTATTTCGATCACTTCATCGTTACTTTTATACGACAATTGCAAAGATTCTAAGAATAAACTTAAAAATTCAACCACATGATTTATAAATTCATTTAATTGTACGTCAGATAATCCGGTATCTTGTCGACAAAGTCGCTCTTTTGGAAGTTTACCAACTTTATTAATCAGTTTACTTGCGTTTTCTAATAACAATTTAATGTGTGCGTTCCAAATCATGAAACAAATTCCAGTTTTCATTTGCGCATTCGGAATGTATTTTATACATTTTAACGCGGCTGCCAAATAATTACAGTGGTATATTTTTTTCTGCCAATACAATGCATACTCCCAAGCCATATTAGCCAGCAGAATATTACTTTCTAAACTGTATGGAAATTGTTTTTTGAGGATTGCGATACTCTCTTGCAGCTGAACGATTCCTTCAGTGATTTCGCGATTTGGTTCTTTCGAGGCTTTTAGTTGCTCGTCGATTTGATCCAAATTATTATCTTCTTTATTGTCACTAGCGGGGTTTTCGGTGTCGGGAAGGAGGAGTTCAGGATTTGCGCCACATTCTATGAGCCATCGCGCTACAAGTTCACTCACGGAACCTTTTCCTTTTTGGATTATATATTTTAAACTGATTTCCTCGGATTCATAATCGATTTTTGGGAGTACAGAATCGTCAATGATCGGTTTACTCGACAGGATAATATTCAATAATGATATATCTTCAAGCTTTCCGATTAGAATTGACCATTGACAATTATCCTGTGACAATTTTTCCCATATTTCCATATTTACATCTTCCTCGGCACTATTTGACGAACCGCATGAACCACGGGAACTCAATAATTCTTTATCGAACTCGAGTTTTTGGGCAACAGCTCGACAAAGAACAGCAGCGGTTAATGCTTGAAATGAATTTGATGACATGGCTAACGTGTCTCGTATACTTTTCCAAAATGGGGATATATCGTTATACTGAACACAAATATTCTCTAATTTTGTTGTTTGGCAAATTGAGTAGATTAATTTGCTCAAACTTTGCATTTCAGATTCTAGATTAATATTTATATTTAATGGACGTTGTACCCAAAATGCTAGAATTAGTTTTATTAAATCTATTGTTTCAATACAACTCTCCGAGATTTGTTTTTTGAAATTGGCTACATCGAGAAAATCACATAAGATAAATGATTTAAATAACACTTCAGACATTCGAAACATTTTTTCTTCGCTCAAATTCTTCTTTAATGATATGTGAGTGTTTGTTTGAGTCAATTCGAACGCGTTTAAATATTCCGAAAAAGTAATTGACTTTTGATTTTGAAATGTGACTTTTGTGTGAACTTCTTTTCGTTTCAGAACACTGAAGTCTAAAAGACGTTGAAGACTGTTCATTTCTTTTTCCGAAATTGAAAATATTGTATCGCATAATTTTGGTTTTTGTTTCTTAACGCTGACGTTTCTATTTTCGGTATCTAAATCTAGCATTTCCGGCCATTCACCTACTGCGTACATATAAAAATTGGTGATGAGATATAAATTTTTGCATAAATTTAACAGATGGGTTACTTCTGAGTCGGAATCGTCTGGTTGTACTTTCTCCGCTATGATTCGTGCTGTTTCCAAAATGACGGGTGGTTGAACTTGTTTCAAATTCATCAGCATTTCGACACACTGTAATCTAAGTTCGTTTGTTTTTAGTTCACTACAGGTATTTGTAATTTCCTGTAATATTTTATCCGAATCACTAAGATTTTCGCTTTTCAATAAAGTTTTCAGTCTTTTCACTAAATGAATATCCCGAGCACGGTTAGAATTTTTATCACTTAACGAGAAATGGAAAGGAATTATGACCTCCTTAACCTGACCATCAGGATCGATAAATACTGACGAAAATTGACAATTACATTTATTTTTCGAGGGGGATTTAGCTAAGCCCATTATTCCATGATGTGTGTATAGAAGGCGGCTATTTTTTGACGCTGTGAAAGTGGCAATCTTTGGACCTTGTTGCATAACCCACAGTTCAATTGTTCCTTTTTTTGGAGCGTAAATAACCAAAAACAATGCAACTTTGTGTGGTTTTGAATGTGTTTTTGGTGTATTTTTGGCCCGTTTTAAGGAACTTTCTTCATGGACTTGAATAAACGAGAATTCTGCTTCTCTATAGCCTTTCCACATTCGTATGCAAACACCTTTTTTGGTGTCGATTAAAGCGATTCGACCTAATGAATCAGAAACCACAGCCAGAGTCTTGTCGGGCGACAAAGTTATCCGATCAGCAATTCGTCGTGGGTCGTGTAATCCAAATCGACAGCCCATTGGCTCGGCAGGAATGACAGGAACTTGAGATGATTTTTCAACGCTTTGGGACCGACTTCCCGTTAACCAACCACTAAATAAATTTTTATATCTTTAGATATTCAATATTTTGTGTTTATTACTATACTCTGGATACGTACGGTAAGGCCGCTTTCAATTTACTGGCAACAGCTTTAGCAACATCGGTAAGAACAGGCTGAGTTCCGCCTTCGATTGCATAATGAAATGCAATGTACGGTTTAGCGCCAACACCCATTACTAACGTGTTATGTGGGGCCATGGCTCGATATTTACTGTAAAAGCCACCGCAAGTTGACGCTGTTAATAAATGGTCAAACGTATTAGCAGCATCAACACCCACAATCGCGGTGTCGTTAACTACAGTCTGATCAACTATTTCCCATTTTTTCGGATTGACCAACGTACTTAATGGTTCCAAATTTTCACCTTTCGCTTGCACTAAAATAACGAATATAAATTATTTTCGAATATTTTTTTAAGAACTTCCTTTCCGAACAACAATTATAAAAAAATACCAGACTTTATAATGTGAGAAAAAATTCATAAAGTATAAAAAAAAAATTCGAATTATTAGAAATTTGGAAAAAGTACTGATGTTGATGATGATGATACTGGTTTACAGCTTTTCACTCAAAGGTTTGAAGCATTGAGAATCGTAAAACTTAAATACGCGAACTAGTGGTCAAAAAAAATAACTATTGCCAGCAGGCAAGGTTTGGTTATTAGATTTTGACACTTCACAAAATTTACATTGTTTAGTTTACAAAATACAAATACAAACTAGCATATTTTGCTTCCGGGACTACTAAAGTAGCGGAAGCATTGTGATCACTTTTGAAAAATAAAAAATTTTTTCTCTCCAGAATAAAATTTTTTACGCACATTTAACGTTTTAAAGCTTCCTAAAAAATTTTAGTTTGGGGTCTGTCCGTTCGTCCGTCTGTCTGTGTGTCGCCAGTTTGCATTAATTGGCATAACTTCTGAACTATTCGATTGTTTTTAATTAAATTTTCAGAAATTATGCAGTTTGGTTGCTAGATGGTCTCCTATGAATTTAATCGAAATCGGAGTAACAGTAGCTACGCCGCTACCATGTCATTCCATTAATATACTAACTAAATTGCACCAAGTGGCATAACTTCTGAACTATTCAATTCTTTTTTATGAAATTGTCAGAAATTATGTGGTCTGGTTCCTAGATGGTTCACTGCATTCGGAGTAACAGTATCCACCGCGCTACCACGAAATCCCATTAAATCAACGCTCAAATTTTTAAAGTATGTTAGGGGTAAGTTTCTAAAATAATTTTGCTATTATTTTATAATTTAGCCATC